>JALBUN010000048.1:0-1200000 GCA_025174535.1 Cantharellus purpuraceus
CTGAGGTTATAGGCCTGTGTGAGTGACTCAAACTCCTTGAGGAATTGATTGATTTCATCATATTGCCCAGTAAAATATTTTGGTACATTTCAAGAGCAAGGAATAGGAAAGTTGAGTTTGGAACATGTGGAGGAAGGTATCAAGGTGTTGGGTTGAGCCATTGTGATGGATTTGAGGGGAGGTGTATGGGAACTGGTTTTCTCTTAGAAAGATCTTGTTTAAAGTCCCAAAACTGTACAATTTCACTTCATGGCCTTAAAATATCAGCATATATGTGCTGCTTTCTTGATTCAGGGCCATTCAAATATTCTCTATTTTTTCATATTTTTTTTGGGAATTTTCCATGCAGAAATGAGTCCACAAACTTATTGTCCTGCTGGGCAAAGTTTTTGGACCCACATGGACCCACAAACCTTCACAGATGTCAGCAGCTTCAAACTCAGCAGAGTCACCTGATCTACTGACTCATTTTCAATCACATGACTCATTTCAATCTCCAACCCAATCTGATCACCACTGCCAGTAAATCCTCAATATCTGGGCAACCACAGCTCCTCCTGACTCCATTTTTGGTGGAGAGTTCAATAGAAGTTGTGCCTACTCTGTGCTGATCAGCCCAGGAAATGGGGATAGGTAGAAGGATTAGTCAGCTCCTGTAGATACAGTATATAAGGAGGCCATTTTGCCTCTGAATAAATGACCATTTCTACCCCATCATTTGCACATCAGTGTGACTAGAGTGACATACAGTGTCACCCTCTATATCTCAGTAACTGTTGATTGTCCAGTTCAAGGGTTGCTTACAGTTGTGTAACTGTATTTGATTTGCACTCGAAGTAGTAATTGTCCTGCTTTGGATGTGAGTGTAGTATCTACCTCGCATAACTATGAATCTACAGGGTGAGATTGTCTGTCGATAGTCCTGCCATTAGTGCTCTTTGTTTAGGTTACTAGTGTGTACTGCCTTTGCAGAGCATTAGAAGCTTGAACTCATGTGAAGCAGTTGCTAGACTACTTCACACATTGCTGTTACCTGCTTCAGAGTGTCACTGGTTGGATGGTTGGATTCATCCACCTACTTCCTCTAGCCTCTAAGTGCATTCCTCTCTTTTTGGAATATCTGGACCCCTAAGCAGCTGTGAACTCTAGACTCTGGAAGTCTTATTCATTCCCTACTGCTAAGAAATGTATTACCTTCCTGCGTATTGTCTGCATTGACCATTACAACAGATTGTAAACAAAGTACAAACGTTAAATTGTTTCTGGAGTTGTGCTGCAGCAGGGTTTGATATTCTTCTCAGCTGTTCATTCACGGAATTGTGGTGATTTAGAGTTTGCCCTAACACCATAATTTTGCAGGTTCTAAAACATTGGTGGACGCTCTGGGAATTGCTTAAGCAGTGTCTACAGTGTAGATTCTAAGCACCATTGCAGATATAACCCAACCCTCTATCACTAAGTCCTTACTCAATATAGTTTCTCATAATCTGGAACAAACCAATTTGGAATTTCCAGACAAGTTCTATAGTCACACTCATCTGCCCTCCTCCTCTAATCCTAACTCTCCTCTTTATCTAAACCCTTATCCAACACCAACTTGTATTCAAACTTGTTTTAAATCGTATCGACCTTGTGACAAGCTGGCCTCATCCAAGCTGAGCAACATGTCTACCTCAACAATTTGACATCAACAACAGCTTGAGGATGACCCATCTACTCCTTTGGCTGCTCAATTAGAGCCACCAATTGCCCCTATTACTCCTGGTTTCTTGCACACTAGATCTCCACTCACTCCTGTGAATGACCTTGACCAGACATTTACTATGGATGAAGAGATTAGTGTTAGGATAAGATGAGGGAGGGGTAGATTGCAGGTGTATGTGGGTGAATGTGAAATTAAGGTAAGGGATGGTGGCAAAGTAGATTTTTAATAGAGGAGCAATTACTGCAAGGAGGCAGATATATGAGGGGTCGATGGAGAGGTGTTTTTCAGTAGAGTGATGTCACCAAATATCAGAATATTCAGTTAAGAACTGGGACTTCTGCAAAATATTTGAGCAGAAATGGGAATAGCAACACTTCTAAAAAGTGTTTGCTTGATAGAAATGGATTTAATGATCCAAATCGTTCGTAATTTGAGATAGAAATAGTTGATGCAATATCCTAATGGGATGTGCAAAAGATTTCAAATTGAATAGGTTGTTTAGGAGTTATTCCAGGAACGACAGAAAGTTGACACAAGCTGTTTGTTTGCAGCTTGGAAGGGATTAAGAATAGTGAATATGACAATAGACACTCGTATACAGTTGTAGCTAATATACAATTTGGCAATCACATGATAAAAATGCCTTTTAGTAAGATTGAAACATATGATAAAAGAAATGATGCGGATACTGATAATATGTGATGTCATAGGGAAAAACTTTTTATAGAGAAAGGAGTTTTTACCCGTTTGATTTGAGGTTTATGACTAATGAAAATCATCATAATACCTCCCTTTTTGAGTAGTAGCCACCCCTGAAGAACAAAAGGATGGCTCACAAAATAAAATCGAAAATCTCCTCCTCCTCATCCCTTAATCAAAAAGAATCCCCAAACTTTTCACAACTTTTCCTTATCATAAAACTCCCCCTTCTTACTCCAATAGATCGTAATAGTACTTGAATAAATTCTTGACAATTAGTGCTGCAGATGCCTCCTTTGCTGTGGAAGTTGATCAGACTGACCATGCACTTACCAATTGGACTTTTGATGGACCCCTTATCACAGGACCATTACAAAATGTCTTCGTAGTGCCTGGTAAGCCTTTGAAAAGCTTCAGTGCAGCAAGAGTATGGAGAGAGGTCAGACTTAATCCCCTACTCTCTTCCAGAAGAGATGCACTTCTTAGCATTGCAGAGATGAGCTTTAATCGTGTGGAAGCACCAGGTACTAGAGCTCTGAATTGCCTTGCTATTGGAATCTTCAAGAAAGAGTTAGCATTGCTCAATGTAGTACTACTCGGACATCCTGGACAAGTTAGTCAACATGGAAGTACAGGGTATTATCTTGATCCATGGAAGTATAAGCAACTGTTAGATGCACTCAATCACATTGCAAGTGAAAGAGAAAGCATACTGCAGCAGATGAAACTTCCTACTCATACTGTCCCTTCATTGCCTTCAGAATGGCCTAGTGACTCCCTTTGGAGTTCCAAGGACATGGAAGTGCTTTGCATTATGCTATGTGAATACATAGAAAATTTTTTGGCATTTTATTGGGATGCGGTATCCAAGTCTAATGGTATATGGAAACCAGTCAAGGATGACTTTTTGTCTCCTGCACTCTCAGATATTGCAGAAATGTCTTCTGACATTAACAGCTTCAAAATTTGTTTTGCTGCTGCCCAAGCTGCTTTGCAGAGAAAGGTTGCTGCAGATACTAGTTTCTATGAAGCCAAGGTCATTAATGCACCGGTGAACCCTGTCCTTGGACATGAAGTTCCTCCTCATGCATCTATGCCTGTTAGAACATTCAACAGTCCACTGTTGCCTATACTGCTAAGGAAGCTCCTATGATTTCCAGAATGGATCAAGGAGAAAACTTTCCAGTTGATCATGAACGGATTAGACAGAGACAGTCTGTGGTTTACAATCGTGGTCCCATACCCTCTACTCTTTCAATTCTCCCTACCATCAGGATCCTAGTAAACTTACTGGATCTGTAGGTTTGGAAGAAATGTTCTATACTCCTCCTCAAGTTCAGAGCAGGGGTACTTTGAGCATTCCAGAATCCATTAGGGTTCCTCACAGACCTTATGGAGATTCTGGTGGAGGCATTCCACCTCCTGGAGGTGAACCTCCTGATGATGATGGATCTCTTGGTCCCCCTCATACACCTAATTCATTTTTACCTAGACCATCATTGCCACATAGAAGTGTGAGGAGTAATCCTCCCCCTCCTGGTAGGCATGGAGACTCAGGTCCTCCTGATGGAGGTGATGGTGGAGGTTACGGTCATAGTCCAGACTGGGGGGATCTTGATCAGAGAAATCCTATTCTCAGATTAGATGCTCCAGTGACTCAGAGCCAGCTAGAAGCTTACTTTGATAACAAGTTGCGTCAGGACTTAGTCCCTGAATGGGATGGAAACCCTGACAATCTGGCTCAATGGATATTGAAAGTAAATCATTTGGCTCAGCGATCTCCTACGGTCTTCAAGCAATTGGGACAAATTATCCCTTTGCGGTTGCGTAAAGGAGCAGAGCGGTGGTTTTTCTCTTTACCATTATCCTACCGCCAAGAAGCAACTGAGGACTGGAAGTCCATCAGAGAAGTCATTGGTTCATACTATATGAACAGAGCCTGGTTGGATAGGCAGAAAGCTAGAGCAACTCGTGCTACTTTCAGAGAGCCTGGCTTTAGACGCTTGTTCGGAATCATGTCAGTATACAATATTCTGATGTATATGAGATATACATCAGAATTTCAATGATACATAAAGCCAGGAGTTACAATTTGGATATCTTAAAAGATTTCGGATGTGTGAAATTTTCATAAATATAAACATATATTCTATATTTTAATAAACTTTAAAAGATGAGATATTTGGTTGAGATGAACATAATCATTTACATGGATATAATAGGAATGTATGTATTAATATAATTGGTATTATATAGGGTATTTAGATATACAAATGCCAGGTGGGGATTAAAGATAGTTCAAATTATGTTACAAGTATTGTATAAGAAAGAATCAATGATATTTGGATGTTTCCTCAAGGGAGTTGCCACCACTAAATGGGGAAAAAACAATTATTTTTGAGAATTATGCCAAAATATCAAAATATGTTTTAATCTAGTATATTGTGTAAAATTTGAGAATCATGTTGAAATATGAAAATAAGTTTGAATTGAAGTGTATTGTATAAAATTTGAGGAAAATAGGTTGTACATATGTATTTGTTGTATTTCTGAACAAGCGTCTTACTAATGAGACTCCTAGTGAGTATTACGTTAGAAAGTCGGAGCTATTGAGACTGGTCAGCAAGCTGTCAGACTCAGAACTTATATTGGAAATCATGAATGGTGCACCACCTTACTGGCATATGGTCATTGATGCTCACAGGTGTGCATCTGCAGTGGAATTCCAAACTGCTATCAAGTATCATGAGGAATCATTGTCGCATGCTCCTTTCTCTTCAGGAGACAACCTGGAAAGATGTATTAGAAATTTGGAAAATTCTTTGCATCAACCCAAACCTAGGGTTGACTCAAACAGATCTTTTAGAGATGCTAGAGCTCATCTGGTTGGATGGTCATCCAAATTGAATCCTCCACATCTGAATCCAAAGGAGCTAGACCCTGCAGGCATTGTGGCAGTAACAAGCATTGGGATAATGAGTGTAAACATGCTAGTTCAGCATCTCGCTCTGCCTGTTTTGGAACCCACAAAATTATGGTGTTAGGGCAAACTCTAAATCACCACAATTCCGTGAATGAACAGCTGAGAAGAATATCAAATCCTACTGCAGCACAACTCCAGAAACAATTTAACGCTTGTACTTTGGTTACAATCTGTTGTAATGGTCAATGCAGACAATACGCAGGAAGGTAATACATTTCTTAGCAGTAGGGAATGAATAAGACTTCCAGAGTCTAGAGTTCACAGACGCCTAGGGGTCCAGATATTCCAAAAAGAGAGGAATGCACTTAGAGGCTAGAGGAAGTAGGTGGATGAATCCAACCATCCAACCAGTGACACTCTGAAGCAGGTAACAGCAATGTGTGAAGTAGTCTAGCAACTGCTTCACATGAGTTCAAGCTTCTAATGCTCTGCAAAGGCAGTACACACTAGTAACCTAAACAAAGAGCACTAATGGCAGGACTATCGACAGACAATCTCACCCTGTAGATTCAGAGTCACGTGAGGTAGATACTACACTCACGCCCAAAGCAGGAATATCACTACTTCGAGTGCAATCGAATACAGTTACACAACTGTAAGCGACCCTTGAACTGGACAATCAACAGTTACTGAGATATAGAGGATGACACTGTATGTCACTCTAGTCACACTGATGTGCAAATGATGGGGTAGAAATGGTTATTTATTCAGAGGCAGAATGGGCTCCTTTTATATTGTATTTACAGGAGCTGACTAATACTACTGGAAACTTCTACCTATTAATAGATGGAATCTACTGGAAGCTAGTGGAATATGTGAGAAGGGGGTGGAAGTTTCCTAGCCAATGAGCTGCTTGGATTTGCTCTGACTCATGGCATGAGTCATGGATGGAGTCATAGTGTGACTCAGAGCAGGAGTCATAGTATGAGTAATCACAGGAGTCATGGTATGAGTCATGGAAGGAGTTATAGCATGAGTCATGGCAGGAGTCATTGCATGAGTCACCATTACTCAAATAACTTGGTCAATACTTCTTTTCCCAGGCTGATTAGCACAGCTATGGGTAGGCACGGCTTCTATTGAACTCTCCACTGAAAATGGAGTCAGGAGGTGCAGTGGTTGTGAAGATATTGAGCATTTACTGGCAGTGGTGACCAGATTGAGTTGGAGATTGAAATGAGTCATGTGATTGAAAATGAGTCAGTTGTCCAGGTGACTCCAGCTGACCTTGGGGCTGCTGACATCTGTGAAGGTTTGTGGGTCCATGTGGGTCCCAAACTTCAATAAGTTTGTAGACTCATTTCTGCATGGAAAATTCCCAAAAAAAATATGAAAAAATAGAGAATATTTGAATGGCCCTGAATCAAGAGAAAGCAGCACATATATGCTGATATTTTAAGGCCATGAAGTGAAATTGTACAGTTTTGGGACTTTAAACAAGATCTTTTAAGGGAAAACCAGTTCCCATACACAAGGTTAGAGACTAAATTATAGCTTTTGGCTGTTACATATGGAATGGTGAAGTCTTCTTCAAGGCTAGTATTAGCTTGGATGGAAAAATAATACACTTCCCACAGAATTCTCTGGTTCTCTTCTTCATATGCAGCCATTAACATTAATGTCCTGGCTTCGAATTGGGGAGAGATGTCAGAATAAAAATCCACAAGTGGATCCTGTTCTGAATCCAAGATAGTAGGAATGGTGTCATCAGAAGAAGGTCTATCTTGGTATGGAACATTCCTCCTGAGTCTGGAGATAGGATCTACATTGGAGTGAACATAGGGAAGATGGTATTGGTGGATGTTTCTATTGTTCTCTTATATGACTCACCCTGTTTCATCTTTTAATTCATTCATACACGACTTACTCATCCTCATTCTATTTTTGGTTCTTTTTATTACTCATCACCCCTATTCTTACAAAGATTACCCCTATCTGTCACTTCATTTCCCATCAGTAGTTCAACTTCACATGCTTCATCAGCTGGCTTAATCAGCATTTCTTGCATCATATTGCATCATTTGCTCCTCATATTGTGTCGTTGTGCCCTGGGGATTTGTATATAAAAGGGCGCTAGTTTTCGCCTTTGGAATCAATCAACAAGTTTTCAGCCAATGCTCTAAAGTCAAAGTCCACACTCTAAGTCCACACTCTACACTCTACATCACAATCCATCAGCTCTACACTGAGGTAAAACACCTTGGTTCAACGATCAGATTTCCCTCTGCCACCCAGAGGTCGCTGTCGGTTCGCTTAAGGAATAGATCCTATAAGCCTGCACGCAACGGTCCTAGCAAACAGACGGTGTATAACGCAGTTGTTCAGCACTCCAAAGATCAATCAGGTCGAGGGGTAGAGGTAGCACTTAATAACAGGGAAGTGGAATAGTGCTCTGTGGTTGGATGAGGATGGGAGCAAAAGGTCGGTCCCGATGGCTGATCGTGCTCTGTGACTGGATGACAATGGATAGCCTGGTTGGGAGGTACGCGAAGGCTGGTTTCAAGAGAAGCAACCTCTCGGTGGAGGAGGGAAATCTGATCATTGAACCAAGGTGCTTTACCTTAGTGTAGAGATGATGGATTGTGATGTAGAGCGTAGAGCGTAGACTTAGAGTGTGGACTTTGACTTTAGAGCATTGGCTGAAAACTTGTTGATTGATTCCAAAGGCGAAAACTAGCGCCCTTTTATATACAAATCCCCAGGGGACAACGACACAATATGAGGAGCAAATGATGCAATATGATGCAAGAAATGCTGATCAAGCCAGCTGACGAAGCATGTGAAGTTGAACTACTAAAGGGGGAAATCATGGAGAAATGAAACGACAGATAGGGGTAATCTTTGTAAGAATAGGGGGTGATGAGTAATAAAAGAACTCCACCAGCATCTTTTCATATCAAACTTTTAAATAGCACCACAACTCCCTCTCCACCTCAATCTCTAATTCTAGACATTGATCATCACTCATGTTTCATCACCATTGATCATTATCAGCCTTCTATTCACACCAATCCTTTCATCATCATTCACATGGCTTCCAATTCTATTCCTCTCTCCAACATCTCTTCTAATAATACATCACACTGGTCTCTAGACACAGAGCACTATTACACTTACCCATACTCAGTGCTACCCCTCGGCCTGACTGTTCTTTGGCATGCTGAACAACTGCATTACACACCATCTGTTTGCTAGGACCGTTGCATGCAGGCTTATAGGATCTATTCCATAAGCAAACTAACAGTGCCCTCACTAATACCTATGTCTGAGATTTTGGAGACAGAGTATGACTTAGACAGTTCAGATCGGACTTAGGAGCTAGGCATGATTCAATATTTGAACTGGGGAATGAGGTCCCCAGTTGGGCAACTTAAATACATATTTGAAATCTAATAACAATTACTCCAGTGATGGGTCTCTGAGGCCAATGGCCTTACATGAATATGTCTGAGTCCGATGGGGATGGGTGTCTGAGTTCCTATGGTGATACTGATGCATCAATCAGAACTGGAGGTGGATGAGTGAGATCGATGGTGACAATCAGACAGACTAAATGAAGACATGATGGTTTCCAAATGGAGTATAGATTTCATGTGTGCAGGGATCTGAGTGGATTGGACGGGGATCTGGGCATTAATGAATATAGTCATAACAACCATGTATGGCTCTTGCACAGTCACAAGAGCATCTCCTTTTGTTCTCTCTTTTTGTGTTATGCACTAGGTCCAATGAAAGGTCAGATCTTGGGTTGGAGTTGGAGTTAGTGTTAGGGTGCATTGTGGGGATCAGAATGGACTTGGCTTCAGCTTATGTGCTGCACCTTCAGAGATTTCAAAGATGGAGTAAGACTTAGATGGTTCAGATCAGACTTAGGAGCTAGACATGATTCAATATTCAAACTGGGGAATGAAGTTCTCAGTAGTACAACTTGAATATATGTTCAAAATCTAATAATAATTACTCTGGTGATGGATCTCCAAGGCTAATGGCCTTACATGAATATGTCCAAGTCTGACAGGGATGGATGTCTGGTTTCTAAGGTGGTGCTGATGTATCAATGGAACCAGAGATGATGGGCAGAGTTGATGATGATGATCAGACAGACTAAGGGAGATGTAATGGTTTCCAAATAGAGTATAGATTTCAATGGGACTCTGTGTTTAGAGAATACGTGGAGAACAAACAATTTAGCTAGTGAGGCGGAGGTGATGGTGTCATGCATCGGAATGAATAGTGACTGTTTAGTGAACCTGTCTACAATCACAAGTATGGTGTCGTATCTGAGCGATGGGGGGGGGGGAGGGGGGAGCTTCTCTATGAAATCCATGGAGATGGAGTTCCATGGTTGCTCCGGGACTGGAAGTTGCTTAAGTGTTCCATAGGGTTTGTGCCTTTACGATTTTGAGCGCATACACATGGTGCAGGAGTTACAGTAGTGTTGAATGTATTCTCGCATTTTAGGCCATATGTAGTCTTGTCAGATTAATCCTTGTGTGCGAATTTGCCCGAAATGGCCCAAGATCAGGTGATCATGATAATACTGCAAAACTCGGAGTCGGAGGCCGTTGGTGTCCGTCGCTTTTGCATCAGACTTGTCTGTTGTGGTGTTGGCAGCACGGCCCTTTGCCTTTGCTGTGGATGAGGTTGCCTTGTTGCAATCCTTGGCTTGGTGGCCAGGCTTTCCGCAGAACAGACAGAGGTTGTTGTCCATGTGGCGCTGGTGTTCCTGCTGGGTAAGTTTTCCATCCTTCCCCAGCTTGGTGGAGAGGTCTGGAGTACTCTTGCGAGCTCCGGAGTTATTGCTGGTGCCAGAATTGTTCTGACCAGAACTGGAAACAGCAGCGTTACCTGTGTTTGACTTCTGGCCTGAGTTGGCAGTGGTCCTCTTATCGGACCCCTTGTTGGACTTTGGGGTCTTGTCTGATGATTTGTCCGATTTGTTGTTGGCCGAATTTTTGTGGGAGACCTTGGATTGATGTTCCCAATTATGGGTGTCAATGGATTGGGCGAGCTTGTGGAGGTTAACCAAAGTATCTGGCTTACCGATGCATGATATCTCATCCTTGATGCGGGATGGGAGTCCAACGTAAAATTGGCATTGGAGTGTGGCATTGCCCCATTGGACTTTCAGGGCTAGCTGCTGGAAACTCACAATGTATTTTGCAATTTTGTGATTTTCCTTCATCCAAAGTCAATTGAGTTCATTCTCAGCATCAGCCTCGGGGTTGTAAGGGCCAAAATTGGTCTGAAGTTCGGAGATGAAGTCGGAGTAGTCCTCTGACCATATCGGGTCATTGGAGTCATCCATGAGCGCTGGTTCAAAGTAGTCCAGTGTGGTGCCCTTGAGATAGGACATGGCGAAGGTGACCTTCACCCGATCGGATGTGAACGCATCGGGGCAGTTGTGGAAATTCAACTGGCATTGTACCAAGAACGGCTGGAGCTTTTGTGGATCAGAGCCATTGAATGGGTCGGGTTCTCAGACCTTGGTCCGGGACTTAGGGGCTTGTGGGTTATGGATGCTGCTGGCAAGCAGGGAGATGGCTTGCGCCAGATTTGAAGAGGGCAGGGTGTCGTCTTCTTCATTGACAGCCTCTATGTGGTCCATCAGTTCTTCAATGACCTTGGGGATGGTGTTGATGCTGGGAGCGGGCACCTCGATGGTTAGTGTGCATTCGTAATTGGCGGTGGATTGTGGCATTGGTGGGAGTATGGCAGTTCAAATATACTGTTACGCACTAGGTCCGATTGGGGGTTGGTGTATGGGAACCACCTTTTCCCTATCAAATTCCATTTATGCAGCACCAATGTGCTATTCTTTGCTTTTCCATTCCTAAATATCAGCATATATTTGATGCTTGTACCTGGAATGGACTTATTCAAATATTCTCTATTTTTCCATATTTTTTGGGAATATTCCATGCAGAACTCGGCTCAGAATCATTTATTTCTGCTGTGCTACAGTTGTGGACCCATAGGCGCCCACAAACCTTCACACAGCCGCCTCTCCCCTTTTGGACCAGGCATTTGGCCTCAATTCAAGCTCAGATGTCTCTGATCAATAAATATTCTCTAACTTAACAACCACAGCCTCTCAGGGCACTATTTTCTGTGCAGATCATCACATGACATGTGGCTATCCATGGCTGTCCAAACCAGTGCAGAAAACAGGGTGGACACCCTTCTTTTTGCCTGATCAGTGCCTAGTTCAGGGATCAGATCAGCTGATGGGTGATCAAATCAGGTGATTGCCTTGGAATATTCTACCCCTTTCCATAACATTCTAGCTGTTTCCCTCTATTATTAGATAGAACTTTCCAGAACCATTATTCAGCTCCTGATCAGTGTTAGTGCTGTGATCAGATCCTGTGATTGGCTTGGAATATTCTACCCCTTTCTTCCACCTTCCACAACCTTCCAGTAGTTTCCATCTATTAAGGTAGAATATTCCAGAAGCATTAGTCAGCCCCTGTAAATACAATATATAAGGAGGCCATTCTGCCTCTGAAAGAATAACATATCATCACATTCTACCCATCTTCTGCACACCAGTGTGACTAGAGTGACATACAGTGTCATCCTCTATCTCAGTAACTGTTGATTACCAGTTCAAGGATCTTTTACAGTTGTGTAACTGTACTTGATTGCACTCAAAGTAGTGATATTCCTGCTTTGGGTGTGAGTGTAGTATCTGCCTCACGTGACTACAAATCTACAGGGTGAGATTGTCTGTCGATAGTCCTGCCATTAGTGCTCTTGTTTAAGTTACTAGTGTGTACTGCCTTTGCAGAGCATTAGAAGCTTGAACTCATGTGAAGCAGTTGCTAGACTACTTCACACATCACTGTTACCCGCTTCTGAGTGCCACTGGTTGGACGGTTGGATTCATCCACCTACTTCCTTTAGCCTCTAAGTGCATTCCCTCTTTTTGGAATATCTGGACCCCTAAGCATCCGTGAACTCTAGACTCTGGAAGTCTTATTCATTTCTTGCTGCTAAGAAACATATTACCTTTTTGCATATAGTCTGCATTGACCAATACAAAGGATTGTAACCAAAGTACAAACGTTAAATCGTTTCTGGAGTTGTGCTGCAGCAGGGTTTAATATTCTTCTCAGCTGTTCATTCACGGAATTGTGGTGATTTAGAGTTTGCCCTAACACCATAATTTTGCGGGTTCCAAAACATTTGGTGGACGCTCTGGGAATTGCTTAAGCAGTGTCTAGAGTGTAGATTCTAAGCACCATTGCAGATATAACCCGACCTTCTATCACTAAGTCTTTACTCAATATAGTTTCTCGTAATCTGGAACAAACCGATTTGGAATTTCCAGAAGACAAGTTCTATAGTCACACTCATCTGCCCTCCTCCTCTAATCCTAACTCTCCTCTTTATCTAAACCCTTATCCAACACCAACTCGTATACAAACTCGTTTCGAATCATATTGACCTCGTGACAAGTTGACCTCATTCAAGCTGAGCAACATGTCTACTTCAACAATTCGACAACAACAACAACTCGAGGACGACCCGTCTACTCCTTTGGCTGCTCAACCAGAGCGACCTATTGCCCCTATCACTCCTGGCTTCTTGCACACTAGATCCCCACTCACTCCTGTGAATGATCTTGACCAGACATTTACTACGGATGAAGAGATTAGTGCTGCTGATGCCTCTTTTGCTGTGGAAGTTGATCAGACTAACCATGCACTTACCAATTGGACTTTTGATGGACCCCTGATCACAGGACCACTACAAAATGTCTTCGTAGTGCCTGGTAAGCCTTTGAAAAGCTTCAGTGCAGCAAGAGTACGGAGAGAGGTCAGACTTGATCCAGAAGAGATTCACTCCTTAGCATTGCAGAGATGAGCTTTAATCGTATGGAAGCACCAGGTACTAGAGCTCTGAATCGCCTTGCTACTGGACTCTTCAGGAAAGAATTAGCGTTACTCAATGTGGTACTGCTCGGACATCCTGGACGAGTTAGTCAGCATGGTAGTACGGGGTATTATCTTGATCCATGGAAGTATAAGCAACTGTTAGACACTCTTAATCATATTGCAAATGAGAGAGAAAGTGTTCTGCAGCAGATGAAACTTCCTCCTCCTACTGTCCCTACATTGCCTTTGGAATGGCCTAGTGACTCCCTTTGGAGTTCCAAAGACCTGGAAGTGCTTTGTGTTACACTACGTGAAGACGTAGAAAACTTTTTGGCATTTTATTGGGATGCTGTATCCAAGTACAAGGGTTCTTGGAAACCAGTAAAGGATGACTTTCTGTCTCCTGCTCTCCCAGATATTTCTGAGATGTCTTCTGACATTAATGGTTTTAAAATTCGCTTCGCTGCTGCCCAAGCTGCTTTGCAGAGAAAGGTTGCTGCGGATACTAGTTTTTATGAAGCTAAAGTCATTAATGCATCGGTGAATCCTGTCCTTGGACATGATCTTCCCACTCTTGCAGCTATGCCTGTCAGGGATGCTCAGCAGTCAACTGTTGCCTATACTGTTAAGGAAGCTCCTTTGATTTCCAGATTGGATCAAGGAGAAAAATTTCCAGTTGATCATGAACGGATTAGACAGAGACAGTCTGTGGTTTACAATCGTGGTCCCAGACCCTCTACTCTTTTCAATTCTCCTTACCATCAGGATCCTAGTAAACTTACGGGATCTGCAGGTTTGGAAGAAATGTTCTATACTCCTCCTCAAGTTCAGAGCAGGGGTACTTTAGGCATTCCAGAATCCATTAGGGTTCCTCACGGAACTTATGGAGCTTCTGGAGGAGGTGCTCCACCTCCTGGAGGAGAACCTCCTGATGATGACGGATCTTCTGGTCCCCCTCATACACCTAATCCATTTTTGCCTAGACCATCATTGCCACATAGAAGTGGAAGGAGTAATCCTCCCCCTCTGGGTAGGCATGGAGGCTCAGGTTCTCCTGATGGAGGTGATAGTGGAGGTTACGGTCATAGTCCAGACTGGGGGGATCTTGATCAGAAAAATCCTAATCTCGGATTAGACGCTCCAGTGACTCAGAGCAAGCTGGAAGCTTACTTTGATAACAAGTTGTGTCAGGACTTAGTCCCTGAGTGGGATGGAAACCCTGACAGTTTGGCTCAATGGATATTGAAAGTAAATCATTTGGCTCAGCGATCTCCTATGGTCTTCAAGCAATTGGGACAAATTATCCCTTTGCGGTTGCATAAAGGAGCTGAGAGATGGTTTTTCTCCTTACCATTGTCATATCGCCAAGAAGCAACTGAGGACTGGAAGTCCATCAGAGAAGTCATTGGTTCATACTATATGAACAGAGCCTGGTTGGATAGGCAGAAAGCTAGAGCAACTCGTGCTACTTTCAGAGAGCCTGGCTTTACTAATGAGACTCCTAGTGAGTATTACGTTAGAAAGTCGGAGCTATTGAGACTGGTCAGCAGGCTGTCAGACTCAGAGCTTATATTGGAAATCATGAATGGTGCTCCACCATATTGGCATACAGTCATTGATGCTCACAGGTGTTCATCTGCAGTGGAATTCCAAACTGCTATCAAGTATCACAAGGAATCATTGTCGCATGCTCCTTTCTCTTCAGGAGACAACCTGGAAAGACGTATTAGAAATTTGGAAATTCTTTGCATCAAACCAAACCTAGGTTTGACTCGAACAGATCTTTTAGAGATGCTAGAGCTCATCTGGTTGGATGGTCATCCAAATTGAATCCTCCAAAATACCCTCGGGATGATTCTAATGTGTCTAAAAATTCCACACCTGAATCCAAAGGAGCTAGACCTTGCAGGCATTGTGGCAGTAACAAGCATTGGGATAATGAGTGCAAACATGCCAGTTCAGCATCTCGCTCTGCCCATACACGTTACACGGTTTCTAATGAAGAAGCTAATGCAGACCTTGCCTATGAGGATATGTACCTTGAATCACTTCATGAATCAGAAGTGGATTTAAGTTCAGACAATGCTCATGTTAATAATGTTGCGACTGAGAATATCCCTGAAGAACCTTCATCGGATCAACAGGAATCTGCTCAGGATACAGAGGCACATTGTCAACTTGCTAAACCAGCCATGAGCTTGCTGGAAAGTATGTCCCGACTGGGGGGATCCATACCTAATAGAGAAAAATCTTCTGAGCCTTTGTCTCTGGAAAACTCTTTTTCTGAGACATTCACTCCTAAATCTTGTCAAGAGAGGAGAAGGTTAATGAAAGATTCCAAACATGTAGCTGCTTTCCTAAGGAATTCTAAGCTTACTAGTTGGGCTCCAAACTCCTTGATTAAACTCAAGCGTTTCATGTCCAGACCAGCAGGCTGTGCCTTCCTTGGATCTTCTGCAACCACTACTAATGTTTGGCTGGGAGAATACGGAAAGAATCAAACTACCCTTGTAGCTGATTCTGGTTCAGACATAACCCTTATCTCTCAGAAAGCTCTCTGCTCTATGGAGAATCCTCCTAAGATCAAAACAGGTCAGAAAATTAACTTGATACAAGTTACTGGCACATCCAAAATTTCTGGATACATTATGGTGCCCATTTACTTTGACTCTGACTCTGGACCAGTTCAGATTGAAGTTGAAGCTTATGTGGTCAAAGGCATGACTACCCCTGTCATTCTTGGGAATGATTTTGCTGATCAGTACTCTATCTCGCTTATAAGAGAAGGCTCAGATAGCTATCTTATGTTTGGTAATACTGGACGGAAAGCCAAGATTGAGAACTCAGTGAGCTCACCCTTATTGGATGAGAATGGTCACACCTTTAAAATAAGAGCCCTTCCTAACCTTGCATCTCTAACTGCAAAGTTCAAGGCTCATAGACGTATTAAGAAATCTCGGAAACGGATTAGAGCACGCATTTCGGATTCAAGTGTTAGGGCCTTACATCCCGTCACGATTCCTCCTGAAACTGCTTCTCTAATTCCTGCTTCTATCTATTTCCCTGGGAATAGTAATGAAGTTTATGTGGAAAAAGTGCTTCACTCCAATCATGGGCCTGAAGATTTCTATGGCATCTCAGATGCAATTGTATCTCGGAACAACCCATGCCTACATGTTAGCAATTTTTCATCACAACCAGTTACTATACATCAAGGACAACTTCTGGGTCATGCTAGAAATCCTTCCAATTGGCTGGATCGGACTTCTAGTTTGAACCAGACTCAATTAGAGACTTGTCTCTCTCACGCCAGACTCATAAAAGCTCTTGCTCAACAGAACTTTGAGACTGGTGCGGTACCTGCTGTTGCCTCTCTTGAATCAGATGGAGAGGTGGTACAAGGAGGACCTAAGGCTCAGGAAATTCCCCCTGAGGATGTTCCTGAAAACCAACTGTTGGATGAAATTGACTTCTCACCAGAGCTCAATGATGCCAATAGGAAGGCTCTCCAAGATACAGTTCTGGCACATAAAGATGCATTTGGTCTTGATGGCAGACTTGGCAATTATGATGCAAAAGTTGAAATCAATCTCAGGCCTGAGGCCAAAGAAATTTCGGGAGCAATTACTGCAAGGATGCAGATATATGCAGGGTCTATGGAGAGGTGTTGTTTAGTAGAGTGATGTTACCAAATATCAGAATATTCGGTTAAGAACTGGGACTTCTGCAAAATATTTGAGCAGAAATGGGAGTAGCAACACTTCAAAAAAGTGTTTGCTTAATAGAAATGGATGTAATGATCCAAATCGTTCATAATTTGAAATAGTAATAGATGATGCAATATCCTAATAGTATATGCAAAATATTTCAAATTGAATAGGTCGTTTAGGAGTTATTCCAGAAACGACAGAAAAATAACACAAGCTGTTTGTCTACAGCTTGGAAGGGATTGAGAATAGTGAATCTGATGATAGATACTCGTACACAGTTGTAGCTAATATACAATTTGGCAATCACATGATAAGAATGCCTTTTAGTAAGATTGAAACATATGATAAAAGAAATGATGTGGATACTGATAATATGTGATGTCATGGGGAAAAACTTTTTATAGAGAAAGGAGTTTTTACCCATTTGACTTGAGGTTTATGATGAATGAAAATCATCATAATACCTCCCTTTTTGAGTAGTAGCCACCCCCATAGAACGAAAGGATGGCTCACAAAATAAAATCGAAAATCACCTCCTCATCATCCCTTAATCAAAAAATCCCCAAACTTTTCACAACTTTTCCTTATCATAAAACTCCCCCTTCTTACTCCAATAAATCATAGTAGTACTTGAATAAATTCTTGACATCCTTTATATATATCATCGCAGCTGTGAAGTAAGTACTAGTGGAATAAATAGATTTAAATATGGTGGAGCATTGTCATGTGGATTGAATGAGTAATGTCCCGCATTGTGACAACCCGTGTTGATGCGTTGTTATGGTAGGATCCTGTATCCAGTATTCCAACATATGAGTGAGTTGTTCATCATTGAAACTGAAGAGTCAGGTTGTAATAGGCCATGGTGGTGGAAAACTGTTCATCTTCATGCAAACCCCTGAGTACTTGACAACTCTGGTGAACACTTAACATGCAAACCCTCTTTCCTTCACATCACTAACATCAGCTACAGGGGCATTGGCTATGAACGTGTCAAGCATAAGACTAACACTCAATCTCATGCTTGATACATTCATAGCCAATGCCCTGCTAATAATGACCTGGAATTTGACACTTTTGTGATTAAATTCATTGGCATCCGCCTTGACTCCAAGTCACCCCTCTCTCTCCACCGTCTGGTAGCGGATTGTGTTTTACTAGCAGGCATGCTGGTGGAGAAGGTTCCGTTTTACTTGATTCCCTCTCTGTATCTTCACATACTGGTTACGCCATACTGCTAGCATCCCTTGTTCAAATATATATATACGTATTATATACCATTATCGAGGTATATTGCCAACACAACGACATGTCTCCAACACATCGATGTGCTATTTGGCCTTAATGGTTTCATGAACGTCATTTCGTGAGTTTCATTGAAAAACCAACCAATGCATAGGAGGAGGCTATTGATGGTGCTGGCCGATTGGTTTGCACGAGCGTTGGCACAACTTGGCAACGGGTCCCTTGACGCTCGACTGGGAGACGATTTCCCTGGTGTATATTCATGCTGAATTGATTGTTCTGATGAACGAGGAATCATTGGACAGTCGACATTTTAGTCGACCGCGATCGAAAACAGGCTGAGCCGAACCCCTGGGTCAATCCGGTGTCCAGTTATCTGGCGCAAAACAAGTCTTTTGCCATCGAGAACGTCTATGTGGACACAGGCAATTCAGCGTCAGACTACTTAAATAAGAGCTTGAACGTCATCATTTGCAAACTGCAACGAGACATTCCCGAGTGTCGGCTACTGCTCGACCACAAATCATCACGAGAACCTCCTCTACTGGACACTTCGCGGCTAGACCCGCCCCGACTGGACGCGCCACGACTTGACGATCGTGTCGTCCAACCTGTCGGAGTACTTCAATTTCCATTGTCAACCTAATCCACTTGAAAACCGCTCGCAGATGTGTGTACGCGCGTATGGCGCTGCATATTACACGCCATGGTAAACCGTCGGCCACAGCCAGGATGCGTACATGCGAATGGACGTTCACCCGAGTGTATTCGTGAATGGTTTTTCAATGTACCCAGTTTCAAGAACCCACTCCCACAATCAGGGCATATGTATTTCTGACGAGCTGGATCTGAAGGAGGCAAACGGGGGTTTGGTGGTGGTGGATCGAGGTCGTCATGGGCGGAAGATTTTTGATGCACAAGGCCTCCATTCGGTGAACAGGTAAAGAGATGGTACGAGTGCGCAGGAGGGTGGGACTGAGAAGTGGTGGCATGTGCATATGGACTACTGCTACTTGAAGAAGGATAAGTGTTGCTGCGAGAGGAATGCGTTGAATATTGTGTCATTTGATTCGATTCTTGAGAGCGCCCATGAACACTAGTGGTCGACTGGGTCCTTCGGTCGCCAGACAACCCTCGATGTGACAGACGGGATGTGGATAGCTGGTGGAGGACATCGCCTAGGACTTCGTGTAGAGGTGGCAATCTGCGATCTCCTTGAGAGCGAGTGCCGCGATGTTCAGGATCCCCTGCATAGGGATCGAAAACCTCCTTCGACATCAGAGGAAGGAATAAGAGAATCTAAGGTATGAGGGAGAGATTGTATCAAGAACAAAAGTCCAGAGCAAAAAATGCGCTTTTGTGAAGTAGACGAGCGATCTGAGGCGTTCGCGACTATCGAACGCGAGAAGTAAGAAGTTTGAGAAAGAGCTGGAGACATTTATATACTAATGAACTGAGTGGAATGTGGACAGTGGAATGCGGAACGTGTGGATGTGGAAATGGAATGTGCGTGTGGAACATAGTTGAATCACGTGCCTTCTCCGGAGACCATAAGTCGAAAATGGCACGGTCTCTTCCATATCATCTGGGTTGAGAGACAAAACAGGCACAGACTCCCCGGATCGACTGTGTCGGGGCCTTGTGTCACTAGGATTTCTCCTATCTCTTTGACGAGGCGGCACATGGAGAACGTGAGATAGAGGGAGGGGGAAATCTGTTTACGTTGCATGTATGCATCAACTCCATCCCGTAGCAAAGAATAAGACAGTTCACTTACGGTCTACGGCAACCTTCCAACCAATTGGTGGAAGGAATGTAAAGCGTAGTTTTGGCAACCGCTTTGAGGCCCCTAATGGCATCAATACAGTGATCGGCAACTTACATCGATTTCTAAATGATGAACAAGGTGAATGGGTGATTGGAACAAGCGGTATTTACTTCACACACTTTCAAAGTTTCCTTGAATTTTTTTTACGGCAGTCGCACGCGCGGGCCCTTAGGGTAGAGCTCGGAAAGTGATGAGCCGGGTCGTATCAAAGCGGTAAACAGATACACGCGTGGGTGCATGTCTTACCTCGTCAATGTCGCAGAGAATGACCTCCTCCACGTTCAGGTCTCAGCACTTCCCTCACATCTCCATCTCCACCCCAAGCACCTGCTTCGGGTTCGGTTGGCGAGCGGGACATGCGTGATCATCTCCTGGGACCTATGTAATATAGCATTAGTAAGGCGGCACACGTATGTATGCAAACGACGATGCAACTCACAACAACTCATCGAAACCCTAAGAACTCGGCAGTGGCTGGCAATGGTGTGAGTACGTGCGCTTATAATGAACACTGAAATCGGGCGAAGTGAATCCATCGGGAGCGCTGTCAAGGGAGGTGTCACGTGCAGTGTCACAGACTGCGTGACTGTGAGGACTCGCGTCGTGGATGGTATGAGCGAGTGGGCGCCTGTTCGGGTGTCAGTCGTCGTGTGGAGACGGACGGGGGCGGGTGATGGACAGAGGGTGGGACTAGCGGGGAGATTGCAGACTTTCTCACACTACGAAGCATATGCTACTCACACCTGTTAGCTGCCTGGAGATTTACACAATTCCACGTCCCACTATACATCTCCTCGTGTCTTGTGCGGTCAATAGTCCTGATCAACTTCCCTCCCTTCCTCTGATTCCACGTGGGTGGCACGAATGTCCACGTACCGTGGGGTGACGATGACCTAAACATCTATTGCCTTTGCATGCGAGGCTCTTAATCAAATGTCCCCCAGTCTCCGGACCGTGGGCTGTCTGTTCTTAGTAGGGTTACTATGAACAATCCTATATGAATTTGCTGCTGAGCTCTGTCATACAGCACTACTCGACGGACTCGCAGATAGTCACCCATGCATCTTGAAGATTATCTTCCTGTATCGTATCTTGCAACGGGTCCCACTAGAGAGTTGGTGTAAAATCAAGAATATCATTGTCATTTCAAAAATCTCAATATCGTTCATATCTCATGGTGCCATAAGCAAGGCGGAAAATCAAGAGGGTGGAATCGGTAGACGCTCTCTCTCCGTCCACTTGAAGCTTGAAGGAAGCGTCATATCTTTAACGACGAACCCCAATTTGCTCCAATACTTGACCATGTCAGTACTCCCAGGGAATGAGCTCAAATCTAAAACAAAACATGAATTAATTATCCCCTTCGACCGGCTGAAATGACTTACCGTCAGGCGTGGCACGCATGCCCCGCGTCCAGTCCTTACGCACTTCGCCAGAATCGGCAGTGGCGACGTTGTCAGGACGAGAAGTCGGCCACCTTGGAAACACGTAAGTAACAGCCCATGCGATCAGCTTCTCGGAAGTCCTACCAGTGCAAATTACACAACATGAAATCACCTTGCCACGGCAAACACAACCT
Organism: Cantharellus purpuraceus; assembly: GCA_025174535.1. Lineage (NCBI taxonomy): Eukaryota > Fungi > Basidiomycota > Agaricomycetes > Cantharellales > Hydnaceae > Cantharellus > Cantharellus purpuraceus. Next base: position 21,630 of record JALBUN010000048.1, read on the forward strand.
CTTTGTCAAATCCCCAGGTTGGACGGCAGGGTGATTGAACCTGAAAGGCGGGTTGATGGGATTCTTCCCTGTGTCGTACATAAAAGCCTCCCTTGCAATCCAATATACCTCGATCCCGGGATATATCTGCGTGCCGACCGTTTGTTCCAGCGCAGCGCGGGTCAGAAGCTCAGGGTGGGTTACAACGTCGACCGGAAGCTTCTCCACTCCTTTTGAACCCGTCACGAAATCGCCCTTTGCCCACTTTTCGAACCGGGCGTATTGAAGGCTAGTTAACGATCCATATCGTCCAATAGGGTTTGCGCTGGCCAGGGGGTTGATATCCCCCGCTTCAACTGCATCTCCTATACAGGTGGATCAGCCGAAAAGATCACAAAAAACTTCAGGTACTGAACCATACCATCATCACCAGATAGACGCGGCATATATTTGACATTGGCCTGGTCTGGGTTTCCAGGCTGCCTGAGTTTGTTAAATATGCTCTGGCGGAGGTCATGATAAGGGTCATCTCCGTTCTTCGGTGGAGTGGATAGTTTGACTTCGCTGGGGAGAAAGTTTCCTCTCCCGTTGGGTCCTATTCAGATTTCGATCACGAGTGTCCAAGATATACAAAAATATCATACCGTGACCATCGTATGCTTTATTATTGACCCATGCAACCGCACAACTATTGAGTAAAACAGGCCAGATATCCCTATAAAATTGAGTATCAGTAGGAATGCCGGTGTGCCCTGCTTTCTGGTAAATATCCTCCATGACTTCGTAGAGGGTGGTGGTATCATTGATTCCCCAGGCAAATTTCGGAGGTGAACAAATTACAGTAGCCTTGTGTGCCGCTGTTTTGGACCTACTCCAGTCTGTCAATCTTGCACAATAATGAGGGGCTAATACAACCCACCATCCATCTTTTTCGACCTTCACGTCCACCCAACCATCGCAGACATCGTCGTACCAGTTCAGGTTGTCGAATTTGGAAAGGATATCGGGCTGCGTAGCTACACCCTTGTTGTCGACGTATCCTGCTAACCCGTTCCCTCCTCGGAATATAAGGTGACCATGCGTTTGGTCGATGGCAATGGAACCGAGTAGAACTGTCTTTGTTAGAAACTTTCCCTCGAGCTTTTTCACAGTATTGTCGGTCGAGACGATATCGGTCGGACCAGGGGTGATCTTGAGCGTTGCGCGATCCTTGGAATTACCACCAGTGAGCACAATGAGATTGTGCAACGCCGCACTAAGCGTCTTAGCTACACTCACCTGAACATCTGGATTACGAAGCACAGTGGTTTCGGGTTTGAACCTCCCTAATGAATGGAATGCTTAAATGAGGCAGAATAGCTAAGGCTTCTACGAGATATACCTCTGAACTCGAGGGCAGCTGCCTTCGTATTGGCCACATTGACCGTCCAGGTGAGTTTGTAGCCATCCTCCTTTGTGAGCTCTTTCTTGCATGTGCCATTCTTGTCAAATTCGTAGACTCGAAATCTCACGGCCTTACGACCACTATCAGCGTGCACAAATCAAGAACGAATCCAAGGCAAACCTGCTGCTTAATCTGACCATTGTCGGATCGAAATTTGGTAATGGCGTGACCGTCAGATCCTATTGGGTAACCTGTCTGGCCAGGAACTTCAGGAGCAAAGAAGTACTCCGTGCTGTTTGCGTCGCCTAAATGCCCAATGCCAATTGGAGGGAAAATTTCCACGATGTCGGGCTCAGTAATCATAGTAGTGTGCGAGTGGGTGACAAGAAATGGTCGGAGGAAGGAGGGGGAGCGAGGGCAGTATATGAATGATTAGTGTATCCCGGAATGGTCAAGATTAACGGGTAGTAGGTCACAAGTTCATCGGTTTAAGTTTCAGTATAAGCTGCGGCGAAAAGAGAATCCCGATGAATACGACTTAATGTAACACAACATGCACACTTACCGCCAAGTTGAAATAACCTTGCATCGCCTCGAGGTGACCACATACAAAGAACAAGCCAAGTTACGCAGAGATAGGAGGAAAGTTATGTCATGGTGACTTCCAACTCGTTCTCTTCCCGGCGTTGCAGTGTTTCCGATACAAATTCACTTGAAATATATCATAGTTTCATAACTGAAATGGCTGGTTTTGATGCTCCACTTAAGTCTAGGCAGTGAACCTGTGAAGATAAAGGAGCAAAAAAAAGAAAAATTCAAAGCAGAGGAAAGCGGTACTTTGTGCTTGAAGTGAACTTTGAGTGGCCCAGCACTCCACCAACTCAGCAATCTGTGATTACCAATTAGAATGTTAGTTGATGTCAATCAGATACACCCTCATGCTGTGTGCGGTGGAAACGTATATACTATCACGTAACCTCACCGAATTCATCACGTGACATCGAGTTGGCATATATGTAGCTTCGTTTCACTCTCATCTGGTTGAATGTCGTGGCAGTGCCGTTTCCAATGGCATCTCGCTCTGTCATGAGAGATTCCGAACAATTCACAGTGAGACAGTCCGAAGTCTTACTTTAACTCGGTTACAAGATCCCGTCGTTCGTCGTATGCGATTGTGGCTTGGTAGACTGGGAATTCCTGCAGGAATTTTTCAGAACTATCAAGGTAAATCTCAATATGGTCCACAAAACTCTGTATCTGACTCCCATGACGATCTATGCTTCAGTCTTGTCTGCACTTGACACCAGGTCAGCGAGTACCCGCCATGCTTCAGCGCTTCAGCCTCTGAATAGCTGTCAGGGGGGTGTAAGAAGATCGCAGAGCTTCAATTGTGGGCAACGTGCCTCTTCACGATAGCATTCCGTTGCTCCGCCCATGTTAGCGCTTAGCATTCAGTTGGTGACTCCAAACCCACTGCTCTGTTGAGTTTCGTTAGTTGATGGACGTTTTGGTGATTCGCTATAGCGTTACATTGCCTTGAGGTGATCTCATACAAAGAGCAATGTCGTGGTAGCTCCTAACTTGCTGCTCCGCTGATTCCATTCACCATTGGATTCTGGATTGACATAACTTAAACCAGACTTTTGTGCCGGTGCATGTGATGCTCCGCGATTTTTTCTGGGAAGCGCAATCTGCCAAGTAAGCATCCACTGGTGGGGATCAGTTCCGGATGGTTTATATCACACCCTGACCTTGAGGTCAAAGTGCAAGATTCCCGTGCTCTCTCCCCTTTGTTACTTGCTCATAGACCTGTCATGACATCTCCCCGTATCGAAGCGTTACCTGCGCCTCTGCTCGCCGAAGAATGGACAAAAGCACTGCTCATCGAGCGCTTGAAGCTAGGGATGCAAGTTGAACTGAGCACCATTCCGCTCTACTTGTACGCCTACTACAGCATAAACGTCGAATCCAGCATCCCTCAAGACAAGAAGGTAGCCGGTGCTAATGCTCGTTTCGCAATCTTGGGTTTGTTGGTTATTCGATCATCGTTTTACTCTCCTTACGAAGTCTGGCAGGTGTGGTCCAACAGGAGATGCTGCACGTTACCTTGATGGGCAATATTCTTCGTGCTGTGGATGAAGTACCAATACTCTACGCGGAGAATCTCATACCGACTTATCCCAACACGGTTCTATCCAGCAATGTACCAATGAGATTGATAAAAGCTGGGAGGGAAAGTTTTGAAAATTTTTTGAAGGTATTTATCTCATGTAGATGCGGTTTACGTCGACCAAATTTAGGGAACTTTAGATCGAAGCCCCCTACTATCCTCCTCCTCCTCCTACGCCACCCCTTACTGCTTCTGCCCTTGAGATGGTTGCAAACGCACTTCCAGACAAACATAGTATCGGAGAATTCTATCATAATCTAGTGCAGGGCGAGTCTGCTCGTTACTTTCCCTTCATCTATTCATCTTTGTATTGGTAGGCATCAATATCGTCAGTGGGAAGGAGCCAGATCTATTCAAAAAACCCCATCTCGACCAACAGTTCGGGGGGGGTATGTTTAACACAGACACACTCATCAAAGACAAAGATGCTGCCCTCAAAGCCATCGAACTCCTCACCGAGCAAGGAGAAGGAGGGATCAGTGTACCGGAATCCCACTACGCCGTTTTTGTCGACCTTTACCACCGTCAACAGAATTGGGAGTGCTACAACGTCGTCACGGATCCCAAGTCAAATCAATACGATGGCGCCGTCAAAGAGGTCGGTTAAAGTCCCCATTTCTTTGCACCTTTGAGTCCAACTTATATGGTTATACTAGCTCGCCCTCGCTTTCAATGCGTCCTACTGCTATCTTCTCCTTACTTGTGAGGCGGTCTGGAAGACCTCCGACACAGAAGATCGCAGGCACCTGATCGAGAATGTCCATTCGATCATGATGGCGGTCATCACACCACTCGCCAGCCTACTCGTCCAACAACCACTCAAACCTGGAGAACCCACACATGCTGGCCCATGCTTCGAATATTATTCGACGGGCATGGTGTCAGATCTCAACAAGCTGCACCAAGCGATCATAGATAAGCTGAATGCGGCTATAAAATATGACCCGCTTTTGAAGAATCCCATCACCCCCCTGTTGTATTCGGTCCAGAGAGTTAAACCGTACTCAGGGAATTAGTAACAGAGCTAGGGTGATGTCCCGTTATTAATTGGACTTAGCTACCAGTTAGTACGGTACACCAGCACTGTCCTTAGTTATCAGCTGCATAATGTTCATCATCTTGTGATTCGCACCATACTTGACGTAGTTTCGACTCGAACTATACGTATGCACCTAGCTTCGAATCCCTTAAAAACCGTCTTAGCGTGATTTTTGGCGGCTGTGTTAGACCCGTTGCACACGTGTACACGTTTTTATCTCGACTCTTGCTTCTAACCATGATGTACGACGGTGAGCTCCATCTGACCAAACGATGACCCAGCACTCTTGAACATCGTTTGTTTCAGTTATCATTGTTGGAGGGGGCCCTGCTGGCTGTGCAACAGCGTTATCTCTTGTTCGTTCAAATCCAGACGTTTCATTCCTACTGCTGGATGATGCCGATCCTGCATCCTTCAAGGTGGTTAGACAGTCTAGTGTCTGTTTTCCACAGCCTCCCTCCTCACTGCTAATTTCCAGATAGGCGAGTCGTTGCCGGGAATGGCAACTCGCACTCTGAGCTATCTCTCCGGCGCACTTTCTAGTTGTCTGTTGCAGGATACCCAACTAGGAAAACATTCTCAATGTACTGGAAATGCGTCAGCTTGGACTTCGCTAGATATTCACGAACAGTACGCCATTATGAATCCTTATGGCATGGGCTGGCATCTCGATCGCGCGTTATTCGATGAGACTGTTCGAGATACGGTAAGGGCTCTGTGTCAGAAGGGAGACAAGGCTTTCGCTCCATCTTCGGTGGAAAGAGCGCGATTCCTTTCCGTGGACAAAGAGGAGGGCATATGGCGTGTACATTGCGAGGAGCTTGGGTTCCGCGATATGAGGTGTTACCGTGCCAAATGGATAATTGACGCGACGGGTAGGAAGGCATCACTTGCGCGCCAGGTACCACGTTTCACTTTGTTCTTTAGAGCCCTGGGTTTAATAACGATGCAGCGAGGCGCAGAAACAGTCCGAACAGATTCACTTCTTGCCTTTTATTCACTCTTTAGTTCACCTGGAGAAGACGCAGACAATAGGACGTTGATCGAAGCAACCGAGTCTGGTTGGTGGTACACCTCTCGACTTCCAAATGGTACACGTGTCGCCGTCTACCACACCGATGATGATGATCCATCCTCCAAGCTGGCACGAAGACAGGAGGGGTTCCTCGATCTTCTACACGATCATACGAAACACATTTCGCGGATTATTCTTGAATTCGACTACAGCATTGTTCCAAATGCACGATTTCCTCGTTGCACGGCGGCTGGGTCATCTTATCTGCAACCAGTTTGCGATGAGGCGAATGGGTGGTGTGCTGTGGGCGATGCTGCCATGGCATTCGATCCTCTCTCATCGCAGGGCATCATAACCGCTCTGAGCCTGGGCTGCTTCATTGGCGATGAAATTGCCAAAAGGGTTGGAAAAAAGGATCGCTCAGAAGAACTCCGCGACATTTCGGATTATTTTCGGAAGATCAGTGAAAAATATGAGAAGGAGAAGAAATATTTCTATGATATGGTCAAGCAGTTTGGTGGTGAGTTCTGGAAAAGAAGGCAAAGGTGAACTATCGTTTGCTACCGAGAACTTAAGTGTTAGTACGTTCTGAATATGCAATGATATGCAATGATATGCAAGCTGCACTCTTTGAATTGCATGTTTATTAAACCGATGGCTTCAATGTCAGCTTTGATTTTTATTTCTGAGTCTGACTCCAATGTTGTAGGAAGAAGGGGCACAAGTGGAGATGACGATGCTGCACTCTTGTTCTCAAGACGGGAATTATCGAATTGTCGCCCTACATATGTACGTGTGCTGAGGGTGTAACATGGTAATATATGTTGGAAGGAACGCGCTTGCGTGTTCTGTTAGGTCCACGGCAGCCTACAAACTTACACAGTGTAACGCCGGACGGAATCAGAAAGAGAGAGTTGGAACTGTTGAAGTCTTTCATTTTTGTAGTAGTAGCATTCACTGGAGAAATCTATGCTCCATGGAGAGACAAGCTTCAACTAATCCTGATTGGACAGGATCTGTGGGGACATGTAACTGGGTGATGTGAAGAGACCCATACTAACTGATCCCAATATAAAGCCAGAGGAACACCAAGCAATGGATGAGGCCTATATGGCAATTTGTCTCCATATTAGTGATCAATATATAGTCTATTCACATGGAGTGAAGGATGCTCACAATCTATGGAATTTGCAAGGCCATGAGATCTCAGATCAAGACTTTACCAGTACTCTGTGTTATGCTCTAGGTCCATCGGAGGGTTGGACTTGGGGGCAGAATCAGAATGTGATCAAGATGGAGTTGGAGTTGGAGTGGGTCATGGTGATCAGAATGGATTTGGCTTCAGCTTATGTGCTGTGCCCTCTGTTTTGGAACCTGCAAAATTGTGATGAGGGCGCTAGTTTTCGCCTTTGGAATTAATCAACAAGTTTTCAGCCAACGCTCTAAAGTCAAAGTCCACGCTCTAAGTCTACACTTTATGCTCTACACCACAATCCATCATCTCTACACTGAGGAAAAGCACCTTGGTTCAACGATCAGATTTCCCTCCACCACCAAGAGGTCGCATCTCCTGAAACCAGCTTTTGTGTACCTCCCAACCAGGCTCCCCATTGTCATCCAGTCACAGAGCATGATCAACCATCTGGACTGTCCTTTTTGCTCCCCATCCTCCTCCAACCACAGAGCACTATTACACTTTCCTGTTACTCAGTGCTACCCCTACCCCTCGACCTGATTGTTCTTTGGCATGCTGAACAACTGCATTACACACCGTCTGTTTGCTAGGACCGTTGCGTGCAGGCTTATAGGATCTATTCCATAAGTGAACCAACAGTGGGTGAAGAGGCCATGTTTTCGGAGACATCGGAGTACTTCTCAGACGTGTGTCTGATGTTCTTCTTCATTATCCAAATATACCAAAATGTCGTCTAAGTAAATGAGGACAGTCACATTGAGGAGGTCAGTGAAGGTATCATTCATAAACCTCTGGAAGGTGGCCAGAGCATTGGTTAGTCCGAAGGGCATGATGCACCATTTGAAAGATCCATATTGAGTGCAGAAAGTTGTTTTCCACTCATCGCCTTCTTGGATGCAGACTAGATGGTAGGCATGTCGGAGATCTATTTTGGAATAGATCCTAGCCTTTCATGTCAAGAATTTATTCAAGGAATATTACAATCTATTGGAGCAAGAAGGGGGAGTTTTATGATAAGAAAAAGTTGTGAAAAGTTTGGGAATTTTTTGATTAAGGGATGAGGAGAAGGTGTTTTTCGATTTTATTTTGTGAGCCATCCTTTCGTTCTACGGGGGTGGTTACTACTCAAAAAGGGAGGTATTATGATGATTTTCATTCGTCATAAACCTCAAGTCAAACGGGTAAAAACTCCTTTCTCTGTAAAAAGTTTTTCCCCATGACATCACATATTATCAGTATCCACATCATTTCTTTTATCATATGTTTCAATCTTACTAAAAGGCTTTTTTATCATGTGATTGTCAAATTGTATATTAACTACAACTGTGTACGAGTATCAATAAGGAGATTCACTATTCTTAATCCCTTCCAAGCTGCAAACAAACAGCTTGTGTCAACTTTCTGTCGTTCCTGGAATAACTCCTAAACGACCTATTCGATTGGAAATCTTTTGCATATCCCATTAGGATATTGCATCAACTATTGCTATCTCAAATTACGAACGATTTGGATCATTACATCCATTTCTATTAAGCAAACACTTTTTCGAAGTGTTGCTATTCCCATTTCTGCTCAAATATTTCGCAGAAGTCCCAGTTCTTAACCAAATATTCTGATATTTGGTAACATTACTCTACTAAACAATATCTTTCCATTGACCCCGCATATATCTGCATCCTTGCAGTAATTGCTCCCCTATTCAAAATCTACTTCACCACCATCCCTCACCATCATTTTACACTCACCCATAACACCCCTCCATATCTTTTCTTAACATTTCACAGGCTCTTGAGTAGATCCGTGGTGCAGGGTAGTGGGTATCAGTCTTTCTTGGCGATCTTGTTGAGTCCACAGAAGTCAACACATAGATGGAGTGATCCATCCTTTTTGCAGACAAATAGGACCGGAGCTCCATGGGGAGATAGGGATGGGCAGATGAAGCCCATGGCCAAGTTCTTGTCTATGAATGTTTGGAGAGCCAGTAGCTCTTTTTGGGATAGTGAGTAGATAGGGCCAAGTGGAGGGGTGGATGTGAGGGCGACGCTGATGACGAGGCCACAACAACAAGATACTCAATAAGTGAGAGCCGATAAGAAATAATGCCAGCTGGTACAGCGGATATCCTCAGTCTATACAGCTGTTTCTGATAAATACATGGGACTTACCTGGTACAGCGGATATCCTCAGAGATCAAGCTGAGGGGATCACACTGCACCAAGGCGAGTCTTTATACTAAATGATGGAGACGGATAGGAGAACCAAGATAGGGGAGGAATGATAGGGGAAGTGATAGGGGGAATGAAATAGGGGAGACGCACCCTGACAGGCTGCGCTGATAGGGGTGTCAAGAGAAAATACTAAAAATAGAATATGACTTATTTGAACCCTGACATCACCTCCCTCTTAATGCATGTCGTCTCGATATGCACTATCATCCCATCCATCTCAAGAGAGACACACCCTGAAGCACTCTGCAAGGTCCCTTCTCACTCTCTGCCAAAGTAGAGCCCATGACGAGTGTTGATGGTGACTCTTCTCTGCCTTGGGGTAAAGTGGGATGGTGAACTCTCCAGGGGATATGGGATCGTTCGTGCTGAAAACTGCTCCAAGTATCATCTCCCCTCCCTCATAGGTGACTTTACCGGCGAGCCCTTGGAAGGTGTATGGTATGTCATAGTTGCCAATGAATAGAGGGTCCCCGATGTAGTATGTCTGGCATCTTGATGGATTACGATGCCAGAAGGGGAAATGAACTTGTGGAGGTGGAGATGGGAGGTTATAATCCTCTACAGCACGTGCAGTATCCCTTGAGTCAACTGACCAAGTGATTGATGGGTAGGAACAGAGTGAGCGTAGAGGGGTGGATTCAGACTGGTAAGGCATGGTGGGTTGGGTAGTGAACGATGATGGTTTTACTGAGGAAGGGGAAGTGGATTCACTGGCTTATATACAGTTAGTGGAATTTCGGCATGGATGAATTTGGTGAGCGCTAAGCTTCACTGTGCCTATTCTGCGGCTCTGAAATGTGTCCAATACCACGTGTTGGGTTCCTGCCAGCTGTCCAATCAAAGAGGACCTGTTTGGGAGGTTCTGTGAAGTTCTCAAAGCGTCTGAAGGGAAGAGCCGCATAGGTGGCTGCCGAAATATGCCTTGGGGCTTCAGGATTTTCCCGATGGAAGTCTGCAATGCGCCTTCTAGCCCCACTGGCATCCTTAGCTGGGATCCAGAGGTCATCAGCAGCACCATAGCCCTTCCAACGCACCAGGTATTCCAGTCTTCCTCGGAAAACTCTGCTGTCAAGGATCTTCTCAACTTCGTATTCCTGTACTCCATCTCGAATGACTGGAGGTGGTGGAGGAGATGACTGGCGTTCAGGGATGGGATCCTTTTCATAAGGATGGAGTAAGACAACAGAGAACACTGGATGAGTGCGGCCAAAGATTGGGGGAAGTCGTAGGCCATAGGCATTTCGTGAGACCACCTTATTAATCACATACGGTCCTAACCATTTGTGATCAAGTTTCTTGGTTGGACGGGTGGTGGTGATATTTTGTGCATTGAGCCAGACCTTGTCACCAAGTTTGTATACTGGGGCTGCTTGCCGATGGGCATCATAGAATCATGCCATATCATCTGCTGCCTTTTCCAGGGTGGAGCGAGCCTCAGTGGTGGCCGTCTCCATACGCTCAGTGAATTCTTCCAGTGCTTCAAGTCGTGTCTCTTGGATTGGCTCTAGCCCAAGCCTTGGGTGTTGGCCTGTATCAAGCATGAAGGGGGTTGATTGCATGGAGGAGTGGATGCGGTTGTTGTATGTGAATTCAGCAAGAGGAACCCACTCAATCCAGTCATCCTGGCGCTGATTGACGAAAAGCCTCAAGTATTGTTCAATTTCTTGATTGACCCTTTCCGTCTGACCATCAGTTTGTGGATGATATGCTGTGGATGCTGCAACCTTGATCCCCAAAAGCTTATTGAGCTCGCGCATAAATTGAGAGACAAACTGGGTGCCATGGTCACTGATGATCTCCTCAGGAAGGCCGTGGTGTTTCCACACATGGTCTCGGAAAAGTCGTGCAACTCCTATGTGTTATTTGAATAATGTAAATAATTGCTTTGCTGGGGTGTAGTGACAAGCAGAAGTCGAATAGAAAGTGGAGCAGTGATGGGAACACAATGTATGGTAGTCGAATTGAAGATATACTTGAGTAGTATCTTCCTACGAAGTTTGATGGGATTTGGTGTGATCTTCGTCTAGATATCAACAATTTAAGCAGGGATGAGGAGCAGATGACTCGAACGAGAGTAAATGCTTAATAAAAAAGTAGCCAGTGATTGTATGGCTTCGTAATCCGAGATTCGAGTGGGATATGCAATATTATAATAGAATATGCAAAAGCTAATAGAAATACACGTTCGTTCTGGAGATATTCCAGATACGAATAGATTCAGACACACAGACAGAATAAGTGAGAGATAATTACTCTATCTATTCAAGTGCATTACAGATGTGGTTTATATATGATACTAAGTCCTATGAATGAGTGAAGTCATTCGTAAATGTCCTGAGTCAATGATGGGATGGATGATGAGATGATGATGGGGGGAAGTGTCCATGATGATGAAATGATGAAAATAAAAGCGAAAATAATGTCCAGGAAGTTCTGGAACTCACAGGGGCTTCTCCTGTTCCCTATTCCATTCCTGTAACCTCCTTTACCCCCTTTGTCCCTCAAAACCTCCTGAGCCTCCTATATGCTCCTGTTCCTCCCCTGTCCCCTGTAATCCCCCTCTCCTCTCCCTTCTCCCCAGAAGTCCAGCAGCTAGACATCCGGCAGCTGGAACAACACTATGGAGTTGATGTCAGAGGTGGTAGGGATAACATGTGCTCGTTTGGAAAGACGGTCCACAACGACAAGGAGTGCATCATAGCCATGGCTGATGGGTAGTTCTACAATAAGGTCAACAGATATCACTTGCCACCTCCGATCTGGGACACGATTAGGCAGGAGTTTACCCATAGGAGGAGCAGGGAAATTTTTTGTCCGATTGCAGAGGTCACATCCCTTGACATATTTGGCAATGTATCGTCCAAATCCAGGCCACCAGTAGCTGCGGGATACAAGTTCTGTTGTTCTCCAGCGACCAGGGTGACCTGTAATGTGAGTATCGTGGTGTGCCCTTACAATGTCATGGTGCAATTTTGGGTCAAGAGGGACATATACCTTGCCACGATAGAGGACGAGTCCATTCTCCTCGGTCCATTTCTGTCCTTGTAAATTCCGAGAGGGACCAAGTTCCTTAAGAGCCTTTACAACCTTTTCATCTCTGTTGGTGCAGTTCCGCACATGTTCCAGGAAAATGTCTCCTTCTCCTGTGATCATTTGAGCTTCTGGCCCTGGATAGGTGGATGTCGCATCGATGTGGAACAGCTCAGGGCCAAGAAGAACCTGGTTCTGGTTATCTTCCTCCCCCCGCTTATGATCTACACGTTGTGAGAGGGCATCAGGTTTGGCTGAATGTTGTCCAGGACGGTGGATCAGTTCAAAGTCAAAACGAGAAAGGTATAGTGACCAGCGAGCTTGTCGACGATTGAGATTCTGAGCTGTACAGAAATATGTGAGGTTTTGATGATCATTAAGGATTTCAATCTTGTATTTGGTCCCTTCCAAGATGTGGCGCCATTCTTCTAGTCCATGGATGACTGAGAGCAATTCCTTATCATGGATGGCATAGTTGCACTCTGCATCTGAAAGGCTCTTGGATACAAAACCTACCGGCCTCCATTTCTCATCGTCACAGAGTTGAGATAGAACAGCACCTGTTGCATATGCTGAAGCATCTGTCTCTAGTCAAAAATGCTTGGTTTGATCTGGGAGGACAAGGATTGGAGTTGACGTGACAAGCTGCTTGAGTTTATCAAAGGCTTCTTGTTCTGGGCCATCAGGTATCCAGGACCACTGTGTATCTGCCTTTGTTAACCGATTCAGAGGCTTTGTGATATGTGAGAAGTCCTCAATGAAGCAATGATAGAAATTGATGAAACCCAGGAAGGATTTGACTTCTGTCACATTGCGTGGTGTGGGCCAGTCTCTGACTCTGGCCACCTTAACTGGGTCCATAGCTACCTGTCCCTGTGAGAGAATCAATCCAAGATAATCTACCTTCTGTTGCGAGAAAAGGCATTTCTCTGGTTTGAGGTACAGGTGGTTGGCCCAAAGAATTTCAAGGACAGATTGCACGATCGTGTGGTGTTGTTCTAGGGATTCAGTGAAAATGAGGATGTCGTCCATGAACACTACCATAGTGCCATCATCAATGAGCTCCTTGAAAATGCCATTCATCATCATCTGAAAGGTTGCTGGGCTGTTTGTGAGACCAAAGAACATGACCAGGGGTTCAAATAGACCACGATTGGTTCGAAAGGCTGCCTTCCACTCATCGCCCTCTTTAATACGCACATTGTTATATCCCCATCGGATGTCAAGCTTGGTAAAGTACTTGGCATTGGCTGTGGCAATTTTATTCATGATGTCTGGTACCAGGGGTAGTGGGTAGGCATTCTTGATTGTGATATCATTCAGCTTGCGGTAGTCTTGCACAAAACGAAGATTACCGTCCTTCTTCTTCACAAAAAAGACAGGGGATGCCATGGGTGACTTGGAAGGACGTATACAATGATTCCGTAGGTTCTCCTCAAGGAATGCGTCCAACTCCTTCTGCTCATTTGGGGACATTGGATAGACCTTTGTGCTGAAGGGTTGCGCTCCTGGAGTGAGTTCAATAGCGTGGTCCCACAGTTTTCGAGGTGGAAGTTGGTCAAAGGACTCCTTTGCAAAAACATCCTTAAATCCCCAGTACGCCTTTGGGACAATCTCCTCAAAGGTTTTGACTGGAGTAGATTCTGCAGCCTTCTGTGCGAGCTGTTGAGAAACTGTTGAACCAGCATTGATATTCTCCAAGTCTTCTTCTACAAAGATAACAAATGTTCAGTCTCCCTCGTATTGGGGTTGCCTGTGTGAGTTCTTGCCATTTGAAGGAGTTGTACCAAGCGAATGCTCTTTGTGTTCTGGTACTTCTCCACATGAATCAGGGCAGCGAGTCATCTGTACCTTTCCTGTACACCAGTCTACCTCTGGGTTGTGCTTCACAAGCCAGGTGTGCCCAACAATTATGCCAAAGGTTCCCAGGCTTGTGACTGAAAATGTGGCACATTCAGTATGGGTCCCATATGTGCAGATGAGATCGACTTCTTCCTTGATTGAACCTGCTTCATTTGGGGTCCCATCAATGTTATAAACAGGTATGGCATGTGGTAGAGGGCGTGTTCGAAGTTTCTCTGCTTTGACATATTCTGCATCAATGAACATTCCTGTAGCACCACTATCAAGGAGTGCATCCACGGCTAGAGGGTATCCAGTGTCTACCGAGTGGATTTTCATGGGAATTCTTGTACATCGACGGATGTCTGCAGATCGAAGGTAGAGATGAGGAGGGTCATCATGTTTAGCTGGAAGTTGAGAAGGGTTTTCAGGCATGGCTGTTTTGGTTTCAGTCTGATGGACAAGGGAGTGTGCGTGTAACATATCGCTTGTGAGCCCTACAGTACATGATTCAAGAACTGAAAACCGGTTTGTCAGGCAGGGCATGCTCTTCACTGCTGACTGGCCTGAAAATCCTGCTTCTCCTCTTGCTTTGGAATTACTGCCTTCTGCGCTTCTTCCTTGGCCTTCAGTGCAGCTGCTACTGACTCTGATATCATGCCTGCAATTGCTGTTTGTGTGAGATCAGCTCAGATACGTTCCTTGCGTGGTTCAGGGCATGCTGGGGATATATGGCCATGCTTTCCACAGTTATAGCACGTCCGAGTCTCAATGCGATGGCGGTTGGAGTCAATATCCATAGGTGCAGCACCATTAGAGGTTGCCAAGGTAGTTGGTACAGAGATGACCGGAGTGCTGTGAGGGCGGGATGGGGTAGAGCAGGCAGGAGTGAGGGAAGTCTGAGCATGTCTCACTTCTAGAAGACGATGGTGGTTGCAGTCAATTTGACAGGCCGCTTCCTTCCATGCCTTGAGATCGGACGGGAGGGATGGCTGTGCATGGATCTTGTCAAGAATCATTGCAGGGAGCCCTCGGGCATAGGCATCTTCCAGTGCTGCATCATTAAACCCAGTCCTTCCTGCTAGTATCTCAAACTGTGCTGTGTATTCATCCGCTGACATGCCAGGTGTCATCCTAAGATCGTGTAACTTTGTTTGTGCTGTTCGAGAGCAGTCAGGGTCCCCAAAAGCATTCTCCACCTGCTTAATGAATTCCTCCAAGGTGGAGAGCGGTGAGGTCCTGTCAATGACTGCCTGTGTCTCATTGTGTGCCCATACTTCAGCAGAACCTCCTGTCATAAAAGAGAGGGCATAGAGGATCTTGGTCCACTCATCTGGGAAAGATGTAGGCTGGACTGCAATGGCAAGCCTGATAGAGCGAATGAAACCTTCCGTCTCTGCATGATCTCCATTGAATTTGGCTGGTTCAGCTGCCCTTATTGGGCAAACGGATGACGATGTAGGAGAAGGTGTGGGAAATGAGATGGTCTGAGAGATGGTCTGTGCTGCAGTGATGGCGGCAGCAGTGGCAGCATCTGCTAGGTTGTTCTGGACATTGGTGAACTGGCTTTGGAGGTGCTGGTTCTGGAGTTGCAGCTGCTGGAGCTGCTGCGCCTGGGTGTTGAACAATGCTCGCAGAAAGCCACCACTTTCACCTAGAGTGTCCCAATAGGCTTCAGGGAGCTGATCGGTCATGGTATCGGTGAAGTAGTTAATAGGGAAAGTGTTATGAGGTGTGGGGTCGTCTTATGGAGCTTGATCTTCTGTGAGGTCGGCGCTGATGGCGAGGCCACAACAACAAGATACTCAATAAGTGAGAGCCGATAAGAAATAATGCCAGCTGGTACAGCGGATATCCTCAGTCTATACAGCTGTTTCTGATAAATACATGGGACTTACCTGGTACAGCAGATATCCTCAGAGATCAAGCTGAGGGGATCACACTGCACCAAGGCGAGTCTTTATACTAAATGATGGAGACGGATAGGAGAACCAAGATAGGGGAGGAAAGATAGGGGAAGTGATAGGGGGAATGAAATAGGGGAGACGCACCCTGACAGGCTGCACTGATAGGGGTGTCAAGAGAAAATACTAAAAATAGAATATGACTTATTTGAACCCTGATGGTG
Source organism: Cantharellus purpuraceus (assembly GCA_025174535.1). Classification (NCBI taxonomy): domain Eukaryota; kingdom Fungi; phylum Basidiomycota; class Agaricomycetes; order Cantharellales; family Hydnaceae; genus Cantharellus; species Cantharellus purpuraceus. Next base: position 37,640 of record JALBUN010000048.1, read on the forward strand.
GAGTTGTCATTCAACTCAATCTTGAGATTGTATGGTCAGTGTTCCACTAGGGAGTCGGCTTTAGACTTGCTGAACACATCGGCGAACTCATGATACTCCTTAGGAACCATAGATAGGTCCGGTGGAGTTGATCAGGCAGAACAGGTGGTGAGGAACATTGGATTGGAGAGGTGAACCTGGAATGTGTGAGAGCCCTCCAGTTTGCTTAGTCTGGTGAAGACCATAGCATCCACCATTGATATGGACAGAGGGGTAGACAGAGTATCTATCAGAGTGGAGTCAGCAGAGGTGGAAGATAACTTCGCACATAAAGTTGCTGGTGATGTTGGGAATGACACAGCCTGCACTGGAGAACAGAATGTGATATGGCCCAATGCCCAGTCAATCAACAGATTGTAGCAGGTGAGCCAATTATGTCCAAGAACCACAGAACAGCTGGAGTCAAGCGGAGTAACATAGAATGTAAGGTTCTGGATTTCTCCAACAGAAAAACGGATAGACAGATCTATAGCTTGTGAAATAACAGCATTAGTAGTGCCATCAAATAATCAGAGCAATATTGGAGTTATGGTGTATGTATGGAGTTTATGTAAATCAGAAAAAGAGGAATCAAGGAAACAGTGAGTAGAACCGGAGTCAATTAATGCTTGGATAGTGGTATTGGGAATGGAGTCAGAGTAGATGAGGAGGGTAAGGGAGTTGGAGTGGGAAAGAGTGGCATTCAGGTGGACCTCATTTGTTGTATGGGGAGTACCAATGCAGCCCTCAGCTCATATGGAGGCTAGAGGACTGCTTACTATTTTTTTGGGTCCATCACCTTGGCATCGGACTTGTCTGTTGTGGTATTTGCAGCATGGCCCTTTGCCTTTGCTGCTGACAAGGTTGCCTTGTTGCAATCCTTGGCTTGGTGGCCAGGTTTTCTGCAGAACAGACAGAGGTTGTTGTCCATGCGGCACTGGCATTCCTGCTGGGTAAGTTTTCCATCCTTCCCCAGCTTGGTGGAGAGGTCCAGAGTGCTCTTGCAAACTCCAGAGTTATTGCCAGTTCTGGAGTTGTTCTGACTGGAACTGGAAGCAGCAGCGTTACCGGTGTTTGACTTCTGGCCTGAGTTGGTGGTGGTCTTCTTATTGGACCCCTTGTTGGACTTTGGGGTCTTATCCAACAATTTGTCTGATTTGTTGTTAGCCAAATTTTCATGGGAGACCTCAGATTGATGTTCCCAATAACGGGAATCAATGGATTGGGCAAGCTTGTGAAGGTTTACCAAAGTATCTGGCTTACCAACGCGTGATATCTTGTCCTTGATGCAGGATGGGGGACCAACATAAAATTGACATCGGAGTGCAGCGTCACCCCATTGGACTTTTGGGGCTAGCTGCTGAAAACTCACAATGTATTTTGTGATTTTGTGATTTTCCTTCATCCAAAGTCAATCGAGTTCATTCTTGGCATCAGCCTTGGGGTTGTAAGGACCGAAATTGGTCTGAAGTTCAGAGATGAAGTCGGAGTAGTCCTCTGACCATATAGGGTCATCAGAGTCATCCATGAGCACTGGCTCGAAGTAGTCCAGTGTGGTGCCCTTGAGATAGGACATGGTGAAGGTGACCTTTGCCCAATCAGATGTGAACGCTTCAGGGCGGTCACAGAAATTCAACTGACATTGCACCAAGAATGGCTGGAGCTTTTGTGGATCAGAGCCATCAAATGGGTCAGGTTCCCAGACCAAGGTCTGGGACTTAGGGGCTTGTGGGGTACGGATGCTGCTGGCAAGCAGGGAGATGGCTTGTGCCGGATTTGGGGAGGGTGGAGTATCGTCCTCTTCATTGATGGCCTCTATGTGGTCCATCAGTTCTTCAATGACCTTGGGGATGGTGTCTATGCTGGGAGTGGGCACCTCAACGGTTCATGCACATTTGGAATTGGCAGTGGATTGTGGCATTGGTAGGAGTGAGAATGGCAGTTCAAATATACTGTTACACACTAGGTCCAATTGGGGGTTGGAGATTGGGTCAGAGTTGGAGAGGGAATCGGGGTATGTCATGAGGTTGGGTTGGAGTTGGAGAGGGAATTGGGGTACATCGTGGGTCAGGACAGACTTGGCTTCAGCTTATGTGCTGCGCCCTCACTAATACTGGTGTCCAAGATTTTGGAGATGGAGTACAACTTAGATAGTTAGGATCAGACTTAGGAACTAGGCATGATTTGATATTCGAACTGGGAATGAAGTCCCCAGTCGGGCAGCTTAAATATATATTTGAAATTTAATAATAATTACTCCAGTGATGGGTCTCCAAGGCTGACAGCCTTACATGAGTATGTCTGGGTCCAATGGGGACAGATGTCCAGGTTTCTATGGTGATGCTGATGCATCAATTGGAACCAGATGCAGATGGATGAGATTTGGCGGTGACAATCGGACAGATAAATGGAGACATGACAGTTTCCAAATGGAGTATAGATTTCATATGCGTGGGGATCTGAGTGGATCAGACAGGGATCTGGGCATTAATGAATATAGTCATAACATCCATTCCAGGTACAAGCACCAAATATATGCTGATATTTAGGAATGGAAAAGCAAAGTATAACACATTGGTGCTGCATAAATAGGATTTGATAGGGAAAAGGTGGTTCCCATACACATGTCATGACTGTTGATTCAAATTGACAGCCACATTGAGCTCTTGCTGGGGCTGCTGCTCTCTAAACAGCTGGCCAAGCTCCTGCTCTGCATGTTTAGCCTTCCATTCAAGGGCTAATCTATGTTTACAAGAAGCCTCAACTTCTCATTGTTTCCATAGCTTGATCTCTTGATTGAGCTCCTTTGCCATAGATTGAGGAGTTTCCTCTTCAATCTGGATTGGTAGTCCTTGCCTCACAGGGATTACTGGGTCTCTAATTCCCTCCATTGGGGAATTTCATTTCCTCTGTCTAACCAATCATTCAGTTGAATCCTCTCACCCTGGGGAGATCCAGACTCTCCAGATTCAGATTCTTGTTGAGAATCTGGTCTTTGGTGACACAACTTGCATCACTCAGAATTCTCTTGGAGTGATTTTAACATTGTTCCTAGTCCCCAGTCAGGCAACTTAAATACATATTTTGAAATCTAATAATAATTACTCTGGTGATGGGTCTCCGAGGCCAACGGCCTTATGTAAGCTTGTCCGAGTCCGACCGGGATGGATGTCCAGGTTCCTATGGTGATGCTGATGCATCAATCGGAACCGGAGACGGATGGGCGGAATCAGCGGTGACAATCGAACAGGTAAATGGAGACGTAGTGGTTTCCAAATGGAGTATAGATTTCATGTGCGTGGGGATCTGAGTGGATTGGACGGGGATCTGGGTGTTAATGAATATAGTCATAACAGTATCTCCCCATTTAAGGCCGAGCCCCTGAGGCCTCATGTCTGTGGATTGAATAGGTGAGACGATTGGGTGCGGTCGGAGTTATGCTGGGGTCTGGAGACGTATAAAAGGAGGGGCATGATTGAGGTCTTATCCTCAATGATGTCAAACCCTTTGGCAAGCATGAGTGTGGCTGAGCTTGAGCAGTTGCTCTTGGCCCGACGGAAGGAAGAGGAGGAGGAGCAGAAAAGCGGAACGGAAACAGAAAGAGGAGGAGGAAGTGGAGCGGAGGCGGAAGGAGGAGGAGGAGAAGGCAAAGCGGAGATGGAAGGAGGAGGAGGAGGCGGAGCGGAGACAGAAGGAGGAAGAGCAGAGGCGGAAAGAGGTGGCGAAGACGGAACAGAGAAGGAAAGAGGAGGAAGCGAAGGCCGAGAGGGCCCGCATGGTGAAGGAACTTGTGGCAGCGATGGAGGCTGCAAGACTGAAGGAAGTGGAGGAGCAGGCGCATGAGTTGGAAGCTGCCATGGAGGTAGAGGAGGAGGTAACCGGGGCAGGGGTGACCAGTCCAGGAAGTCCAAGTGTGCCAATACGGACAGGGACCCCCGAGGTTGCCATCATCTCCGTTACACAGACAGAGACGACTCGTTCGAAGACTGTCACTGCAGAGGACTCGCCGTTATGTCCATGGGCATGGCCATTATTTGAGTTGGGTGCAGCTGAGGAAGATGATGTGGTGGAGATGGAGAGGGTGGAGGTGGAGGTGGATCCTGATGCCAATATGGAGCTCGACATGAATGCAGAGCCCAAGGCGGGTGTGGATGTTGGGATGGACATGGAGCCAGATCCGACATCAAATTCTTACGAGGAGATGGCTTGGGTAGCTGCGGTCGAGGCTCGCAAAAGAGCAGAGCTCTATGCCATGACCACTAAGAAGAATCTTGACGTCGCAGTCTTTTCATTGAAGGCATACCCGAGTGCTGATATGGAGAAGCGAGAGGTGGACCAGAGGGTCATATGGTGCAAGGCAGAGAGTCATGTGTTGGCAACCCGTAAGAAGGAGCTGCGTGTCACAAGGTCGGTGATCCAGCTTCGCAAGCGCGAGATGGAGAAGGCAGCGGCAGAACAGCAGGACAAGGAGGAGGAGAGGGAACGCTTGGAGGCCACAGCGAGAAGGGGTGGACCACCCAAGGCTCTGGCTCCAACGGAGCCATTTGGCAGACCCGGCGTAACTTGCGACTTATGTCGTGATGTGGGTGTGGAGTGCGTGTGGCCTACCGGCCCAACTCGCCGACTTCAGTCCTGTGATTGTTGTCGGGGTCGGAAAGGAGGGTGTAGGATCAATGGGAAGTTTGATCCCCAGAGTCGGAGCGTCAAGCCCCAACTAGTGGTACAAGGAGGGGCAGAGAAAGAATCAGAAGGTCATCCAACCAAAAAGCAGCAGACGGAGACGGGTGCTGTGGCAGCCAGGGGTAGCAGTGTCAGATTGGAAGGGGTGACGACCGGTGCAGGTATGGGGCACGTCTCGGCGCCCAATAGTACCATGGGCCAGCTTATCCGGCTGGTTAACCTGCAGTCGGAGCACCTTCGGCGGATGGAGGGGTTGCTAGTGGACTTGGTGAAAACGATGAAACAGAAGGAGGTTCTGGAGGGTTGGCGGACAGCCGAGTTACATTGGTTGTGGAAGTTCATGGCCCCTTTGGATGAGGATTTGGACATGGGAGATGAGAAGGATTGGGTGTCAGATGTAGAGAGTGATGAGGAGTCAGAGACGGCGTCAGAGACAGAGCCTGAGGTAGATAAGGGAAAGGGGAAAAGGAAACGCGATGTATAAAAGTAAAAATGAGAATGATTATAAATTTTGGAGCGGAGAAAAATGAGGTGGAGTGATTCCTGTGGAGCTTTTGGGCAGGCATGTAATTTCCCTTGACTTGTAATAAAATGATGATGCGAAATAATAGAATTAGCATTAGTAATCGAACTTAAAGATTCATAAGGGGGCCAGGTTTGTCTGGATAAGCAGAGTGAAAGTTGGAGATGGATTTGGATGCATGATCGAGTTTGGACACAGAGATCCATGAGGATTCTTCATCGGTGCCTTCATATCCAGCCCATTTGACTAAGTACTGGAGCTTGCACTTGTATTGACAGTCAATCTTCGAGTCCAGGATCTCAGAGATCTCATATTCATTGTCTCCTTCGATGATGATCGGGGGAGGTGGAGGTTACGTGCAACCAGAGATCTCGTTCGTGGTAGCAGGTTCGAGCATTGATATATGGAAGACTGGATGAACTGCTCGGAAGTGGTCCAGAAGGCAGAGGGTGAAGGACCTGCTGCCCGCGCTGACGAGCCAGGACGCATCGAGGACGCATATCGAACCACTCTGACAGTCCAACTCCGCCAGCGTCTTTTTGTATCAACTTTTAAATAGCGCCGCAACTCCCTATCCACCTCAGTCTCTAATTCGAGCCATCAATTGTCACTCATGTTTCATCGCCATCGATCATTATCAGCCTTCTATTCACACCGATCCTTTCATCATCATTCACATGGCTTCCCATTCTATTCCCCTCTCCAACATCACTTCTAATAATACGTCACACTGGTCTCTGGACACAGAGGACTATCAAAAATACGCCGAGCTCCATGGGCATGTTAAGCCACCTCCACGTGTCAAAATACTTCCAAAACTCTTTCAACGTCCAAGATCCCCACCATGTCTCTCTTATGCCATTGGCGATCCCATATTCTTTCACAATTCCGTTGAACCATATACATTCCTCGACATTTCACCTCTATATCGTAACATGGATAGAAGAGTCGAACGTGAGGTAGAATTTCAGTCGCCATTGCCGACCTATCCTCCCACTTCAATCCGACTCAGGTTACATCGTGTCAGGCAAAGGGACCAAATACTCTTGGAACGGGATACCATATGGAGACGGATCACTAAGACAATAAGGAGTATTTGTTGTGGATGCTGACGGAAGTCCTCATGTGACTCAGGGTCAATTAACCTTCGGAGCCGTAGGGAAGATGGTATTGGTGGATGTTTCTATTGTTCTTTTATATGACTCACCCCTGTTTCATCTTTTAATTCATTCATACATGACTTACTCATCCTTGTTCTATTTTTGGTTCTTTTATTACTCATCACCCCCTATTCTTACAAAGATTACCCCTATCTGTCGTTTCATTTCTCCATGATTTCCCCCTTTAGTAGTTCAACTTCACACGCTTCGTCAGCTGGCTTGATCAGCATTTCTTGCATCATATCGCCTCATTTGCTCCTCATATTGTGTCGTTGTGCCCTGGGGATTTGTATATAAAAGGGCGCTAGTCTTCACCTGTGGAATCAATCAACAAGTTTTCAGCCAACGCTCTAAAGTCAAAGTCCACGCTCTAAGTCTACGCTCTACGCTCTACATCACAATCCATCATCTCTACACTGAGGTAAAACACCTTGGTTCAACGATCAGATTTCCCTCTGCCACCGAGAGGTTGATTCTCCTGAAACCAGCTTTTGCGTACCTCCCAACCGGGCTCTGCATTGTCATCCAGTCACAGAGCACGATCAGCCATCAGGACCGACCTTTAGCTCCCATCCCCATCCAACCACAGAGCACTATCCCACTTCCCTGTTATGTACCCCTCGCCCTGATTGATCTTTGGAGTGCTGAACAACTGCGTTACACACTGTCTGCTTGCTAGGACCGTTGCGCGCAGGCTTATAGGATCTATTCCTTAAGCGAACCGACAACGGTTGGATTCATCCACCTACTTCCTTTAGCCTCTAAGTGCATTCCCATCTTTTTGGAATATCTGGACCCCTAAGCGTCCGTGAACTCTAGACTCTGGAAGTCTTATTCATTTCTTGCTGCTAAGAAACATATTACCTTTCTGCGTATAGTCTGCATTGACCAATACAAAGGATTGTAACCAAAGTACAAACGTTAAATCGTTTCTGGAGTTGTGCTGCAGCAGGGTTTGATATTCTTCTCAGCTGTTCATTCACGGAATTGTGGTGATTTAGAGTTTGCCCTAACACCATAATTTTGCGGGTTCCAAAACACACCCTATGGGTGCATATGTATAGTTATTATGTAAGCCAGTGGATCCAAGTACACATGTGGGTCCACATATAGTAAAAAAGGAACTTAGTAACTACCACACTGTACAGCACATTGCCCAACCAATACACTTGGTTGAGTTCTGTGCAATGGTGTGAACTAAGACTGTTATGACTATATTCATTAACGCCCAGATCCCCATCTGATCCACTCAGATCCCCACGCACATGAAATCTATACTCCATTTGGAAACCGCTACGTCTCCATTTACCTGTCCGATTGTCACCGCTGATTCTGCCCATCCATCTCTGGTTCCAATTGATGCATCAGCATCACCATAGGAACCTGGACATCCGTCCCCATCGGACTCGGACAAGCTCACGTAAGGCCGTTGGCCTCAGAGACCCATCACCGGAGTAATTATTATTAGATTTCAAATATGTATTTAAGTTGCCCGACTGGGGACTTCATTCCCCAGTTTGAATATCAAATCACGCCTAGTTCCTAAGTCCGATCCTAACTCTCTAAGTTGTACTCCGTCTCTGAAATCTTGGACACCGGTATTAGTGAGGGCGCAGCACATAAGCTGAAGCCAAGTCCGTCCCGACCCCCACGACGTGCTCTGACTCCAACCCAACCTCCGACCCAACCTCCAATCCAAACTCCAACCCAAACTCCAACCCAAACTCCAACCCAAACTCCAACCCAAACTCCAACCCCCAATCAGACCTAGTGTGTAACAGTATATTCAAACTGCCACACTCACTCCTACCAATGCCACGATCCACTGCCAATTCCGAACGCGCATGAACCGTTGAGGTGCCCGCTCCCAGCATCAACACCATCCCTGAGGTCGTCGAAGAACTGACGGACCGCATAGAGGCTGTCAATGAAGAAGATGACACCCTGCCCTCTCCAAATCTGGCACAAGCCATCTCCCTGCTTGCCAGCAGCATCCGTAACCCACAAGCCCCTAAGTCCCGGACCAAGGTCCGAGAACCTGACCCCTTCGACGGCTCCGATCCGCAAAAGCTCCAGCCATTCTTGGTGCAATGCCGGTTGAATTTCTGTGACCGCCCTGATGCATTCACATCCGATCGGGCGAAGGTCACCTTTGCCATGTCCTATCTCAAGGGCACCGCACTGGACTACTTTGAGCCAGCACTCATGGATGACTCTGATGACCCGATATGGTCAGAGGACTACTCCAACTTCATCTCTGAACTTCAGACCAATTTTGGTCCTTATAACCCCAAGGCCGATGCCGAGAATGAACTCGATCGACTTCAGATGAAGGAAAATCATAAAATTGCAAAATACATTGTGAGTTTCCAGCAGCTAGCTCCGAAAGTCCAATGGGGCAATGCTGTTTTGGAACCCACAAAATTATGGTGTTAGGGCAAACTCTAAATCACCACAATTCCGTGAATGAACAGCTGAGAAGAATATCAAACCCTGCTGCAGCACAACTCCAGAAACGATTTAATGTTTGTACTTTGGTTACAATCCTTTGTATTGGTCAGTGCAGACTATACGCAGAAAGGTAATATGTTTCTTAGCAGCAAGAAATGAATAAGACTTCCAGAGTCTAGAGTTCACGGACGCTTAGGGGTCCAGATATTCCAAAAAGATGGGAATGCACTTAGAGGCTAAAGGAAGTAGGTGGATGAATCCAACCGTCCAACCAGTGGCACTCAGAAGCGGGTAACAGTGATGTGTGAAGTAGTCTAGCAACTGCTTCACACAAGTTCAAGCTTCTAATGCTCTGCAAAGGCAGTACACTAGTAACTTAAACAAGAGCACTAATGGCAGGACTATCAACAGACAATCTCACCCTGTAGATTTGTAGTCACGTGAGGCAGATACTACACTCACGCCCAAAGCAGGAATATCACTACTTTGAGTGCAATCAAGTACAGTTACACAACTGTAAAAGATCCTTGAACTGGTAATCAACAGTTACTGAGATAGAGGATGACACTGTATGTCACTCTAGTCACACTGGTGTGCAGAAGATGGGTAGGATATGTTGAATATGTTTCTATTTCAGAGGCAGAATGGCCTCCTTATATATTGTATTTACAGGGGCTGACTAATGGTTCTGGAATATTCTACCTATTAATAGATGGAAGCTACTGGAAGGTTGTGGAAGGTGGAAGAAAGGGATAGAATATTCCAAGCCAATCACAGGATCTGATCACAGCACTAACACTGATCAGGAGCTGAATAATGGTTCTGGAAAGTTCTATCTAATAATAGAAGGAAACAGCTAGAATGTTATGGAAAGGGGTAGAATATTCCAAGGCAATCATCTGATTTGATCACCCATCACCTGATTTGATCCCTGAACTAGGCACTGATCAGGCAAAAAGAAGGGTGTCCACCCTGTTTTCTGCACTGGTTTGGACAGCCATGGATAGCCACATGTCATGTGATGATCTGCATGGAAAATAGTGCCCTGAGAGGCTGTGGTTGTCAAGTTAGAGAATATTTATTGATCAGAGACATCTGAGCTTGAATTCAGGCTGAATGCCTGGTCCAAAGGTGGATAGCCGGCTGTGCAAAGGTTTGTGGGCACCTATGGGTCCACAACTGCAGCACAGCAGAAATAAATCATTCTGGGCCGAGTTCTGCATGGAATATTCCCAGATAAATATGGAAAAATAGAGAATATTTGAATAAGTCCATTCCAGGTACAAGCATCAAATATATGCTGATATTTAGGAATGGAAAAGCAAAGAATAGCACATTGGTGCTGCATAAATGGAATTTGATAGGGAAAAGGTGGTTCCCATACAGCCACACTCCAACACCAATTTTATGTCGGACTCCCATCCTGCATCAAGGACGAGATATCACGCATCAGTAAGCTGGATACTTTGGCTACCCTCTGCAAGCTCGCCCAATCCATCGACACCCATTATTGGGAACATCAATCTGAGGTCTCCCGCGAAAACTTGGCTAACAACAAATCAGACAAATCATCGGACAAGACCCCAAAGTCCAACAAGGGGTCCGATAAGTGGGCCACTGCCAACTCAGGCCAGAAGTCAAACACTGGTAATGCTGCCGCTTCCAGTTCCGGTCAGAACAACTCCAGCACCAGCAATAACTCCGGAGCTCGCAAGGGTACTCCGGACCTCTCCACCAAGCTGGGGAAGGATGGAAAACTCACCCAGCAGGAACGCCAGCGCCGCATGGACAACAAGCTCTGTCTGTTCTGCAGAAAGCCTGGTCACCAAGCCAAGGATTGCAACAAGGCAACCTCGTCCACAGCAAAGGCAAAGGGCCGTGCTGCCAACACCACGACGGACCCAAAAAAATAGTAAGCAGTCCTATAGCCTCCGTATGGGCTGAGGGCTGCATTGGTACTCCCCATATGACAAATGAGGTCTGCCTGAACACATCCGCTCTTTCCCACTCTGACTCCCTTACCCTCCTCATCCACTCCGACTCCATTCCCGATACCGCTATTCAAGCGTTAATTGACTCCGGTTCTACTCACTGTTTCCTCGATTCCTCTTTTTCAGATTCACATAAACTCCATACATACACCATAACTCCAATACCACTCCAATTATTTGATGGCACTACTAATGCTGTTATCTCACAAGCTATAGATCTGTCTATCCGTTTTTCTGTCAGAGAAATCCAGACCCTTACATTCTATGTTACTCCGCTTGACTCCAGCTGTTCTGTGGTTCTCAGACATAACTGGCTCACCCGCTGATGAGCCAGGATGCATTGAGGATGCATATTGAACCACTCTGACAGTCCAACTCCGCCAGCATCTTTTCGTATCAACTTTTAAATAGTGCTGCAACTCCCTCTCCACCTCAGTCTCTAATTCTAGCCATCGATCATCACTCATGTTTCATCGCCATCGATCATTATCAGCCTTCTATTCACACCGATCCTTTCATCATCATTCACATGGCTTCCCATTCTATTCCCCTCTCCAACATCGCTTCTAATAATACGTCACACTGGTCTCTGGACACAGAGGACTATCAAAAATATGCTGGGCTCCATGGGCATGTTAAGCCACCTCCACATGTCAAAATACTTCCAAAACTCTTTCGACGTCCAAGATCCCCACCATGTCTCTCTTATGCCATTGGCGATCCCATATTCTTTCACAATTCCATTGAACCATATACATTCCTTGACATTTCACCTCTATATCATAACACGGATAGAAGAGTCAAACGTGAGGTAGAATTTCAGTCGCCATCACCGACCTATCCTCCCACTTCAATCCGATTCAGGTTACATCGTGTCAGGCAAAGGGACCGAATACTCTTGGAACAGGATATCATATGGAGACAGATCAGTAAGATAATAAGGTGTATTTGTTGTGGATGCTGACTGAAGTCCTCATGTGACTCAGGGTCAATTAACCTTCGGAGCCGTAGGGAAGATGGTATTGGTGGATGTTTCTATTGTTCTTTTATATGACTCACCCCTGTTTCATCTTTTAATTCATTCATACATGACTTACTCATCCTTGCTCTATTTTTGGTTCTTTTATTACTCATCACCCCCTATTCTTACAAAGATTACCCCTATCTGTCGTTTCATTTCTCCATGATTTCCCCTTTAGTAGTTCAACTTCACATGCTTCGTCAGCTGGCTTGATCAGCATTTCTTGCATCATATCGCATCATTTGCTCCTCATATTGTTGTTGTGCCCTGGAGATTTGTATATAAAAGGGCGCTAGTTTTCACCTTTGGAATCAATCAACAAGTTTTCAGCCAATGCTCTAAAGTCAAAGTCCACGCTCTAAGTCTACGCTCTATGCTCTACATCACAATCCATCATCTCTACACTGAGGTAAAACACCTTGGTTCAACGATCAGATTTCCCTCTGCCACCGAGAGGTTGCTTCTCCTGAAACCAGCTATCGCATACCTCCCAACCGGGCTCTGCATTGTCATCCAGTCACAGAGCACGATCGGCCATCGGGACCGACCTTTTGCTCCCATCCTCATCCAACCACAGAGCACTATCCCACTTCCCTATTACTAAGTGCTACCTCTACTCCTCGACCTGATTGATCTTTGGAGTGCTGAACAACTGCGTTACACACCATCTGTTTGCTAGGACCGTTGCGCGCAGGCTTATAGGATCTATTCCTTAAGCGAACCGACACCGCTACAATCCATTGATTGACTGGGCATTGGGCCATATCACATTCTGTTCTCCAGCACAGGCTGTCTCATCCCTGATGTCACCAGCAACTATAGGTGCAAAATTATCTTCCGCCTCTGCTGACTCTGCTCTGATAGATATTCCATCTACCCCTCCATTTATATCAATGGTGGATGCTATGGTCTTCACCAGACTAAGCAAACTGGATGGTTCTCACACATTCCAGGTCCACCTCTCCGATCCAATATTCCTCGCCGCTTGTTCTGCCTGATCAACTCCACTGGACCTCTCTATGGTTCCTAAGGAGTATCATGAGTTCGCCGATGTGTTCAGCAAGTCTAAAGCCAACTCCCTAGCGGAACACCAACCATACAATCTCAAGATCAAACTGGATGACAACTCCACCCCTCCGCTTGGTCCTATCTACTTGCTATCCCAAAAAGAGCTACTGGCTCTCTGAACATTCATAGACGAGAACTTGGCCACGGGCTTCATCTGCCCATCCCTATCTCCTCATGGAGCTCCAGTCCTATTTGTCTGCAAAAAGGATGGATCACTCCATCTATGTGTCAACTTCTGTGGACTCAACAAGATCACCAAGAAAGACTGATACCCAATACCCCACACCGTGGACCTACTCAAGAGTCCTCGAAAGGCTAAGATCTATTCCAAAATAGATCTCCAACATGCTTACCATCTAGTCTGCATCCGAGAAGGCAATGAATGGAAAACGACCTTCCACACATGATATGGATCTTTCAAGTGGTGCGTCATGCCCTTCGGACTAACCAATGTGCTGGCCACCTTCCAGAGGTTCATGAATGATACCTTCGCCGACCTCCTCGATGTGACTGTCCTCGTTTACTTAGATGACATTCTGGTATATTCGGACAATGAAGAAGAACATCAGACACATGTCTGAGAGGTACTCCGACGTCTCCGAAAGCATGGCCTCTTCACCCACGCTGACAAATGCAAATTCCACTCTGACTCGGTCGAATACCTAGGCTATATCCTCTCCCCGGCAGGATTGACAATGTCTGATGACAAAATCAAAGCCATACAGGAATGGCCAGAACCCCAGAAAGTCAAGGATGTACAGTCCTTCCTAGGGTTTGCCAACTTCTACCACCGCTTCATTCATGGCTACTCCGATATCACCGTTCTGCTCACCTGACTTACTAGGAAGGGTACCCAATGGAATTTCACTGATGAATGTAGACAGAGCTTTGAGACCTTGAAGAAGGCCTTTACTTCCGCTCCAATACTGACTCATTGGGTTCCAGATGTTCCTATCCTATTAGAGACTGATGCCTCCAACTATGCACTTGCCACGATCCTGTCCATCATCTCTCCGGACGACGGACAAGTCCACCCGATCACTTTCCACTCACGTACATTTACGCCCCCCAAACTGAACTATGACGTCCATGACAAAGAGCTCCTTGCCATATATGAAGCCTTCCAGATATGGAGACACTACCTTGAAGGTCCCTCCGATCCGGTGGACGTCATAACAGACCACAAGAACTTGGAATACTTCTCCACAACGAAACTACTCACCTGGAGACAGGTCCGATGGTCCGAGTACCTATCTCAGTTCAATCTCATTATCTGTTTCCATCCTGGTCGACTTGGAGCAAAGCCCGATGCGTTAACTAGACGCTGGGACATCTACCCTAAAGAGGGAAATAGCGACTATGCCGCTGTAAACCCACACAACTTTCGTCCTGTGTTCACTAACAAGCAGCTGGCATCGTCCCTATGAGCATCCACCCTCATGACTCCCACTCTCCGAGCTGTCACCATTATGGACATCGACCAACTCTGCTCCGACATCCGCTCATCTCTCCGATCTGATCCTGTTGCAGTTAAACACTTGGACAACCCTTCTGATCCAAAATGGTCACTTGACCCCGAAGGACACCTCCAACACAACAACCAGATATACGTCCCCGACGCCAATGGCCTCCGACTCCGAGTTTTGCAGTATTATCATGATCACCTGATCTCAGGCCATTTCAGGCAAAATTGCACACAAGGATTAATCCGACAAGACTATGTATGGCCAAAAATGCAGGAATACATTCAACACTACTGTAACTCCTGCACCATGTGTATGCGCTCAAAATCGCAAAGGCACAAACCCTACGGAACGCTTAAACAACTTCCAGTCCTGGAGCAACCATGGAACTCCTTCTCCATGGATTTCATAGAGAAGCTCCCCCCATCGCTTGGATATGACACCATACTCGTGATTGTCAACAGGTTCACTAAACAGTCACTATTCATTCTGACGCATGACACCATCACCTCCGCCTCACTAGCTAAGTTGTTTGTTCTCCATGTATTCTCTAAACACAGAGTCCCATTGTGTGTCACCATACTCGTGATTGTCAACAGGTTCACTAAACAGTCACTATTCATTCTGACGCATGACACCATCACCTCCGCCTCACTAGCTAAGTTGTTTGTTCTCCATGTATTCTCTAAACACAGAGTCCCATCGTGTGTCACGTCCGATCGGGGCTCGGAGTTCGTGTCCTCCTTCTTCTGCACATTAGGAAAGGCTCTCGACATGAAGCTTCATTTCACCTCTGGATACCACCCCGAAGGAGACGGACAAACAGAACGAATGAATCAGTCCCTGGAACAATACCTCCAAATCTATTGTAACTATCAACAAGACAACTGGGCTGACCTACTTCCAATAGCAGAGTTTGCATACAACAACATGCCGAACGTGACTACTGGCGTCTCTCCATTCTTTGCTAATAAAGGCTACCATCCGAACATCTCTGTCCACCCTGAGAAAGAACTTGCCTCCACCAAAGCCCGCCAATTTGTAACCAACCTCGATCAACTACACCAACATCTCCGAGAGACCATCTCCGATGCCCAGAAACAATATCAAGTCTCCGCAGACTGACGCCGCATTCCGGCTCCGGACCTGCAAATCAGAGACAAAGTATTTGTTAAGGCCGAACACTTCTGGACCACCCGTCCATTGAAGAAACTCTCTGAGAAATACTTAGGTCCTTATGAGGTCATTGCTCGCGCTGTCGGTTCGCTTAAGGAATAGATCCTATAAGCCTGCGCGCAACGGTCCTAGCAAGCAGACAGTGTGTAACGCAGTTGTTCAGCACTCCAAAGATCAATCAGGGCGAGGGGTACGTAACAGGGAAGTGGGATAGTGCTCTGTGGTTGGATGAGGATGGGAGCAAAAGGTCGGTCCTGATGGCTGATCGTGCTCTGTGACTGGATGACAATGCAGAGCCTGGTTGGGAGGTACGCAAAAGCTGGTTTCAGGAGAATCAACCTCTCGGTGGCGGAGGGAAATCTGATCGTTGAACCAAGGTGTTTACCTCAGTGTAGAGATGATGGATTGTGATGTAGAGCGTAGAGCGTAGACTTAGAGCGTGGACTTTGACTTTAGAGCGTTGGCTGAAAACTTGTTGATTGATTCCAAAGGCGAAGACTAGCGCCCTTTTATATACAAATCCCCAGGGGACAACGACACAATATGAGGAGCAAATGAGGCGATATGATGCAAGAAATGCTGATCAAGCCAGCTGACGAAGCATGTGAAGTTGAACTACTAAAGGGGAAATCATGGAGAAATGAAACGACAGATAGGGGTAATCTTTGTAAGAATAGGGGGTGATGAGTAATAAAAGAACCAAAAATAGAACAAGGATGAGTAAGTCATGTATGAATGAATTAAAAGATGAAACAGGGGTGAGTCATATAAAAGAACAATAGAAACATCCACCAATACCATCTTCCCTACGGCTCCGAAGGTTAATTGACCCTGAGTCACATGAGGACTTCCGTCAGCATCCACAACAAATACTCCTTATTGTCTTAGTGATCCGTCTCCATATGGTATCCCGCTCCAAGAGTATTTGGTCCCTTTGCCTGACACGATGTAACCTGAATCGGATTGAAGTGGGAGGATAGGTTGGCAATGGCAACTGAAATTCTACCTCACGTTCGACTCTTCTATCCATGTTACGATATAGAGGTGAAATGTCGAGGAATGTATATGGTTCAACGGAATTGTGAAAGAATATGGGATCGCCAATGGCATAAGAGAGACATGGTGGGGATCTTGGACGTTGAAAGAGTTTTGGAAGTATTTTGACACGTGGAGGTGGCTTAACATGCCCATGGAGCTCGGCGTATTTTTGATAGTCCTCTGTGTCCAGAGACCAGTGTGACGTATTATTAGAAGTGATGTTGGAGAGGGGAATAGAATGGGAAGCCATGTGAATGATGATGAAAGGATCGGTGTGAATAGAAGGCTGATAATGATCGATGGCGATGAAACACGAGTGACAATTGATGGCTCGAATTAGAGACTGAGGTGGATAGGGAGTTGCGGCGCTATTTAAAAGTTGATACAAAAAGACGCTGGCGGAGTTGGACTGTCAGAGTGGTTCAATATGCGTCCTCGATGCGTCCTGGCTCGTCACCGTCCAACCAGTGGCACTCAGAAGCGGGTAACAGTGATGTGTGAAGTAGTCTAGCAACTGCTTCACACGAGTTCAAGCTTCTAATGCTCTGCAAAGGCAGTACACACTAGTAACTTAAACAAGAGCACTAATGGCAGGACTATCGACAGACAATCTCACCCTGTAGATTTGTAGTCACGTGAGGCAGATACTACACTCATGCCCAAAGCAGGAATATCACTACTTTGAGTGCAATCAAGTACAGTTACACAACTGTAAAAGATCCTTGAACTGGTAATCAACAGTTACTGAGATAGAGGATGACACTGTATGTCACTCTAGTCACACTGGTGTGCAGAAGATGGGTAGAATATGATGATATGTTATTCTTTCAGAGGCAGAATGGCCTCCTTATATATTGTATTTACAGGGGCTGACTAATGGTTCTGGAATATTCTACCTATTAATAGATGGAAACTACTGGAAGGTTGTGGAAGGTGGAAGAAAGGGGTAGAATATTCCAAGCCAATCACAGGATCTGATCATAGCACTAACACTGATCAGGAGCTGAATAATGGTTCTGGAAAGTTCTATCTAATAATAGAGGGAAACAGCTAGAATGTTATGGAAAGGGGTAGAATATTCCAAGGCAATCACCTGATTTGATCACCCATCAGCTGATCTGATCCCTGAGCTAGGCACTGATCAGGCAAAAAGAAGGGTGTCCACCCTGTTTTCTGCACTGGTTTGGACAGCCATGGATAGCCACATGTCATGTGATGATCTGCATGGAAAATAGTGCCCTGAGAGGCTGTGGTTGTTAAGTTAGAGAATATTTATTGATCAGAGACATCTGAGCTTGAATTGAGGCTGAATGCCTGGTCCAAAAGGGGAGAGGCGGCTGTGCAAAGGTTTGTGGGCGCCTATGGGTCCACAACTGTAGCACAGCAGAAGTAAATGATTCTGAGCCGAGTTCTGCATGGAATATTCCCGAAAAAATATGGAAAAATAGAGAATATTTGAATAAGTCCATTCCAGGTACAAGCATCAAATATATACTGATATTTAGGAATGGAAAAGCAAAGAATAGCACATTGGTGCTGCATAAATGGAATTTGATAGGGAAAAGGTGGTTCCCATACAGGGTGCATATATCTATCAAGAAGACAGCATTCCTTAATGGAATGCTGCATACATTAATTATAACTATCTAGCTATATACTATAGTAAGTACCCAAGGTACTTACAATAATAGTCTTGATCCATCTATCTCCTATTGCTCCTAACTCTGAACTCCATAACTCCTCCAGCCCCCACTCCAACCTTTAACACACTCTTTTCATTGGAGACTTATGATCTTGACACATAAATCCCTATTGCTTCACTTTGTATGGGAATCACCTTTTCCCTATCAAATTCCATTTATGCAGCACCAATGTGCTATTCTTTGCTTTTCCATTCCTAAATATCAGCATATATTTGATGCTTGTACCTGGAATGGACTTATTCAAATATTCTCTATTTTTCCATATTTTTCTGGGAATATTCCATGCAGAACTCGGCCCAGAATCATTTATTTCTGCTGTGCTACAGTTGTGGACCCATAGGCGCCCACAAACCTTTGCACAGCCGCCTCTCCCCTTTTGGACCAGGCATTTGGCCTCAATTCAAGCTCAGATGTCTCTGATCAATAAATATTCTCTAACTTAACAACCACAGCCTCTCAGGGCACTATTTTCCATGCAGATCATCACATGACATGTGGCTATCCATGGCTGTCCAAACCAGTGCAGAAAACAGGGTGGACACCCTTCTTTTTGCCTGATCAGTGCCTAGCTCAGGGATCAGATCAGCTGATGGGTGATCAAATCAGGTGATTGCCTTGGAATATTCTACCCCTTTCCATAACATTCTAGCTGTTTCCTTCTATTATTAGATAGAACTTTCCAGAACCATTATTCAGCTCCTGATCAGTGTTAGTGCTATGATCAGATCCTGTGATTGGCTTGGAATATTCTACCCCTTTCTTCCACCTTCCACAACCTTCCAGTAGTTTCCATCTATTAATAGGTAGAATATTCCAGAACCATTAGTCAGCCCCTGTAAATACAATATATAAGGAGGCCATTCTGCCTCTGAAGGAATAACATATCATCATATTCTACCCATCTTCTGCACACCAGTGTGACTAGAGTGACATACAGTGTCATCCTCTATCTCAGTAACTGTTGATTACCAGTTCAAGGATCTTTTACAGTTGTGTAACTGTACTTGATTGCACTCAAAGTAGTGATATTCCTGCTTTGGGCGTGAGTGTAGTATCTGCCTCACGTGACTACAAATCTACAGGGTGAGATTGTCTGTCGATAGTCCTGCCATTAGTGCTCTTGTTTAAGTAACTAGTGTGTACTGCCTTTGCAGAGCATTAGAAGCTTGAACTCGTGTGAAGCAGTTGCTAGACTACTTCACACATCGCTGTTACCCGCTTCTGAGTGCCACTGGTTGGACGGTTGGATTCATCCACCTACTTCCTTTAGCCTCTAAGTGCATTCCCATCTTTTTGGAATATCTGGACCCCTAAGCGTCCGTGAACTCTAGACTCTGGAAGTCTTATTCATTTCTTGCTGCTAAGAAACATATTACCTTTCTGCGTATAGTCTGCATTGACCAATACAAAGGATTGTAACCAAAGTACAAATGTTAAATCGTTTCTGGAGTTGTGCTGCAGCAGGGTTTGATATTCTTCTCAGCTGTTCATTCACGGAATTGTGGTGATTTAGAGTTTGCCCTAACACCATAATTTTGCGGGTTCCAAAACACACTTCCTGTGACAACACTAGATTGTGATTGCACACCAATGTATAATTTCTTAATTGTGTCAAAATTGTTTCAAGCTTATTGCTAGCCTTGAAAGGTCATACATCCTCAGGCTAAACTTAGATTGTGATTAATACCACAGTTTAGGTTGAAGTTCACAGTGGAGTTTGGATGGTTCTTCATATTTTACAATATGGTCCTTGCACATGGCGGTAGATAATTAGTAGAATTACTCTTTTTAAACGTGCGCAAAATATAGCATTCATCATGAAGTGAATGTGAGTAACTAGTGTACAGATAAGTATCTCGCCAATTATCGACTCAGCACCTGTCGGTTGCTCAGAATGTGATCACTCTGGCAAAACTCACGCTGACACTCTAGAACAAACAAACCACAGACAAACCATAAAGGTAGTTGTAATATGATAGGTATGAGAGTAGGGTGAAGGGAAAACGATTATAAGTTGAACACGTGCAGCATCAGTTAGGTATCAACAATCCAAAGTTGGAGGGTGAGACAATCCGCACAATCAGATTCAATATTTCTGCGCCTAACACAGTTCCCACATTTTCACGTAGTCGCTGTGATAAGCCATCAATTCATAAACCGCAAAAATGAAAAGAAAAGGAAAAATACTCACACAACCATCCCGCGCTCGGCGGGGTCCGCAGGCCAAGTTGGATACCACTGATCCTGTGCCTCTGCAAAGTCCCGCATGGCACCTATAGTCACGTCGTTACAAAACGGTGGACAGGACAAGGAAAACGAAACGCACTGCGGGATCCATCCACCCAGGGTTTACCGCCCACGTTATCGGGGAACCAGCCATCCGTGCTGCGAAAAGTGATGTGAGGGTGCGTCGGACAACACCAACAGAAATGATTCACCTCCCCACTGCCACGTTCATAATCAGAAAAAATTCTGCAAATAAAATGCCCATTATCAACACCTTCAATGCCAATTCAATTGAGAGTATCAACTTACGTTGATCAAACGGGGCCGAATTCCCCCTGCCTGCCCACGGATCTTCCAGCGGCACAATCTGTGAATTATTAACGACTGTGTCGGGAAAATTACCGCGCGCAAAGAACGGCGTGTTGAACCGCACGTCGAGGGTGCGTTTGATTCGGGTATCGATATAGACGCGCCTGTATGGGGATGATTTAGCCTGGACGCGTTCATGATTTACATTTTCGCAGCCAGGGGGGGATGCGCGTTTGTATAGGATGGATGAAAGAACGTATCCAGGGACGGGTAATTGAGACGTACAAGAAATCTGGCGTCCACTCCATCGTAAACGTGTGAAACTCATTTCCAAACGACCCACGTCGATCGAACCACAAAGCGAACGTCTTAAACGCACGATTAAGCTGCGCAGTAGGGCCCCAGTTCAGAGAGGACCGGATGTAGTTGATGCCTCTAAAAAATTCGTCCGACCGCCAGATGTTGTTAGCGTCATTGTGCATAAAGTAATGAGAGTGATTAGGGAGATACGTACTGGTATGCGTAGGAGGGGCTGTTTCCACGTGATTCAACGATCTGCAGGATGAGCGAGGTCAGCTGTCTGAAATGCTGTAATATCTAGGCCACGCACATCAATCTCACCTATGGAAAGGAAGTTAGTTTCACGACGAGACGTATGAAGCCCAAACGTACCACTGCGGGGCCATGGTCCGTACTTGTTGTCGACGGGTAACATCCACAGCCCGGGCCATAGCTGGGAATGAGAGTCAATTATGTATGAACATGACAATAACCCTAAACTGCTGAACGCACCCAGTCACTGAGTTATGCCGATACACACAAGGACAGGTAAGCGCTGATTCGACACATCAATGCAAGGTATTCACGCACCCTTTTGGCATCCTTGCGCGGATCTCCACCTTTCCATACCTAAAGAAAGTTATATTAAGAGTTATATCAAAAGAATGAGAGAACTCACCCAATACTGAAGCTCTTCTGCGTGGTAATCCGGGCACTCATGACGGGATTGATGATCGTTCCCGCTGTAGCATTACTCACAGCGCCACACGCTACACCGCACAGCGCGACAAGAAATCAAAACGCTACCTCAAAGGACTGCGTACAACGCCATAGATGAACGCACCAAGACCATTGGTGTTGTTGACGTTGGTACAGCCAGTGATATTGTAGGTATACCCGTCAAAAACGTTAGCGATTCCAATGACGTCAGATGTGAGCGTTGGGACGATATAGAGCATGCCGTCTTTGACGTAGGAGTTGTTGGAGGAGAGGGTTGCCATTTCGAACTCGCCATTGCTGTTGTGCAGCGGGTTCTGTCAGTACATGCAGGTCGAGGAGAACGAGAGTGGGGATGGTAAGGTAGAAATGGTTCATACGCACCCAAATCCGCTCATGTCAACTTCGTGATGCCATGTTGACGTGTTGAACGTGTCGAAATTATCTTCCATCACGAGACACAAGGGGCTCGTGATCATTGGCACGCTCCAATATCCAAACCAGCACACCGCAAAGGACGCGCCTATTCCAAGGAGTGCAGTCAGCTGTCGGAGCAAATCGGTGTTAGCGTATCGACTCTCGCAAGAAAATATTAAGGATAACGTGACCAGGATAAGATAACAACAGGCAAGGCAACAACTTACAACTGTAATCCACCAACTTGCTCTAACTCGCCAATCTCTCTCTTCTAACCACGGCTTCTTCACTTCCCCTTGCAACAGCTTTGATGGGCGCAGCATCACAGAATCACCATCTCCGCTCACTTTCCCAGGTCTCCCACCAGTAACAGCGGCCCCATAGCCGTACGGTATCGAAATCGAGCTAAACGATTCACTTGCAAAGCCGTCATCTTGCACGTGTCCTCCAGAAATGTGGTGCATCGCCTTCAACGAATCCGTGACGCCCGTGAAATCTAGAGAGTATGTTTTTTCTCCCAACCCCATTGCGTCACCGCTCAACCCGGCTTGTGTCCTCCATATACCCACGCCAGACCCAGAGTGTTTGCTAGACGGGGGTCGCGTGGACGGCGTGCTCGTTCCCGTCGCGGCGGGCAACGTGAAGAGGACAGGCGGTGGAGAAAACGTGTCGCGGATGGAAGTGCGGTCAGCCACGCCAGCACCCCCTCCAACATCACCATCACGTTCGCCAACATCACGTTCGCCGACGGCAGTCGCAGGCGGGGTAACTTGCAAAGCGGACGCGACGTGGGAGTGGTAGCGCTCGCGGTCACGTGCGGTACGGGAACGCGTGCGTCGGTGGTGGACAGTTGTGGGTGGGACGGCGGATGTGGGACTGGGGAGGGTCTGCGTGGGCGCAGGTGGATCAATAGGGGTGATTGTTGGGATTGCCGTTGCGTGGGAGTGGACAGCGAAGCGCGGGCTTGTAGGATTCGGGGGCGGAGAGGCAGGAGCAGGGGGGAGGATAGCAGGGAGAGAGCTGCTTGAGCTAGATGTGAGACTATGGACAGAAGCACCAGGTGTGGATGGAGCAGAGCTGAAAGGGTTTGAGATCTCTTTAGCGGGATTCGAAGTGGAGGTGGAGGGTGCGGCTGCAGGTAAGGCTGCAGTGGCATTTGGGTCAGAGTCGACTGCGATAACGTTGAGTCGACTGGGTCGTGTGGGACGACCACGACGTTCTAGGGTATGTACTTGGTAGGAAACGGGCCATGCGACGGCATTATGGGACGATGGATGGGAGGGAGGAGGGCGTTGGATGATTGGACTGTCAAAGGATTGTATCATGAACGAAGGACTAGGTGGAAGGAGGGTGTCCTCGAACGTTTCGTCTGGCAAGTGCGACATGGCGGACACTGAGAGCTGTACAATGGTCCTGTGGCTCGAATCGTCTTTAAAGTATGGAGAGCTGCCACCCAAGTGATAGATCAGCACAGCGTCCGACGAGGAGGGGCTATCCGATGTACGGTTCCTATTCAAGAAAAACAGCGGTTCCTAGACGTATAAGTTGGACTGTCAGAAGTGTACAGTTGCCCACCATATCGGGATTATACGCTTGAGGCAGCGTAATACTTACTAGCAGGAACGCAGAAGTTATCCGAACTCTATTACGTAGATAAATTGACACAAAAAGCCCAGGTGCTCAGGGACGTGCTTACCACACCAGAGACGTATTGTGTCAATGCATGCGGTGGCTTTTTCAACTGCCAGAGGCAACATCGGGTATAAAGACCAGTAAAAGCTCGGCATAAAATCCAGTCTGGAATCCCCTCAGGGAAATATTTCATGTCACGGAAGAATCCAATCCGCGATACAAGGCACGAATCGCCGTGCGACTAGAAGAGCTATTAAGACAGATTGCTCTGATTATACCTGGCTGCATATGCAAACAGGGCCCTGTCGTTGCCACAAAGGGCATGTCACGGGTGCTGATGCATCGCTCTGGCAGAAGCAATACGCTCTAGTTGTACGACGTGTGAAGACAGATTGTGATAGTGCAGAGTCCAGACTATGTTCCGCGTTTGGAACTCAAACTGTAGCTGTGCAGCTTATATACTCGGATCACCTAGGGAGTCTCGCCGGAGGTGCATTTCCAGCTCCGCACCTACCTCTCCATTCCAATGCCATGCATCCACATCCAAGTATCCTCGCTCCTAATGTTATGAAATTATCTACCAAGAGTGTAGAGGATCTACAGGGGCATGCCTCTTCCTAACGTTATTCTCTGGTCCTCAGCAACACAGTTGACCGCCAACGTTCTAGATCTAGGTGACAAAAGACCTTTTTCCCTCACAGCGAAGGGATATATTTTAAACAGCAATCCTGGGATATAACGATAAGCCACAGCGTCTCAATAGGATACGAAGCAAGCTGCTGCAATTCCACAAGAATTTGCGTCGGTTGAGCTTCGGATATGCCAGCACTAGTAACTAAGTCGCATCATAATCTCGAGAACACAGACCCGGAACGGTTGAAAAGGAAGATCAACACCATCCCGCATGCAGTAGATTGCCCTTACAGTAAGCCGGACAGGCCTTCATGACGTTTCATGTTCTGGCCACGTCTGATTAAAATACAACCAGACGTTTATGTGACGTGTGGCGAATTGACATCGTGATATGCTCATTGCACAGTTACATGTATAGTACATCTCCCTCTGTGGCGGCTGCATGTGCTGATTTTGGTCGAGGCCGCCATCGGAGCTGCGTACCTGAGTGCTCCGAGTCCAATCACAAACAGTCTAATCCGGGTCAGGGTCACGCACACAGATAATGCCATCTGACAATACATACGCGCGGGCGTATCCCTACGCTGACAGCGGTGTCGACGAATGCATGACAGTACCTGAAAGAAGGTTTACCCCGTGTTACAGAAAGACAGCACACTAATCAAGTATTCCGCCTCGGCCCTGCACTAACTTCAGTGAAGCTTGCATACCATGTCCATATCTCCGTTCATGGACTGCCCTTACGTACGAAGTTCATGTTATGCACAAGTACTTCTGTGCACCGAACGGATATAGTGCGCATTATTGAGTCTTGAGATTGGAAATACCAAAGTGGAGCCGCATGACCAGTGGTCACTAACAGTGGCCCCAGGCCCAAAAACCCCCAACTGAACACGCGTGCATCAAAGCCAAACGGCCTAGACTGGATCGTTTGGTAATCGAAGT
Organism: Cantharellus purpuraceus; assembly: GCA_025174535.1. NCBI lineage: Eukaryota > Fungi > Basidiomycota > Agaricomycetes > Cantharellales > Hydnaceae > Cantharellus > Cantharellus purpuraceus. The sequence goes on from JALBUN010000048.1 coordinate 63,090, forward strand.
TCAAAAGTTGGCTAACCCCATCTGCCGCTGTCGTTGCCGGTGATGCTGATGGCTGATGGCTGTTTCAAACTCAGCACAGCAGCACCACTGACAACTCCGCCCGAGCTAGTGTGGAAACACATCACTGGGCCATGTAACCGACTCGGTACCGCACTGTAAAGGGTGGAATCGAAGGGTATGCTTGGGTTCCTGCCAAGCGAAATGTGCGAACTCCGTACCGCTTCGCTATAAGTAAATTTAACTTTCATTGTGCAGATAGGCGAATTTTGACGCTTTAGAATGTTTCCTAGCTATGTACATCAGGTACCTTCCTTGCTAATGAAATATATGCCAAAAAGAACACATGCATATGATAAGAACTAACCTGCCATCCGTCCAAATGCTCATGATACCATGCCACGATCATTATCTAGAAACCAGCCAGAGTCCAAATAACATAAAACGATGGGCTGTGTAAATTAGTTCAGGGGGTTCCTTAACGTATATAGTACGCCTGGGGTGCTGTGCCAATGTTATGGTGCATGGATTGTCAAGAGATTGTCGAACCTTTCCATAAGTTCCTTTCCACAGGTTCTCTGGTGGCCAGTGTGGAAATGGAGCTGTAAAGGGCGTACAGAAATAATAAGCTACAAGGCACAATTCCCACGTCCGACGTCTCTCCGCTGCGCGCAAGTAGCAAACCAAACTACTACGAATGCATGTATTCTCTCATAACGAAACGCTGATAGTATGTCCCTCATACCTACGGAATATATATGCTTATATCACACACCTCAAACCACAACATTCAGAACAAGGAATCGTATGCCCTAACGACCCGGAGTCAAGCGAGGGCGCGCAAAGAACCACAGTGCACTGCACCCTGTATGTAGCAGATGTTGCATACGACGGACAGACCAATGTTCTAGGATATCTGTTTAGTCTCAGTGATAACAGCTTCCGGAAAGCTTAATAAATACCCTCAATGCATGGGTATGTTGTTCATCAGTTGATATACATATGGGCTTCAGAAAGATAAGGAAAGACTCACTTGAGTGCGCACACAACCCCAGACGAGCCAGCGATTAGACCTATTTTTATCGAAGGATAGACACGTAAATAAATACCTTTCAGGTATATGTATACGCAATGCCACTTATGGAGTTGCACACTGTAACCAGGTGAAGCAGATATAACAGGACGCCAACCGTGGAAGCCATCCAGACAACGATGCGGTCATGCAAAGTGGTAAAGGAATGCTCCACTCTTCACTATGTGAACCAGGGCTCCTGAAAAGACCATCAGCATGACGAATCGCAGCGACTCGGAAGTTCAATGATACTCTGTAGCGTTCGACAGCCAAACAGCGACAGTACGCCACTAGTTCAGCACAATGACGATATAGCAGCACGCGAATGTCCAACACTATGCCACGAGCGAGTCAGTCGCGCAAAGTAACGGGTTGGGCTGTTAATTCGGTTCCCTCGAAGGCCGAAATTGTAAATGAGGCGAACGGTGCGTGTGTGTGTAGTGTCGAAGCACTCGGGTATCGCCAAACCGACATCAAAGAAGACAGTCTCTCACCGTTTTGCGCGAGGAAGCGAAAAATCCACTGTCCGGGGAGCTACAACGATGCTCATCATGATCGAACGTGTGCCATTAAATTGCTAAAATTATTTGCGTCATTTGTAGATGTTGCTCGAGATCCAAGAAAGCACAAGACGACGTGGCATTGCCATGTTGCTAGCGTCAGCAAGTGCTACTGTGTCACCGACCAGCCTAGTCTCGAAATAGTCTCAGTGGAAATTATCCTACTCTCGGAATTTTGAGCGCCCGAGGCTCGGAGCTTGGAGCTTTTGTTTCTCTGGGAGGTTCGTAGTATGGTGATGAAAATGCATCCACTCACCCTGGTACGTCCAAGGACATATCAAGCACGGAGATTCTGGTTGGAGTGAGACAGCTTCGGACACAGCGGATGTTCACTTTCTGTAATTGAGGTGCAGCGTACCTCAAATACGGACGCGACGCGCCATGCACGCACATCACCGTTCTATCAAGAGATATACAGAAGACGTGACAGTGACAAGAGTAAGGAAGTGCAGTGTCGGGCGGAGCAACGCATTGTATCATCGGGAACAAAGCTAGATTGCGTTGGAGTTCTCGGAGCCCGAATAGCTGCGGAACAGAAGAAGCTCTAGTCTTCCCCCGATGGGGATCTCGATTGTGGTTTCATTACACTTCTTCCGTGGCATGGAGCATTTAAAGTCGGAACCACCGATGGACGATGGATCGGCCACGTTCATCCGCTTCGAGGGGACTTCTTCACGTGCAGTAAACGTCGGGCCTGTAGTCCGCGAAAGATTTCATCGTCGTGATAAGCACTTTTGTATTCTCGGAGGTCAGTCGACTCCTGCGGGTGTGCATGTAGTATCAGGATGCTGATGAGGAAGTAGTATGCACCTTACCATGAAATAAGATGCAACGTAATGTCTATCTACATAGACTGCAAACGGTAAAAAGGAGATTAGAATAGGAAGGAAAATGTTTCGCAATTGGACACATGTACGCGGGTGGGTACTGGTGGGTTGAATGATGATTCGGCTAAACGGGTTCGCAGATGCACTTGCCTTTGAAAGTTGCCGGCACGGCCGGCATCGAAATTTACCGTAACATTCACCTTTTTGACTGTCACTAGCAGGCTCGATAGCCTCTAGAGAGGCTTACACGTATATACACGATCTTCTCTAACAGAAAGACATGCATTTATGTAAACCACGCTCCATGTCTTCACGGCGTCCGGTTGACCTTTGAATCCAAAAGCCAAACTAGGCTCATCAAGTCGACAACTTGAACCCCGCTCATCTGTGATGAAAAGCCGACCTCACGGCCTGAAAACACCTTTCTTGTGTATTGGTGATTATACTCACCGTAAAAGGTATGAGGGAGTATAAAAACCATTGGAGTAGCCCCTGTGCCGCAGGTGCTTTCAGGCATGCTTCTGGACACAGACTTGAACAGGCGTGCACCCAGTGAATGGTAGGTAGATATAGTAATATAGCAAGGATCCTTGAAACATGCGTGCTCAGCGATTTTGACATAAATGATTGTGAAGCCAGTGCCACTCGATCAGTCTCACTTGTAGCTCGAAACCGTAGACGCTATTCACCCATACGTCACGACAGGGAATGTCCACATCCCCTTTGGGACACATGTCCTAGAATCAGCGTGTGACAAAAGTGAGATACGACTGCCGTTTGTGTCCAGAGCGCAGCGATAAGGTTGACAGAAACTGCCACCCGCAAGGTTCATCACCTATTACAATGATGTTATCATCACGCACTGGATTGAGAAGCACCGGCAATGCTGGAATACTTACCGTGAACGGTAATGGTTAATGTCTTGAAGCGTCTCTGAATGCTCACGCCGATGATAGATCAGATCCGCCCTAGCGTTTTCGGGTTACGCCACATCCCGAATAGCGTGTGCTGTGAATCCTTCTACGAATATCCCAAGCTCTGAGCCCGGCTATAGGATGCTCAATACTGGGATAAGTCAAACATGCACATGGCTACAACCGACCACTCCCCCCCTCTTCTAATGCCGACCGGGGACGATGAATTACGTGGTGTTAACTCATTCACGGCATTAACACGCTGACAAAGTTTCAGATGCCAGATAATAGATAGAAGGGGAGAAAAAACAAAACACAATTTAGACGCCAGGTGGTGAGTGTGGTCAGAGCAAATCGCACACGAAGGTCTCAACATGCATCTGAGTCCGTTGCAGAAGGAAAGACAAGACGATAGAATTTGAAAGAATAATTTACAAAACGAGCTCACACAGCAAACGCCCCATTGACAGGAATATTCTGCCCGCTCACCCACGCTGCTTCGGGCCCCACCAAAAATGCCACAACCCCCTTAACATCGTCCACGCTGCCCAAACGGTTATAAGGATTCTGGCTGGCGATATGCCTGATCACAGCCTCGGACTTTCCGGCTCGGAACAGCGCTGTATCTGTCGGACCAGGACTGACGCAATTGACGCTGATGCCCTTCGATGCAAGGTCCTTGGAGAGCACGCGAGTGAATTGTTCCACAGCGCCTTTTGAGCCAACGTAGATGAGGGCATTTGGAAGGACGGTCGTCGCCGATGCGAGGGATGAGGAGAAAAAAATCACGCGGGAACCTACAACGCAAACGCAATCAAGATATTGCACACGACACGCGCAGTGGATCACACGGACCAGGAGCCATGTGTTTAACAGCGACTTTTGTCAAAAACAAGGGACTCTTGACGTTTAAATTGAAATTGCTTCATCAATCTGCTCTAATGTCTTTGACCCCATAATTCCTGCATTGTTGACACTGTTAAGGAAGATGAGAATCCAACAAAAACACCCGGCGAACGGCTCAAACCCACAGAATATCAATCTTACCCAGACGCCTCACAGTTTCTTCGATCAGATAATTACGGCCTGAATCGGTAGCCAAGTCAGCCCTGACAGGGATTCCTTTTCCTTTGCCATCCTGCGCAATTCTAGCGACGACCTCGTCCGCAGCGTGCGAGTTGGAGACGTAGTTGACAATAACAGTCGCACCATCCTGCGCTATTTGAATGTTGTTAACCAGGGAAACAGCGTCTTGAAACAGCTAACCTAGACGAATGGCTATGGCTGCGCCAATAGAGCGCGATCCACCGGTGACAATCGCGACTTTTCCGGAGAGCGGGAGAGAAGACATTGCAAAGGAGAAAAGCGAGAAACAAGCCCCTTATATACACTCAGGAGCAGGTGCCGCATCGTACTCCAGCTCGGAGATCATGTGGGGCTTCCAGACATTGATGATTATAAAGCGATCCGACGACGCGCCGAGCGTCTTGAGCACATTTATTTCACACAACACCGAGGCATATCCAAGACGCAGCGACCAATTGACAGGTCTCAATGGCAGAGCTTGAAGACGAGACGTCACATGTCACGTCATGTCACACGTCACGTGGTGCAGTATTCCGCGACGCATGAGTTCCCTTTCAGAGGAATATTCAACGTGGCAAGCTCTGACTTGCAGTATGGAGGACTGAGAAGGATTTCTTGGTCGAATTCGTGTACGCCTTCCATGCAGATGCTATTTGGAAGACTTTTACGAGGACTACAGATACGATTTTATCATCATAACTATAGTTATTTCTTCAGTACCAGCACTGTGAATGAGACACTCTGTAAATGGGCGGCCGTGCTTGTGGAGGCAATATGACTCTTATCGAGGTGGGGTGGCGCAGGGTCTGTAGCCTAGGCCTGTAAGCAGGGGGATCAGCAGGAAGCGGATGTGATGACAAGCCGGAGCTGAGCCGAGGCAAGAGTCTAGAGTTGCTTACGTCAAGTTACGATCGATCGATCGACCATGCCACGAGACAGGCACAGATTCATGGCATGGTGTAAATTATTTATTTATTTAATAATATTCAAGTGGGATACTGAGGAGGATGGGGGACCTACAAAAACGTAGACATGCATTCTCTCGCAGACGTGTGCTCTCCTCTAGATGGCCACAGATTACGACGCGTACGATGCCATCCTGCATCACATCTTCCGCGAAGCAAGTCCTCTCCTCTGTCCTGCCACGCCCCCCCCCCTCCGCTGACATTGCCCACGTAGACTCAGGGCGACGCGTGGTTCAAACCGCTCTCTGAGAACCTCGCTGCCGGTGTCTGCATCCGTGTCGCAGAGCCTGCCGACGCGCAGTCCCCGTCGTCCCCGTCGTCGTCCAGCGCGGCGCTCCCCGGCTCCACCAGACCCACGTCTGGCGCAGGGATCATCGCGCCGCCCGTCAAATGGCGCTATCGTGTATTCCCGTATGAGAATCCGACCCTTGCGCCCTTTGAGGCTGCCGTGCGTGCGTTGAATCCCGTCGTGGCCGTCAAAGTGAGGAGTGCCGCTGTGCATGCGGCCTTGGGGAGTGTGTAGGTGGCCCAGCGCGTACACCGTCGCCGCCCACTCACATGCCCTCTGTTATAGTCCCCCCAACGCCACGGCACTCCCCGTCGACGCAGAGACACGCATCCAGATCCTGGACACCATGTCCCGTCTCCCACGTGCAGACAAGGAGCAAAGCGCCGCGTTCATTGCAAGTGTCCTTCCCCCATCTGACGCAGCATCGCTGACCACCTCCGTTCCCCACACAGCGCGACGAACGGGTCCTCGTCGTATGGTCCGACTCCCCCGCCGACATTGTCCCCGCATGCGCCGAATTCGAGCGCAAACTCACCGCGCTAGTCATGCGTGCGCTCGCTGGCGGCACCGGCGGCGGCACAGGCCCAGGCTCCATCGCTTCCACACCCTCCGCCGCCGCCGCCACCGCTGTGACCGCTGCGTCTGGACCGGCGCCTCTGCTGGGAGGACAGATGGGATCGGGCGCAGGATCGGGCGCAGGGTCAGGGTCGATGTCAGGCACGGCGTCGGCATCTGCAGGCAACGCCACCGCCGCACTCACCCGCCGCACCTCCGTCAAGCTCCCCCGGGCCCGTGAGCGGACCTGCTGGGGATTCGGACGCGTCACGCAGCCCAAGTCGGACCCGGCGGAGGAGCAGGCGTCAAAGGAGGATGGAGATCCTGAGAAGGAGGAGCTGGGCGGACTCGAGGGAAAGCGGAAGAGACAGCTGTTGGCGCCGCTGTATGGGGGGTTGGCGGTTGCATTGTCGTTCTGTGAGTGTCTTGATACTTCCCTTTACGTTCACCATACTGTCCTTCATCCTGATGGCTGACTTGACCCTTTCTTCTGCTCGCAGTATTCATGGGCGAGGGTCTCCGTACGTGATTCGTTGATCATCTTGCGTCTCGAGGCTCACATATCCCCTGCCTTGTCGCTTGCCTTTACTTGCCCATGTCTTCCCCTACCCAGGTCTTCTCGTCTCGGAATTCCGACTCGACAACGACTGGGCGCGCTTCGGCCTCTGCGCCACAATGCCCTTCGTATTCTGCATCAGTATCTTCTTCTCTCTCCAGCTCGTCGGCAACATCAGCTTCTTGTGAGTCTTTTCTCCCCCACCTCCCTCCATCGACGCTGCTGACTTTGCTTCCGATGCGCCAGTATCGGCCCCGTCACACAGTACCACGAAAATTCGACGTACTACTCCGCAGTTAGGCCGCCCCCAATTCGCGCGGTCGATGACCGTCTTCCGCACATTACCATACAAATGCCGGTGTACAAGGAGAGCTTGGAACTGACCATGTGCGTGCTGCTGGTCATTCGCTTCTATTGTTTGGCGTGTGATGTGGTCTGATGGTGTTGACCTGTAGAACGCCGTCGGTGGAGTCGCTGAAGAAGGCGATGCAGACGTATGCGCGTCAGGGAGGGACGTCGACTATATTTATTAACGATGACGGGATGCAGGTGCATGGCGTTTTCGTTTTTCCACTCACGCAATGCAATGCCAACCTCCCACTCTCACAGCTTCTCCCCCCCGCCGAGCGGCTCGCGCGCCAGGCCTTTTACGCTCAGCACGGCATCGGCTGGGTCGCGCGCCCCAAACACGACCCCTTCCCCCCCGCCTCCAAAACATCCTCGAAAGCCGGCGCATCCACCGCCGCCCCGGCAGCCTCTGGCTTTGTACGCCCCGGCCGCTTCAAGAAGGCGAGCAATATGAACTACGGGCTGGCGCTGAGCTTGAAGGTGGAGAAGTTTGTGTTGCAGCTGTTGGAGGAGCGGGAGCGGGAGCGGGGGCGGAAGGCGATGGAGAGTGTGGGCGGTGCCGGCGCCGGTGCTGGTGCTACTACGGGTGTGAGCTCGTACTCTGCGCGGTCAGGCGCGACGGGGACGACGACTGGGACCGGGAGCACGGCCACCATTTTGGATGTCGACATCGAGGAGCAAGCGCTGCAGCTGGCGGTGGAGGAGACGTATGAGGAAAGTGAGCGGCGGTGGATGCCGTGGGCGGCAAATGCCCGCGCGCTGCGTGTGGGGGAAATTATTCTGCTTGTCGACTCGGATACCGTCGTGCCAGAGGATTGTTTGAGGGATGCTGCCCGGGAGCTGGCGGCGTCGCCGGAAGTGGCCATCATACAGCATGAATCGGGTGCGTGCACCCATACGAGTGCGTTTTGGGCCATTGATTGTGTGGTAGATGTGATGCAGGTGGCACACCATTGGTTCGAGAATGGAATCGCGCATTTCACGAGGAGGATTAACAAGTGTATTTCGATGGGTGTGTCTTCTCCCCTCCGACCCTCCCCGCCACCGCTGACGACGCGTCTCCACCAGCCTGCGCCAACGGCGAGGTCGCCCCGTTCGTCGGACACAACGCGTGAGTTCCCCTCTAATAAAGCGTTCGCGTCTCTCTCATTCGCCTCTACTCCCAGTTTTCTCCGCTGGGAAGCCCTCCAAGACGCCTCCTTCATCGACCCCGCCGACGGGCAGCGCAAGATCTGGTCCGAGTCGAACGTGTCCGAGGACTTTGACATGGCGCTGCGTCTGCAGCTGAAGGGCTACGCGATCCGCTGGGCGTCCTACTCGAACGGAGGGTTCAAAGAGGGCGTGTCGCTCACGTGCGATGACGAGCTGAACCGGTGGGAAAAGTACGCGTATGGGTGTAACGAGTGAGTGTCGGGGATGCCGGGTGGCTGTCGTGTTGTGGTTGCGGTGCTGATCGTGTGCAGGCTGCTGTTTAACCCGCTCATCGAGTGGTGGCGCAAGGGTCCTATCAACGCGCAGCTCCGGCAGTTTGTGTGGTCGAACGCGCCCATCGTATGTCTACTGTTCCATCCAACGACGCGTCTGTGCTGCTTGACTAATGTATACCCCGACATAGCACTACAAGATCAGCATGCTTGCATACATGTTTTCCTACTGTACGTCATCCCACCCTTCTCGCTCCCGAACGCAGAACTGATCGATCCACGCTGACGGGTGCAGACGGCATCGCAGCAGGCGCGACGCTCTCCGTGCTCAACTACGTCGTCCTCGGGTTCGCGTTCGCCATTGACGGGTACTACCTGCACAGTTTCGAGGTCTGGCTCGCGTGCACAGTCGTTTTCCCCGGCTCCGGTAATATCGGGTTTTCGGTGCTGCAGTATCGTCTGGGAGTGCGAAGCCTGGTGCGTATGAATGTCTCTTCTCTTTCTGCTTTGTTTTTCTAACTGATCATGTCGTGTGTAGTTGGACGCGCTAGTGGAGAACTTGAAGTGGATTCCGTTCTTGTGCGTTTGGCCTTGCATCCCCCCCTGTATGCGCTTCGCATTCTCCACTCGCTAACACGCGTCCACAGCTTCTTTTTCTTCGGCGGACTCAGTATCCACCTCTCCACCGCGCTCCTCGCACACCTCTTCTCGTACAACATGACCTGGCAAGCGACCAAGAAGGAGGTCGAGCGTTCCAATTTCTTCATCGAGGGCCCACGCATCTTGCGGCGCTTCTGGCTCTCCTTTGTCCTCTCCTTTGCCGTCGTCATTGGGATGATCGTTCTCAGCACGAACCTCGTCCCGCCGGGGTGGCAGGTCCCCAGCACGAACTGGGCCGTGATATTCCCTTTGGCGTGAGCAATAATTTTATTATTATTATTGTTATATCCGAGCTGGTAAGGATTAAGCTTATGCGTTGTCGGTGTTTGTACAGCATCACGGCAGGCTGCCACATTCTTTTCCCCGTACGCTTGTTCCTCTCGTCTCGTGTCCGTCGCGGAATGACTGACCACTTCCTTTTCTCTAGATCGCCCTCAATCCATGGCTCATGATCTTCTCATATTAGCGCTGTGTTAATATCTCGGAACATTTGCAATCGATTCTGTAAGAGTTTTGGAGCGCTCAACCGGATAGCGATCTTTACACCATTCTTTTTGTTACGCGTGGTCAATTAGGTCAAGATCAATATCTACTAGAGTGAATATGTGCCTTGTAATGGTCTATCTATTATCGTTGGATTTTGTTTCAATCGGGGTTATGGTGCTTTGAGCAGTTAATCTGCGTAGAATTCGCTTGATGATTTAATGTGAATGTAATGTGTGTTTATTGACCGGTGGAAGGAAACCTCCTGGATGCCGGATATTTGACTTCTTCACGCCTCAGGCCGTGTCTGGACATGATCCTGATATTTCGGGTTCCCCGCCCTGCTAGGCCCATGCCGGGGAAGGTCTGAAATGTGTGCATTTCAGCCGGCATCATCGCACACTGCGAGCCATTATGGAAACGGGATAAACATCCGGGGGGGGCGGGACCTTCGTACCGTGCCTTCAAGCCCTTGGCGACTTTAATTAGGTATGTGGAGGGGTTCGTATATTCCTTTTGCGTTGCCTGGTGTAAATAGCTAAGGTGAGTATTTTACAGTGTGAGGTGAGGCTGGGTGGGCCGAAGCGGAGCGAGTATAATATACTGCTGGGAGGGTCATTTATTGGGTTGATGTGTACCTTTGATTGGGGTGTGGCCTGGTGAAGTCTGTAAAAGAAATCAACAAGGCTCGCGCACGCACGTGCATCTGAGGGGATCGCCGTGCTATCCCGGTGCTCTGTAGTAGGGTCAATCCAATGACTACGTCTTTTAATATATATAGCCCTGTTGTTGTTTATCTTAACCATTAATGCTCTCCAATGCTGTATAACCGTTCCGAATCAAGTTCGGCATCTCTCCTTCGTTGTATAAATCTCACGACAAGGTTGCTTCCTTCCACAATCTTGTGCTTCGACCAGGGGTGAAGGGGGCACCAGCGTGGCCGTGCATACTGTTGGGGGGGAAAGGTGCATGTCGGATGCATGGCCTGGTTGACGGAAGCGCGGCAAGCTAATATAGATATCGACAATGGCATCCGGTGCCACTTTGGCGATATTTGGAGATGATGACGCCAACAAGGAGTGGACTATTGATTACTACGAATAATGGGCGGTGAGGCTCTTGGTGTGGGTCCTTGTTTTGGGCGACGATTCGCCTGCCTATCTTTGTGACAAGTACCTGTGCGAACGTTTGACGAACGTTTGGTTCTGTCAAGGGGTCTGTTGTTCTGTCGTGGTTGTGTGAGGGTACACCTTGTCAGGAGTACTGCGTCAAATCGACAATCACCATCGAGTCAACTCAGCTATTGCAGTCCTGACTCTTTTGGCACAAATCAAGCACTGCGAACTGACTCGTTTGCGCAAGTCAATTGGGACTCCGACCCACACGTGGATTATGTCATCCTCATCGTCTATTAGGCTGAAACGTGTCTTGCCAACTTGTACCACCAGAAACAGCAGCTAGTGCGTCTCGTGCGCTTGTGTAAAACCGCACAAGCCCCAAAGGACAGCCGGTCAAGTCACTTGGATTGGGTTGCAGCCTGTGCACTGCTTCCCCGCCCAACTGACTCCATCGTCTGTTTCGTCTTCGCATGAGCAATCTCCATGCCTATTTCGCCCTACGCAACCTGCAGGGGTTCTCCAAGGCCCTGGATGGTGCCCGTAGTCAGACCAATACGCAACCCTCGGGATCCACCTTGAGCAGCAGCGGCGGAAAGTCTTGGACTCGAGCCAATCCTCTCCTCTCCTCGGTACACCACATTGATGTCAATGCAAGAGATTGGCTAGGAAGGACCGCCTTGCACCTCGCTTGTGCTACGCCGGAACCCTATGCTCTAGCCTATGTCCGGCTCCTGCTCGCCCACCCAAATATCAACGTCAATGTCCAAGACACCGAATCCCGCTGGACAGCTCTTCACCGCGCTCTGTATGTGGGAAACATTGCCGCAAGGTGTGTTCCACTTAGTCCTCTCCAACGAGCATCTACTTACTGAATTCAATACAGTCAACTTTTGATGCAACGATTAGACATCGATATTGAGCTGCGAGATAGCGAAGGTTTCACAGCGTTCGATTTATACAATTCGACCGTTGAAGGAACTGTCCTTGGTTATCCATACGGCAGGTATGCTTTAAAGGAAGGGTGTGGGGCCGATCTATTCACCTGGGGAGGAAACCGGTGGGTTACGCGTGTCACTCGTGATATGGTGGTCAGAGTTTGATACACTTTCTACAGGAATGCAGCTCTGGGTCATGGCGACAGTGACGACAGGACCTACCCTGACCAAGTCGTCATCAAGAGTTCTCTTGTCCCCGAGTCGACCAGCGACAGGTTATCGCCTGTTGGGGTGAGGGACGTGAGCATGGCCAAGCTTCACACGAGTCAGTGTGGTTCGGTGTTGGAGCTGCGGCTTTTCAGCTGACCGTTCATGGGGTAATCAGCGGTGATCACGACCGAGAAACGGGGTAACCTCCGCGCATGCGGATTTGGGAGTGGGGGGCGGTATGCCTGCCTCTTTGATTCCTTTCGCAAGTGTCCTGACATGGTTTTGATCAGCTTGGGCCCTGGACAGCACACCCAGTATAGTCTCCAGCCAGTCCCCCAGTTTATGCATCATGTTGTCGCTATTGCACTTGGACAGGACCACACGCTGGCGGTCACGTCGGATGGCGAAGTCTTCAGTTGGGGTTTGAATCGCTTCTCCCAACTAGGATATGTGGTCGAGCCTCCGACACCTTCTGGATCCCTCCATGCTCGAGCTAAGGAGGAACCAATTCAAACAGTTGCACGAAAGGTGGTCGGGCCTCTCAAGAAGGAGACTGTAGTCGGAGTCGCAGCATGCAAGACCGCTTCCGCCTGTTGGACCCCCAACGATGTGTATACCTGGGGTACCAACCATGGCCAATTGGGTGCGTCACTCGTTATGTCTCTATTCTATCACTAACTCGAGTATAGGATATGACAAGGGTTCACAGCCCGTGCAAATTCCACCACGCAAGGTCACTGGAGTTCAGGATGTGTCTGACTTGGCTATCACGGTTCGCGCCAACATATACTTTCTTGTCTGTGACTATAGCCCTAAGTGAATCAACCTCCAGGACACTGCAATGGCATGTCTTCTAGAAACAAGGGATGTCATATGCTTTCGAGATGACGGTCGTTTCCGAGTAAAGTAGCTCCCTTCCCTTTTTAATATTCGTATGTGGGGATGACTGATATGCAGCCATCCAGGTTTCCAACGCCCGAAATATCGGATTTCTCGAAATATGTGCATCCGTTCGTAATCAAGCCACCCATCGCCAGCATTACCAGCTGCGACGACACATTCGCAGCACTGTCGACTCGTGGAGATGTCTTTCTATTCAGTATCCCGTCAACCCTGACAGACAGTGCGACCGAACGTGCCTCTGTTAAGCCTCAGAAGGTTTGGCCTTTGCGCAAGTCGCTGGATCCTGCAAAAGTGCGTAACAACCTGCTGCTTGTCGCATTCGGTCTCACCGGTTACAGGATATTGCGCTAGGATCCGATGGTGGAGTTATCTTATGTACAGCGACCGGCCACGTCTTTGTTCGTTCACGAATGGGCATGGGTAGTGCCAGCGGAAAGGCGCTAAAATTTCATCGTGTGCCTTTTATCCACCGTGCCGTGAAGGTGTGCGCTAATAGCGCTGGGGCATTTGGAGCATTGCGTTTGAATTATACCCCGAAACCCGTTTTGGTGACTGGCTCTTCCTTGATGGACGATCTGAAGAGCGTGAGGCCGTGGCATGCTATCGATGGGGGTTTACTGTCGGTTCAAGTCTCTAGCTTTGAAGATCCAGAGGATGAAGAGGGGCTGGAAGCGGACGTGGTCCTCACTTCACGTCTGTGCGCTCTATTGGAAGCCGGAAAGAGGCTGTACAAGTCTGAGGGACGAGGTCTTTTTCCAGAGCATGGGCGCTTAGTGCATGGAGCGGATATCATCGTTCAGACAGGCTTGGCCTTCCCGGCTCATCGTGTCATTCTGGCAGCACGCTCTCCCGTTCTCCGAGATCTCATGCGGGGCAGCAATGCCACTGTTACAGATGCGACCATAACGGTCCGTTACCAGGAGAAAGCGCCCAAGCTTCCACGTCTCCTTGTGACAGGCTGTCACCCCATTACTATTCTCCTAATTCTTGAATATTTATATTCAGACGACGTACCTGCGGTATGGGACCGTCGCGTTGGCATTCCTTGCGGCGAGCTGTTTAAGCGTCTGGGGGTTGATCCTACGCAGGTGAAAACCGAGCTTGAGATCATGGCTCGTATGCTCCGTCTGTCTGCTCTATCCGCATCCCTTTCGGCATCTGTGAAACGTGTTCCCGCCCCAACCATAGAAACGGATATGCACGGCCTCTTCCATGACCCCCCGATCTCTTTGTCTATCACGCGGCCTGATGTTTTCCTCGAATTAGCGGACAAACGCGTGGCATGCCATTCCGTGATCTTGAGAGCTAGATGTCCGTTCTTTCGGAGCTTCTTCGATGACGAGGATTGGACCATTCGCCGGTGGAGCTCTGACGGGACATTGTCAGTGGATATGAAACATTTCCAGTGGCGTGCAATGTCTTTTGCTCTAGCTTGGCTATATGATGGAAGTGAGAGTGAATTGTTCGAGTATCTTGGTGAGTTGATGGTGGGAATCATTACGTATCAAGGTCTCAATGAAGCCTGCTTAGATGCAGTTGAAACGGTTCCTGATCTCATGGATGCGGTATTCTCTGTTATGGCTGTTGCGGTGAGTTGTCGTCTACTATACTACCTATTTGCAATCTGACAACATAATAGAGTGAGCTATTGCTTGACAGACTTATGTTGATATGTTCTGCCACTGTTCTTCGTCATGTCACTCTGAATAATGTGGTTTCGATCTTGGCCGAAGCCACTTATTATAATGCATTGTCCCTTGTGGATAGTCTACAAGATTATGTTGCAAGCAACCTGGAGGCAATCATGGAGAGTCGTTTCCTTGATGACATGCACCCGGACCTTATACGGTCCCTCTCTATCTTCGTTCGCTCTCGTCAGGCAGACAAGGCGCCCATCATGCGGACCAACTCGATTGCCGAGACCGCGCTACGCAACGCTTCGAGCTGGTTGGAGCTTCAAGATATCCCGCAACCCTTAGTTCGCAGTCACTGGCATGTAAGGGATTCACCCAAGCTTGGTCCTGTATTGTCCGACCAGTCAATCTTCCCCCATCGTGCGTCTCTGCCCGCCATGTCGCCGTTGTCTAGTCCTGCTCTTGATGGCACTCTGAAACAATCGCCACCACGGACCCCAAAGCCAAACCAAGGCGACGATATCTTTGCTATGGATGTTCCTGTGGACACCATCCCGACACTCCACATTGGTCAGGCTGAATCACCGGGGAACTACGCGGTTCCAGGGCAAGCTTGGAAGTCGAAGTCATCTCATGGACCGCCGAAGTAAGTCATCTTGTATCTTTGGCATTGACCATTCAGTCATTAATATATTTTCAACCAAGGGCAAATATGAAGACAATTATGGCAGAGACAGCGACAGCTAGCGTCACAACTCGGAGCGTCCCTTCCCCGTTAGTAGCAAATATCACGAGCACCGAGAAGTCGGAGGCATCCACGTCGACTTCACCTCGCTCGTTCCAAAAGCCATCACAGCGACAGCGCCGGAGGATGGATGCCCAAATGTCCCATCCAGGCTCTGAATCCCCTCCGCAGGTTGTCAGTTCAACCTCCCCATGGAAGTTGTCTGAAAGGAAAACATCCGCTGCTGCCAGTCCCATCTCAATATCGGTTGGTAGCTCACAGGCAACTGTTCCTATGCGCGCTGCGCCACCTTCGAGCTCCGCCACGCGCATAGTCCCTCAATCATCCAAGATTCAGCCTGCAACACCAATGTCTCTTTTGC
This sequence comes from Cantharellus purpuraceus, assembly GCA_025174535.1. Classification (NCBI taxonomy): domain Eukaryota; kingdom Fungi; phylum Basidiomycota; class Agaricomycetes; order Cantharellales; family Hydnaceae; genus Cantharellus; species Cantharellus purpuraceus. Next base: position 78,732 of record JALBUN010000048.1, read on the forward strand.
AGGTATCAAACCCCTCATCGAGGCCTTCCGACTCCATCCCAGACCTTGTCCCGAGACGCCGTCATGCGTGAGTATATGATGTTCCTATCGATGACCTTTGTCCTGAACTTCTGTCAGTGATGCACCTGCTTGGACAACTGTTTCTGCAGAAGAGTTTCCCGCGCCTGCGCAATTGTCGTTCGCTGCCATTCAGCAACAACAGCGAGATCAAGTACAACAGCCAAAGGGCAAAAGGAGTCTACGCGAAATACAAGAAGAAGAACAAGCAAAGCAGAAGGAGGAAGATTTCTTGAAATGGTGGACAGCAGAAGAACAGAGACTCAAGGCCGAGGCTACCGCCGCGGAGGCACAATTCTCACAAGTAGATGCAAGTTCGTCACCTAGACGCGACCGGAAGGGTCACCCAGGACGAGGAGCCACGCGAAATTCACGAGATGGTCGTGGACGAGGACTCAAGTTATAGAGTAATTCTCATCAGTTTTGCTGGAAATCTTTTCACTGTATCCATTGCAGAATTTGTTTTACTACAGTTGCGTGAGTGGAGCGAACATACACATATATAGCTACAGATCTCTGAGAGGGGATTAAGAGCATTCTTGGTAGATGATGGTTGTATGGAGCGATAGATGTAAATTGAATACCTTCAAGGAGAATTTGCAGATGCGACCGTAGGTACAGAGCTACCTTCAGGCGCATGGTTGTCTGCGATCACAATGTCTCGGCCGTCTTGCGAGGTGCAAACAACTACAGTGTCACCATTTCTGCAGAAATGTTACAAATGTCAACTCCTGTTCATGGTCGACCCGCTGACAACGCACCTAACAGTGCCCAACAACAGCTTCTCGGCAAGGGGGTTGACCACCTTCTCTCTTACAATCCTTGCAACAGCACGCGCTCCATACACTTCAGAGTATCCCTCTTTTGCTAGCCATTCCCGGCTGGCAGGATCTACATCCAATTGGATTCGTCGGGCCTTGAGCCTGTCCATAACATCACGGAGACGAAGAGAGACGATGTCATATATTGATTGGCGGGAGAGTCGATTGAACACTATCTGGGAGTCCAAACGGTTAATGAGCTCTGGCGGGAAATGGTGAGCCGCAAGGTCCAAAACGGCTTGGCGGGCTTCCTCAGTGACAGCTCCGTTGCTGTCAGTAGAAGAAGGGTCCGCAAGTATGTCGGAGCCAAGGTTGCTGGTGCAACAAATGATCGTGTTCTGAGTGAAAACGTTAGGCCTTGCTCTGCAGATATCCAGTAATGGTACCTTGAAATCAACTTTACGCCCATGGCTGTCAGTCAAGGAACCTTCATCAAGTACTTGCAGAAGTATCAAAGCAACATCCTCCAACGAGGGTCAATGGGAGCATTGTGCAAGTGAGGTCATCGTATGTGTACCTTATGTGCTTTCTCAAGTTCATCCAACAGAAGCACAGCTAGTAAATTGCGTCAGAAATCAACCGAAATACTCCAGTAGTAATGCCACCGCACCATACGGGCGACGTCGCACAGCTTCCGTCAGTTGACCTGACCGAACAGACTGAGCAAAAAGCTTTGGAAAAATGCGCTAGAAGGGGTTTACCGCCTTCGTCATATCCAATAAGACCAGGAGCTGCACCCAGAAGTCGGGCCATAGTGTATCGATCGTGATACTATGGACGTATCAGGGAACTAATACTTAAGGTATTGTGCACCACGGACCTCTGACATATTGATAGTGATGCTAGACACCGGCACAAGTCAGAGTGCAGCACCATTGTATGAAATGATCATGTGCTCACAGACCGCGACGCTCGTCATTGAACAAAAACCCAGCCAATGCTTTGCACAGCTCGGTCTGCCAAATGAGTGGTGAGAAGTGCGGTGGCTATATACGGAGATTTACTGTTAGCTACCTTTCCGACGCCTGTTGGACCCAAGAAGAGGAAGGATGCCACCGGTCGATTTGGATTCGACAGCCCAGCACGCGATATCCGGACAGCATTGCTCACAGCCGTAACGGCGCGGTCCTGGCCGACAACCCGTTCACGGAGCGTGTGCTCCATCTAGGCTCGTGACACGTCAGAACCTAAGTGAGTACAAACAAAATAAGGACATACATGTGTCAACTTTTCTCGCTCCCCCTTGAGAAGAGACTGCACAGGAATACCAGTGGCCCGTGCCACCACACGCGCGATATCACTGGAAGTTACACGCTCATGGAGAAATGACAGCCCATCATGAGCTGATAAACCATCGTCGTGTGAACTAGACTCTCCGTCATGGTCCTTGGGCAATTGCGACTCGAGTTCCGGGATGACAGCATAACGCAATTTAGATGCCGCATCGTACCGGCCTTGCCACTGCGCTACTTCCAATTCGTGTTTGGCTTCCTCAAGCTTACGTTTTGTTTCCTTGATTTTATGAAGTCGCACACGTTCTGGGCGACATCGTGGGTCAGCAGCTATGTACGAATGCGCCGCGTATCAAGGGCTTACCAGCCTGCCAAAGTTCCCCCAGTCCTGATGCCTCATCTCTCTTGGCCTTCAGCTGCCTCTCGACATCTTCACGCCTTTCCACGCTGAACACATCCGTCTCATTTTTCAGGCTTTCGAGTTCAATCTGGAGCGTGACGATCTCACGGTCAAGAGCTTCCAGTTCGTCAGGCTTACTCTCCTGTGCTAGGCGCAATGCACTCGCGGCCTCATCAATGAGATCTATGGCTTTATCAGGTAGAAACCGGTCTGATATGTATCGCGCTGCATAAACGCTAGCTATTCGCACAGCAATAGGTTACCATGTTGATCTTCAGCACAGACAATGACACACACACCAGTAACAAGTGCCGCATCTGAGATTTCCACACCATGATGGACTTCATATCGGCTCTTCAAACCTCGGAGAATTGAAATCGTGGACTCCACCGTTGGCTCCTCGATTAGCACTGGCTGAAAACGTCTCTCCAACGCGGCATCCTTCTCAATATTTTTACGGTATTCGTCGGCTAGCACCATTCAAACAGGTATTAGGACTGCTGAAGAATAAAGTGTTGAGAGAATTACTTGTTGTGGCCCCGACAAGTTGCAGTCCCCGGGCCAGTGCAGGCTTAATCATTTGGCCCGCATCCACGCTTCCCTCAGCTTTTCCCAAGTTCAGCAACAAATCTAAACCAGTCACAGATGTCAGTTTAATCAGCCATACGGGGAGCCAGCGTGCTACCTACGGATCTCGTCGATAAAGCATATTATCTTTCCCTCCTCCTCCTCAATGTCTCTCAAAAGTGCCTTGAATTTGGATTCAAATTGGCCGCGAATGCCAGAACCCGCAACGATTTGCGCAAGGTCCAGGGAAAGTACTCGTTTGCCATACAGAGACTACGAAACAGATTGTGAACGACATCAAGAGATTATAAGGCATGTGTAGACTCACTTCGGGAACTTCTTTAGCGACAATTCGACTTGCCAATCCTTCGAGTATTGCAGTCTTCCCGACTCCTGGAGGCCCGATCAATACTGGATTTGACTTCGTCCGTCGAGATAGAACTGGAAAATGTCAGTTATAAGGCCCTACGCTTTGAAGGAACACCTACTCTGGATTGTTCGACGAATTTCTGAATACCAACAGCTTGTCAGCTAGGCCACTCATGTTGGGTGTAGATTGTCACCTTCGTCACGACCGATAGTTGGGTCTAGTTTACCTTTCCTAACGTAACATTAGAGACAGGAATTACCACATAGTTCTGTACCAACTTGGCGAGTTCGGTGAGATCCACACTCTATAGCAAAAGCAAGATTGGTGTGAGGGACATAAGTTACGACGAATATGGGGGCAACGCACAAATTCTTTCAATGCTTCTCCTTTAGCAAGGCCAGAAGCATCAACGTTCATCCCCTGAAAGCCTCTAGGAAAGCCTCCACCAGGTGGTGATTGTGCATACAACCTCCGTCCCGTCGCGCGACCTACGAGTGCAAACCGACCAACATTGTCAATTAGCAAGGGCAAGATCCTTGGCGTCAGGTGAGTCTTTCGAAGTTGAGAAGAACATATTGACGTAAATAGTCTACGACTTAACATAGACGTGGGCAGGCTGTTAGATGGAAACTTTTTGAAAGCGTCGATTATTACGTGATCGTATACGCGCCAGCGACTTGGGACTGTCACGAACTGCGGCTAACACCCAAGCGAAACTGGTCAATTCATGCAGCCTTCAGTCACACCATTCGAGCGCTGCGCGATGTTTGAACATCACGATTACAGCACCTGTATGCATTCCTCCTCATTCTAGCGGAGCTGCGGAAAGGAAAACTGTACTGAAGTGGCGGATGGTGGATAGGACGGCAAACCGTCCAACGAGGGATGAAGCAAATGGGAAATGGGTAATGAATAATGGGAATATAATGTTACAGTACTTTGAGGGAAGTTTTCGTGACTTGTTGCTTGGGCCAGTTCACAGCGAACTGCCTCCTTCCTGTAGAGTCGATCAAAGAAGCCCTTCCTGAGGTTGTTCATTATGTGAGTCTGGTAACTCCCGTGAGGTCTACGCCGTATCAAATGGAGCATAACGACGCAACTCTAGGGCTTCCTCAAGTTTGCGCTCTTCATATGGTTAGAGCTAATCTGACGTGTGCGAACCCTTTCGCGCGCGAGGTTCCCTCAGCGCCGTGAATATCGAATTTCGTGTCGTCACAACATCCGTCCTCTCAAGCCGAATACAACATGGCACCAGTGTTGGCGTGACTACGCGATTCTTAATCACGCATTTTCAAATTTATATAGTTGCCGGCGTCTCATGCACCATGGAATCTACTACTGCTCAACCAGATAATGCCATTCCACTGTCCTAGCCAGCCTCTACAGGACGCAGCGCAATGTCTGAGAGGAATCCAATTAGGAGGTTTCATCGGCAATGTCTTTCATCTGTCCCAATTTTAACTCTTAAGTTCTACATCACCAGGGAGTTCTAAGTTAGCGCCGGCTAGCACACTACTTTCAGATACAATCATAACTACTGGGGCACGCTGTCAGCTTCGCGCGGGTATGGCGGCTCACTTTAAATTAAAGGTTTCCGAGAACCCGTGGCTTCGCCATTCAAATCATTGATCCCCATACATTCACGCATGACTTTCTGATTTACAAGGATTGGAATTCTACCGGAGGACGCAGCCACCTGTTGAGCTGACAGCGACGCTGTCTTCTCAGTATATATTACTCACGGGAGGTTCTGTACACTTCTCATCATTCTTAACTATTTTTCTCTATCGCCACCGGAATGTCGGACGCCACAACTATTATCCAGGAGATATCAGATGAGCAAGTGGTTTACATTGCTCACAGCTGCTGTTTGAAACTTATCATTCAAATCAGTGACGTATCTACATATGTTCTCGCAGCGACTCTTGGTATGAACCATGCATAAACCTTTGGGATGTTATGCTGACATATCTATCTCACTCAGCGCTTCTTATATATGACAGCATCCTCACTCTGCAAGCAGAGATCAGATACACCTGGTGTAAACTGCCCAAACTAGGGGCGATTCTTTACCTTCTGGCTCGCTACTCAGCAATATCCTTGTTGGCTGTAGCTGCATTTGCAAGGATTTTTGTGAACTCCTTTCAGGTGTGGGTATTTTCTGACTGTTTGCACGCTGCCATCGTTGACATGAACTTCCAGTATGGACCTTTCAAACATTACTTAATCTACTCCCTGATTTTACGGAAGGTCATGCAAAGCCGCAAACTATCTGATTGGGGTGTTGGAGGCTCCATTTCGAATCGGAATTCATGGTGAGTTTTGGTTCTTGCACCTAATGACACTCACCGTAATGCATGCCCTTATCCAGGCCTTCTGATAGCGCGAGTATATGCCATCTCCGGTCAGAACCGTATAGTCCTGGGAGTCCTCAGCACCCTTACCTTATCTAGTGTTGTTATCGGATTGGTATGCTCTGCACTACGGCAGTACTGGGATCTCAATGACGTTATTCTACAGATTCGAACCATTATTACCACTTGCACAGCATCACACAACAGCTCACGTCTGTAGGTTACAGTACTACATACCATATTGACTAAATTATGTGACTGGTATCCGTGTGACTGGGATCCAGGTGTAAGCATTCCGTATCCCGCCCTTTGAATGCTTTCTGATGACTTGAAGTCTTATTCGTCGGAGGTGTTGTTCCAATGCTGTTTGATTTTCTTATATTTGCAGCGACTGCTCTCTACATCTACCAGCTCACATATTATCAACAAGAGGTTCGAGCTTGGCGATCTCATCCATACATCATTATAGTGGTTCAGCAAGGTGACCATCTATTCAGTTGAGGTTGTTTAGCAGGTTCTGAAATTTCAATTGAGGTCTTATCAGATTCGGGTACGAACCCTAAAGCTCATAACACCACTTTTTACATAACCAAGAACTCTTCAGATTTATGCTTACTGTGTCTCTCGCTTCTGTTTTGACCACAATTGTTTGGCCTTCATATAACTCCTTTCAGACCAGTCCATTTACTGTTTAAATTTGTTTTCTAGACATTGAGGGTAAGTTCAATGTTACTGAAAATCCTACAAGCAATCACAACTTTGATATTTACAGAACGGCCTCACAGGATTCTTGAACGGTGTTCAAGACAGGTTAATATTTGTTTTGTTGTTAATAGGCACTTAGAGTCAGCTGATAGTCCACATATTCAGTTTGTCAGTTGTTCTTGTCTGCCGATTCCACCTGGACCTACAGGCACAGCACGAACATGTCTATGTCGGCACATCTTTCCCTGATGTCACATTGACGAGCTTCTGTGCTGCTACACAAAAGTTCCATCATACTGTTTTGGAGGAATTTGGCGACTTGCATCTGAATCAGCGATCTCTGGAACCCTTAGAGTGTGAGGGGATACAGTCTTCACCAGATGACGAGCTACAACCTCAGCGAGCCCGGTCGTGGGCAACTGATGACGCAGAGGGTAGAGCAAGGTCTAGCGGGTGAGTGGCTACCTCCTCGATCCGACATCGTGCTCAGTTTGACTAGATGATATAGTTTATAATCTATGATACCGAGCTCATCATCTGTGAACCTTGGAAGGAGGGTGATATAAGCCCGTTTGTTTTGTAGTGGAAATCTCTGTAGAACCAACAGGACCTACACAGAGAAAATAGTATCAATCACGGGTATGGTTGCATCTCTTTCTCGACAGACATTCTCCCTAGGTACTTGTCAGAGACTTGGATTCCGAGTACACAGCCAAACCATCGTTTCTGCCTTTGGCTCCAGCAACAATGTGCTTGTCCGAGATGGCTTACCTGAGCTCAAGGGGAGGCTATAGGTGTAAGAATTGGTCTTAATGAGTCTATCTTGCAGAGATGGTGACTTCCCTGAATCCCGACGAGCAAGCCATTCTCACGCAGTCTCGATGCACTCAAGATATCAAAATCCTGGAGTCCCATTATAGCAACTTTTATTATTTACGCTCATGCTGCATGTATGCTCACTACTGGTTTAATTCAACGGTCCTTTTCTGGCGCTTGTTCATCAACTCATGCAGAAAGTCAATAGTTTGAGTTGAGACATATGCAAAGAAATACTGGTGCCATGTAATTATAAGCTAAGAACACAGACAATATGTCCATCCCAGTATTATAACAGTTGCTATATGCTTGCCTTGGCCTAGGTGAAGACTATTCATAGTCACTCCATCATTGGCTTTGATGCATATGGAATTTGAGAAACACAAGCATTTGACTGTGATTTTGAAGGAAACTGCCCTAGATTTGATGTGTGCATCTGCATATCAGGAAAGACTGAGACTACTGGAAGGCATGTCCAGGTTGTAGTCCATCACTGGGCATGCAGTCCTGAGATGGGTGTTCCATGCAGGGTTGTGATGGCTGAGTCCATGACAAGGCCAACCATATGTCTAGCCAAGTTAGCCCATTGCATGGCCTGCCTATAAGGCCATATACACACATGGAGATTGGCTTTAGCACTTGACATGTGCATGGTGCTTGCTTGCTAGTGTCCCTCACACTGTGTGTTAAAGCAGATATGGTAAACCCTTTCATTTCCACCCTTTGGTTTAAATTGTCTCCTGCTGTGTGGTTAGTGTGAACTGAAAACTCAGGCAATGCCCTATTTGTTGCAGACTGACTGACAATGATCAATCATTTGGTCTTATTTGGCATCCAACTGTATATGTAGACAGGGGATCTGTGGGAGAGACTTATCTGCTATGCCCATGAATCCCAGGTATGATGCTATAGCTAGTGGATGTTCACATTACAAATCAAACTAATCTTATAAGTACCCTAGGTACTTACTTACTATAGAATAATATATATATACTTGTATATACAGCATTCCCTTAAGGAATGCTGTTTTCTTGATAGATATATATGCCCATAGGGTGCATATCACTCACTGATCTACTTATGGCCATGCCATTTACATATCTAACTCCCTATGATTATGTGTCTTCAATATATACCACAACCTACAATCTTGAAAACTGGGGTGCAACACAACCAAAAGTTTTGCTCCAATTCTATATCAAAGTGTCCTAAGACATCTTTGTGTTGCACTGAATTCTCTGTTTTTGATAGATTGCCCAGTTGCTGTTGACAACTGGACACCTACCCAGTACTAGGTCTGATTGGGGGTCAGAGATTGGGTTGGAGGTTTGGTCGGAGGTTTGGTCAGAGTTGGAGAAGGAGTTGGGGTATGTTGTGGGGGTTCAAACGGACTTGGCTTCAGCTTATGTGCTGCGCCCTCACTAATACTGGTGTCTGAGATTTCGGAGATGGAGTACAACTTAGAGAGTTAGGATTGGACTTAGTAACTAGGTGTGATTTGATATTTGAACTGGGGAATGAAGTCCCCAGTTGGGCAACTTAAATACATATTTGAAATCTAATAATAATTACTCCGGGTGTATGGGAACCACCTTTTCCCTATCAAATTCCATTTATGCAGCACCAATGTGCTATTCTTTGCTTTTCCATTCCTAAATATCAGCATATATTTGGTGCTTGTACCTGGAATGGACTTATTCAAATATTCTCTATTTTTCCATATTTTTTCGGGAATATTCCATGCAGAACTCGGCCCAGAATCATTTATTTCTGCTGTGCTACAGTTGTGGACCCATAGGCACCCACAAACCTTCACGCAGCCGGCTCTCCCCTTTTGGACCAGGCATTTGGCCTAAATTCAAGCTCAGATGTCTCTGATCAATAAATATTCTCTAACTTAACAACCACAGCCTCTCAGGGCACTATTTTCCATGCAGATCATCACCTGAGATGTGGCTATCCATGGCTGTCCAAACCAGTGCAGAAAATAGGGTGGACACCCTTCTTTTTGCCTGATCAGTGCCTAGCTCAGGGATCAGATCAGCTGATGGGTGATCAAATCAGATGATTGCCTTGGAATATTCTACCTCTTTCCATAACATTCTAGCTGTTTCCCTCTATTATTAGATAGAACTTTCCAGAACCATTATTCAGCTCCTGATCAGTGTTAGTGCTGTGATCAGATCCTGTGATTGGCTTGGAATATTCTACCCCTTTCTTCCACCTTCCACAACCTTCCAGTAGTTTCCATCTATTAATAGGTAGAATATTCCAGAACCATTAGTCAGCTCCTGTAAATACAATATATAAGGAGGCCATTCTGCCTCTGAAATAGTAGCATATCCAACATATCCTACCCATCTTCTGCACACCAGTGTGACTAGAGTGACATACAGTGTCATCCTCAGTAACTGTTGATTACCAGTTCAAGGATCTTTTACAGTTGTGTAACTGTACTTGATTGCACTCAAAGTAGTGATATTCCTGCTTTGGGCATGAGTGTAGTATCTGCCTCACGTGACTACAAATCTACAGGGTGAGATTGTCTGTCAATAGTCCTGCCATTAGTGCTCTTGTTTAAGTAACTAGTGTGTACTGCCTTTGCAGAGCATTAGAAGCTTGAACTTGTGTGAAGCAGTTGCTAGACTACTTCACACATTGCTGTTACCCGCTTCTGAGTGCCACTGGTTGGACGGTTGGATTCATCCACCTACTTCCTTTAGCCTCTAAGTGCATTCCCCTCTTTTTGGAATATCTGGACCCCTAAGCATCTGTGAACTCTAGACTCTGGAAGTCTTATTCATTCCCTGCTGCTAAGAAATGTATTGCTTTTCTGCATATAGTCTGCATTGACCAATACAAAGGATTGTAACCAAAGTACAAATGTTTAATTGTTTCTGGAGTTGTGCTGCAGCAGGGTTTGATATTCTTCTCAGCTGTTCATTCACGGAATTGTGGTGATTTAGAGTTTGCCCTAACACCATAATTTTGCAGGTTCCAAAACAAGCCCAGCAAGGAAATGAGCAGACTACCAACAGTAGAAATGTCATGAGGCCCACCCACACCTCTTGATGGGAATACAGCCAACAGGCTTGATATACCTTTGCCTCAAGCATGGGGATCAGGCAATAATTGACTGAGATGACCACTACCATCACCTGCATGCACACAAACCAAAGGAGCTCCTACATGGTGCCAGTCTGATGCCTTGTTGTCATGTTGTATCACCCTGACATTGAATTCAATGGTATTTTGACCAAAACAATCATGTGTCTTAAAAGCGGATACATAGATCCATGCATAGCACCATGCACATACGTTAGCTGCCACCAGGATTGACAGCGTCAAGGACAAAATGCTCTGCACATGCACTGCTGTTCCCAATAACCCCCCCGGATGCCTGCTGTCTTGTCACCAGAGCAGTGATCTCGTTTGGGCAGATTTACATGGTTAGCGCCACACCAGACATGGCGTACTCCATGCATCATCTTCATCGAATAGGGATAGAGCCATATTTCGTGTAGACGTAGCGTCGTGTTAAAAGATGCATTGTCTGACGAAGGAAACATCAGTGCCCACTCTATCCAGTGAGGATCTTAGCTATCAATATTAGGATACTTACCTGTGTGGGATGTTTTGCGACATTCATAACATTGTCCACGATTCTTCTGACGCTTGCCTTGCGCCCTTTATTCATGTCCTTTCGTGATTGAAACATGCACCTAGGCGAAGGAAGTGTACTTTCTGAGGATCGTGGGTAGGCCGAGGGATGTGAGGACGCTCCAAAGTTCCGAGGTGCAAGGTGTTTGATGGGCTGAGTTGTCCAGTAAAAAAACCAACTACCACGAGATCACGCTAGACCCGACATTGCGTATGTGACATACATGCACCGTTGAGTATAGTGTAGACAGTAGACGTAAGGACAAGTCATTGCTAACACGCGGTGAAGAGTGGAAGACAAATGTGTCGTCCGCCTGGACCAGCAGAAGCCTCTTGAGCACCTTCCGAGGCACTTCATGAACACGCGCACGTACATCCAACCCAAACACGCAGTAGGCCCAGAAAGTTCATAAAAGGGAGGCCCTATCTGGCAATCGACATGTGACAAAGGCGCGAAGGCAGTTATCGATCATTGCCGTGGGTGCGGATTTAATAAGAGAACCGAATTGTGAAGCGAGATGGCAGACAAGACGTGGCAGGCATCGACTGTGTTCCTCGGAGCGACTGAATGTGCACGGCGACCACTCGGCAGCTTACTCTTGTCCCACTCATCGGCCAGGTATTTCAGGCAGGGCGCTAAGTAGCACCTCTTTCCCACTCCCTTCTCCTTGTACGATGGTGGCACCGCTATGTATCCCGTCCTCGTCCTCGATGGGGACGCCATGCGCGTGCTGGCTTAAGCACGGTGTTGGTGGTTCGAGAGTTCCCAGAGACCGACTGAGGCGAGTACAGAGCCAGAGCTATACCGCGTTTTTCCAGGCCATTCTTCTGTGGCTCGACGTCCGTATGAAGCATCGCCGTGATACGATTGTCGTTGATAACGCCGCTGGATGGGGCCTACGCACGATCGTGCATGTGTGCGTCCCCCACACGCGAGCTCATCAACCGTTGTTCACGGCCATGCTCCCTATCGACACTCTCGCCGCCTATCGTGCGAACGACCAGTGTCTGCTCGAGTGCAAATAGGCTTTTGCATTGCCTGTATGTAAACCCGAGTATACATCGAGTTTGTCGTCGCTATCGGGGCAGCGTACTAGTGCCATGAGACGTGTGGGTGCCACACACAGGGACCACCCACCCTACCGAGTCGATTCGCGTGTCAAGGGCCATCGTCCATGATCATGTCCAGTATCGGGACGTGCTTGTCCCAGCAACGTTCTTATCTTGAGAAGCTCCGCGACGGTCGTGGCTGGTATGCACAGTAAGAGATACAGTCCTTCAATGCACGTTTCATATTGCTCACCACTTAAATATGCCTATTTGTTTCGTCGGCCGTCGACACCGTCGACAAAACTTTGATAAGAAGCATCAGATATAAGCATGTATCAGTTCTTCATCGTGACAACACGTCAATTGAGATTTGGGAGGACATTTTCAAAACAAACACCTGGACAGAGTGCACGGACGACCATCAAATGTCTTTCACTTGTTCAATCATCAAAGGAAGGAGGGCTTTTGCTTTGCTGACCTTCCGAGTCCTCCCGAGTCAAGTTGCAGGCTTTGGGGGATCACAACATCGGAGAGACCATGCCTTGACTGACTGACTTGACTGTGACTGTCTGACTGTCTGACACTTATGTCGCCCGTCCATCGATCGTCTCGAAGATTTGTCTGCTAGATCGGGCTTGGATGGCATGCGTTATTCGTCTTCGTAGTCTTGAGCCATCGAGCTACACAGAATATGAATACCTTCTTATCGGTTATTTTCATGTCTCTCTTTTGCTCAACATGGTGAAACACTCACAACTTGTGTCAATCAGGTTTGCTTCACGCTGTCTCTTACACATAGTCCCGTGCCCAATGGCTTGTGTATCAAGTTAAGCAGACTGTCGTCATCTCCATCGCATGTCGTAAGACTCACGATTTACACCCGACCTATTCCCAGTCCCTCACATGTATGGATACTATCATCAACTCAATCACAAATTCTGTCACGATTTATTAGACCCACACCTTACATTCAGACCTCCAGTCTTGCACGCATGTCTGGCAAGATGATCACCGGCACAGCAGAGCCTTGTTGCGGATTCCCAAGCTACGCATACCGCCATCAACTCTATCGCATGTTCTGTCCAGACTTATAAAACTCACGACTCGCATCCAACTTCCCAATCCTTCACACGTGCAAAAACCCATTCGCATTGTTGATGTTCAGGCTACAAAGGTGGATAGTATCCTCAGCTGAATATCCTGTCTAAAACCGGAAGACTCACGGCTTGCGTCTGACCTCGTTCCCAGTCACGTATACACCCCACTGCCAGCAGAACGGAAAGGCGTGTTGGAGGCTGGGGGAAACTGGGAAAGATGGGCGTCGGCAAGAGCCCACACCCATCTCTCCCAGTTTCCCTATGAATCATTGGCACTTCAACTGACAGAGAATGTAAATGCCTCCGTGGGCATGTCATTTCAGAGTTGTGAGACTACGGCTCGTGCCCAACACCTCTAGTCCTGCAGACATACCTCCGGACTCAATGGCCTGCAGCACGTACTTTTATGATAAGTGTTCAGGCTACAGAGGTTGATTATCTCAGTCCGCTATATAATGAAGAGACTCACGTTCCAACATTCCTCCCAGTCACCTATTCGTGTCTCCACTCCACGAGAACAGAATGGGTGCCATCTTCATGTCTTCGCGCCCCGGAAAGGATTGCAGAGCGTGCTCATGTCTTGAACATCCACGCTACATGGATTGTTAGTATGCTCTATCGTGTATCATCCCTGCAGACGTGATACTCACCGCTTCATCTCCGTCCTTCTTTGGTGCCAGTGTACGGGGAACCTCGTGTCAAATCGTCTCCGCCCTCACCCTCGCCATCGCCCTTATCCGCATCGTCATCTTTGGAGGAGAAAAGGTGGCTGGGCTGGTGTGTGTTGCGACCGGAAAAGGTTTCTGTCGCCGATGACCATGAGAGGGTATTTCTAGTAGCGCATACAGTTTGACTCGGGTTAAGTGAACGAGCGAGAAGTAAAGCAATACCCCGAAGCACTCATCTACTTCTCATGTGGTTTCAGCGTGGGGTGTTGCTGCAAACACGGCAGGATAGGCGTCTCTGGCCGTGGGGATTCACAAGTTATCCCGGCGCAGGGGGGGGGGGGCTTAGTGTCGAGCAGAATGAAGGGTCAGGCGCGATGGTAGGGTCCTGCATGTCGTTTTCCCCGTCGTTGGATATCGATCGTGCCAAGGGGATGAAGATTAGTTTCAAGCCTACGCGCTCGGGAAGGGTGTCGCTTGACCACGGAGTCACTGGAATAACCGCCTGGCTGGATCTCCGAATTTCTCCATGCCTCTCGGCCTTTCACATTTCAGTGTGCTGCCTAAGTGTTCTCTGTCATGGTTGCACCCTGCTGCTGAACGTCTGCTGAACGTCTGCCACCGCAGATACATCTGTCCAACGCTCCTCGGTCCATGTCTTCTTCATCCCCACGGCCGGCACCCCGCTCCAGAATCTGACCCTTCTAGCCAATGCTCACCGACCCTTCTAGTAGAGGGAGCATGGCTCCAATGGCATGCTCTCGTCCCTTCCGGCCAACCCTCACCTCGGAATCCGGAGTGGCGGGAGAAGAATGCGGGGTGCAATGACCGCTTCTTGCCTATGCAATTTCTTCATTAAATTAACTGACGTTGGGCACTGACAAGATCGATTCGTGTGTATACGTGGTTCAAATTATTATTATTATTATTATTGGCAGACTTTTCTGATTGACGTGTATTATTTGCAGCAACGGCAGCTGCAGCTACATTCATTCTATCGTGCATGTTCCTCTGAGAAGACTCACCTGCACGCTCCGGCCTACTACAGTGCCTTACAACGAGGATAGTTAATCCCAGCCATTTCGAAGACATTAGCATTTCAATATTGGGGTCGTCTTTTGTCGTTCGCACACCGCTTTTCGGGCTTGTGGCCTTGGTGGTTCTATTAGTATCAGTCTGGCTCTTCAATCAGGAGTAGAAGCTCAAGCTTTGCATGCTCGGTGGTGTCCGTTCTTTATTGGCCTTGGGTACTCTCGCTTCTGACGAATATTCACCAGGAATGTGGGGCTGAATGATTCGTGCATTCCAGTGTTGCTACTAATGTTGTCGTATAATATTACTAGGTCAGTGGCAATGTCGCACAAATACGATCGATGCCCCTCCATGCAACACCTCTTGACGACTCGAGCGCGACCCGAACGAGCCCGCAGTCATCTCATTAATACGCAACGTGCAGCATTCCATCCATCACTGTTTCGCTGCGAACACGCGTGGACTTTAGATTCCCATAACATTGCGTGTTGCCCGAGTGGTGTTGACGTGTACCTGTTTATACAGTAAAATGTTCACGCCGAAGGAAGTCACACCCTAGTGGGTCAGTTTGCTGAGTATTCTACAACATCCGTTCGCTTTACTTGGTACACAACATATCCATTGCCACAATTGCAAGCCTCTACAGTACACGACAGTAGCAAACGGACACTAAAGTGAAGCCATTTTAGCGAAAGGACGACCATCCTTCTGCATGAGGTTATTTCTATGCCCGAACTGCACAGAAAAGAGACCGCTAGGGAAGACTGCCCTTTTCCAAATGCCGTATACTTCTGCTCGTGTCGTTTTGAGTGTTTCTGTGACGTGAGGATAAAAATGCGTACATCCCTCGAAGCATAGAAATGGGAGTCTTCCATGAAAACATGATCCTTATGCCTTTCACTGTGCCATACTAGGCCCTCCGTGTCTCAAGGTGTCAGCTCCCCAGGAGAGGAGAGGAGAAGTCGGAAGTAAGTCAGAGCTATGGGTAAGAGTAGAGAGTATCTCAGGCGAGAGCTATCACGGGAGGCAGTGTAATCCGCTGCGATGGTGTAGTGTGTACTCTAAGAGGGGAGATGCTGGTGTGTTGCCCATCTTTCAGAGAGAATGCGAACGCATTGTAGCCTTTTTGTGAGCTGAGAGACATATCGTGTCATTATTAATCAATGGTGATGACCATGACCTCTCATCATAGTCCACACTTTACCAGGGCAAGTGACCTCTTCTTGTGCATGCTTGATCCTCAAAAACATTCAATTGAAACCATGCGTCTTCTGTTTCAGAACAAGTGATACAAATGAACAGTTCGATACCGTCTAGGCATAGACAACCTGCATGAGCGACATATTCTTAGGAAGAAACAAGGACGTACAGCCACGCTAACAAGCACCACAAGGCCGTCCCAGTCCCTCACACGCCCATAGTATTCCTCGTAAATCCAAACATCATCAAACTTATCATCTGTCTGAATTTTAGAGAGTGTAAAGGTTTTATTTGTTGGCGGACATTATTTCACACACCCTAGCCGTTAGGATGATGTCATATACTCCTTGGCCAAACGGTCCAGTACGTTCGAATTCTTGATCAAGTGCACGTTTCACCAATTCAGAAGGGTCATAGATTTTGCAGGTCGTTGCTCGTACATTGTTGTCGGAAATTTTGGGTTTGAAGTGCAGATGGCGCTGTCCCAGTCATGAGTGGCGAATGGTCAAACGGCAGAAAGCGCATACCGGTGTTTCGGTCATGAATACACCTTCAGGCAGCCACGCTCTGAATATACCTTCGCCCCCCAAGTCCCGACTGATATCATTGAAGCCAATCGTATGACTCGAGTTGTGTTGATGATATTCACTGCGTCAAGTATGCGATGATGCTCAATTAAGTACAGTGCGTCAATGCTCACCGAACATGAAACTGCATCGGCCAGGAGTATACATGCATTCGAGATTCTTCAGCAGTTGTCCAGGGGCGTGAGGCCAAGATAGTATTAAACTGTGCCTGAGGTATTTCCTTGAAATAATCATTGGTCAAGGCGATGATCACAAATTTGAGACAAACTAACGCACAAATAGGCGACCAACCCAAGGGCCTGCCAGCATGCCAGGAGTGAATACATGCTGCCTGATCATCGGCTGGGTCCACGGGCTGTAGCAAGGCATCAGGCGATGCCAGTCGTGCTCGAAATCATCCCCACGACTTGGCCCCCACTCTACGAACTTGGTCGTCGAAAAAAAATTTCGGTTTGGACTGTTATAATCCTCTGGAGAGGAAATCTACGCGGCAGCTTCGGCGGCCTCAAGACGGACAACACATATCAGGAATGCAGCCGGTGTGAGAAGCGGATGGGTGATGGGTAGGCTTATGCCTAAATGATTCGTTAAACATGTCGGATGAGAAAATGGCGGCGCAGCGAGTGCATATGAAGGCCAGGATGGTGGCAAAAGCAGAGGCTCGGGTGGTGGGATGAAGAATGAAGTTATTGGGGCATGTATCGCTGGGAGGGTTTTTAGCAACGAGGTCTCAACTACGCAAATTGAATCACCTTGAATGACCCTATAAACACATGAGTAAAGGCATTCAGCACATTTTGCCGGTCTTCTACAGTCTCACTTGCTACGCGCTCTGAAAATATCCATGAGTTTCACGAATCAGGATGAATATTGAAAGATACCTTTGTCCGTGAACCAGAAGAGCCAGGCAACAAGCGCATTAAACTCATCGTCCACCTTCCAACCATTGTCCAATTCCGTTCTATCGTGGAAGGGTCCCTCGGATTTGATATACTCGGTTGGAAACTGTTTGATGCTTCCGTAGTGGACAAGCTGCCCATAGTTGTTTTGATCGTGCTCTATGAACATCAAATACGCCATCCAGAGATCCTCACGAGCCGTTGGGGTTGTAGAAAATTCTCGACATGGGATGGATTTGAACCGTTTCAAGGTCATGAATCGTTTGACTAGCTCGTTTGCTTTATCACCGGCATTCCTGTGCCCGCCAAGTCTGCGTATCACTGATCAAGCGTCGAATTTTGTTGAGAATATGCTCGAGTAAAGCGACGGGTTGTTATTTAGGGATATTTTTGAGTATATTGATGTTGACGTCCGCAGCAATTGGGCTAAGTCAGTGGGTGGACCGAGTAGATTTTCCTCAACAAGAGCGATGGCCACCCGCTCCAAAACCTCGGTTGGGCATACCTCCAAGCTCGACAAGGGGACGCGGACGGACATGGAGAATCAAGTGGAGAAGTAAAGTAGATTATAAGCGGGTCCACTCTATTAGTATTTGAACATTGAGCAAGGTAATCATCAGACAAGGTTCAGCCCCGAGCTCCACACTGACAGGCACCGCGGAGTTCGGGCAGCCAGTAGTTAATTCTTGGGCAACTCAACAGCGTTTCAGGATGTATCGCTTCGTTTCGATATAAGATCATCATTCCTTTCACCTTTCATGAACTCACGCGCTGTAAAGATGATGCTGGGGCATGTACATACTCCTAGGCCACCCAGATGCGCTCATCATGGTTACTGAAACCTTGGGGTAGACGTGAAGTGTACCGGTCTATGCACGTACTAAGTCTGGATCCAAGGGAGCCAGGGGTTGCAAACAAGACTCCGATGCATAAAAGCAGCAGCTAGATAGATGTGGGATGTGTATAGAGATATCGCTTAGATTCTCTTTGGAGCTATTCACATTCTTTAGTTGCAGAAACATGGCTTGTGGAATTTTTCCTAGGCCCTGACAGAGGTCGTGGTGTACTGACAACACCTTGTGTGGCTAGAGAAGATTTAAGGGTTAGAAATAGGTCGTTACGAAGAAATTTCGCGGAGGTGATCTCTCACTATTGTGGTTTACCCTCAATTACTGGAAAGCCCCGAAAGCGACGTCCCTGGTATTGTCGGCATGGGGGAATGTATTAAAACGAGTCAGAATAGGCGCTGGCGGGCCCGTTCTCACCTCATCTTCTTCGAACCATACAAGTCACAGGGGGTGGGTGGGTAACGATGGGTGCATGTTTTTCGTTATGGCTTCTTACTGCCTAACGGATTGATTTTCAGAGCGTTGGATGACCTCGCCAATAGACCCATCAAACTCTGTGCCATTCAGGGATTACAGTAACTGACCGTCTATGAGATCTTCCTTGAGATCGACTAAATAAAAGAGTCATCCACTTCATGATCCTCATCCGTTGTCATGAGGGACGTGTTCATGTTATTGGTGTTTTGGAAGGCCATTGGTATGAACCCTACCCAACTGTACAGCAACGTTGCTCCTGATTACTTCATTGGCCGAATCAGAAGCCTATTACGCGAGTTTGGTCAATAGTGTAACCCCCACTGTCATATCACACTGCATCAACTAGATGTTATCAGCCCATGAGCTAATAAGCTCATGAATAATCAGTCAGCTTCAGGACAGTTTCTTGTCAATCTTCGCAGCGTGCTCTTGCTTATATAAGTTAGTCCTCCCTCATCTGACGCTGACGTCATTCTGACCTTCGTTTAGTGATGGACGGTGAAGGAGCATATTGATTTCGTGGGTCTGCGTTTGGCGAACATCCAGGGTTCCTCGGCGCTTCCGTGTGCCAGTCGAATGAAGGGTCAACATGCACGTATCGTGTGGGTGGCATCAAGAAAAGAATTGAGCCTCACAGAGAGGCTTGCGATATGGCCTTCAACCGATCCCCCTTAACCAATCACGCGTCATAATGTGACCAAAACCTCGAACGGGGCAGGATGTAGTATAGTGACAGCAACTACTGAATGCACTATGAGACACCATTATTTTATCAACGCGATCAATTCGGTATTATCCATGGCCAAATCCAAGAAGAGCAACCTCCAACTGTCGATCCAGCAGGCAGCTTGACTCTAATATCAAGTTCGCATGATTGTCAGAGCGTCGAATTTAACGATCAGACGTGAAGATTCAAGTTCAAGACATGCAAGCCTCAGACTTTCAATGTACATTTGGACAATAAACTGGCTGGAAGTCCCGAAGTCCTATGCCACAAGATCACGAGCTCGACAGACGCTGTGTGGAATCTCAGCTTCACAGCCAACATGAAGTTTCGAGTGACCTTTTATGCTTGAAGACTAACAAGGCTTGAAGCACAATACCCCAATAATGCATGTTCCATAGAAATGGCTCGTGGGATCAAGGTTGATTACCGACCCAAGGTGAAGGCCAGCTTGGCCAGTCAGCAAAATCGTTATCACACCATCATAGGGACAATACACGCGGTTGTTGTTCAATGACAGAACCTGAAGCAACAAGCTCAGCTGCACTAATCGCGTGCACGCTTGAAGACACTAGCAAGATCAGTATTTCGTGAGATGGATAGCTAATGACCAACCGTGAAGTTCCAACACAAGATAAGCGTGTTCCAAACCTCCTATTCACTCTCTAAGACCAGAAATTCCGAATAATCCAAGATCAAGTTTGTCATGGGCATTGTGTGGGATCGCTGTTTCAGAGCAAGCGGGATTCAAGACTCACATCCTCAACTCGAAGACCAGCAAGTCTCAGAGTCCAACAAATGTTGCAAGGCTGCAAGTATAGAGAAACTCGTCTTTGAGGTCCAAAGCACGCTAACAAAAGCCAAATGACTGAAATAATCATTATATAGTAGAGTACTATACTGTATTAGAGTATCTGGCCCACTTCATTCGTCTTCTCTGTGTGCATGGGTAAGAAGGCACATGCGGAGCACTACATCAGCATCATCGAGATCAACATACCCGTTGCAGTGTCCCAAAGCATGCTATCGTTACACCAACTTCTTTCCACCAAAAAGCTGGCCCTCAAAGATTGATCAACAGTAGCTGCGCCAGTGCCAGTGCGCTGCAGACCACTAGAGCACCCGGTTATGGGCGATCGCTGATCTGCGGAAATTTGACATGCCCAGTGCCTGAGCATAGAAGGCCTGATAGTCAATGGAGGGAACTTCGGAGGGGGGGATCAATGGGATTAAGTGTTTCCAGGCCGGGGCAGATCGAGGGCATAGCATCCGAGGCGGAGCTTACAGTAAAGCTCCAATCACGGAGGAGTCCATCAAGCGCGCGTGGTCAAACAGGCATCCAACTCCCAGTAGACGCATCGCAAGAGCTCTGTTGCAGTCTGGCGAGAGAAGAACTGGTGCGCTTGAATGATAGCATGGCTGTCATAGAGCTTCAGAGAGGGGGTGAGTGTTGTGCAGCACTGACCTTTTTAGACAGGAATCTGGCAGGATGACAGGTCTGCCATTCTTTTCCTTGTCTATAGATGGCTCCCACTCCAGTCTTTGAGCTGTCTGTAATAACCCATATAATATCAGGGTTATTTACATTGATGGGCTTAAATATTGGAGCCCTATGCACTAGGATTTTAAAGCTTTCAAAGCATTTGTCTAGCAGTGTCCACAGGAATGGATGGTTGTTATGAGCACAACCAAATAACTGTGCATGTGTCTATCAGCTTTCTGCCCTTGCTTTCACTCCAAGCTTGCACATCTATATCCATCAATGTTTCTGGCTTTGCTAGAAAGATCATATGTTCACTTCTGCTGTTGATTTTTCACCAAGTTGGTTTCATCTGTTAATGTTGACAAGACTTTTGTCATTTATATGCAGCTGGCTCTTCTATGCAGTGCTATGGTAGTACTACAGTGTAAATACCTGTGGCGCGGCACCCGTCCAGTCAATGTTAACTTATGTACTCCGTTGCAGTCATTATATCACTGCTTTGAAGTGAAAGTCCGCATAACACAGTCATGATATCTAATAGACATAAGTGTCGCGCAACGCCGCGGAATTCACTTCGGAGCAGTGCCTACACACTAGTCTTAAGTTGCTCGGACACCGCAGCGGAGTGTTGAAGTAGGCTTGTGTCAACTGGGGGTTCTTCCTGCAATGGTTCGAGTATTCCTCCGGGGTATTACAGTACGCTTGATGACTTCAACGCCATCCTAGTTCGATTCCAACCGCGTGTTATTGCTTTGCATATAAAACAAAGAGGGTGGAGGTCAGAATTATCTGTAAGCTGGCCAGATTGCCCCCGGCAATTGGGCTGACAGGTGGGCATGACACCATTGTAATGCTTCACGGACTCCTGATCTGTAGTTCTAAACAACACATAGTAGTTAAATTGCGCTGTCTACTTGTTTCTAAGTATACATTCCATATTAATCTCAGAGTTGGATAGAGATGAACGCGTTTCCTCCGAGTGTTTCCTCCCCTCGTGACATACGATCTCCCCAGCAATTTCCTTCCCGTCCTAGAAAGACTAGCACCTACTCAATACGCTTGACAAGGAGCGGAAGACTGGGGTCTTGCTGGCCAGCGGGAACAGGGATGACGGTAACCGCAACAGCGATGTGGATGTCACTACCGTTTGGGAGAGCGAACGTGAACCTCCGGAGCAGCTCTGTTAGGATGACTTGCATCTCTGTGACACTATAAGGAGGTAGATATAAGAGTGAGTATAATAGATGGGTTGGAATCGGAGGTGAGCGGTGGCACTCACGCGAAGCGCCATCTGTGCACGTAACATGCCAATGGTTAGCATGGGGATGTGTCTCTACTGCAATCAGGGCGTGGCTTGCTTACCCTATGCATACGCGAGGGCCTCCGAAAAACGTGAGCCTAGGAAAATGTTACGATCATAGGTGAGCTGACGATAGAGAAAGCTCTGGGAAACCTACAAGTTCGCATAAGGCCCCAACGCTTGACCTTTCGATGGGGTGCCCTCCAACCATCTGGAAGGCTTGAACTCAGCTGCATCTGGTCCCCAGACCGAGGTGAGCCTGACAAATTTCACACATGATTATCCTCCGAGAAAAGGAAGGAGAATATGACATGCCTATGGTACGAGGCGATAGCAGCGGCGACGAACTGCCCTTTCTTAACGGGGACTTTATCAATGCGCTCGCCGGTCTTCGTGATGATTGGCTCGGAGAGAGGAATGACGACATCTCGGTTGGCAATGCGCTCAGAGAGCGGAAGGCCAGCGTATACACGCAGGATTTCCTATAGTTTGATATACACAGTGAGAAGATGAGTATCGATAGTGTATCGTGATTGCATGCTGACCTTGAGGAACGCATTGAATTGGGGCATACTTTCCAGATCGCTGTAGCTAAATTCACCGCCATTCGAAGGGGTCGTGTGGACCACTTCGTCGCGGAGGAGCTGCTGATACTCTGGGTTTTTGGCGAGTTCATAAAGAGCCCAAGCGATAGTGTTGCCCTGTCAATAGAATCAGCGGGATAATTTATATGGTAGTAGCGTACACACTGTGGCGCCTTGTCCGGCAATAACGACTGACGGGATCTGTTGCGCCAGCTCTGCGCCCGTCAACTTTCCGGTACCCTTGTTCTTGATGTTCGCGCGCACGAGTACAGTCAATAGATCTTTTTCAGCCTCCAAACCCAAACTCAGCGCCTCCGTTTTCCCTGACATAAGCTCTTCCGATACTTGTGTCGAGAGTTTCCTGTTAAGCCGCAGGGCTCGGAATGCAGCTGTTGGGAGGTAGTTGAGCATTCCGCGCAGAATTAAACCGGGGATGGAAGGGAGCACGGCGTCGGCGACGATAGCTCCTTTGGTGCGACTGGACGATTGAGTTCTAGAAGATAATTTGCAGAACATGGTATTTGTAGATAATTGGTAAAATAGATAGATTGGCACGCACACAAGGTCATGGTGGCTCTTCGCATATTCGCTCTCGCCAAGTTGGGAATAGAATGAGTAGCCCATGGCAGCTGAATTGGCGATGAAGACAAGGTGCTGTGTTTTCAATGTATGATAGTTCGATGCTTACCTTCACCAATTGCATCCAATGTCGCGCCGTGGATGGGATGGAACACGTCTAGCGACCTGTTGGCATCATGCGCGGCCATAGTCTCCCATTTCTCAATTAGCTATGAGAGAATTAATCAGAATAAGTTTGTGGTTCAAACGGTGGGCGTACTCTATGAGCTACTTTGTAGAACAGGGGGGTAAGTTCGCGAATGTTCACAGTCGCAAACGCAGGATTCATGATATTCCGCAGGCGACCGTGTGCTCCACCTGACAACAACGTAGTAAATATCAATATGAGACGCATTTGACCATGATTTTACCATTGACGAAAAGCAGGCTCTTCTCTCCGATAAGCGCCCGCACGATGTGCTGCTGTTGGGTGGAGCGGACAAATGTTCCGGTGTCATTGAGCACAAACTTAAGTGCAGCAGGGTCAGAGATGAGTAGGCGGTCTTCCTGATGCAAGTTGCTGCGTGAGGACCTTGTGAGGCTGTAAGGCAGTAGGGTGACGTACTCCGAAACACCCTTTAATTTTGTACAACGCGCCATATTGCTGTTGCCAACTGTACTCATATTCGCCGTAGTCATTGGCTAGAAGTAGTTCTCGCATGTGGCCTACAGGGACACTGAGAAGTCAGCAGTGGGGTGGTGGTAAAGCAGCCCAACACACCAAAGATCCAGGACTTTGACGGTGGACCTTGGATATTCTTGAGGGAGTCATTACGACGGCGAGTCAGTGCCCAAGCCGTACAGCCGACGACGACACTAAAAGCGACGCCGGATAGGAGTAGAATGCTACTGTCCAAGCCCATAAGGATGTTGAAGTGGTGAGCAAGGAAGGAGCTTGCTTGCCTTGCGCTTTGAGCCTAAGTGTTTTAGGACGCGTAAGGCCATATCCCTAAAGCCGGTGAGGCATGTTCCGATCGCCTGAAAGCGACATTATCATGAAAGACGCTAGTTCTTCGCATATCAGAAGATTGAATTACTCGGTGCCCATGGGCCTGAACAAAGCTCAACCTGTGTGGCGCCCAGATATTTTACAAATCCGGGATTTTGAATATGATATATGGGCTAGATGGCCAATAACACCGCTACCTCGGCTCAGCGTCTCGCGGGTAGCGCCGATTTCTATCAACGGGATATCACACCTACACCTGATATCAGCGGAAGTCCGAGCGAGGGTTAGGGTTAGAGAGTTGTACCGCTTTACATAAATTCGTTGGCTACGGCGATGGGTTTGCCGCAGCAACAATATCAGAGTAGTGTATATTTGCCAATAACTAACCCTGGTTCCAGTAATTTTCTGCAAACATTTCCGAATCAGCGAATCAGAGTAGTGTATATTTGCCAATAATTATTTGGTTCTAGCAATTTTCTGCGAATATTTCCAAATCAGCGAATGAGAACGTTTATACGATACACCAGTCAACAAATTGCCACCACTTGTGGGCCCTGGGCTCCATTAAGGGACAAAAAGAGTGCTCATTTGATCGAATCAAGGAGAGGCGTCTGGCAAAAAGGTTCGCGCATGATCTGCAGTGAAGCGTCCTCAAAAGAAACGGAAGCACGTAGTCACCCATAATGACAGGTACCACCTACGCCGTTCTCCGGACTTGTTCCAGCTATTCCCACAGCGCCCAGATAATCATACGCTACATGCGTTCAATGATGAAGCGACAAATGCGCTTGTAGAAATTTGCCGAGCTCCAATCATTCGGAACCCACGCGCTGCCAAACGCTCGTTTTCTGATGCAGGTTTGCCGTGACGATTTTTGCTTCCGATTTTCACAATAGGTCCTGCCTTGAATAGAATCAATAGAGTCAGTCCAGAAAATGGGGGGACGATGAGTCAGACGCAGTCCTAGTCCATGACCTTGCTTTGAGTCATCGTGTTGTCCCAGTATTCTTGTAACTGTGTCTTACGGACAATGCAGCTTGCTTGGTTTTTTATATGACACTACTCTAATCACGCAATCCTATTAGTATGTGCAGGCCGAACTCTCGTTTCCAACTGATGCACTTGAACTTCGAGTGTTGAGGTTCAACGATGCGGCAGCTCTTGTTCTTGGCATGGACACCAGCAGCTGTCATGGGATCGCCTGCGCCAACGAATACTATGATTACTTGCAAAAGGAGACACAGGCTTAATTGGCGACTTCGCTCAGTTGCCACCGCTGCCGTATTATCATCGCGACGCGGGATGCAACATGTATTAACACTAATTTCGAATGCTTACGGCACTTGTTTGCTGTAAAGAACCTCAAAAGATATCGCCTCTTCCATGGTCCCCGGAAGAACCAGTCCCACATCAACCAATTGATCAACACTACAGGCGCAGAAGAATAATTTAAAACCCCCCTATCTATGACTCCTGACATATGGGACCATCGGGAAACTCTAGGGTAAACGTGTTGCCGCTATCAAGTTCAAGTTCAAGTGCAATTGCGGTCAGAGTCCGAGTGATACATTTCGCAGGGCTAATACGTATGTATAAATACCCCCGCGATTTTTCAACACGGGGATAGTGATGCATTCAAAACAAGATGATATCCCTTCTACAATCGAATTGTACATAGAATTTTTCCAAAAAATCAAGTCCGATTGAAATCTACTTCGATCGAGGAAAGTAAAAACTAATGTTTCTTGGGAAGCAGCTTAATCTTGCGATGAACCATAACGGAAGGACCGTCCTTTCCAAAGTATCGCTCCCCAGAGAAACTCCATGTAGTGTTCGTCGTGACCCACTGACCCATTCCCCAACAATACTCCTTGACAAGGTGATTCAATGGCTCCGGGTATTCAGGTAAATTCTTGTAGTCTTCAACGAACTTGGTGGCGATCTTTTTGTGAAGCTCGCCAATATAGTCCATAGCTTCCTGGATAGTGAGGCCTTTTTCTCTCATAGCCACAGACACAAGGTTATGCTCGTCGTCACCCCGACTTTGTTCGATGTTATACGAATAGAGATCCTATTAAGTGTACAGATGAGCACAGGCCTCTGTAACCCAAAGTCTGGACTTACATTTGCAAGGATCGTCATGTCAATGGATCCAACCGCAAGTGCTTCGATGGTTGGATGGGCGAGGACCTCATCCGGCAAGTCATCAGGCAACAAGAAGTAGTCGAAAGACGGTCGAACGCCAATCGTGCCACGGCGCAACTCGAGATATTCCTTTATGTTGCGGACGCGCTTGTTGTCACGGTCAACGGCTTGCTGACGAACAGCGTCCGTGTACTCGTCAAAATTTCTTATGAAACGTTGCGCTGAAGAGTGACTGGCACATTCCAATGTTCGTCTCCAAAAACTGATTCTGAGGCTCAGGGAGTGCCCTATTGATAGCAACGACGAACTCACTCTCTTGTCATCGGTCCAAGAACGGTCTCACCCTCATAGCCGGGATTGTTTGGGTCTCTACGTATGGGTGTTTGAGATCAACATGCACAACTAGAGAAGAGCTGAATAATTACCTCAATGCGTCCATAATATCTTTGGCCTGTTGGGCGGCGACCTCTGCACTCGCCACATCACTCTGTTCATCAAAGACGAAGAACAGGTTCATGAGGTCAACTGCTACTCGGAAGTGGTTGTCTCGAGCCTTGGCGTAGGCATACGACCCGAAGATGCCAAATTTGCAACGGTTGAAAGCATCCTGAGACTTCTTGTCGAAAACGTTGTAGGACTCAACCCAGGTGGTGCTATCGGCGACAAGATGTTGTTGAGGGTTAGGCTCATGGTAAAATGGCCAGCTTGCCAATAGGTCGGGGAGAATGAGGTATTGTTCAGTGGTAGCAGGCATCGCGCAACTTGGTTTGTAACTTGAAGTTTTCCTCAAACCACATAGAGGCAATGCTTTATATCACTTGTGAAAATTCACGTCAGCCAGTATAGGAAGAAGAAACTAAAATATTTAATGGGTGATAAGATTGTGCTCATATCCTTCGTGCGCCGGAACGC
Source organism: Cantharellus purpuraceus (assembly GCA_025174535.1). NCBI lineage: Eukaryota > Fungi > Basidiomycota > Agaricomycetes > Cantharellales > Hydnaceae > Cantharellus > Cantharellus purpuraceus. The sequence goes on from JALBUN010000048.1 coordinate 106,284, forward strand.
GTTGTCGCCATTACGGAATATTTCGTCGCCTCGCTGAAATTTCCAAGTTGCGAGTGATGGCCCTGCCTAAACAAGCCGCCGGGGGCTGTAGACGCTATGGCTGGCGCAGAATCGAAGCGGACGACACCATCACCTAGTCACCCAGTATTATCAAGCGATCAGATATGATAAGCAGTCGTCCCTGAAACAATACCCTGAGATGTCAAGAATTACCATTCTGGACGAGGAAACAAGAGCACCAAGACATGGAAAGCTGAGTTGCCTACAAGGAGGGACCAATCACCGAGTCTCGGCACCGGACTGTTTACCAGATCAGATCTCTCAAAGATCTGCGTACTTGATAAAAAAAGCTCTTTATGAGGTTCGGTTAGAACAAGGAGATTTGATTTTGAAGTGTTCTCGCCTCACGAACCCTAACCCTATCTTTCCCAATTTGGGTCTCCGGGCTGACCTCGAAACCGCCCAAATCAGTGCACGACAGCATTTCCAGATGGGGATAAATGGAGTGACGGGCGGGGCGATCGGGTACGACATGCGGACAACTCATTCCGGTATGTGTTTTGAGGCGATATTGTTTGGCGACCTTATCCAAAGTCAGACGTATTTTTATGTAAATCTCTCTCTTCTCTCATTCTCTTCTCCCACTTGTGCACTGACCATGCTTTTACCTTCCCTCAACGCTGTAGAATTAGCTTTGGCAGTATTTTCGTGCTGGCTACTAAAGTTCCCAGTTCAAAAAGTGTGGTCTCTGAGGAGGGCTTTGAAGGCTCTGGGGTGAGTGTCAGCTTTACCCAGTTATGCAAACATCACTCATTCCAAAGGGCATGCTAGTGATTGCCCAGGTCGTGAGATCATTTGGCTGCATCCTTTCCGCTCCGTAGCAGTCGTTCTCGCTCCATTCTTTCCACTGCCTGGCTGGATAGGCTACTACTATGGCAAGTACTCTGGTAAGTCTATCGTGCATGAACCACTGCCCATTTGTAATCCCATCGTGTCCTCCTATGATAGTATATGCAAAGCGTGGAAGTACTTGCCTGGCAACCGTGCACTTCTGGAGCTCCGTACCAACATTCTGGTTGTCCGATGCGGAGGCTATCAAATTGGTATCGAATGACCGAACCATCTTCCGTAGAGACCTGGCCGGGGTGAGTATTGGTTCCCCCTCATGCAGAGACAGCCTATGCTTATAAACCTCAGTATGAGGTTGTGAGCGTATACGGCCCCAATATGGTCGCCACAGAAGGGTCTGTCTGGAAACGCCATCGCGCCGTTGCAAAACCTGCCTTCAACGAGGTAGGTGGTTTGTTTGACTCAGAAGAAGTGGTATTGATGATCATTAAGGCCAACAATGCGTTTGTATGGATGCAAAGCACCCGTGTCGTCAATGAGTGGTTTTCTCACATTGATGCCTCCGCGAGCAAAGGTACAAAATCGACCAAAATAGATACTTTGAAGGATTTTACACGGGTCAGCTTCTATATTGGTCCTGTGGTGATTTGTTGACCTTGTCAAATAGGTGGCTCTTCTTATCCTTTCATCGGCTGCCTTTGGACGTCATACTCCATGGAAGGAGGATGTGACTCCGCAGCCTTCATCAGAGAAGATCTCCTACGGAGCAGCCGTTTTAGCAGCGATGGACAACTTAATTCCTCAAGTTCTCACTCCTCGCTGGCTTTCCCTATTGGTACAGCATGTTCATATTCCTTACTTGGGTCCGTTCGTCAATGAGACACGGGAGTCCTTCGAAACATTGAGGCACCACATGTACGACCTTATCGTCTTGGCTCGAACGTGGGCAACTGGAGATAAAACTGCGGCCATGGATGCTGCTCTTCTACGTAACTTGGTCGAGGCCAACCTAGAACAGGAGGATGATGTACTCCAGAAGCGTCTCACAGACGAAGAACTCCTTTCCAACACATTCGTAAGCATCAATAACATTAATTTTCGTTTTGTAGGCTCATATACATGGCGTTCAGATGTTCCTTCTTGCTGGACATGGTTTGTTGCTATTCTATCCTGTATCGGCCCTCAGCTGACTCAAGACATTCACAGAAACATCTGCACATTCATTGTGTTTTGCAGTAGCTCTTCTGGCTCTTTACCCTGATGTCCAGAAGAAAATTTTCGATGAAGCTGAACGCTTGTGGCCAGAAGGTGCACCTACAGTGGAAATGACTGATCCTGCTGTAAGCAGATTACCTGATTCGCAAACCAAACTTTAAGTTAAACTGTTTGATAGACCTACCGGGAGTCACTCGCAAAACTTGTAAGTTGATCTCTTCGAGTTCGATGAGTACCTATCGACTATTCTCCCAGGAATATACCACGGCTGCCTTCCAAGAAACTCTTCGCCTATTCCCTCCAGTCCCTCGGCTCGCGAAACCCGTTCAAGAGAATGCAAAGATAACAGCCCGACGCTTTGAAATATCTTCAGAGGGAAAGGTGGGACACGTAGAGCCGTTCCAGGTCTCTGTCCCAGCAGGAGGTCTCATGATAATTGATATTCTTGGTATTCATTTCAACCGTGAGTATTATTATAATTATGGGGTTGGTGAAGCTAGCTGATACAGGTACCATAGCAATCTACTGGGGGGATGACGCGGAGGAGTTCAAACCTGAGCGGTTCATTGACACAGGCTCCTATCGCTGGCCGCGGGATGCTTGTACGTTTTTTTGTCCAAATATACGATCATCGCTCAACCATTTTTCTAGTCCTAGCATTCTCAGCTGGTCCACGTTCATGCATGGGCGAACGTTTCGCTATGACGGAGAGTATTTGCATTCTTGCAAATATTGTGCGCAAATACGAGATCTTCCTTCCGGATGAGCTCAAACGCCTGTCACCTGAGAAGAGGAAGAAAACACTCCTGCATTGGATCCCTAAGATGACCCTTACCCCTCAGAGTGCGCATGTCGTTTTCCGTAGTCGGGATTAGCTGCAAATGTTAGAAGTAGCAAATTGTGTATGAAACTTTTTCAATAGAGGTTCCACCGATATATATGAGACTATTCTGCTGAAGTGTTCCGCTGGGAATGTACCATTACAATGACATAGTTGTGTTTGGACGGGAACGGGGACTGTATATTGATGAGGAATGACAATGGGAATTTTCCAGGAGAATGAGTGTATTGATTCGACGTCATACTCATGAGTTGCTAAGCTTAGAGTGCTGACTACGCTACTATTTGAAAGTAGTGTTTATAGGTCAGCCATGAGTACGGCAGGGACATTCCATCGTATCAGGTCTCAACAGTTGCTGTCGGTTGTCATGACAGGCACATTTACAGCCGAGATCATTCATATATTATAATCCAACATCGTTCTAGATCTCATCCTATATACCACGTTAAGTGGCAAACAGAGCGACACCATCGTTCACTTGCGAGAACTATAGTTACGATCCATATCCTCTCGCACGCTGATAAGCATGCTCTCAACTTCGGGGAATCGAGGAGTGGCAACAAACTTGAACGGAGATGGACGGCTGGTAAGCGAATTCTGTGAATAATTCTGTCCTCATATATATGCCATTTTGTTGACTCACATGACTAGTCCATCGTTGACCACCGTATCTGTGTTGGGAATGATGTCCCTGCCATGGGAGTCCTTCGGGGGTTCAAGTTTAATAGCCCAAAGTACGGTGACTATGTTGATAAAGATGGAGTTGTTGGCTATATGCCTTCCAACACAGATCCTGACACAAAATGAGCAAATACATTGGAACCCCCGAGAGGACACTCCCGCTCACCTTCGACCGAATCCGAAATTTACATGGCCATCATCCTTGGTAGCTGATGTAATAGACTTCAGTTGACCATTCTCATCCAGGTGCCGCTCGGGCTTGAAGAGTGTTGCGTCCGGTCCGTATATGTCAGTATCTCTATTCATAGACCAAATATTTGTCAAAAAGATTGTGCCTGTATCTTCTTGTTAAGTACAGCCTCAGCGTTACAAGAGAATGGAAACATACCCTTGGGGATGAAGTAACCTTCATAGACATCGTCTTCCACATTGGAATGCGGAATACCCAACGGATCGACGCAATACCATCTAGGAACAACGATGCCTTGATTTCAGTTGGAGTTCAAGAAGCGTAGGCGAGAGTAGGTACCTCAAAACCTCCCTGAGGAGGGCACGGCAGTAAGGCAAATGATCCCAGTCACTGAAACTCGGCAGTCTGGACCGACCAACAACCGCGTCGAGTTCTGCTGCGGCTAAAATATGCAAGGTCCCTGTATCAACACTGCGTGCATTTTCAAAGGAAGGTTAACCTACCTTTCTCCTGCGCTTCGGGAAAGACGATCATTGCATAAAGAAACCAAGAGAGCGAACTAGATGTCTTCCAGTAGAAAATGGATATTAAGGTAATTTAATGAGAACTGTGAGCGGCACCCACTGTGTCAGAGCCAGCGACACTTGGCTTAAGGTTAGTGGTGAGTATAAATTGGTCTTGATTAGGACATACTACATCGTAGCAGCGAGCCAAGCGGCTTCTGTGAGGTTAAGGTTGTGACGATCATGGGAGGCAGCCAGAGTTGCTGCAAAGCTTTGACTTTGATCTTCTCCTTTTTCCTGATGAAAATGAGATCAAGGAACGGGCGTGAACTGCAGACGTTAGGTCTCACCACACGGTCTTGAATCTTGGAATATTTCTCTATAAAGCCAGCCGTGTAGCGTCTATACCAGTCGTCTGCCTCTCTTTTCCATTTGGAAATAGCTTTTGGAAAGTACTCCAAGAAGGTGAAAAACTCCACCAGATGGGCGCCCTGAATTTCAAATAGTAAGACACCAGTAACAAGCCACTCGTAGTGACTCAAGTGGCTCACTGGGGCGGACGATTGAGTAACCCTTGTAGCCAGATCCCCAACATCCTTTATAGCAGGATCTGTTGCGGAATGGAGAGGAGGGGTGTCGTAAACCATGGATGTGAATGTTGACGCAGCAGTCCTGATGATAATCGGCAATGGCACATGGGAACAGATTCCAGGCGCACTCACCTGCGTAGGTGATCGTGCCACTGGTTTGGCTCTGCAAGAAGTCCTGAAGCGAGCAGGACCGACTCAGCTTGCTGGAATCTGTAGTATTGAGTGGCTGCCGTTTGATTCAGCGAGCCATGTGCAGCGCGGCGCATACGACGCCAGCTGTTTGATATATGAGATTAGGCTTAGTAGGATTGAAATGAGCCAGAGGTCGAATTGTGCTTACCGGTCTCCGTATCGTGATAGACCAAGTAAACCTCCTCTGGTGAGAGTCTCAGCGGCGACGATCATTCGTGGTCGGTCCTGGACTCCAGTTGAGGAAAAAACCTTAATGCCCATAGACTGGCACATACAGAGTAAATGTTTGCCCGACGGTCAAGCAGATCTCCGCACACTTTATGCGTGTTCAGTACAATTACTGGCTGTCCGCCAATATTCAGGTACACCACAGGACCTTTTGTCAACATATAAGCATGGAATAAGGCGAGGGCTGGAGAACGTTGAACCATATGTCTTTTTCCACTCTGTAAAAATGAACCAAGGCTCCTCGTTAAGTTGCAATAGATTCCCGATGAGAGGAAGGCCTTTAAATTATTTAGTCTCACAGGACACGGATGCCTGGTCTGGACCTGCTCACCTTTGGGGCCTGGGGGGTGGGGTAGTCTCCTGGTAGCAAAGATGAGGCGAACAGAGAACCAGAGTGTCGCGAGAATCAAGAGTACCCCTCCTATCCAGACTGGTGAGCGAAGGTTGGAGGGAAGACCCCCGAGGTCAGGAAGCTGGTTAATAGAGAGCGTCATCTTGCCCTGTAGGTGTAGAAGATCGTGAAGACTCGGACTCATTCTGTACGTCAGGTCAAGAGGAATGAAGGGTCTTTAGGATGTCCTGTCGGATATAAGCCGTTCAAACGCGAATATGAATAATTCAACTCAATCAAGGCAGGTCTACATATCTGTTAACCATGTTTTTATACAACCGCTTGCGCATTAGCGACGCGCTTGGCCATGATGTGTGCTTATGTGATAAGTTGCGGAATTATCAATCTGATCAGGACATTGATCAGCCTTCATCAATGGCTCCAACGTATCCATAAAGATCCTCGATTAGCCGCCGTATTAAGCAGCGCAATTGCGCCCAATCAGATATACGGTATCCGGATATTCCGGACTCGACTCTGGCCCGGGCTATGGGCGTACTGGGCGTCCTAGGGCGTCCCCCGCTGGCTCCATTGATATTGTGTTCTCGTAAGCAAAAAGCTGATATATAGTGGACTGGTGCCATCATCGTCATGAGCTTGAAGGAAGACCACCTTGCAGCGTCATGGCCTTGCTTTTTGCTCTTTTGGGTGTGAGCTGCTTCACTCAGGCTGCCGTCCTACCCCCTCCCAAAAGCCTGGTTGCGCGTTCTTACAACTCTTCCAACCTATATGCAAACTGGCCAAGTTATGATGAGCTTCCTTTACATCCGTGTTTTCCAACGAAAGCTGCATGGGGAGTCTGGGTGCGTCGTCCGGCCACGGGTTACAACACGAGCTGATTACCACCTCAGGGAAACGATGATGAGCTCGGCGCGTTGAACCATATCACTGACGCGACGATTCTTGCTGCTAAGGACGAGATCAAATTGGGGAAAGCGATCAACCTCAACTTAGAGCTCGATATCCCTCGCACGCCACTTAACCCATCCCGACCACCTCTCATTCACGCAATTGTCCCATTCACTGGTTATCAGGATGATATCATCACTCTTAATACACAAATATCCACACAGTTTGACGGTCTTAGGCACTTTCCATACTCAGCTAAGGGTGATGTCAAAACCTACCAGTGAGTAGCGCCGGAAGTTGTATCGCGCTGCCTTCTTAATAGCTTTAACTGCAGGTTTTATAATGACCTCATTACATTCCAAGAGATGATGTCCCCTAACGGCTCTAATACCCTAGGCATACAAAGTAAGTGAAGTGCTGTCGTTAAAAAGTAATTTGGCACTTATTTCAAACGTCTGAATTCAGACGCTGCTCAGAAAGGTATAGCCGGCCGAGGCATCCTATTGGACTGGGCCGCTTGGAAAGAGTCTAGAAATGCATCATTCAATGCATTCAGCGTATGCGTCCGTTTTTGCGAGGAACCTACATAATACTGAGGAAATGAATCTATAGGGCACCAGCATTACAACAACTGAGCTTGACGAAGTAGCAACTTGGCAAGGCCTCAATGCCAGCTCCTTCCACCCAGGAGACTTCCTCATTGTTCGCACAGGTTTGACTAAGCAGTACTCCGCGTTGTCTCAGCACGACCAGTCTGTACTTGCCTTTCGTGAAGGTCCTGACGTGAAGTGGATTGGAGTCGAAGCATCTGACCAAACTCTGGCATGGCTGTGGGAAAAAAAGTTGTCAATGGTTGGGAGTGATAATCCTGCCTTTGAAAGTGTCCCACCAATTGGAGTCATTGACGGTGTCCATCGTTCCTTACATGAGATTTTCATCAGCGGATGGGGCCAGAGTATAGGTAAGGATCACCCATAAGTAGTGATTGATGAATATCATCTCACATTGGTTTCGCAGTGGAATACTTGGACTTGGAAAGGCTAGCGGAGGAGTGCCACTCGATAAATAGGTTCACTTTCTTCTTCACATTACAGAATTTGAACGTCGTTGGGGGCGTTGCAAGCCCTCCTAATGCTATTGCAATCCTATAGTATGTTCTATGGAATGCTATTTCTCAGAGGCGTATAAATAAAAGCCAGTCTAGTGTGATGCATCTTTTCGGGTTCCCTCTGTTACTGAGGAAAGCTGGATGCTACCTAGTGTAACGCACAGATCACATGTTCTTTGGGGTAGTTGTCTCAACAATTGTCCTTGAAACTTGAGCTTGTTGCAGCGAACCACCTAGCTTTCCTCGCCAATTTCACCAAAAGCTTGCCAGCCCGCGTTGTATACCTACGTCAATACGGCAGTGTACATGAGACCTTAATTCATTGGAAGTTATTGTCGCCTGACTAAGCATCGTGCTGACTCTGACTCAGAAATCAAAAGCAATAGTAATACTAGTACGAGCAGATCAATGCTTATAATCATCCATCAAAGGTTTGCGTTGTGCAGGGTACAAACCTCCGGGATTTTCAGCTAATGTTTCGGGTGTAAGTTAAGTCGCACCTCTCGATCACCCTGCTGGGAGTGGCATAATACCGATGATGTAGGTTTTCTGTGTAGGGTACCGTCTTCCTGACACTTCTACGATGTCATGATGCGAGAAGGAATATTCTCTAGCCAGGGTGTGCGAGGTATTCATATTTTGGGTCTAAGTCTTGGGGTTCCAGTATCGTTGCTACCGTGACAGGACCCACTGCTATTCGGTGACACCTGTCTTCTGCCGCTAGATAGAAGTCTAGCAACAGCCTATATCCGTAATCTTAATCCTGCCCTGGATGCCCTCGTTCACACACCAGAGAAATCTTTTGAACGGCGCTCGTCAGTGCATCTTACAAATGATTACGACTAGGACACCGCCTAGTATTTGGACAGGTTAGGGTTAGGGTCAATCACCAATGCACTGACAAGGCACCTAAGCCCATATTGGTTAAGTCAGACCATTCAGGGACGAACGTTTTGAGTAGGCATGTGCACTTCCAAAAGGGGGCAAGATGATTAGCGCTTTAGCGCCACCATCTACCCTTATCTGCAATGTTGTGCCCACCCGCCTCAATAGCCTTTATATCGACGTCTTCTGAAATCATTAACCCTAACCCCAATCAGCCTGCGAGGAACCTGGCAGTGCCGCAGAATGACTTACCAGTGGCTGGATAGATATTGCCGTAGTCAAGGACATGCAGGCCAAAGCAAACATAGAATAGATCCATAGGGCAGGCTGGGATGATGGTACCGCAACCGCCTCTCCGGAGCCAGGCTGGTCTGCTTACACTGTTCACCTCCAGATATGGCTAAGGACGTCGGGCCATTTTTTCTCTTTACTTCCCTTTGTTTTGTCTCCCTGTATGAGGTTCCTACAACTGTAGCATGACGGAATTTCTAGAAATCACGGACGTATTCAATAGTTGAACTCTCGCAGATCAACGCCCCAGTTTTTGACAGCACTCCTCATACTCGCAACTGATTGCTCGAGCACCCGAACCCCTGGCTGACAGCCATCTATCGCGACGTTATTCCTCCAACAGATATCCATGACAGTGATGAGAAATATGAAATTCAGGCTACTCGCCCTGCCAGATAGATAACACTTACGCAACTACCTTCGGGAGTTTTATCCATTTGTGCCGTTGAATCCGACCGATACGTCCCTATATCACTAAAGGAAACGGCTACATTGAATTACACTTACGTCGGAGGCGAGTCGGGTTTCTATTTTTCCTCCAACTCTCGGCTCATAGAATGTAGCCAGTAGAGTGGAACGCTAAATTTGCCCGTAACTCCATGGCATCGTGTCTCAATCAGAGCGTAAACTTGGCGCAGATTACTATCTGTATAAGGGGATAGATAGCACATCGTGGTTCCGCCGGGATAAAGGGTGCTGATGAAGTAGTGCTTACTAGTATAAGAACCTAGGGATGTTCAAATTGTTTTGAGCGAAAGCATAACGCAGTTCCCCTGCCTGCGTATATGCTTCAAGTTCTTGCCATGTCATGTATCAGTTGGGGTTACTACTGTCTAAGCGACCGATTCGTCATCTCCTGGGCGGGCCAATTGATTTGATACTGGTGCCGCTTGTCTCCATTAATATGATCCGCTGAATAGGTTGGCATCTGATCTGCTTAGCAGCTGTGCTCTTCGGACTCGGTTAAACCGTCCTGTTATGGTCGCTGTGCTCTATTGGCTATTCTGCAGAGCCGCGGCTTGATAACCACACGCTTGAATTGAAATGCTTATGACTCATGATATTACGCTCTGGCATCGACAGCGGTTCTCGGGTTCAACCGCGGCACTTGGCCTTTGTTCTTCCAACGCATGCTTAACCATCTGACGCTGCAGCTTCAAACAGTTTATATAGATGTCAGTATCAACTTGGATTTGTACAAGCGGACGTCTGGACCTTCATGTAGATTAGTGAATATAAAAAAGATATCCACCCAAGAGGTGGTGTTAGGGTAAATGAAACCTTGGCAACTTTCTCTGTAAATCCTGACATGGAGATCTGCATAACTAGAGTAAAAGACATGGACATACTGTAGCTAGAGATACAGACGTGTAGACATTTACTTTGGAAACTGGAATGTACAGCAAAGTTTATGTAGCACTAAATGAAGGGGTTTCTCCTAGTGGCATAAAACATATGGAAGAAAGTGGTAATATTTTGCATTTGAGCAGTGGCACAAAGAAAGCCATCACCGGACACCATTCAAACAGTGGCATAGTACCAAGCAAGTCACTGGGGTACTCACTTTTCCCACAATTTACGAGACCAGAGAGCGCGTGACGAGCAAGGAAAACCACCCGCTGCATGTACCCAACGCTCGTTCGAATACTGAAAGTTTCTGAAGTATTTGACGTACACATATAATTGCGGCTGTCATATTACGGTATTGAGCGACGTGATGATCTATAGTAACTCTGACTGAAATGAAACTGAATGTGACAATGAAAATCAAGAATGTGATTGAAGACTCGTAAGGAACAGTGTATACTGTAATGAGAGTAGAAAAACGTTCGTTGACAGAATATCTAACGGCGTCATATCACTGAGTGTTCTTTGTCGTCTTTTTCTTTGGCTGGCGGAGGTATGTAACAGCGTAGAGGAAAGCAATCTACGAAACCAAGGCGATCATCAGTACCTATAGGCGATGGCACGCATCAGGTCTTGACTCACGTTGAAGGCGATGTAAACCCAGAGTAATCCAAAGCTCAGCCAGCGGTCACTATACTTGATGTTGAATTGAGCATCGAGGAATTGATCCGTCGTACGAGCAGGGCAATACTGGCAACTCTCGGTCGCGTTCGGATTGGAAATATAACCTCCGGAATTCGAGATGTACTCTGTAAGGTATTCAGAGCACGTCTGGCCAGAAAGAGGGTGAACGGTAACGAATTCTACGCCAAGACAATTGATCTCGGAGTGACCGACAGCTAGAAACAGATGGGGATAAGGGAATGAGCAATTGCAAATATGTTGAAATCGAGAACGTCAGTGACCTTGACCAAGGAATCCATCAATGAAATGAGCGTATGGAGACACTCTATACATCCACTTCCACCATCCGAGGTGAGCGTACGGCTGGAGGGTACCATTGCTAGAGAAAGGAGGGTGGATTTGCATTCATTCATGATTGCACGTTACGGGTGAACTTACAACAAAATGGTCATCGACCAGAGCGTGGAATATAAGAGAGCGGCGCTTTGAGCATTGGAAGTCATACCAGCGACAGCTTGTGCCATCGAAGCATAATACCTAAATTCTCATGTGAATAAAACGCCAATGAACTTGATGTAGCGACTTGCAATGGGAATATAATGCCTATCATGACATACGAGTACCCCCCACGATCAGATGGAAACCCATTTGTCCAGTACCAAGTCAAGAAATAAAGGGTCGACATGAAGACATCAATGGGGAGCTCAGCCAAGAGTTGGGAGGTGATGAGCGCGGTCCACTTGTAGATACGGCTCATACGCTCGCGAACCTCGAATATTTCGCGAGTCTGAAGGAATGGAGCTTGGACTTGATGACCCATAATATTTGCGAAACCAACTGTCATGTAAAGTGACTACAGGGGTGATCTGTCAGCATCCATATACTATGGAAGATTTGTGGAACGCACGAAGAGAAGGTTCTGGGTCCCAATGATGTTGTGCTTCGTCCGCAAGAAGGTCAATCCGACGAACAAACCGCCGGCGACGTTCAAGAACAGCTTAGAAGTTACTAGGACTGGGTCACGCCAGTACCGCTGAATTTCTCGAATATAAAGTAGCTTGACCTGATACAGCCAGGAGGCAGCATATTCCGTAAGGTGGTCCGCAACCACAGGGGGACGCTGGCGACTTTGAGCAATGTGATCCTCCAATTCTTGGGTCGCTTCTTTAGACTCTGGAGACTGGCGCCAGACAGAAGCCCAATCAATATCGGTAGTAGCAGTAGCACCCGCACCAATAACGTCCAACATGTACTCCGCACTGTTAATAATGTCAGAGCACATAGTGTAACTGTCTTTGCCTCAACGTACGGATTAGCATCAGCAGGACAAGGATAGCCGCCGTTAGTCTCAAAGTAACGAATTACTTTGGTGGCATTTTGGCCAAGATCACCGAAATAGACTGTCTTGCCGCCTTTTTGCAACAATAGCATTCTGTCAAACTGCTGGAAGAGCTCAGACGAGGGTTGATGAATACTATACGTATCACAGTCAGGGATAATAATTTGTTTTAATGAAAGTATATGGACTCACGTGCACAGTATAGCAAGACCCTGCTCCGCCAACTCGCGCAAAAAGGTGACCACACCCCATGCACTCTGCGCATCCAGTCCAGACGTCGGCTCATCCAGGAACAGGAGGAATTTTGGCTGTCGGGATCACTCTTCTCAGTTTCTCCAACGCTGCAATAATGGATTTCTGTTACCTTGGCTGCAAGTTCAATAGCGATGGTAGTACGCTTTTTATGTTCGACACCAAGGGATCCCACAATGGCATCACCAAATGCCTCAAGACCGCACATCTTCAGCACCACCTCCACACTATCCCAAGTATGAGCCAAGAAAAGCAACAAGCTAGAAACTCACTATGCTTCTTTCTCTGCCTCTGGAACCGACGCTGGTTGGCGCAACCTCGCTGAGAATGAGACGGCTTCTCTGACACTCGCAGATGGAAGATGAGTATCCGTTTGTCGACAATAACCACTATAGCTCTTCTATCAGCAATTTAGCCGGACGTGTGACATTACGAACTCACGTCTGCGCCTCAAAGTCGATGGGTAGAGGATGCCCGCTAATGAGCCTCTCACCTCGTATAGTACCGGTAGATGTACGCTGAGCCAAGACGTTGAGCAGTGTTGTTTTGCCTATGATTTCATTAGAAGATGGACGTTTCTCTGGGAAAAGAGGCTAATGTGTCTACCTGCTCCTGATTCACCCATAAGGGCAGTCAATTTCCCTGGCACCACAAATCCTGAAACATCATCCAATAATCGACGAGTCTCCTTGTCGACAGGCACTTCATATTCCAGATGGCGCCATGTAAAAATGTCTGTCATTTTCGGCGCAGTCACGGAATTTACTGTCACGACCTTATGTGCTGGTGCAGATGATGGGGAGTGTTGGAGGTCGTCCTTCTCTTCGTATACTTTCTCTTCATCCTGACCACGGTTGGCGTTCGTGTTTCTGTTCCGGAGGAAGAGTAGCGCCGAGGTCTTGTGCCACGAAATCGTGTTAATCTCTGTGAATATGAGGAGAGCAGAGAGGAAGACAGCAAAGAAGGCGAAGATAATGCCGAGGTCCTATGTATAAATAGGTAAGCTGTAATGGTAAAAAGACGACGGTTGGCAGACTTACACGCCACAGATGACTTTGACGAAATGTAAAGGATAGATCAAGGTATCGATTCCCATCAACCTCCGACTGACCAGCCACTGAGCCGACGGTCGTACACACTTGGTTCGTCAGTGGCACTTGCTCATATCCAGGACCGCTGGGAACGAGGGTGGAACATGTGCCCTGGATAGTATGGAACTCGTTGGTCATAAGAGCCTCAAAACCGTAGATCATAGGCTGATTGAAGGTAATTTGTTAGTATACCGGTCTCGATATAAAGCCATGCGTACATTAATGAAGGTGATCCACTTCAGCGCACCGATCATTGTTTGCTTAGGCAAACTGTAGCCCGTATAGAAGGTGAGCAAGAGAAAGATAAGACCAGCGGTTGATTGGGCAGGTGCAGGTGATTTGAACGCCGACGTGATACTCCTGAAGTAGGCTTTCATCGTAAAAGTCATGACCATGATGAACAAGTAAAATATGCTGTGATAAAAATGTTCAGTACGATGCGAATACATTGATATTATATCTCTTACAAGAACTGAGCCGCCGTCCTTTGGAATCCGACCATAAAGTAAAGGACGATCGAAAAGAGACCAAGACTAGCCAAGGACATGGGTATATCAACGATTGTCATAGCAATCGCCTCGATCCAGGGGTGATACATTGCTCCTTTATAATGCCTCAGCACGATAGGACGCTGTGCAAAGAGGACGGGAATCTCTGCTTGAGCAGCGAGAGAAGCAAAGAGCAAGCAACTATATAGATATTAAGTTTTCATTGACACGTTCGGGTGAATGAGTGCAACCGAACGCACAAGAATATGACACCGCCTCGGGAATAAAATGCCGATGTTGTGTCAGACAGTTTGTAGAAAATTGAACCAGTGATAACAGCCTGAATGATGAAAACTCTGCGGTCAATGCAGTAAGTCAATCTATGGTGTCGACATCGGTGAGGAAACTTGAAAGCTAACGCGATCTGTACAGCCTCTTGCGCCCATCCTCCCTTAAGGATTTGAGCGCGTCGTCTCATGAGACCCTTGGCTTGCGTGAACATTGAAACAGTATAAGGACTGCCCTTCAGCTGTAGTGAAGAACGCTCCGCCTGTGCACTGTGCATATAAGCCAGGGATCGCTCCTTGTTCCCAACAGATTCCTGGCGGTAAGCCTCCATATCAAGGCGATTCTGGTTCCCAAGTGGGGACGCGAGGAAATGTTCAGCAAATTCTGCGGCAGTACGAGGGACTAGATGTTCAAAGCCGGGTCTTGGGGTACGAGCATGAGGATTAGTTACTGAATCCATCCATATAAGTATAAGTATGTCTGCTCTGTCGATTCATGAATATGGGTACATACCAGCCGCAAGATAATCAGAAGTAGTCTGTCTTGACTTTGGTTCGAAACCGAGATCAATGAAATACTGACGAGCACGGTTGGCGGGACCAAAGTACGCCATGCGCCCTTCGTAGATGAGACAAACTTTGTCGAACTTCTCGTATAAAGATTCGCCGGCTTGATAGAGGGAGACGATTGTCGTCAAGCGATTGACGTCGGCAACGGCTCGCAATGCACCAATGAACTCCAACGCGGTGGAAGAATCCAAACCACGAGTGGAACTAGGAAAGGAAAGCGTCAGTTGCAGTGTATGCATCTATTATTCAAGTAAATAAAACCAACTTATCCCATGAACCAATTAATGCGCGGCTCGATAACATTTCGCTTAGAGACACACGCTTCTTTTCACCACCAGAAACCCCCCGAATAGCAGCATCACCGACAACAGTGTTCCGCACATGTTGCAAGCCGAAGGTTGACTCCAAAGTATTGGTCATCTCCCTGGTGTATTCATCGCGGCTCATGTTATCAGGGCGAATCTCGGGAATGCGCATACTCGCCGCGAAGCTGATGGTCTGGTCAACAGTGAGAGTGGCGAAATGATCGTCGTCCTCAGGGCAATATTGAAGATCCCCGCGATAGTGCTTCGCAATGTCTTCAGAACTGAATGAATCATAGCAGACCTCTCCTTCAATGGCATGAAACTCGTGGCGCTGGTTGACGAGGGTTTTCAAAAATGTACTGCACCCGGAACCGGGATTTCCAAGAACCACTAAGATGGCCCGGGGAGAGAACGCTCAATCTAGGTACAAGGTTGACCTGGAAAGTGACCTACGAAGCATCTCTCCAGGACGAACAACTCCTTCAAATCCATTTAGAATATGCCGAAGAAGAGGCCTCCGAAAATGCTGGATGGCCTCTAAAATGCGGCCTGGTAAGAAGAGCGATGCGACCGTCGATTGGTAGGTACTCCCGGGAGCGGCACCTAAGACACGGAGATCCTTGAACAGGACCCCGAGCTCTCGCCGCTGGATCCCGCTCTTCTCTTTCCTAATGTAGTATTAATGGCAGGGACGAACTAACAAGCCATGCAAGAGCCTTCTTACCTTGACCCCATTTCACGAAGAGATTTTTCAAAGTCGAAAGGAGCGCTAACGGTATCCTCTGACGAGGTGGACGGTCTGCCAGAATTGCCATTCTTTTGCAAACCCACTTGGGCAGATTTTGGAGACGAAGTCATTGTTGAACAAGACGGGGGCGGATGGAAGGGGGCGGAACACGCAACCCTAACCCAAGTCTCGCCTTATATATATCCGCGCCGGGAGATGTCAAGCGCCACGCAGGCAGCGCCTTTGTGGCAAAACATCAATCTATTAATAGACAATCTGACCAAGAGATGTAAACATTGACTCAATTCGTCTTACGACTGTCCCTGTGGCTGACTGAGAATTGTTCTTGGCGTCTAAATGACCTAAAAGCTATAAAAACGTCTCCAGCGCTCCTACGATCCGCGATTAAATGCTTTCGGGGGAAGAGATAAAAACTTGGGGTATCCAGTTCCACCGGACACATAGTGAAGTCTTTCTTCCAAAAATGCCTAACTTCCATCATAATAGGACGGATGTGTAATGTGCACGATGATGTGAATAGCAAGCTGCCGAAGTCACATTACAGTCTCACAATTTGATTCGCACGCAGCTGAGCCAAATACATGTAAATGAGCCGTGATAACAGTCGATAAGAGAAGATAGCTCCGATATTGCGAAACAAGCAACAATGACGATTCAGACTGAAGGATTTGAAGTATATAAAAAGGGAGTCCAGTGGATGGACTAACGAATATTCCACTTGACGCGTCACCATTTTATTCTGACAGTGGCTACGACTGAAAATCAAAGGCTGAGATAAGACCTCTCATCGGCGTGTCTTCTTACTATAAGTATCATGTTGCTGTTGACATCAATTCACCTTCGAAACCATCGCCCACGAAGGACCCCCTATATGTACCGATGGCTTAGTCACTTCAGCAACGACTGTCCATCTCAAAGGGTCAAGTCGCCAAAAGAAAGACTGATTGCTGGCTCCATTGCTAAAACAACCAACCTAAAGTGCCTAGGTAGTAATTCTATGAATGAACAGGGCAATGGGAAGGGCCTGATGTCTCAGACATCGAGCGCACCACTACCCCTCCAAAAGCCAATCCAGCTCTCAACATCCCCTCTACCCAATTGTGCCAAGCGAGATGGTCCAAGTGACGGTGCCTCCGCCACGGTTGTCGTGGTATCAAACATAGCCGGCCCCATCGCTTCCCTGTCATCAATTTGTCTAACATCCTTCGGGACCACCGAACCCCGATAAAAGTCAAGAAGGTGTAGGGCCGGATTTCGCTGTAGAGCTGAGTCCGTCGTTGGCGAGGCCTCAAGGCGGGTCAACCATTCATCATACGGAATAACAGGCACTCTAAGAGCATCCGAAACATGCCCTATAACTGCCTCCCAGCGGACAGGACGGGGATGCACAATATGCACAAATTCCTCCGACGTGTGGCGGAGCTCAATGATGGCGGAAGCCGCCACATGCACCGGAACAAATGATACGAGCTGCAGGAACATAAGCCCACGTAATTACCTCCGCTACATGGATGAAATGCAGAACTTACACCTCTGTTGCTTGGCGCACCGCCAACCACCTGACACGCACGCACGAGGGCCGGGAACCATTCCCTATGATTCCAGCTGCCATTCACTCCACCACAGAGCTGGCCAACTCGGACAATCAACGGCCTTGCAGCTGTCTCTTGACCTGCCTTCCAGAGAATCTGCTCTGACACCCATTTGGATTCCCCGTAACCAGAACTATTAACGTGCGAGAGATCCGTAAATGGTGCTTCAGATACAGAAGGGATATCCGACCACGCTGGTTCGAACAAATCAGCATGATTCACCTCACTTTCAGCCTTCACTGGGCTCACTCGTCACTATACCAACGCTGCTGGTGAATATGACACGAGGCGGCGAGAAATGCGGCGACCCGAGTGCCAGGTCAATCATACGGCGCACCCCTTGCATAGCGGGTTCAAAGGACGATGTCGAGAGATTGAAGTCGACTCTCCAAGCTGTACCACACATCGATTATCAGCTTCAACCGCGACCATTGTTGTGAACATACCATTGTGAATGATTGTTGTCACCGAGTCACGGATCTACCGCAAAACCTCACGTCAGTGTGGACAGCACTTAGAAGACGTCGCATATACCTCTGCAAACAATTCGGGCCGGATGTTAAACCCTTCCGCAGCCGCATCACCTTCAACGTACACGATTTTCTCAGAATCCAAGAGCGCAACATCGTTGCCTCGGCCAAGGAACGCCTCATGATGTCTATCCTGAGAACTCCTTTGTCCGGGTCGGTTAAACGCATAGATACGAGAAACAGATGACATGGCTACGAGCTGCGCCAATAACTGAGACCCCAAACCGCCAGTACTTCCTGTCAACAGAACCGTCTCGTCTATTGGGTTCACTCCATCCTTCGCAGGTCTATGACTTGGCCAGTCCTGCGTGTACTTGCCCACGAGCGTCAGAAGACGCTCCCTCCGCGCTTCATCGGTATCAGCATCCACAGAAGCGTTTTTAGGACGTGACATTTGACAGGCGAACGCTGCCAAACCGCGGATAGTTGGGTGTTGATAAACGACGTTGGACGGAACAATCTGCACCTTAGCGGAGGGAACCACCTGGCGCAAAGCGTGAAGCAACGTGTTACGAATGTAAGTCGCCTGTAGGCTGTCAATGATAGCAGTGGTAAGTGTATTGGCGCTTCGATGGATAGTATTCCAGTTCACCTGTCGCAACCAAAACCGAAAATGTCATCTTCATCTCCCATTTTGTCAGCACCTTTCATGATGGAATGAATCACGTCGTGAATGAAAACCTGGCTCTCATCCAGTGTCCAGCCACCTTCTGTGCTCGAGCCGAATGGTATCGGAACACTCGTCCTGGAAGAGTCCTCTACGGTCTGATAGATTGCATCGATTTCTTGCGCATAATTATTGATAATGGCACCTCTCCTGGGTGTAATCTTGTCCGTGTACGATAGCGGCTTGGAAGCAGAAGCGACAAGGATCATCTAGGGGGTTCTAAATATCAGCGCGCAACAGAGGACACAGAGTAGCTGATATTTACTTCCTTGAATATCCTAGAATGTGCGGGAGCGAACCCGTTTGCACTCTCAATGCTCGGCCTGAACGCGAAGCCTTGCGTCAAACACACTGAAATCGGATCCCCACCTACGGGTCGCGCACCATATGAGATTTCTGAATTGCTCCACACCTAGTCTTTCTGCCTCATCATAGGACTCAGGTTCGATGAGGACCCCATTCGATAGTCGCTCTCTCCCAAACATGATTGCTTGCTTCACGTGCGGATTCCTGACTATTATGGTTTCTGATTCGAATAATGGTCAGCGGTCGTAAACCGGATTGATTGTCTCTGATCACCAAGAGGTCCTGGATTTGTCTACATAATAATTAAAATATGACACACGTCCGTCAGACCTTGTGGTGGAGGTTACCTTTTCTCCTGTGCTCAACATGATTTGATCGTCTTTGCGACCTATTAACTTGAATAGCTTCGGATTTGATTTGTTCCGTTCCACGAGATCGTTTGTGGCAAAGGCAGGAATATTGTCAATTTCTGTATTGTAAGTGGTCAAGTGGTGCTCTTTGCTCTCCTGGGGAATGGGTTTGAGGACCCTCGGGGGTAAGAAGAATGTAGATTGGCACCTTGACCACAACTTCATAGGCACCCTCCTCTTCTGGGACCAATTGCACATCGATATGCGACATAAATTCGAACCATTCATATCCTTCGACGCATGGGGTTTCTATGTGTACGATCAATTCATGCATCTGCTTATAACTCAGTGTCTTCATTCATACCGAACAACGGCGTGATGCCGCCAAACTCAGTGGCTCCATAGACAGTGTGAAGTGGGACCTCTTCCTTGTGCAAAAACTGTCCAATGTCCTTCCGTAAGGGACCACCACCCCAGAGCTACTTAATTAGTCAACAAAAGGCTCAATTGTAGTGAGTATGAAATGCATACGATGCGTTTCAGTTGTTTGATTGCTTTCAGAGAGCCAGAGTCGGTCGACCAAGCCTTTTTCTCCGCGATGAGAACTGATAATAGTTTAGAAACAAATGCTCACTTCCAAGAAGCTGGGAACACAGAACAGCAGTGTGGACCTGGTTTCGATGATATTCTGAAGCAATAACGCTGGTGTCAGAGGAGGCTGCGAAATGCCAGGTGCAGGTGCAGCCCTAATCAAACCCGAAACCTTGATGTCGACACATGTAACCAACCCAGAAGAGAAGAGAAGCCAGGACTACTGACTGCTGGCCACATCTGCGCGAAAAGGCCCATGGCATCTAGTATAAGATGACTAACAGATCGGGAATGTGAAAGAGACGAAACGACCACACTGACGAAATACAGGTAATCCGTGGACGGACAAGATTTCGCCGTCTACTACAAGATCTCCGCGAACTAAATGCATCGTGCAATTAGCTAAGGAAACATGCTAGACACACGAGATGATACCAATCTGTAGTGACCATTCCAAGAGAATACGATGTGTCAATGTGCGGGGCTTAGGGAAGGCGGTTGACCCTGTCATCAAGACAACACATGAATCCATCAATCAGTCTCGTAAGGAGTCAGGAGAGACGTAACTAGCCTGAGGAGTGCATAATCACGGCTGGTGTCTCCAAAAGGCCTGATTTATCTGCGTTTCCTTCGCTCGAAGTACACGAGATACTATCAGGATAACCAAGATATAAATCGGAAAATGATGGAAACGGCAAGATCACGATGTCTTCTAGGCCTCCTTGGCGCAGTGCTTCATCAACAATCGACCTCATTGGGCCTTCCGTGACCCAGAGAAACGCAACACGAGTGATACGGACAAGATGGACAACGGCGGCCGCTGAGTTGCGAGGAGAGATGAGAAACGGAAGTAGGGGGCGATTGGGAGCATCTGGATGAGTGAGACGAAGATGAGAGAAGAGAAATGTTGTGTATGTGGTGATATCTGTGTCAGATACATTCTAGTATCGAGTTGTCAACGAAGGGGGACGAAACCAACCCGCAGTGGCCAAAAAGCCAACAACAATAGGTTCCCGCTGCGGCAGGTCACTTTCCCTTTGTAGTGTTGGAATATATTTCCGTATAATTTCTATTCCTTTTATTATGCCGTTGCCAAATCGCTTCCAGGTCAGCGAGTCCTATGTGACCAGAGTAAGAACGACCTAATAGATTAATGAGGACGGGAGAGCACCTGGTCGCTATTGTACTTTGCAAACACAAACGTGACAGCGTTGGGTGAGTGGACACGGTGCCAATCACAGAGCTGGTCGACCGTCAATGAGCCATCGATGGGGGGAAGAGTGAATGTAGAAGCAGGACCCGCGACTGAGGTCGTGGATGCCAGAGTATCGTAGGAGTGCATTTGAGTATGAAATAGTAGCGAAAGGGGAACACAAGTAAGGGCGAGTGGTGGAAGGGTGGTTAGACGATATATACACAGATGATAAGCCAAGCCAGAAAAGGGAGGGTAGGACCTACATGACTAACTTGAAGTGACCAAGGGCACACCGGCTGCATGGGAAGTACTTACTCAATCGATGAGCCATCTCCGATTTGCGGGATGCCACAGAAACTAAGTACTGCCCGCTCGATTCAGCCCGAGTATACGTAACCTTCTGTAGCTTGCCAGTGAATTGTCGGTATGAATTGACTTGGATTCCGCCCCACACTGGGAACATCAGCGAAACCAGAAGGTTCTGTTTTTCTTACCAGCTGACTATTGTGATCTGGAGAATTAATGCTCGATCCGTATAATGTGAATACGGCTATGTGTATACCTGGAGAATTAATGCTACATGATAGACAACATAAAATATAAGTAAAGCCTTAAAGCGTGAAAAGCCTCAGTGTTCCTCACCTCAGTCCGTATAATGTGAACACGGCTAAGGAAGGGCGAGCAACCACAGACGAGTTATATATGTCTATGGTGGTGAAAATTTTAAGTAAGTACGTATAACTTGGCAACGTCTAAAACAATACGTGGACGGACATCACATGTTGTGGTGTGTCATTAATGTGATTATGATGTGTGTGCGTCCCATACTCCTTGGAGCTCAGCTGAGGGGGGCTGCCAAACAGGCGAGAATTGACAATCATTTGTAATGGAGTATCTCAAGGATCCTAGAATGGTATTTGATTGTTGTGTGTATTGAAATACACTCTAATGAGCGATACATATACACCCATAGTTAGTACAGCTAGGCGCTTTACAGCAACTAGTAATCTTCCCTCAGTTGTTTATATTGGAAGCGGAACTTTGCCAGAGGTTAGCTAGGGCATAGTTGGGCGTGAGTACACATAATAAGTAGTTACAAAAGTAAAGTGTCTCACCTTGTTGAGGATCGATGGGAGTCCGTAGCAACCTCGGCCTGCCAACTATAGGTAGACCGAAGGCCGTAGCGCTGCTTGGGAAAAGCACATCTATCATGCAGAGTCTTTTTTACCTATGAAGGGGGGGTGGCCGGCTGCCGCGGCGGGTACTAAAGCTTCGGGCATTCTCTTGCAAACACATAATGAAGGGGGGATGGCCGACTGCCGCAGCGGTTACCAAAGCTTCGAGTCACAGGAAAGGGGAGGCCGCAAAACTCCACAACACTCCTGCAATGCGATGCCTATATTGCGGTCATACACCACCTCCTTCCACACCTCACCCTCCTTTATGCCGCCCGGGATCACCGCTGCCCTGGCACCCTTTGCCATTAAACTCACCATTTTGAGATAGCTCTTCTGCAAATACATACTCCAATCTTCCTGTTGCACCCTCCTGCTCTCCATCAAGGATCACGTGGGGTCCTGGGGAACACCCTCTATGGCCCACAGCTGTTCCCCATGCACATGCTTGATCTGCAAAATCTCACCCTCAACCAGGTTGGTGGTCACTGTCATGACCAGCTCTGTCACCTTGCTCTCTCCCAGGCAACTCAATGCCATGCTGGCCTGGCCCAGCAAAAAGTCACCTGCTGTCAGTTCACTTATGACGCTTGTTCAGAATCATGTCAGTATACAATATTCTGATGTATATGAGATATACATCAGAATTTCAATGATACATAAAGCCAGGGAGTTACAATTTGGATATCTTAAAAGATTTCAGATGTGTGAAATTTTCATAAATATAAACATATATTCTATATTTTAATAAACTTTAAAAGATAAGACATTTGGTTGAGATGAACATAACTGTTATATGAATATAACAGCAATGTATGTATTAATATAATTGGTATTATATAGGTTATTTAGATATACAAATACCAGATGAGGATTAAAGATAGTTCAAATTATGTTACAAGTATTGTATAAGAAAGAATCAATGATATTGGATGTTCCCTCAACAGAGTTGCCACCACTAAATGGGGAAAAAAAGAATTATTTTTGAGAATTATGCCAAAATATGTTTTAATCTAGTATATTGTGTAAAGTTTGAGAATCATGTTGAAATATGAAAATAAGTTTGAATTGAAGTGTATTGTGTAAAATTTGAGGAAAATAGGTTGTATATATGTATTTGTTGTATTTCTGAACAAGCGTCTATATTGTAACACAGATAGAAGAGTCGAATGTGAGGTAGAATTTCAGTTGCCATCACCGACCTATCCTCCCACTTCAATATGACTCAGGTTACATCGTGTCAGGCAAAGGGACCGAATACCCTTGGAACAGGATACCATATGGAGAGGAATTGTGGTGATTTAGAGTTTGCCCTAACACCATAATTTTGCAGGTTCCAAAACAGTTACCCCCTTGGCATCATTTATTCATGCCAATACTCCTTCTTTGCATTGAGTTTATACCCCATGATGGGGTATGAAGAGCATCAGTATTATGCTCTTCATTGGTGGGGACTTCTTCAGTTCCATCATGATTCAGCCTGGGCCATTAAAGTCCAGGCATATTCCTAGCTTTCATAGGAATGGGGTACCGAGTATTACATCATAATACTCAACATTGGTGACATCAAAATATTCTTCAATGTCCTGACTACCAAATTTTATGGTAGTGTGAGTACCATAATTTATGGTACTTCTGCTCCCAATGCACACTAATTGCAGTGTGATGGGTTGCTCTAGTGCAAAGGTTTTCATACCTGTCACACATGTGAATTTGGGGGATATCATTATCCCCTTGCTCCCACTGTCTAATAGACAGTGGGCTAGTGTTCCACCAATCTCCCAATACCCAGAGATTGTTTTGTTGTCTATGCGCAGTCTATCTGGTCGTGCTGTTGACTTCTGTCAGCTCCTATGATTATACATAGGTTCAGCTGATCTGTCAACACTGACAGCAGCTATATGCAGCTGTTGTGATTCCCTGCTTCTCAGGAATTGTGTTGCACTACAGTAATGCACTGCATAGGTGTGTCTCAGTGGAATTCGATCATTGGGTCAAATTTGTATCACATTAGAGCGATACATTGGTGTAGCCTCCCTTTTGGGGGCGTCATCTTGGTTGTCCCATTCATATGGGGCAACCTCTTCATCCCATTCGTCAGCCACTTCTATAGCTGATATTTTTTTGTCTAGATGGTCCTTGGGATCATTCATTGCTTCTTCATGTTCTCCCTCTATTGGGGAGAATTCATCTACCTTATCCTCCACTATGTGTGAGGACACATCCTTTTGGACCGCAGCCAACCTTATGTTGCCCTTTAATTTGGGGCAGCTAGGTCACATGTGACCTGTCTGGCCACATTCGTAGCACACAACGTTACTAGTAACATTGTTTGATCAATCACCACTCACATGTGCTAGTGGTTTTGAACGATAATTACTCTTGAAAAGGTAATTGTTGGAATTGGACCTGGAGCTTCCATTACAGGGTTCCAACCTTGACACACTTGCTTGTTGTGAGTGTGTGTTGGGGGCCATATACACACGTCCTTGGGGCATGGGTTGACTCCCCATATTCATCATACCGGTAGTTCTATTGACTACTGGTCTATGGGTTGAGGAGGACACATTAGTCACATTCTCTGGGTGTCACATACTTGTTTTGGAACCCACAAAATTATGGTGTTAGGGCAAACTAAATCACCACAATTCCGTGAATGAACAGCTGAGAAGAATATCAAACCCTGCTGCAGCACAACTCCAGAAACAATTTGACATTTGTACTTTGGTTACAATCCTTTGTATTGGTCAATGCGGGCTATATGCAGAAAGGTAATACATTTCTTAGCAGCAAGAAATGAATAAGACTTCCAGAGTCTAGAGTTCACAGATGCTTAGGGGTCCAGATATTCCAAAAAGAGGGGAATGCACTTAGAGGCTAAAGGAAGTAGGTGGATGAATCCAACCGTCCAACCAGTGGCACTCTAAAGCGGGTAACAGTGATATGTGAAGTAGTCTAGCAACTGCTTCACATGAGTTCAAGTTTCTAATGCTCTGCAAAGGCAGTACACACTAGTAACTTAAACAAAGAGCACTAATGGCAGGACTATTGACAGACAATCTCACCCTGTAGATTTGTAGTCACGTGAGGCAGATATTACACTCACGCCCAAAGCAGGACAATCACTACTTTGAGTGCAATCAAGTACAGTTACACAACTGTAAAAGATCCTTGAACTGGTAATCAACAGTTACTGAGATATAGAGGATGACACTGTATGTCACTCTAGTCACACTGGTGTGCAGAAGATGGGTAGAAGTGGTAGAATATGTTACTATTTCAGAGGCAGAATGACCTCCTTATATATTGTATTTACAGGGGCTGACTAATGGTTCTGGAATATTCTACCTATTAATAGATGGAAACTACTGGAAGGTTGTGGAAGGTGGAAGAAAGGGGTAGAATATTCCAAGCCAATCACAGGTTCTGATCACTGAAATAACACTGATCAGGAGCTGAATAATGGTTCTGGAAAGTTCTATCTAATAATAGAAGGAAACAGCTAGAATGTTATGGAAAGGGGTAGAATATTCCAAGGCAATCACCTGATCTGATCCCTGAACTAGGCACTGATCAGGCAAAAAGAAGGGTATCCACCCTGTTTTCTGCACTGGTTTGGACAGCCATGGATAGCCACATCTCAGGTGATGATCTCCATGGAAAATAGTGCCCTGAGAGGCTGTGGTTGTCAAGTTAGAGAATATTTATTGATCAGAGACATCTGAGCTTGAATTCAGGCCAAATGCCTGGTCCAAAGGTGGAGAGCTGACTGTGTGAAGGTTTGTGGGCACCTATGGGTCCACAACTGTAGCACAGCAGAAATAAATGATTCTGGGCCAAGTTCTGCGTGGAATATTCCTGAAAAAAATATGGAAAAATAGAGAATATTTGAATAAGTCCATTCCAGGTACAAGCATCAAATATATGCTGATATTTAGGAATGGAAAAGCAAAGTATAGCACATTGGTGCTGCATAAATAGGATTTGATAGGGAAAAGGTGGTTCCCATACAATACTGTGGTGGCATCACGCCGCTTCCTCTATCATTTGAGCAGTTTCATACAACTGCTCGATACTGCTAAAATCAGCATTGAAGTCCTTCTTGAGGACTTCTTGTCTCAGAGGTTTGTGCATTGCAGTTACAAACCTCTTCCTGTACATGTACACATCCAGTGGCATTATCATGCAACCCACGTACTTATCTAGGTCATTATCAATTCATGAACGGTCCTTTGACCCTGTATTACAGAGTCAAATTTATTTGACACATGGTGATGCGTCAGGGAGTGTGGGAATCTACACTGAAATCCTTGGATTGCAGTTTCCAGGGTCCAGTCTTGGACTGCCCTGTCGTAGTGTTCTACATTCGTGTAGAACCATTCCTGGGCCTCACCTTTAAGGCGAGTGCCTAAGTACAATAGCTGAAACTTTGTACTTGATGGCCCTAGGAGATTATTCATCTTCAGCCATCATAGCATACCTGCCACAAAGATCTTGAACTCCTCGAGATCTGTGCCTCCTGCATATTGCTCAGAAGGTGATACCTTAATGCCCGCCTTGGCAAGTACAGACTTCTCTGGGTCTGTGTCTCTATTATCGACTATGGCTACTTGCACCATGCAAGTAATGCCATTGATATGATCAATTATGTCCAATTGATCTGGTACGCCTTGACCTTCTAGGGTCAATGGCGCTGATTGTTCCCTGTTATGGGGAATGTCTTCTTGAGGTACCCATTGGGTATCTTGTTGCTCATGGTGGGTGTCTCCTGAAAGGCCTACCACTCGTACATGCTGATAACTGTTCAGCACATGTTGCGACTGTTGATTCAAATCAACAGCCACATTGAGCTCTTGCTGGGGCCACTGCTCTCTAAACAGCTGGCCAAGCTCCTGCTCTGCATGTTTAGCCTTCCATTCAAGGGCTAATCTATGTTTATGAGAAGCCTCAACTTCTTGTTGTTTCCATAGCTTGAGCTCTTGATTGAGCTCCTTTGTCATAGATTGAGGAGTTTCCTCTTCAATCTGGATCAGTAATCCTTGCCTTGCTGGGATTACTGGGTCTCTAATCCCCTCAAATTTCATTTTCTCTGTCTAACTGATCATTCAGTTGGACCCTCTCACCCTGGGGAGGTCCAGACTCTCCAGATTCAGATTCTTGTTGAGAATCTGATCTTCAGTGATGCAACTTGCGTTGCTCAGAGTTCTCTTGGAGCGATTTTAAACATTGTTCCTAGCTCTGCTATTTGCTGCCCCATAGCAGTGGCAGCATGCCCTGCTTCAGCAGCCATCTTAGCTGCCTGAGCACTAGCTTTGATAATGCTTTTCATCTCATGTTGATTACACATGAGTTGTTCAGTCAATTTTGCGATTGACCTGTGGGTTTCATGCTGCTCCATGCTGCACAATTCCCGTATTGCTACTTCTACTTCGTATATTGAGCATGTTCCTTTTGTTAGGAGAAGATGAGGAATAGATTGCAGGTGTATGTGGGTGAATGTGAAATGAAGGTGAGGGATGGTGGCAAAGTAGATTTTGAATAGAGAAGCAAACACTGCAAGGATGCAGATATATGCAGTGTTGATGGAGAGGTGTTGTTTAGTAGAGTGATGTTACCAAATATCAGAATATTCAGTTAAGAACTGGGACTTCTGCAAAATATTTGAGCAGAAATGAGAATAGCAACACTTCGAAAAAGTGTTTGCTTAATAGAAATAGATGTAATGATCCAAATTGTTCGTAATTTGAGATAGCAATAGATGATGCAATATCCTAATGGGATATGCAAAAGATTTTAAATCTAATAGGTCGTTTAGGAGTTATTCCAGGAACGACAGAAAATTTGACACAAGCTGTTTGTTTGCAGCTTGGGAGGGATTAAGAATAGTGAATCCGATGATAGATACTCGTACACAGTTGTAGCTAATATACAATTTGGCAATCACATGATAAGAATGCCTTTTAGTAAGATTGAAACATATGATAAAAGAAATGATGCAGATACTGATAATAAGTGATGTCATAGGGAAAAACTTTTTATAGAGAAAGGAGTTTTTACCCGTTTGATTTGAGGTTTATGACGAATGAAAATCATCATAATACCTCCCTTTTTGAGCAGTAGCCACCCCTGTAGAACGAAAGGATGGCTCACAAAATAAAATTGAAAATCACCTCCTCCTCATCCCTTAATCAAAAAATCCCCAAACTTTTCACAACTTTTCCTTATCATAAAACTCCCCCTTCTTACTCCAATAGGTCATAATAGTACTTGAATAAATTCTTGACACCTTTCCTTTAGGAATGTTGGAGACAGTGGATGACTGTCTCCTCCTTTCTTCTCTAATCAAAGAACCACTTGATGAAGGGTTCTTATTCGACAGATGATCTATTGTGCAATTGTCTGTGTGGTCTCATGATCGCAGCAACTCTCTTCTAGAGTCTTCCTTATGAGAAGTCCCTGCAACTTCTCTAGGGTCTAGCTCCCCTTCATGGGAGCTTCTGCTGCTGGCTACGTGCCACTGTTCATCATTTATGATGTTGTTTTGCACTAGGTCCGATTGGGGGTCAGAGATTGGGTTGGAGGTTGGGTTGGAGTCGGAGTACGTCGTGGGGGTTGGAATGGACTTGGCTTCAGCTTATGTGCTGCGCTGTCAGTTCACTTAAGGAATAGATCCTATAAGCCTGCATGCAATGGTCCTAACAAACAGACGGTGTGTAATGCAGTTGTTCAGCACTCCAAAGATCAATCAGGGGTAGGGGCAACACTGAGTAATAGGAAAGTGGAATAGTGCTCTGTGGTTGGATGAGGATGGGAGCAAAAGGTCAGTCCCGATGGCTGATCATGCTCTGTGACTGGATGACAATGGGGAGCCCAGTTGGGAGGTACGCGAAAGCTGGTTTCAGGAGAAGCGACCTCTCAGTGGCAGAGGGAAATCTGATCGTTGAACCAAGGTGCTTTGCCTCAGTGTAGAGATGATGGATTGTGATATAGAGCATAGAGTGTAGACTTAGAGCGTGGACTTTGACTTTAGAGCGTTGGCTGAAAACTTGTTGATTGATTCCAAAGGCAAAAACTAGCGCCCTTTTATATACAAATCCCCAGGGCACAATGACACAATATGAGGAGCAAATGATGCGATATGATGCAAGAAATGCTGATCAAGCCAGCTGACAAAGCGTGTGAAGTTGAACTACTAATGGGGAAATCATGGAGAAATGAAACAACAGATAGGGGTAACCTTTGTAAGAATAGGAGGTGATGAGTAATAAAAGAACCAAAAAATAGAACAAGGATGAGTAAGTTGTGTATGAATGAATTAAAAGATGAAACAGGGGTGAGTCATATAAAAGAACAATAGAAACATCCACCAATACCATCTTCCCTACGGCTCCAAAGGTAAATTGACCCTGAGTCACATGAGGACTTCAGTCAGCATCCACAACAAATACTCCTTATTGTCTTAGTGATACATCTCCATATGGTATCCCATTCCAAGGGTATTCGGTCCCTTTGCCTGACATGATGTAACCTGAGTCATATTGAAGTGGGAGGATAGGTCGGTGATGGCAACTGAAATTCTACCTCACGTTTGACTCTTCTATCTGTGTTACGATATAGAGGCGAAATGCCGAGGAATGTATATGGTTCAATGGAATCGTGAAAGAATATAGGATCGCCAATGGCATAGGAGAGACATGGTGGGGATCTTGGACGTTGAAAGAGTTTGGGAAGTATTTTGACACGTGGAGGTGGCTTAACATGCCCATGGAGCTCAGCGTATTTTTGATAGTCCTCTGTGTCCAGAGACCAGTGTGACGTATTATTAGAAGAGATGTTGGAGAGAGGAATAGGATTGGAAGCCATATGAATGATGATGAAAAGATTGGTGTGAATAGAAGGCTGATAATGATCAATGGCGATGAAACACAAGTGACAATCGATGGCTAGAATTAGAGACTGAGGTGGAGAGGGAGTTGTGGCGCTATTTAAAAGTTGATATGAAAAGATGCTGGTGGAGTTGGACTGTCAGAGTGGTTCAATATACATCCTCGATGCGTCCTGGCTTGTCAGTGCCCTCACTAATACCGGTGTCCGAGATTTCGGAGATGGAGTATGACTTAGAGAGTTAGGATCGGACTTAGGAACTAGGCATGATTCAATATTCAAACTGGGGAATGAAGTCCCCAGTCAGGCAACTTAAATACATATTTTGAAATCTAATAATAATTACTCCAGTGATGGGTCTCCAAGGCCGACGGCCTTACATGAGTATGTCCGAGTCCGATGGGGACGGATGTCTGGGTTCCTATGGTGATGCTGATTGTATGGGAACTGGTTTTCCCTTAAAAAGATCTTGTTTAAAGTCCCAAAACTGTACAATTTCGCTTCATGGCCTTAAAATATCAGCATATATCTGCTGCTTTCTCTTGATTCAGGGCCATTCAAATATTCTCTATTTTTTCATATTTTTTTGGGAATTTTCCATGCAGAAATGAGTCTACAAACTTATTGTTCTGCTGGGCGAAGTTTGGGACCCACATGGACCCACAAACCTTCGCAGATGTCAGCAGCCTCAAAGTCAGCCGGAGTCACCCGGACAACTGACTCATTTTCAATCACATGAGTCATTTCAATCTCCGACTCAATCTGGTCACCACTGCCAGTAAATGCTCAATATCTTCACAACCACTGCACCTCCTGACTCCATTTTCAGTGGAGAGTTCAATAGAAGCTGTGCCTACCCATAGCTGTGCTAATCAGCCTGGGAAACGAAGTATTGACCGAGTTATTTGAGTAATGGTGACTCATGCTATGACTCCTGCTCTGAGTCACACTATGACTCCATCCATGACTCATGCCATGAGTCAGAGCAAATCCAAGCAGCTTATTGGCTAGGAAACTTCCACCCCCTTCTCACATATTCCACTAGCTTCCAGTAGTTTCCATCTATTAATAGGTAGAAGTTTCCAGTAGTATTAGCCAGCTCCTGTAAATACAATATAAAAGGAGCCCATTCTGCCTCTGAATAAATAACCATTTCTACCCCATCATTTGCACATCAGTGTGACTAGAGTGACATACAGTGTCATCCTCTATATCTCAGTAACTGTTGATTGTCCAGTTCAAGGGTCGCTTACAGTTGTGTAACTGTATTCGATTGCACTCAAAGTAGTGATTGTCCTGCTTTGGGCGTGAGTGTAATATCTGCCTCATGTGACTACGAATCTACAGGGTGAGATTGTCTGTCAATAGTCCTGCCATTAGTGCTCTTTGTTTAAGTTACTAGTGTATACTGCCTTTGCAGAGCATTAGGATCTTGAACTCATGTGAAGCAGTTGCTAGACTACTTCATACATCGCTGTTACCCGCTTCAGAGTGCCACTGGTTGGATGGTCAGATTCATCCACCTACTTCCTCTACCTCTAAGTGCATTCCCCTCTTTTTGGAATATCTGGACCCCTAAGCATCCATGAACTCTAGACTCTGGAAGTCTTATTCATTCTGTTTTGGAACCCGCAAAATTATGGTGTTAGGGCAAACTCTAAATCACCACAATTCCGTGAATGAACAGCTGAGAAGAATATCAAACCCTGCTGCAGCACAACTCCAGAAACGATTTAACGTTTGTACTTTGGTTACGATCCTTTGTATTGGTCAATGCAGACTATACGCAGAAAAGTAATACGTTTCTTAGCAGCAAGAAATGAATAAGACTTCCAGAGTCTAGAGTTCACGGACGCTTAGGGGTCCAGATATTCCAAAAAGAGGGGAATGCACTTAGAGGCTAAAGGAAGTAGGTGGACAACCGTCCAACCAGTGGCACTCAGAAGCGGGTAACAGCGATGTGTGAAGTAGTCTAGCAACTGCTTCACACGAGTTCAAGCTTCTAATGCTCTGCAAAGGCAGTACACACTAGTTACTTGAACAAGAGCACTAATGGCAGGACTATCGACAGACAATCTCACCCTGTAGATTCATAGTCACGTGAGGCAGATATTACACTCACACCCAAAGCAGGAATATCACTACTTCGAGTGCAATCAAGTACAGTTACACAACTGTAAAAGATCCTTGAACTGGTAATCAACAGTTACTGAGATAGAGGATGACACTGTATGTCACTCTAGTCACACTGGTGTGCAGAAGATGGGTAGAATATGATGATATGTTATTCTTTCAGAGGCAGAATGGCCTCCTTATATATTGTATTTACAGGGGCTGACTAATGGTTCTGGAATATTCTACCTATTAATAGATGGAACTACTGGAAGGTTGTGGAAGGTGGAAGAAAGGGGTAGAATATTCCAAGCCAATCACAGGATCTGATCACTGGACTAACACTGATCAGGAGCTGAATAATGGTTCTGGAAAGTTCTATCTAATAATAGAGGGAAACAGCTAGAATGTTATGGAAAGGGGTAGAATATTCCAAGGCAATCACCTGATTTGATCACCCATCAGCTGATCTGATCCCTGAACTAGGCACTGATCAGGCAAAAAGAAGGGTGTCCACCCTGTTTTCTGCACTGGTTTGGACAGCCATGGATAGCCACATCTCAGGTGATGATCTCCATGGAAAATAGTGCCCTGAGAGGCTGTGGTTGTTAAGTTAGAGAATATTTATTGATCAGAGACATCTGAGCTTGAATTGAGGCCAAATGCCTGGTCCAAAAGGGGAGAGCCGGCTGTGTGAAGGTTTGTGGGCGCCTATGGGTCCACAACTGTAGCACAGCAGAAATAAATGATTCTGAGCTGAGTTCTGCATGGAATATTCCTGAAAAAATATGGAAAAATAGAGAATATTTGAATAAGTCCATTCCAGGTACAAGCATCAAATATATGCTGATATTTAGGAATGGAAAAGCAAAGTATAGCACATTGGTGCTGCATAAATGGAATTTGATAGGGAAAAGGTGGTTCCCATACACATTCCCTGCTGCTAAGAAACATATTACCTTCCTGCGTATCATCTGCATTGACCATTACAATGGATTGTAACCAAAGTACAAACGTTAAATTGTTTCTGGAGTTGTGCTGCAGTAGGATTTGATATTCTTCTCAGCTGTTCATTCATGGAATTGTGGTGATTTAGAGTTTGCCCTAACACCATAATTTTTCAGGTTCCAAAACACTCTGCTGACTTTGAAGCTGCTGACATCCATGAAGTTTTGTGGGTCCATGTGGGTACAAAACTTCACCCGGCAGGACAACAAATTTGTGAACCCATTTCTGCATGGAAAATTCCCAAAGAAATATGAAAAAATAGAGAATATTTGAATGACCCTAAATCAAGAGAAAGCAGTGTGTATATGGTGATATTTTAAGGCCATAAAGCGAAAATATATAATTTCAGGACCATAAACAAGATCTTTTCAGGGAAAACCAGTTCCCATACACAAGCTAAGGACTCATGCAAAATTGCAGTGTTGTCACAAAGGTGGTCTTCCTCATCCACCTCCTCCAAGGTAAATCAGGGCACAACTGCTTGGTGAGTTCCTCCCATTCAGCGTCAGCGCGGTCCTGGAACCAAAGTACTATACAAGGTATATAACCCAGGTATATCAACAATGAAGACTATGGGTGATGTCTCAGACATCGAGCGCACCACTACCCCTCCAAAAGCCAATCCAGCTCTCAACATCTCCTCTACCCAATTGTGCCAAGCGAGATGGTCCAAGTGACGGTGCCTCTGCCACGGTTGTCGTGGTATCAAACATAGCCGGCCCCATCGCTTCCCTGTCATCAATTTGTCTAACATCCTTCGGGACCACCGATCCCCG
Organism: Cantharellus purpuraceus; assembly: GCA_025174535.1. Classification (NCBI taxonomy): domain Eukaryota; kingdom Fungi; phylum Basidiomycota; class Agaricomycetes; order Cantharellales; family Hydnaceae; genus Cantharellus; species Cantharellus purpuraceus. The sequence continues at coordinate 140,394 of JALBUN010000048.1, forward strand.
ATAGAAGTCAAGAAGATGTAGGGCCGGATTTCGCTGTAAATCTGAGCCCGTCTTTGGCGAGGCCTCAAGGCGGGTCAACCATTCATCATACGGAATAACAGGCACTCTAAGAGCATCCGAAACATGCCCTATAACTGCCTCCCAGCGGACAGGACGGGGATGCACAATATGCACAAATTCCTCCGACGTGTGGCGGAGCTCAATGATGGCGGAAGCCGCCACATGCACCGGAACAAATGATACGAGCTGCAGGAACATAAGCCCACGTAATTATCTCCGCTACATGGATGAAATACTTACACCTCTGTTGCTTGGCGCACCGCCAACCACCTGACACGCACGCACGAGGGCCGGGAACCATTCCCTATGATTCCAGCTGCCATTCACTCCACCACAGAGCTGGCCAACTCGGACAATCAACGGCCTTGCAGCCGTCTCTTGACCTGCCTTCCAGAGAATCTGCTCTGACACCCATTTGGATTCCCCGTAACCAGAACTATGAACGTGCGAGAGATCCGTAAATGGTGCTTCAGATACAGAAGGGATATCCGACCACGCTGGTTCGAACAAATCAGCATGATTCACCTCACTTTCAGCCTTCACTGGGCTCACTCGTCACTATACCAACGCTGCTGGTGAATATGACACGAGGCGGCGAGAAATGCGGCGACCCGAGTGCCAGGTCAATCATACGGCGCACCCCTTGCATAGCGGGTTCAAAGGACGATATCGAGAGATTGAAGTCGACTCTCCAAGCTGTACCACACATCGATTATCAGCTCCAACCGCGACTATTGTTGTGAACATACCATTGTGAATGATTGTTGTCACCGAGTCACGGATCTACCGCAAAACCTCACGTCAGTGTGAATAGCACTTAAGACGTCGCATATACCTCTGCAAACAACTCGGGCCGGATGTTAAACCCTTCCGCAGCCGCATCACCTTCAACGTACACGATTTTCTCAGAATCCAAGAGCGCAACATCGTTGCCTCGGCCAAGGAACGCCTCATGATGTCTATCCTGAGAACTCTTTTGTCCGGGTCGGTTAAACGCATAGATACGAGAAACAGATGACATGGCTACGAGCTGCGCCAATAACTGAGACCCCAAACCGCCAGTACTTCCTGTCAACAGAACCGTCTCGTCTATTGGGTTCACTCCATCCTTCGCAGGTCTATGACTTGGCCAGTCCTGCGTGTACTTGCCCACGAGCGTCAGAAGACGCTCCCTCCGCGCTTCATCGGTATCAGCATCCACAGAAGCGTTTTTAGGACGTGACATTTGACAGGCGAACGCTGCCAAACCGCGGATAGTTGGGTGTTGATAAACGACGTTGGACGGAACAATCTGCACCTCAGAGGAGGAAACCACCTGGCGCAAAGCGTGAAGCAACGTGTTACGAATGTAAGTCGCCTGTAGGCTGTCAATGATAGCAGTGGTAAGTGTATTGGCGCTTCGATGGATAGTATTCCAGTTCACCTGTCGCAACCAAAACCGAAAATGTCATCTTCATCTCCCATTTTGTCAGCACCTTTCATGATGGAATGAATCACGTCGTGAATGAAAACCTGGCTCTCATCCAGTGTCCAGCCACCTTCTGTGCTCAAGCCGAATGGTATCGGAACACTCGTCCTGGAAGAGTCCTCTACGGTCTGATAGATTGCATCGATTTCTTGCGCGTAATTATTGATAATGGCACCTCTCCTGGGTGTAATCTTGTCCGTGTACGATAGCGGCTTGGAAGCAGAAGCGACAAGGATCATCTAGGGGGTTCTAAATATCAGCGCGCAACAGAGGACACAGAATAGCTGATATTTACTTCCTTGAATATCCTAGAATGTGCGGGAGCGAACCCGTTTGCACTCTCAATGCTCGGCCTGAACGCAAAGCCCTGCGTCAAACACACTGAAATCGGATCCCCACCTACAGGTCGCGCACCATATGAGATTTCTGAATTGCTCCACACCTAGTCTTTCTGCCTCATCATAGGACTCAGGTTCGATGAGGACCCCATTCGATAGTCGCTCTCTCCCAAACATGATTGCTTGCTTCACGTGCGGACTCTTGGCTATTATGGTTTCTGATTCGAATAATGGTCAGCGGTCGTAAACCGGATTGATTGTCTCTAATCACCAAGCGGTCCTGGATTTGTCTACATAATAAAACATGTCACGGGTCCTTCAGGAATTGTAGTGTAGGTTACCTTTTCTCCTGTGCTCAACATGATTTGATCGTCTTTGCGACCTATTAACCTGAATAGCTTCGGATTTGATTTGTTCCGTTCCACGAGATCGTTTGTGGCAAAGGCAGGAACATTGTCAACCTCTGTATTAAAAGCGGTCAAGTGGTGCCACTCGCTCTCCTGAAAAATGTTTTTAAGGACGCTCGGAGGAAAGAAGAACGCAGGTAGGTTGGTACCTTGAACACAACTTCATAGACATCCTTCCCTTCTGGCAACAATTGCACGTCGATGTGCGACATAAATTCGAACCATTCATACCCTTCGACATACGGTGCGACTATTGACCATGGCATGATCAAATCATGTATCTGCTGACGATTCGATGCCTCAATCATACCTGAAAATGGCGTGCTGGAGCCAAACTCAGTGGCTCCGTAGATCATACCAATTGGAACTCTTTCATTATGCAAGAGTTGTCCTACGTCCTTCCGTAGGGGACCACCACCCCAGAACTACCCAAAATGGTCAACAGAAAGCCAAATTATAGCATAGGACACTGCCTACGATGTATTTCATTTGTTTTATTTTTTCCAGAGAATCATAATTCGTGGACCAAGCCTTTGCCCCACAATGAGAATTGAAAGTATTTCAGTAGGAGATGCTTACTTCCAAGAAGCTGGGAACAGTGAACATCATTACGGACTTGCTTTCCGAGATTCTCTGAAGTAATGACTCTGGATCCAAGGGAGGCTGAAAAACTCCAGGGGCAGGTGCGGCCCTAATAAAATTACAAACCTTGATGACAGTATATATGACCAACCGAGAAGAGAGGAGAAGCACAGGACTACTTACCACTGGCCACATTTGCGCGCAAAGGCCCATAAGGTCTGGTATACGAGGTCGAAGAGATCAGAATGTGAAAGAGACGAAACGAATAAACTGACGAAATAGAGGTGCGCCGTGCACAGAGAAGACTTCGCCGTCTGCTACAAGACCTCCGCGGTCTCAATGTGTCATGCATTTAGCTAGGTAATTCTGTTAGAAACGTGAGACCAGTAATACCAGGAAGTAGCGCTAATTCAAGGAGAACACGATGCGTGAATGTGCGGGGCTTAGGGAAGGAAGTCGACCCTGTCACCAAGACAAGTCCAACAATCAGTCTCGTGAGGAATCAGATGAAACAGAACTAGCCTGAGGAATGTAAAATTAGGGCTGGCTGGTCCAAATGGACTGTTTCCTCTGAGTCTCCTTCGGTCAAAGTACCCGAGAAGCCGTCAGAAGAACCATGGTACATATCCGAAAAGGATGGAAATGGCAAGATCACCGTGTCTTCTAGGCCGCCTTGGCGCAGTGCTTCATCAACAAGCGACCTCATTGGGCCCTCTGTGACCCAGAGAAACGCAACATGAGTGACACGAACAAGATGGACAATGGCGGCCGCTGAGTTGCGAGGAGACATGGGAAACGGAAGTAAGGGACGATCGGCAATATTTGGATGAGTGAGACGGAGATGAGAGAAGAGCAATGTTGTGTATGTGATGATATCTGTCACATACATTTAGTATCAGAATTTTCATCGAAGGGGAATGAAACTAACTAGCAGTGGCCAAAAACCCAACAACAATAGGCTCCCGCTGCGGCAGGTCGCTTCCCCTTCTTGATATTGGAATGTGTTTCCGTATAATTTCTGTTCCTTTTATTATACCGTCAGTGAATTGCTTCCAGGTCAGAGAATCCTATGGTACCAGAGTAAGAACGACTTCATATATTGAGTGAAAACGGGAGGGTACCTGATCGCCATTTTGCTTTGGAAACACAAACGTAACAGCATCGGGTGAGTGGGCGCGGTTCCAATCACAGATCTGGTCCACCGTCAATGAGCCATCGGTAGGGGGACGAGTGAATGTAGAGGTAGGCTGCGCCACTGAGCACGGAGCATAGGAGTGCATTCGGGTGTGAGATATGAGAAGCCAACTATTTGAAATCGGTAGAGGGGTGTATTATACACAGTCGATGGGTAGCTTGTACCTCTAATATATACCTGTCGCAGTGACGAAGCGGACATCGGCCACCCGGGAACCTTGCTCCGATGTATAGGGTGTCTCGGCTATTGCTACTAGTCTCAATGATCGCTTGTAGTTTTCTAGAGCCTGCTGGAGTACTGGATCTCAGGCTGCTTATAGCGATAGATTGCTCCGAATTGGATTGTCTGCAGTTAGCTAATTATACGCACATGCATTTCCAACCTCTCTGTACCCTCTTTACCAGAGCCCATGTATCATGGATTCAGGAGAGATAAATGTTGCAGGCATACATAGCAGCCGGCCAGGGTGATCCTTACATAAGCCCGCGACTAAAACAAATTGAATTGGCCATTTCGGCTTACAATTAAGCGGACTCACTTGAACTAATAAACCAAGTTCCCTCATACTTACTCCATGGTGTTGCCTAAACCTGGTCACAGCATGCATAATACGTTGCATAGGCCACTGCAGCTAGCTTGGCGCAAATACAACTACCGATATACCAATCGTCATCGAACTGATCCGGCGGGATGTAACGGCCGCGCTTGGACTACGTGCCAGCAGTTGACGTGTCAGTAGTTGTTTCCAGAAGCTTCGTTCTGTGCTTATAAACCAGCCGCGAGTTCTGGTTTCCTTGCTCAATCAACACCAGTAATAGACCCTATTGTTCACTCGTTCTATTAGTTCCTCTGCTCTCATTCTGATTCCGCCTAGTCCGTTACACGGGAGAAGAGCCTCAGGAGGCCGGTTTATCATTGCATACGGCTGCGGTCAAATTAAAGGAAAAAGGACTGATCCGATATGTATAATCATGGCCGTTGGCATTGTTTCAAGAGTTGAGACAGCCTTCACATACCCACTAAGGTAAGAGAATAGAGCTGTAGAAGTTTCACGTTGTATATAAGGCTATTCATTTTCAGTCTCGACCCCGCATACATTTTTCTAGTGACTGTATTTATTATTATAACTACATCAGTCTTGTATTGCCGGCTCCATGATGTCATAGAGACTCGGCTCGGTGCTTCGTTAGAGTACGCCATAAAACAATTACTTTTGTAAACTCTCCGACTTGAACTTTGATATTTTCTTTCCTGCGTGAAATCCGTCTGTCGGAGTTTGTAGTTAGAGGGCTCTATTCTGTCGACGACCATCTCCTCAAGGGATGGCGTCCGTAATGGTGCCCATTGTTGATACAGGAAATCCCATGTATCGCCCCGATATAACAGCCAGTGCCCACTTCCGTCGAATACGCCAAACTAGACCCTCTTCTTCACGATACTCCAATTCCTTCATTTACAGTCTCAGTCGCAGCGACCTCCACATATCGTCAGACGAGACCTGCCTCGAAGATACTTTTTTGTTTCGACGTCAACAGAAAGCACAGTCTAGCCCTTCGAGCCCCCTGCCGCCACCTTCAACAAAGCGCAAGGCGGTGGATGTCTCTAATACCAATGCCAAACATCACTTGAAAAGGCGAAAATTATCTCAGTTTGAAGACTCCTCCCTCCCTTCCAACTCAGATGTCACAGAAATGCGCTTTCCCGTTGTTCAATGCCAGGATTCACCAGGAAGTGCCTTCGAACACTCGATCAATGAGCAGCCATCATGGGTCTTTCCTAAAAAGAATACGCAGCAGTCTCCCCATCTTCTTGCGCGGCCCCACAGTAACTATCCATTAACAGCTATGTCTCGCTCAGATAACCTATATCATATGCCTTCGCAAACATGCACCTCTTCAGACGATCCCTGCGACCACCGCCCTTACAGAGCAGACACACCCAAATCACTCTCCCGTCTTCTCTCAGACCTCAATCGTCAACTCCCTGACATGTCCCTTCTTGAAAAGCTTTCAAGGTTTGATTGTATCACTTGTCAAGATATTGTCGATCTATTGGGTGCTGACGGTGAGATCATATTCCTACCTGCCATGAAACTGATATATGCATTTCAATTCTTCTATATCTCATAAGGCTACTTGGGGAAACACGTTCTCGACTATTTCAGAGTTTCTCGTGTTGAACGTATAGATCTTTCTGCCACCCTTTCTCCAACAAAGGGGCTGAATGAGCAAAGACCTTGCGTAGTGCTCGAAAGCAAGTTTCAACTAAACTACTTAAACGTTTCTGACATCGCGTAGTCTTCTCATCTCCGCGTAGCTTCATGCACCTCAAGGCGCTGAATCTGAATAACGTATGTCTGGATGACTTTGATCTCACATCAATCCATCACCTCGGCTCCTTGACCACTCTGTGGCTGAACAATACCACTATTGGGACGGAAGCGTAAGCAAGGTATCAGCAGCATTTCCTTCTTTAGCTGTCAATGATTGGTCTAGGATTGGTCATCTTACATCTTTGAAAAAGCAACTGATAGAGCTCCATGTCGAGGACAACCCCCGAATCACCGACGATTGCATTCCAAGTTTGTGTCTGTTTACCTCCCTCATCGTCTTGCGATTACACGGGACACATATCGGAATGCCTGGGCTAAGACGATTCGCTGTGTCTGTTCATAGCGGCGCGCGAGAGATCGATATTGAGATGCCAAGTGAATGCGAGACTTATCTCGATAGTCAGTGTCCCTAGACTCCAAACGTCGAAAGGAATGATCAGTCATAGTGAACCCATTCTCCCAACCAGACCTCCATGCCCAATACCAGTTGCACCCCATCGCACCTCTCATCACCGATCCCACGATCTGTACCCATCTCTCCCTTACGGCACTCAAAGACAACCTCGCCGCACACGCCGTGTTCAACCCCTCTATCAGTATTTCCGGAACAAAATTAGAGTTGGCTGGGAGGCTCAGGGAAATCTTGGAGCGAAGGGAAGGGGATAAGATTGTGAAGGAGGTCGTGTGGGGGTATAAATATGAGGGGGACACTAGTGTCGATGAGGTAAAGGTGAATGGCTAGATATTCCCCCCCGTGCGCATCATTCGTGACTACTGTTATTTTGCGTGTCATGTAGGACGGAAGTGGCTTTCTATCGCGACACCTGTTCGATTCCACCCACATTACATGACCCATGTTTCAGTGTCACAATGTCACTTGACTGTAAACTAGACTTGGTCCAAAGTTTGAAAATGGAAAATGGTGAGCATTATACTATGTTAGGAATGACCAAAAACGATTTGTTCTGTTAATGGGTAACCCAGCATGCACATATGGGCGTGTAGAGAAACTAGTGACAACATGGAGGAGCTAGTATACAACTGAAGACTAACAGAATACAGAACATACAACTAGACAGACCTACCTGAGGTGAGACAAATACACCTGCAAGAATATATCCTACAGCTTGAGGCTCAGCGAGACAACCGCCGCACGAGCCATAGGTACATATAGCATACATGGCGAGCCATAACGCATTGCGCGTCCAATGATACGTACGGCTTGAAACCCAACAGTGCGCACCAATATACTGGATACCACCGTTTTTTCTGGACTATGTGGAGTGGGGAAACATACAAGGTTTGATGTGACCACATGCAATGTGGCTTGATAGGAGAATGTGTTTCAGGTCAGGAGTATGAGTGGGTAACTAGAATTGCAAATAGTTTTGAATCACGTGGTACTGCCGCATCCCATCCATCAAAGAGGTCACAGACGACACGGGGACAAATAAACCTTTATTGGTATCGGCATATTTATGATTGACATTCCGGGCGACCAAAATGACAAAAAAATCCCACGGCGAAGACATTGAGATCCGTATCACAAAAGTAAATCAGACAGATCAACTCGATATCGGCGTGACCATGATCGGCAGTTCCGTGCGACGTATCGGTGAGTTTTTGACCCTAAAAGAAGCAGAAAATAAAATCAAAAGGCAATAGATATTCTAAGAATCCAAGACGCACATGGGTGTCATAACTCCCGTAGCACATCGGACGATCTCGATATTTCCGGGAGGGGGGGAGAACTCAAGGGCCTCGAGCAGTTCGATGAAGATTGCTTGCATCTCAACCATGCTGTTCTCGTTCAGAAATATGAAGGCGTCAGAAAAGAAGAGACAGGGTAGGTTAAGGACTTGTGACATACGCGAATCTCCACCTAGCGGGAAATTTCAAGGCTTTAGATCAACGTGCTTGTGTCAGACAGAGAGCAACCTACCCAATACAGCCACGTATGCCGCTGCTGAAGCTTGAACTGTGAACCATGCAAATGTTAGCATTTCCGCACCAACGAAAAAATATCTCTTACATATTAGAAACAACCCCCAAGGTTGCCTTGTGCATCTTCTCAATGCCTTCTAAAAACCTTTCAGGCCTCCACACATCCGCGTCTTCTCCCCACAAGAATTTATGCCTACATCGCACACATACATATTTAAACATCTCATAACTATAGGTACAACGCACCTGTTATAGGCAGCAAGGGAGATGTAGAAACGCTGCCCCTTGCTCACGGGAATATTTGTCACCATCTCACCTGTCCTCGTTCTTTGGGGCATTGACAGCGGAACCACGTCGTCACGGCCGACCCTTCGTATAAATCCAGGAGCAATAGGATGGAACCGCAGTGTTTCCTGATTGAGAGGAGACAGTAGGGTCAATCTAGTGGACGCCAAGAAGGGATAAATGGCGTACCTTCATGACTGCGAGAAGATACTTCATCGAATCCAAATCCGCAAGAGTCAGTTCATTATCCCCACGCTGCGCTGCATGCGCACGCGTCTCCTTGATCTCCTCACGAATTTTTCTCTGAACATCAGGACGCTTAGATAGCTCATATAGACCCCACGTAACGGTTGAGGCGGTGGTCTCATGCCCAGCGAGTAATAACGTTCTGGGTGATGTCAGTCAAGCAGTGTCTCCATGCATCTAGTGAGTACCTTACGTAAGCTGCGGCAAAATTTCGTCGTCCTGGAGTTTCGACTTGGGATTCTCGGAAGAGTTTGCCCTAACTAGAAAATCACTCAGCACATGCTTGCGCACTAAGCACTACGGGGAGACTTACTCAAAAGACTCATAAGGTCTTTCGATCCTTCCTTTCCCTGCAAACGCCACGCCTCCTGACGATCTAAAAGCGACCGCGCAACTTCCTCCGACGCCCTCATATAACTTCGCAACCTTCGAAACCGTGCTGTCGGCGCGTGGTGCGCCAATGTGATCAACCACTGCGGAAGCAGACCCCACAGCATTTCAAATGCTAACGACAAATCTGAGCGATTCAGAAATGCGTCAGCGCTATGATGTTAACATGAGTATACATCCCAATATCATGGTGGAGGAAGACGAACAAAAGGTTCTTGTAAGCATTAGAGAGTTTGTCGGTATTGCCACCATTAATTGCGTCGAAATGATAGTCGAATGCCGCTACAAATACAAATTAGCTGTGGTCAATATTTACACTCTTTCTTAGGTGCATGACAAGATTTCCTTACCGAGACCAATGATATCCAGAGTCGTACGAGCGAGCCAAGAAGATATATCGACGACACCGGATGACTGCCCATGTTTGTATATGTCCTCCTTTATCTTGCTTACAGTCTATCATACAAAATTATTTCACGTCAGAAACGTGAATCAAATACAGGACGTACTTTCTGCGCCGTGTTGTGAAAGACGGGAAGAAAACCTCGGAGTGCACCGTACGAAAATGCAGGATTCATGATCTTTCTGTGTCGTGAGTGTTGGGCCCCTGCGGAAATAGTGAATAGGTGAGCTTTAGGAAATGGGCACAACCGAAACAGGCGGCAACCTTCATGCCAGAGGATGCCTTTTCCCAGAGTGAGTGCGATGGCGGCACGGACCTCAGAGGGTTTAAAGAAATTGTATGCGGAGGTGTTGAGCATGTATTGCAGCGCCTGCATTGGACTTCAGTATGTCATAGGACAGGATCGAAGGTACTACCTTGGGGTCTGTGATGAATAGCATGTCACTCTGTTAATGATCCCATACGTTCAATGTGACGTTCTCAATGAGGAACAACAAAATGCACTGACCCCAAATGCTCCCTTGATGCACACTGCATTGCCATATTCTCTCGTCCATGCAAAGTCAGACTCAGCCATCTCCTTCGGCCGCATAAAATCAGGTATATTTCCTGATCACAATGTTGAAGGAGTGTTGGCATGGAGGAAAAACGACAGCAAAGGCATACCGATAAGCCATGGGCCTGGAGGTGGCCCAGGGAGATGGCGAATGGAATGTGTACGAAGGCGACGGAGGAGAGTACGGAGTAGAAAGGCTGCGACTACAAGGGTCGCTGCTGAAAGGTAGAGGGAAACCATGTTACTGTTATCTTTTGTGTCGAGACATATGGGCTTTTAAGGAGAGTTCACCAGGATGGAAGTAGCTTATAATAAACAGCATACTTAATACAAAGTAAGCCGAATCAAGGCTTTGCAATTCGAAGTATTAGGTTAGGGTTGAACCCGACAAAAGTGGCTTCTCGGATTTGTCCATTTCATTGCCGGTGGACATAATCGAAAACATTGTATACTTACAGCTCGAAGCTACCTATTGAGTGTATGCGTGCCTGTGATCGGGCACTAGTGTATGATATGCCACCTAATCCCAGCATCCCCAGTAGGATAGCAAGCGGTGGCGCGAAGAGACCAAGCTTTTCGGTTTACCATGTGACTCAAGCAAGCTGAACACACACACTCTCTCCCTCTACAATGGAACCATTCGCAATCATATGGAAGACTGTAATACCATGGCTGTAACATGCACTATAGGAGCTGAACATGATAGTATGGTAAGCACGGGAATTATAGGCAATAGGTATCGAATATCAGACGAATCAAGGATGCCAGCCATATCCTTCCCGTTGGACAAGCGAAATGATACCAATGACGGCTTAGAGTTTCGGAGTTCCCGTACTAGGGCACGTGCCTTGGGAAGTTGGCATAGGGGGTTAGGGTAGAAGGTTCATCATCCAACCCACTCCGCATGACAAGTAAAGATCTACAGCCATATGTAGCAGCTGGGAAGCCTTGGGGAGTCCTTACGCATAAGGCATCACAATCAATTTGGTCACTAATAGTAACATACAGCCATCATCAAGAACCACAGGTACCAACATATCTTGACAGCAGTAACGGTTCCGTAGCGTGAGACGTTGACTGGCTGGTCAACAGGTCTCACGCTGCAGCTGGACTTGCGTCTTGTTTGGTTAAAAAAAAAAAAGACCTACTAGTATACCTGGTTCTAGCACACTCTTTAGGTTCCCTCACTACAAGATAGCCTACCCCTCGATGCCCGCACAATCTTAAACAGGCTGGAGAAACTTGCTTGACGTCTTTGACCCGATGTTTTTGCTGATACAAGCGTCGACGGCGAAGGAAACGTCAGAGATAACACACACACTATAACCTTCAATCCCACTCTCACGACCCTACCCCCTTTCATTCAATCATTCCTCCTAAACCGAAAACATGGATAAGGTCGAGGTACATACATACTTATAACCACCAACAGCCCCTTGCAATCTAGGCCTGTTCTCGAGAATCATGCCAGAATTGTCATTGGGTTTCGTCTCAAATCTTACTAAGGGGCCTTCCGACTGCGTATTTGGAGAACCAAGTGAAAGCAATCCGTCGTAGAGACTCCGGCAGCACTGTCGACCTCTCAACCTCTGAAGTAATTATTAGATGGAAAGGAATCAAGCCATCCGCTGGCTATTGTTCTTAATCTTGCTGTGGAAGAGCTCTCAGGAGAGCGGGACCTAACCCTAACCCGTATTTGGGAATTAGCACTTAATTCCAGTCATGAACTGATTACATGTCAATTCGCTGAGGCAAGCGTTGTTTCCGATTAGGTGTACTCAACCTCATAAGCAACGGAGCAATTCCAAGAATCACCCGATTGCGTCTTCGATATGTTCCGAAGTTGCGATGGGTTATGGGGAGTAAGAGTCATAGGACCTTTAGCCTGTGCTTCTGCATGTCATTTAGGTATGGAAATGGCTTGCACATCTATCCGATCCGATTCAGTTCCATCCTATCAATGAGAAGTTTCTCGTGAGAAATCATTTCACAGGCCCCAGCTCCAACCCATACTGAAACAGGATTTAATCACCAATTACATAGGGAAGGCACTGCACGTCCATGCCCTTTGCATCATTGTGCATATGGGCATACCTGACAACGGCTAAAGGTAGCATCAAGGTATGTGGCCACAAATGGTGGTTCATACCATACCAAATCAACCGCGAGGCATTATTGACACCCTAGCTCTAGTGTAGATTACACGTTACCTCTAGGCGTTACAATGCCGTAATGTTGTCACGACGTCATTCACTCGACAGCTCACTCGCCCAGTCGGTTGCCAGTGATCATCAATCACTCCCCACTTGGATCTCGCTTGAACCAGTAGCTACCTATAATCGCTGAAAAGCCATCTGCATCAGTTGGTTCAGTGGGCATTTGAGCCTTGTAGATTATTCACACGGTAAACCGTGGAATAATCATGGTTAAGATTTGAAGTGGTAAGGAAATGATGAGGAAACCAATCGGGAACCTTCCAGGTTTCGTTTTTGATGTCTGAGATGATGAACTGTACAAGTGCTTCGGCGCTGTCAACAGAACACATTGGGCGGGATGGATGGCAAAAAGATCAAGGGAGTTTACCATCCAAAGGCTCGTGGCATGCCATGACCGTTATATCCCGCAGCGATGTATTGTCCTTCTAGAGCCGCCGTGTTCATAGAGTCATATACAACCCCAACCTATCAAGGAAGGAATGGCCCCAAAGAAGTTAAGTGGGGAGAGAAACGAGTATAACAGGCTCACTTACCAACGGATGTCCAGAATCTGTGTATCCCATAATCCCTGTCTGTCCAAAAACAAATAAGGGTTCACATTTATTCCAGATAGAAAGACATCGGCTAACCCATTCCATCTCAGGTTCCTTACCCTTCTGGAACCAACCTTCTGGGTACACAGAAGGTAGGAAGTCCCTGAGCACCTTCGAAACAATCGGATTCACCACCGAGTCATCAGTAACTCCATGCTCATAGCCTGGACCGCCAACCCCCCGACCGCCACCGAGAACCACTAATGGCGGCCTAGTTCCCCCGGCTTCCGTCAGGTTGACAGGGCGGGGGAACCAGTACCCATCCTTTCCCGAGATACTGGGTGTGAGCAGCCTTTGGGCTGAAACACTAGAACGGGTTGCGATAACTTGACCACGGGTAGGGATTATGCTGACCCCCTTAGTGTGGGCTGCAAGGAAGGGTAGAAGGTGTGCCGCGTAGCCATTAGTGGCATGGATGACAGCGTGAGTACTAACGGCACCACGAGGAGTATTTATAAGCCATTGGCGGGGAAGCTGTGTAGACTTTTTGAGATTTGGCTCCAGCGCTGTGATGGAAGTGACTGGTGTTTGAGTGTGAAGGCGGAGCTGTAGTCCCTTGTTCGACTTCGCGATGTTTCCTGTACTTATGGTTTTCAAAGTGGATTTTACAAAAAAGGAATGACCGAACGTTGTGCTAGTCGGAAAAGATGAGTAACGGCCTTGAGGGGCCACAGGTTATGACCGGAGAACCGAACAGACGGAAACGCAAGACCATGCATCTGTAAGGAGCACAATTAAATTTAGTATGAACTTAGATCGAGGCTCATAAATACTCTATGAGTTTCCTCTTTCGAAAGAAATTCGACGTGTTCAACATCAGCACCAGCCTTCTTGGCTGCTAGCCAGTCAGCTCTGGATTCAGCCTCCTCATTATCACTAGAAAAGAAATCAATATGGCCGCCATGAACGAGATCTACTCCGTTTCTTGAGGAATTCAAAACAGACAGAAGAGAGCTAGCTGTGTGATTTTCCAAGACGATTTCTCGGAGTGCTTCAGTCGTGTCGTACTTTTCAGCAACTGACTGGAACCCCTTGAAGACATTAGGCGTAAGATGTCCACCGTTTCTTCCTACGCAGTCTCAATACAGGTGGCAAAGACACTGGGGGGTACGTACCAGTTGCTCCAGAGCCTAACATAAGGCAACCCCCTGTCATATAAACGCAAAAGGAAGCACGGATGAGTCTCACAGAAATCACGGGCCTCAAAAACAACTATGTTCAGAGATAAATCCGTCGTTGCAATGGCCCTGCTCAAATGATACGCAGTTCCCACTCCCGTGATGCCTGAACCAATGATGACGATGTCAGCGTTTGTTGCGAGTGGCCCATCACTGCCTTCTTTAGCTAGCGGATTGGCATCATCGGAACCATGTGTCCAAAATGATTTCGTAGGGTTCTTCTGAGGAAGGGCCACGCTGGCATGAGACAGTATTGATGTCCAATGGACCTGTTCAGCGATAGTACAGTGGGCAATATGGTCTGACGGACATGGTTCTTGTGGTTTGGATAGTATTGGGAGAGAGAGAGCCAAAAATTGCGAGAGAAAGTTCAAGAAGATCATGGCCAGGTGTCAGATTCCGCCATGTGACTTTCAAGCGCCGCCCAGAGTCGCGAAGCTGGGAGTCGAGCTAAGCTTCGATACATCGTCAAGAACCTTGTATATGAGGCAGCGCCGTTTTCCTCAGGAAATGGTAACTAGTTCATCCACGCATCAGCCAGCCCCCTTAGACAAATCGTTGGTGACACGTGACATCACGCCGAGTGTGGGAAGGTCGGAGTTTCCAGCTGACGAAGAAAACTCTTGATCTCAACCATCATCACCTCAACTGGCTATGTAAGCTAGTTTTCAGCAAGCCCTTCATCTCAGTCATTAGATCATATATTGCTTTGGGGTTATTACTGAAAGCAACTGCAATTTATTTGGACCCACAGTCATGTCTTATGATGTCGTTCTTCCCCGGTTTGGAGTTCACTCGGGAGTGGCTCCCGTGGCTTTGGATGACTTTAACCTGGGGTGGTTCCAGATCGCATGAATAGGATTTATGTCAACAACTTTTTCTCACACCTATTAGCCCTTTTGTCGATGGTCTCTTCCAGCCTCACGTCTGCCAGCGCGACAAGTTTCTCAGCAAGCAATCATTTAGGCAGCTTTAATCCATCAAAATGTATTCGACTTCACCGTGTCGATGTTTCAATCGCCAGATGAGGATAACCATATGTCTACATGTGCAGCGCATACTTTCAAGACCTCGTTTCAATGTTCTGCTCGTTGCTGTCATGTGCATTTGCTACCCAAATGCTTATGCCAGTAAGCCCAGCATGTATTTTTCTATCTCGCCATCTGCATGTGTGGCTCAGTTCATGGAGTACCTAGCACGGCGTCAGTCAGACTCCACAACCCTGCCGCTTTATCTCGATTTCCACGTTTTTTGTGGCTATCATGTGAGTATTCTGTTTTTTTTTTTTTTTATATTGGGAGAAGACCGCTTACCTTTTCCATTGTACTCTTGGTATTCCCTTGTGTTCGACCAATAGTCCGTAGGTGCACAGCCCTGAGTTCTATCAGCTTGGGACCTGTGCTATGCTCTGGCCAGACTTCACATCATATGCGACGTGGAAATCGTCCCTCTCTGGCTTTAAATCGCCGTCACGCGGAGTCATGTCCCTGATTTCTTGCCTCCGGGTATGACATGACTAGGTTGTTGGCGGCTACACGAAAGATAGCACACATGTTGGCACGTCATCCTAATCCCCGAAGCTTCAGCCTCACCACTAACGCGTTTTTTAATGTCGTTTGCTTTTCACAGCCTTTCACGCCCTCAAAGACACGTAATGAGGCGCGTTTTCGTTGGATGTCATAAGGAGATTAACGCGGTTGGGGCTCTCAACAGGATCCAGGAAACAGGCCAAATACCCCTCTGATAGGCTGGTGCAAAGTCGTAGACTCGGTGTCGAAAACAGTTCCCTGTTCAATACATTGCACAGCCATGCTGGGTGGTTTTTGATATCCTTGAGGACACGCTGGATCTTCGCATCTCTCTCTAAGGTTCTTGAGGATCAGAAAGGCAAAATAACTGTTTTATTGTACCTGTTGTTTCTTTGTAGAGTTTCTAGTGGGAGACGTTTTTTCCGACTCTTGTACATAGACCATGTATGACGCGACTAGCTTTTTGAAAACTACCAACTAACCACCATGGCCGAATTGACTGATCCGACTGCATCCGCTGAGGATCACAAAGAAGAGCCTCAGCATAAAGAGAAGCCATGGGGAAGAGGTACTTTACTGTTATCAATGCTGTAATGGAAAGAGTTATTGAGAACAACGCAACCTTTAGTTCTTTTGGCTGGGGGCGTTGACTGGTAAGTCTCACGCGCCATGTTCTCAGCGACCACCACCGCTCACATGACCTTATACTTGTACCATCTATTCTTTTCACTCCAGGACGCGCCTGGGAAAGAAGGATAAAGCAGGAAGTCAACCTGAGCAAGAGAAAAGGCAAGTGTCATAGTGTCCAGACTTGGTTTGGCCACGGTCGCTCATGTTGTTCACGAAGACCGGACCTTCTTCAACCACACATTCTCCGCTCTCTCGCCAACGTCGCAGTGACTTCAATTCATACGTCGCCCTGCGGTTGTCACTGCATCGCCCTCGACACTGACGGGACGGCTTGGCTGTTCGGGCGGAACAACGGTTCCGCACTGGGAGTGCCTGGGGTGGATGAGGTCTCAGAAAACGCCCCCAGGCATGTGATCCCTACGCAACTCAAGGCCGCGAAGGGAACCAGATTCGTTCATGCGGCCTGTGGAAGGACACACTCGTTGCTGGTTGGAAGCGGGGGTGAGCTTTGGAGTGCGGGGTTAAACACCTTGGGGCAGGTGAGTGTCATGTAATTCATAAGGATATTCGTCATAGTAAGGGCTAATTGGATGGGTTCAGTGTGGGCATTCTACCGCCCATAGTGAGATTTCAAGTTTCAAGCTCATTGACGGGCCCAAGTCGAACGGAAAGAAGGAAAATGTCATCAAAGCGGCGGCAGGCATTTCGTTTTCTATTGTCCTCACGGATACGGGCAAGGGTGTGTTGTTGTTTTGGTCAGTCGCGTACGACTGCTACTCACATAGTGGGTGCAGTGTATTCATTCGGAAGCGGAGAAAAGGGACAACTTGGAAATGGCAGGACAGGGGAACACATAACAACTGGTAACAAAACGACGTTTGATGCACAATCTGATCCGGGTGAGCTTTGGGTCGTTTCCCTAATGGTGCCTTTCCTTGACGGCCTTTCTTCAGCGCTGGTCAAAGGCCTGGCGGGAAAAACAATAGTCGATATTGCTTCAGGAAATCAGCATAGCATTATTTTGGATGCCGAAGGGTATGTTTCGTACACCATTGTAACAAGTAATTGGCTAATCTTCTTTCAAGGTTTGTTTATGTATTCGGTTATAATGGATACTGTCGGCTTGGCCTGGGAGATCAGCAGGACGTTCTGATACCGAAGCTAGTCCCTCAGGTGAGGAAACTATTGATGCGGTTAGAGTATACATCTGAATCCCATCACCTAGTTTGCCAGCGCAGCAGAGCTCACTCGAGGCCATAAACTAGCAGCAGGGCCGACCAATAGTGTCGTAATTGACAAAAACGGAATGTACTGGATGGCAGGGAAGGTGCGTTGGTCTTGGCGGTTCAATCTGGTAATCCAGCTAACTTTTTAATACCAGTGGAAGAACTCTGGCGATGGTGGGTGCTATGCTGAACTTGTATGGTTTGGTGTTAGACATCTACGGCAGGGTCCAGTGGGCAACCTTACACGACTTTCAAGTACATGCCTGATATTATGTACGTCTACGTCTCGTGACTTGTTGTGCCAAGCTCCTTGTCTAATGGCCTTTGCTTGTCAAATAGGGGATGCAAAATGATCTGTGCGGCAAGTGGTGGTGTCACCCATTTTGCAGCCTGCCCGGACGAAGATGGCACGGTGATGACGGTTGCGTGGTACGTTCTTGCGCAATTGTTAGAGAGAAGGTTGGTTGACGAATGGTGCACGCATTACGTTAGGGGCCAGAACGCTGCCAATGGTGCGTGTTAACTCAAAGCACATGGTGTTGAAGGCCTAAGAACGAGGATTAGGCGAGCTTGGCCTTGGCGATGATGAGGCTAAGAGCGCGACGAAACCGATACGGATGAATCCTCTTATTGGTGTAGACATAATTGAGTGCGTTTACCCTCTGTCCGATTTTGAACTAGCAAAACCCACAACCATCCGTACACCACCAGCATAGCAGCAGGGCAGAACACCACATTCTTCCTCGCGAGGCCAAACCAAAAGCTCTCCGAACTTCCCCGACACCCGGTCCAGCTTGACGGTGTGCCTGAGGCATGCGTCGGCTGCGGAAAGGACGATGGCGATGATGACGACCCGCTGGAATGCGAGAAGGTGCGTCTCACGAGGCCCTCCATGGTTTGATTTTGGGCGCCTAACTAGCGGCCAGTGCGACACGCCGTATCACCTTGGTTGCCTCGATCCACCCCTGGCTGCCGTTCCTGAGGGTGAATGGTTTTGCCCGAATTGCCTCGCAAAGCCAGGGGCACCAATTGGAGAGATCCCCAAGTCCTCAAAGTCGAAAAGCAACAAGGTATCGAAGAAGAAGCAGGCAGCTGTTTCGTCAGAGCTGCAGGAACAGGCGGGTCAAAAACGCAAGGCTGCATCAGCAGCGCAAAAGAACGCGGGTAAGACCGGCTTGAATTTGAGCCTTGTCTAGTTGGTCGGTAAGCTTACCACGTTTGTCCGCAGGATCCAAACGGAGAAAGTGACTGTTTTCTTGGGGGTTGGCACAAACAAAACGTGCCCGTCTGTCAAATGTATCCCTTATAAACATACTTATGTGACATAAGCTACTAAGTAGTAGGCGTGAATATTATAGGACTATAAAATGACAAGGTCCGAATGCGAGTTCAGTCCGAATAGTACGTAATGATGATCCATGCAACGAGTCCCCCCATACCCATGACCAGTGCCAATACTCCGCCGACAAACGCAAAGATCTCCCAAGGCAAGTTGTTATCCTCTTTCACCGGCGCAGGCTCCCCGGCGGCTCTGCGACGATTCTCCTCACGCTTGACATCGATCTCATTATTACGCTTCACGATGCGCGACCGCACATCGCTCTGGTTGATCCCCATCCTGATGCCCCCTTGACCACCTCCTGCGATCTCCACAAACGATGGGTAGTGTCGCTCCACCCATTGCTCAATCTGCAATAAATAATGTCAAAAAGAGAGAAACAACGTGGCCAAAAAAGTGTGAGATAATAACCTTTCCACACGCAACGCAGATGGGAATGAAATTGGGGTCAGAGGTGATCACCTTGGCATGGAGTTTTCGTGTGTATTCCCGGAAGATTAACGCCACTTCACGGGGGTTTGTCGAGCGCATGATTAACTACGAAGACGGGGTAAAGACGTTCATGGCATATGGCGTACGTGACTGGGATGACTTGCCTGCACCGCTTGTCCTTTACGAATTTTGACGTTTCGATGGAGGACATTCCTGTTCATGAAGCACACATCGAGCGTGGCAATGGCCATGGACGCGGGAATCGCGCAAAAGTTGAATACGCTTTGGTTTGTGAGCAAGGTCAGATAATCAAGCGCGTCGACGGCGTGTCGGAGCGCGTCGAGTGTCATCTCACTTAGAGCCCAAAGTGCACGTTCCTCGTTTTCGGGCCGGTACATTTCCCGGGGATGTCCAAAGTCATACCGGGACCAAATTTCTTTAGGCCAGAACAAGCGATTTTGGTCGACGTCCTCGCGAAAGTCGCGGAGAATGTTTGTTTTCTGGAGGAGGAGACCCATGGAATTCGACAGGACGAGTTGATCGCGGAGCCATGGTGCCTCCCTCCCGGAGGCGGAGAAGAGGCCTGATAGACCTTCGCCGACGAGGCCTGCGACATAGTGACAGTACAAGTCGTATTCTTCGAGGGAGTCGATGCCAAATTCGGTCATTGTGTCGGCCCTGTGACAAAAGTCAGCCATGCCTGTCGCCATTTTGATGCAGATATCCCTGATGACGTCGCTGTACCTGCGAAATAGAATGGATGAGGGAGACTATTTAAAAGAGAACAAGGGTGGTCGCGCACTTTGGGTCCAGACGCATGAATTCCTCAATCACATTCCCAAAGTCGACTAGTAGCTGTCGATCTTTTTCTTGCTCCCTGATCCCGCTGAAAGACCATCCAGGCTGCGTAAGTTTCTCATGAAAAGTGCGCATCATGGGCTGCTTGACGTTGTCCGGGAGAGTGGTATCATCCTCAATGGTATCCAACCCGCGTAACACGAGATAAAAGAGACAGGTCTGAGATGTCATAGCCGAGAGAGGTCAGCAAGTCACACAAGAGCACTGTGCGACGTACGGTGCGCGCAAGGTCGCCATCGAGCTCCTTGATGACTGCTGAGAAACTGCGACTAGTCAAATCCAAATACTGCCAACATGTTCGCATGGAAGCCCGGTCCCAGCCAGAGGTTGTATGCTCCTGTTGGGCAGCGATGTCTCTTTTCTTTTCGTACCATAAATAAAAGTTGATGAGAGACCTGAGCTCCTCGGGGTGAGTGAAGAGGAGGTGCAGCATTTGTGTTACAGTCGAGAGCTTCATGGTTGTAGATGTGAGAACGCGGGCCGGCCCAGCAGCAGCAGCTGCTCAGACCACTTTTCCATATGACCGGCGTTTACCGAGCTTACCTCCTCTGTCGGACCACTTTTTCCCAAATCCGGAGTTTACCGAGCAAAGCGACCATGTCAGACACGCTCCATCCACCGCTCAGAATATCCACCTTCTCCACCACACCCATATCCAAACACATCCAACACGCCTACCTCGATGCCTTCCTCGCCGACTATGCGGACAGGATGGCGACAAAAGGCGGCGACACCGCGATCACCACCCAGCTCCACAAGCTGAAGACCGCTTTGGCAGACAAGCACGGCAGAAGCACTCTGACGAGAAATAGCTCGTGTGAGTAATGTCTGGCACCCTCGCTGATGTCGGCTGATGGCATTTGGAAGCAAAATAGTACACGAGTGCCATTTATACCTCTCCACTACGCTCTCGGACGTTCCAAATCCTCGGGTCCGAAACTGTAGGGTAGCAGTTCCTCCAGTGTCACTTCTTTCACCCGGTCTGCATCATCCACGCTCCAATTTCCATGCACAAGCAAAATTGGCATTTTCAGTGCACAAAACTCGCGCAACACTTGTCTACATATTCCGCAAGGTGAGATCGGTCCAGGGACGTCGCTGCACGTGGGATCAAATGGGTGTGCGATGGGTGTTACTACCGGGTTACCTTGTCACGGCCAATGCAATAAAAGACCTTGCTCCCTCGCTCTGCGTGTTCAAATTCAGAAACGTGTGAATGTATCGTAAAACGACCTTACCACTGCCTTTACAATCGCTATCCTCTCAGCACAAATAGTAGCCCCTACTTGCAAGCATCAGTTCGGGCCACAAGTTTAACACTTGATAAATCAACCAATTGATGCGTTTTCCACATTAGCCCCCTTGATGATGTCTCCCTTGTCGCTAAGCAGAGCAGCACCGACACGAAACTTGGAATAGGGACTATATGTCCCTTCACGAGCTGGATAATGTTGTAAACGTGTCTCTCGAGTTGTATATCCAAGCAACGCACCCTCCAGTGCAGCTGCCATGAGCGTCACACGCTCATCTTCCGTTAGAGATCGCAGAGTAGACATGCTGGAGCTAAATTGGCTCACTCGAGTCAGACTCCGACCGTGACATGAAATTTTATCCTCGCCTGAGGCCAAACAGCAATCCATGGAGCTCGCCCAGCAAGACCGGGATTTAGAAGAGATCTCACGGCTGCCCATCCCACCGTACGCGCTCACCTGGGACCCCACCGTCGTACGTCCCGTCATGCTCCCCGAAAAATACGACACGCGCATTGCAGCAGAATACATCTTTTACCTGCCGTCCAAAAAGATATACGTTGTGTCTCAGCGCTGTGACGGATGCACCAAAACTGCCCAAGCGTGCGATCGCGCCCTGCCAAATTGTGCAAGATGTGTCCAATCAGAAATGGGGTGTCATGTCAGCGATAAAAGTTATGTGATATTGCCAAGGCCAAAAGTGCAGCGGAAGGGCTATTGGACATCTGCCTCTTCCGTTCAAAAAAATAATAGGGCTAGAGTACCGTCAGACAGTGCACGGGCGGCAAAACGACCATTAGCTCTTGAACACAGGCAAAAGAAGCAAAACGCCTCCGGTGAATCCTATTATTTTTACTTGTGTGATGCGCCGTATTGACTGAGACCCGACATGAAATACGTATGATGTTTCTGACCATTCCACTATAGGGCTAAAGCTAAGTAATACGGCTTCCACAAAGGCAAGTGCGGCAACAACGACCCCGCGTGATCCTCCTGGTACACGTCCCTTATATCATTGCAAACTTCCCCTCTTACCCATGTCCCCAAACCCTTCAGCGGTTGTCTCCAGCTCACAGCGGCCAAAATTAAAACACGCCACCAAGACCCCGGCTCGCGGACGACGGAAACCTAGAAAAGCGAGATACCGTGAGTCCCGGAGCCGTTCCTTAGAATTAGCTTTGAACCGTGTACACGTTATTGCGCCATGCAGTCGTGCACAAACCTGACACGCTCACGTGGAATTACGTGCGTCCTCCTAAGGAGGCGGAGGCGTCACCGCCCACCGTGCATACCGAGCAGAAGAAATTGCCTCCAATATGGGCTGCAGTGCGTGACAAGAGATCCTGCTACTGTGTGATTCAACCATTCATAAGGGGGTATTAGAGTCAGAAGGACCTGCTCGCAGCACTACCGACCCATCCAGATATTTTTCAACATCACGGCCTTGGATACCAAGGCGGTTTCATCGACTTTTTGATCCTCGAAGGTCCAAAGTGGGACAATGACAGTTGGACGGGACGTGGGACGATCCAAGTGACGCGGCACGAATCATTCTCATAGTTTACAAGTGAGAGACGGACTGTATTGACGGCTCTTGTATTTGTAGCAAATGGCGCTTCACTCGCAAAATCGCAGCGAACGCAGCGAACGGGCCCCCCGATGCAAAGGGGGGTAATGGGCAGACCATGCCCGTTAACAAACAGAATCCCTCGTCGGCTCTGGACGATGCATATTCGGTGCCGCACTCCCAGGGCCACGAACGGACCCTATGTCCCCACTTGGAGCCATTAAATGAATGCCCTCGCTGCCTACCAGAATTACGGGACAGCGTGCAACCCGTCCACACGTACCTCGAGGATGCCGACGAGTCAGACGACATCTGCAGCGACACGTCCGACGCCATATCCCTCACTCAATATACGTCGTATTTCCCCGCTTGCGGAACAAAAGGCTCTTCAGCCGTGCATGATGATTGGATTGAGAATGCTTTGCCGAGGTGTGAGCTGACTGACTCGGATGGGGCGCCGTTTCAGCGTTCCCGTGAGGAGGTGCGGGACGGGCTGCAATGTGAAAACAGTTCGGACGCGTCATCAGACGATATGGAGCCGGTTTTGATTTTTGAGAACCAAGCGGATCATCCGCCGGATTCGTGGCGACGGGACATCGAGACGCAGCGTGAACATCAAAGGCGTCCGAGTAAGGAACCTGTATGGCACAAGGAACGCTCATCGCGCCGAGAAGTGATATGGAATCAAGAAGCTTCATGCCGCCCAGAACATGAACATTTAGTACTTCCGTGGCGTCGAGAAGAACTGTGGCGTCAGGAACATTTGTGGCGTAACGACGTGCCGCGTGCCAGGAGCACGTCGACGCCGTCGGAGTCGATGGTGTATCCAGAACCGCCTGATGCTGATGGCGCCCCTGTGAACGGTGACAGTACCCAGGGGGTAGACAAGGTGTGCACTTGTCGTGATTTCGGTTTTCTGATGGAGTCCCTGACGCCTTTTGTGATTTAGCCGAACGAGCTGGATGAATTGCCCGTCGAGGCCGAACTGTTTCGCAATGCTCTACGTACCGAGGATCCATTTCGTATCATTGTGGCGAGTGATTCGTCGTTGCTCCCGTTCGCGCTCGCGTCACCTTGTGCATATGCCTTTTTAGGCTTTTTCGCCGTGGTCAAGTTTGAGGTGCATATTATTATTCAAGTATGCATCCCGCCCCCGCTGATTGCGTCGCTAGATGATGTTGCCGCCACCCGCTGGCGCTGAATCCGCTGACGCGGTGTTGCTCAAGGTGACTCTGGAGTGGCGGCATGGGGGTAAATCTGTCAATGGCAGCTCCGCCTCGACGCCGTGGTGGATGTCGCTCATGTCTTCAACCGAGCAAAGTCAATTCTATCCCGTCTCGAGCGACGTTCCGTTGACCGTGCAGTGTTTTCCTGATATACCGTCCTGTCCGAGCGAACCCTGTGCGACCCGGGCACGCCTCACATATGATGATGATACGGACGAGTCGTCGGACGACCTTGAGGCGTATGAGGTGTCGTCGCCCGCGTGGCACTGCCGGGGGTGCGGAAAGCTGAATGTGGTGGCGCCGTTCAGGAGCGGGTGGTCATGGACGTGTTCGTGCGGGGTAGGTGTTTTTCCGTGCCGGGGAAAACGTGTGGTAACATACAAGTCCGGGCGTTTTTGGCTGATCGCGCTGGGGAACAGGTGATTGGACGAACGGGACGTGGGCAGGTGTTGAGTCTTGATGCGTTGCGCGATCCGTACGGACTGACGCCGCCACTGCCCGTTCCGGACGCGCAGGGCCACGTCAAGCACACCATCTCGGCGGGCCCGGTGGGCGAGGAGTACATCACGTACAGGTTTGTGGGGACGGACGTGGTTCTGCAGCATATACCGTCTATGCAGGCACATGTGGTGGCGCAGGCGAATGGGCTGCTTGAGAAGCTGCAGGGGGAGGTGGACTTTGAGCCGGCAGAATCTGGTACGTGTGTGTATGTGTGTAGTGTTGTATGGAGCGGTGATGGTGGATTGGTGTTATTCAAGATGCCAAGGGCACCATGTTGATTTACCACGTCGCGTCTCGCAAGGCGTTTTTGAGCGCGCCCAGGGCGGCGCAGGACGTGTGGTGTTTCATGGAGAGTCTGATTACGGGTCGGTTCGGCCTGGATCGGGGAGTGGTTCGCTATGTGCGGGAGCTGGCGGAGTTGCGGTCCACGGTGTGGCTTTCAAAGGGTACTACCAAGGTGCGTGACATGTGTGCAGTAGTATACGGAACCCACGCCACGTTGACATTTTTTTTGGGGGGTGGGGGCCCGGAATGCCATTATGATAGAACCAGGAGACCGCGTCGGGATATACGCTTTTTCTGTCGACAGGGGCCTCGCTCACTCTCAAGATATATATCCGCAAGCGGGGGGAGCCTGTCAAAATGGTGCCATTGGAAATGCCGCACGGGTGTCTCTTGTTCCTTCACAACGCACACCAACCGATCAACGTACGAAACCATTGTTCTTGCATTTTAGAGTGTTTTTTTTTTTGTGCTAATGTGGTGGTGTGATATTTGTAGTATGATGTGCAGCATACGGGTCCGGCGATGTGTGAGTGTTTTTGTCACATGCGCATGTGTGATGATGTCGATGGGTTCATGTCGCTTCAGTGCTGGCGGCCCGGTGGATTAGTTATGCCCCTAAGGAGGAGCTGCAGGTCGAGACGTTGGGGCGGGTGTGATGTGTGTGGGAGAGACGTTGGGTGTTCTGCGTGATGCGGGAATTAAATTGTGGAACTGAATGGGCGGGTGAGTGTGTAGGGTTGACTGGTGGAGCAGGTAGTGTATAAGAGAGTTAATCAGAATTGTCTCCTTGGCGATGTG
Organism: Cantharellus purpuraceus; assembly: GCA_025174535.1. Lineage (NCBI taxonomy): Eukaryota > Fungi > Basidiomycota > Agaricomycetes > Cantharellales > Hydnaceae > Cantharellus > Cantharellus purpuraceus. The sequence continues at coordinate 166,228 of JALBUN010000048.1, forward strand.
TCAAACTGAATATTGTGGAGCCCAGCGCTGCATGTGTTGCCCCGGCTGATGTGGAGGAATGCATCATACCGGCGTGCACGATGCTCAGTGCGCAAGGCCGAATAGCTCAGTTGGTTAGAGCGTCGAGCTAATATGTGACTTCTGAAGTTGCTGTCACTCGAAGGTCTTGGGTTCGACCCCCACTTTGGCCATTAATTAAGTTTTTCCTTGGTTTGTTCGGTCTTTCGGGATCCCGTTCGGTGTTTAATTATCCGCTTAGTTTGCCTAATTATAACTTCTATATTACACGTCATCATCAGCTGGATCTACACTGTCTGATCTGACTTTGTACACGTGAGCACATGCATGGTTCTTCCGTCTGGTTTGCCAGTTGAATAGATTGCCTCTTTTGTATCACATCCCAACAGCACAATATAGCATGTGATGCCCTCTGGAAACCCTGAATGATTGATTAATCGGGAAAGTGCCTTTGTTTGTAATTCACTTGCTCCAGATACGCCCTCGGAACGATTTCGAGAATCACCTGATATGCCCTGGGGCGGTAGAGAGAAAGGTTCTTTGATTGCTATATGACTGAGGTTGTCCAGCCAATCGATGCTTTTTTCACTCATGTTTGGTCTGTTGTGCACACGATGTGTTAGTGTGTGTCTATCTAGTTTGTTTTTTCTGCATAATTTGATAGCGTGGACTGTCGGTGTAGGACTTGTAAGCATGTATGTTTTAATCGTATTGCACTTGCTTTGCTCATCGGAGAAGTATGTTATGCACCGAGTCTGTTGGGGTGCGTTATCTTGCCCCAAGTATAGCATGCGTGATGAAATGCCAAATGTTGGACTTGGCAATGATCTCCTGGATCTAGACTTTTTTACGTGCGAACATATGGGCTATGCGTGGTTCTTTTTTTGTTTGGTTTGACCCTCGAATACATGGACCTTTTTGTACGACGTGATGTGTGATGGGGATATGGATGGGATTAGGGCATGGGGGGACTGTGTTTTGGGGGGTGTTTTTGTTTTTTTTTGGAGGGATGGTGTGTGTTTTGGTTTCTGAGGGATTTGATAGTGTGGACTGTTGGTGTGGGGCTTGGAGGCTTGTGTGTTTTTGTGATTTGAGTGTATTGCACTTGCTTTGCTCATCAGAGTATGTGTTATGCATTAGGTCTGTTGGGGGGTGGTCATCAAACTTGATGGGCATTGTTTGCATCACCGTTTGGAGAAGATGTTTCGTTCGCCTTTGCTTTTTGTGACGCCCTGCTGGCTAGACTTGATGATGTGTTGGATCTAGACTTTTTTTTACATGTATGGATCGTTCTGTCTGGTTTGCCCCTTGAATGCATGGACCTTTTAATTGTACGACGTCGGAACAGCACGGTATGGTATGATATTGATATGCGGACGGCATCGCTCTGAGGATTATAACTGTTATGCATATCATCGTTTTGGCGAGGATGTTCATAGCCAACCAATATTTTTATCCTCCCCCGAGTATAGCATGATGAACGCCCACTGCTGTTGGACGTGGTGATGTGTTGGATTCTAGACTCTTTGCACGCCAACACACGCACACGCACCATGCATGTTTGGCTTGTATACATGGACGTCGTCGGAACGGCGTAATATAATATACCTATGATATGTGATGGGGATATGGATGAGACCAGGGCAGGGGGGGGGGGTGAACGCGGTTTGTGGGGATTGCTTATCTTTGGAGTGATTGATTATGGATGGCTCTTTTTGTGTGTGCCTGGGTAGGCACGCCGAGGGAGGGAGGGGGGTGTCGACCGCGTGTATGATGGGCGACATGAGGATGCCGCGTTTTCGGGGGGGGAGGAACATGTGCAGAGTTTATGGTGGACACTGGTGTTGTTTGTGGCGATAGTGGTGTGCTCGTTGGTGTATGATACGCGTACGGGGGTCACCGCAAGAGCCCATCACGATATGCTATCACGCAAGGTGTCCACCCTGCCCAACGTCGTACACTCCAGCACCCAGCCAAAAAAAAAAAAAAACAAATAGAGCGTGTGTGTGTATACCCCCGCCTGGCGCGTCACACGCCCCGTCACGAGCGCGCGTACCACCCGTCGTACGGTACCGTAAGTATAGGTGGGTGTGGGTACGTACTGCCGTCGCCGTCGCCGTCGCCATCGCCGTCTCGCGTTCTCTTTCTCAACAGCCGCCAGACAAAGTACGGTAAGAAAACACACACGTTCTGGCACGACGATTTCGCAGCTGACGCTCTCAGGGCGCTCCCATACCACGCATAGGGCGGGTGAGTGGCTTGACCGCTCAACAACAACAAAAAAAAAAAAAAACAATTTGAATAGAAAAACCAGAGTTAAACAGCATACCCAGCACACAACGCCCAGCATAAAGCGCACCACCACCCCCACACACACCACCACCCCGCACACCACCGACATGCCCTCCAAAAAGGCCAAACTAGGACACCGAAAGAAACACCACCAACAACCACCACCACCATCACCCGACATCAACAACGGCGTCGCCACAAAGTGAGTGTGTGCGCCCCATCTCTCTATCGAATAATTCATCCCCTCCCCCCCCCTGTTTTTCCTACCTTTTACGGCTATGACAGCGCACGCGTAGACTCCCCAGCGGACACCTCATCTCCAAGCCCCGCATCACCCCCAGCGCACCCAGCGGCGGCGACGGATCCCCACCCCATGACGGCCAAAGACCCGCCGCCCCCAGACCCCATCGCAGTGGCAGACAAGCTCAAGGAACAAGGCAACGAAGCGTTCAAGGCAAAGCGATACGACGACGCCCTCGTTTTATATACAAAAGCAATAGGTGCGCAGCACACTCACAACACCCCACCCGCTCACTCAAGGTCCGTAGCCGTGCACCCGACGGAGCCGACCTACCTCACCAACCGCGCCGCATGCCACATGGCGCTCAAGCTCTTCCGCGCCGCGCTGACCGACTGTCAACACGCGGCGGCGCTGCAGTCCCCCTCGGGCGGGCGGGCGCCCGCCAAGACGCTGATCCGGATGGCCAAGTGCCACCTGGCGCTGGGGAGCCCCAACCCCGCGCTGTCCGCCATCCGCGGGGCGCTGGAGACGGACGGGACGAATGCCGTGGCGCGCGAGGTGGAAAGGGCGGCGCGGCGGATGGAGGTGCATTTGGCGCGGTTCGCGGCGGCCCGGGGGAGGGGGGAGTGGGGGATGGCGCGGCTGGCGCTGGAGCAGGCGCGGGGGGAGTGTGAGGGGGGGGAGCCGGTGGAGTGGCGGTGTTGGCGGGTGGAGCTGGAGCTGGCGAGGGGGAAGGTGGAGGGGGCGATGCATGCTGCCAAGTGAGTGTGCCCAGACGCGCCGGTGTGTGCTGATGTGTGTGTGTGTGGCAGCGAGGCGTTCCAGGTGGACAAAAAGTCGCCGGATGTGCTGTGTGTGCGGGGATGGGTGATGTTTTTGGCGGGGAAGCTGCCGGGCGGGCTGCAGCACGTGCAGCAGGCGTTGGCGTACGACCCGGACCACACGCGTGCGCGCAAGCTGATGCGGCGGATCAAGGAGGTGGAGCGGATCAAGGAGGAGGGGAACGGGGCGTTCAAGGCGGGGCGGCTGGGGGAGGCGGTGGAGAAGTACACGGCGGCGCTGGGGGTGGTGGAGGCGCGGGAGGAGGAGGCGGGCGGGGGGACGATCCGTGCCACGCTGTTGTCGAACCGGGCCACGGCGCTGGTGAAGGTGCGTGCGCGCGGCGCGGCGGGGCATGGCGTGATGGCTGATGCACAGCAGCTGGAGCGGCACGGGGAGGCGCTGGCGGACACGAATGCGTCGCTGGCGCTGGTGCCGACGTCATACAAGGCGTTACGCACGCGGGGACGGATCCACGTGGCGGGGGAGGCGTACGAGGCGGCTGTGAGCGACTTCCAGGCGTCGCTTGAGCAGGTGCGGATCGACGGGAGCCAGGCCGAGGAGCGGGCGCTGCGGCAGGAGCTGCGGCAGGCCGAGGTGGGGCTGCGGCGGAGCAAGAGCAAGGACTACTACAAGATCCTGGACATACGCAGGGACAGCAGCGCGCAGGACATCAAGCGGGCGTACCGGAAGCAGAGCCTGCTGCACCATCCGGACAAGGTGCGTGGTTCTGGCTGTGCGTGCGTGCTGTGCGTGGTGCCGAGCGTGTGCCAGGGCGGGGACGAGGAAAAGTTCAAGCTGGCGGCGGAGGCGTACCATGTGCTCTCGGACGGGGGGCGGCGACGACGGTGGGTGCGGTCTGTGCCTGTGCGTGGGTGTGCTGACCGGAGCAGATACGACGCGGGCGAGGACGGGGAGGACGGGGGGGGAGGGGCGGATCTGGGCGACGTGTTTGGGTTTGGGTTCGGAGGGTTCGAGGGGGGAACGCGGTACCATCATGCGCGTGGGGGCTTTCCGTTTTGAGAAAAATATGAAACACGAACATGAGCACTCATTCATGCGGGGCTGGCCCATTGAGATCCACTGGGGGTGTGACCTTTGAGAGGCGTGCTTGTGTGCTGAATGGCCCTCTCCTGCCCCTTGCTCCTCTCCTCTCCCCATGCACGCCGCCGCCGCCGCCGAGCGCGTGCACGTCCCCCCTGACGAGCCCCCCGAGTCTCCCTTTTCCCCCCCGTACCGCACCGACGCCTGCATCGAGCACCGTCCCGTGCAGCTCCACCCGCACCTGCGCATCCAGCTCGAGGCCAGCGTCCAGAGCATGCACCAGGCCGCGCTCATCCGGCTCGTCCGCCAGGTCCACGCCTGTCCGGAGCCCGTCCCGCCCCTCCTCGCCCCCGACTGTCTTCCCAGTGAGTGTGCCGTGCGTCGTCGTGCACGCCGTCGTCGTTTCTCACGTCGTGGCAGGCCATTCTGATCTGCAGCAAGGCGAGCGCATCCACGCGGTGTGCCAGGTGTGTGTTGCATGCGTCTGGCACGTCCGGCCCGCTCTCACGCCCCCCCGCCCCCAGCTGCTCTCCCAGATCCGCGAACAGCAGCACCAGGCGCAGCTGCGGCAGGCGTACCAGGCGTACGGCGCAGACCACCGCACCGCCGCCAAGCAGCTCTACGCCCGCGAGCAGTTCGCCGTGGCATACATCCACTACTGGTCCCTCTTCGCCTGTCTCGCGTGCGACCAGTGTCGCCGTCTGCCCCCCGCCCACCGCCACAACCTCGCCGTCGACCTCCTCGAGAAGCTCGCCGTCACCGCCCTCCGCGCCGGCTGGCTCGCCGACGCCGCCAACTTTGCCGCCGAGGCCCTCCGGCGCGAGGACCAGAGCACCCGCGCCCGCATCTGGCTGGCCACCGCCCAGCTGGGCCTCGGCACCCTCGACGCCGCCCGCACCAACCTCTCCCTCCTGCCCCGCCGCGGCCACTTTCCCCCCTCCTTCCCCCCCTGGATCGAGGCCCGCGTCGTCGCCCAGCGCGAGGTCCTCGCCCGCCTCGAGCAGGAGGCCCGCGGCGTCTTTGACGTCCGCGCCATGGACCGCGACCCCCCCGACGCCCGTCCCCGCACGCCCCACTCCACGGCCGTGTTTCAGATCGAGGCCACCCCCCGTGGCTGGCGCACCATGGCCCGCGTGGCCAAGGATGCCCTCTTGTTGGTCGCCGCCCCGCTGGCCTGTGCGCCCTGTTACACTGCGGACGATGAGGCGGCGGCGCCAGCTGCACCGGCAGCACCGGCAGCACCGGCAGCGCCGTCCTGCGAAACACCGAGCACGCACCTCCCGCCCCTCCCGCTGGGCACGCCCTCTTCCGCCTCCCCTCTGGCGGACGACGACGCCAACGACCCCACGTCGCTCTTCTCGCTGGCGCTCGTGGCGGACAGCGTGTTTGAGCAGGCCAAGGCGCATTCGGAGCTGGACAGCGCCGCGGCGGCGCAGGCGCGTGCGTTGCGTGCGTATCTCCATCCGCGGGGTGTGTTGGCGTCTGCGTTTGTGCCGACGCAGACGGGCGCGGGCGCGGGCGCAGGCACGGGCGCGTTGCAGCCGAGCGGGTTCCCGAGGACGGTGCATGAGGAGGACCCGGCGGTGATGACGCTGGCGGAGCTGGCGGAGGGGGTGTATATGGAGGCAAAGGTGTTGCCGGTGGTGAGGGTGGCGGTGAGGGGTGCGGCGGCGAGGGCGGGTGCTGCTGCGAGGGCGGTGGCGAGGAGGCGGAGGTGGGAGGGGGCGGTGGGGTCGGGGGAGGTGATTGAGGTGGTGGGGAACGAGTTGAGGGCCGCTGCTATACTTGTGGCGCAGCATTATACGGTGTGTATTCCGCATCCGCATGGTGATGCTACGACGTCCGCCTTTGCGTCTTCCTGCTCTGCCTCCGCCTCGTCGTACGAACGACCGTTGCACGCGGGGCATGCGGTGTACGTGCCGGCGTTGAAGCTGGTGCCGTGTGCGGCGCCGGGGGAGGCGAATACGTATCCTACGTTTCATGGGCCGTATCTCGTGAGTGTTTTTCAGTACAGGTGTGGGTGGAGTGCTGATGGGTGGTATTGTTTTTTATGCACGCACGCACGCACGCACTGGTATCGGCATTGGTATCGTGTTTAATGTCATCTTTTATTTATTATTTATTTTCACGACATGATGTTTTTTTTATCTGTCTGATTCATTGTGGACAGTTTTTACGCGCGATGACGGATTTGAGAGCGGGGACGATTTTGTCGTTTGGGGGGTTTTCGGGGGGGAGGATGATGGCTGCTGGTGCTTCTGGCTCTGGGGCTGGTGCTTCGGGTGGTTCTGGTGCTGGTGGTTCTGGCTCTGGCTCGGGTGCCTCGGGTGGAGCCTCGGGTGCTTCAGGTGCCTCGGGTGCTTCAGGTGCAGGCATGGGCGCGGGAGGGACGGTGTTGAGAGCGCGTGTGACGGCGTTGGCGTCGGGATCGGGACCGGGATTGGGACCGGGAGGGGAGAGTCTGGGAGGGGAGAGTGGTGCGACGTCAAGGGTGTCGCGGTTGAGTCCGAGTCCTAGTCTCCGTCACAGTCCTAGTGTCAGTCCGGGGCCTAGTGTCAGTCCGGGGCCTAGTCTCAGTCCGGGGCCCAGTCCGACGCGTCCCAGTCCGGCGGGTGCTGCTAGTGCGGGGAGTGGGGTGGGGTCGAAGGTGTCGTCGAGGGGGTTGTTGGTTCCTCCTGGTGGTGGTACTGGTGGTGCGACGCCTTCCTCGGGGTCGTCGTCTCGTCCGCCTTCTTCGTCTCGGTCTCCGCTATCCTGGTCGTCGTGAAGATGCGGGAATATGGGGATATGGGGAAAAATAGAGGGAAAATGGAGGAGGGGGAGAAGGGGGAGAAGAAAAGAAAAGAAAAGAAAAATAACAAGAACAAGAAGAACAAGAACAAGAACAAGAACAGGGAATGGGTCAAAGAGTTGTGTTTGCGAGCGATGATCGTGTGTGTGGTGCTTTTTTGATGACCTCTTCACCACTCCTCTTTTTTTTGCTTTTTTTTTCGTGATCCTGCCCTGCCGTGTTGTTGTTGTTGCTTCTTTCCCGCGTGCACGCTTTTCGACTCGTGCTGCTGCTCCGCGTTTTGATTCATTGTCCTGTTTTTTTTTCTCATTCTTTCCCTATTCCCGCCCCCGCCCTCGTCTTCGTCTTTTTTTCGTTGACATATATGTTTCTCTATGCAGCACCCGTCTACCCCCCCTCGTACATTCTAGCGTAACACTACTACTTGCATTATAGTTGTCGTATCCATCCATATGCATCATTTCGACGACGTCTTGGACGCTATTTTTTTTTTCTCGTTTGTTTGATTCTGTTCATTCATTTACTGATGTTTCTTCTTTCTATTAAATCTTTGTCTTGTTGTGCTTTTTTTAAATTTTTACTCCCCCCCCCCCTTCTGTTTTGGACGATTAATTGGATTCTCGCCATAGGACTCGTCAACTCGCTCCTGTTTTGTGTCATACAACCACGGTCGGTCGTCCGTAGTTTGTTTGTGACACTGCTCCGAAACACGTTTACATAGATTTTTACTTTTCTTTCATTGATATATATGCGTACATGTATTTTGTATACAGTGTCATAACATGATTGTACGCATATATATTATAAAACGCTTCTCGAGTCGAAAGTCGCCTTCTGTTGTTTGATGTATAGGATCTACGTAGCGAGCGGCATGGCAACGCCAGTCCACGGTGAACCATGACATGTTGACCACACCGTACTTCATGGAAACCTTATAATCACATCCGGAGCCCCCATGTCCAAATCCAGCCACAAACGATCTCGGCAACTTTATACCACGCACACCATGAAAAAAAACCTTCTTTTCTTCGACCCCAAGTTCATTAATCATGGCATTGTCATGCTTCGGGAGCGGGAACATGCGTACGTACGTACGTGGCTAATGGACGGTAGGGTTGTTCGAGAAGGCGTCCTTCCACTTGTGAGAGAGCGATGGGGAAGATCGCGCATCCATCCGAGGGGGGCAGTATCATAAGCTTAAAACACCCAGGAAGCCCCGAGAGCCCCGAGATCTCCAGAGATCTCGAGACGCAACACACCGCAGGGTTCGAGGGCCCACCTACTACTTGCCTTGTATGTTTCGTGAGTGGCTTTGGTGCCATGTTGAAGGATCATCGTCGTCCCGTCGTCAAAAGGGCGGAGAGAGTCCTGGACAGGGAGGGCGAGAGACTGCTTTCGGCTTGGGGTGTGGATGCTCCCCCCCCCTGGCGTGCTGCGTGATGTGAGGGGTGGGGGGGAGGCGATCGACGGGACATGCCGTCTGTGCACCGGGAGGGGTGAATCGAGATCGAGTCTGTGAGGGGGGTGCGAAGGGCGCGAGGGGGATGGGAATGAACGAATGTGGTATGGAGATCGACATACTACCCGAGGGCTGCGCTCAAAGCGATGGGTGACGAGACGGCGAAAACCTGACAGAGGGCTCGAGGGGTAGAACCTCCGAACAGGAGCAGGCGCGTGATTCCCGAATTCGATGGCTTCCATGAGATTGGTTGCCGAGATCGGGAAGGCTAATGGGAGAAGACGCGAGAGTGAGCATCGGGGAGGGTCATGTTCCGGGTTCATAGGGCGGTGAACGGGGAAGGGGGATTGCTCGAGGGTGTGGCATGCCATTCGTGGAACATGGCGAGCATATGCGCCACTTGGCGCGGCTGTCGATTTGAAAGATGTAGTCATATGAGATGAGAGGGAATGGAAGGTGAGTGGATCTGTAGTGCGACTGCTGGGCTTGCCGAGATCGGTGGCAGCCGTGTCCAGGTGAGCATCGAGGACGGTCACGAGCCATATCCGTGTGGCAATGAACACAGGGGATGGAGGTTGCAGTGCGTCAGGAGCCATTAGTGGGAGATTGACGCGAGTGTGCTCAGAGATCAAATGGACAGAGGGTTCCAATCAAGGGGAGGCGTATGGGTTCTCGAAGTTGACGGCTTCTTCGAAAAGATCGTGTGCAGAGATCGCTGAAATCGACGGGTGGGCGCGAGAGAGTGAGCAGTACACCAGCGAGGCTAACCATCACCCCTAGTGGGTAGACGCAAGTGTTTGATGCAGATCAGACGAGCGGAGCATGGTGTTCCGCCTTTGTGTTCAGACGATTTGGGGGGCTGGAGGTGACTTTTGCACACCGGAGAAATTTTTTTGGGTTTGATGTGTTTCGAGTTGAATAGAGCACGTCCACGGGCTCAGATGGTGCCCTTGTGATATCGGGTCGAGATGGGAAGTGCATATGCCTGGTCTTGTGTGAAACAGGATCAGTTTGTGAATGTAGGCTGTCTCCAAGGAACGGAAAGGTCTCATAAAGTCCTCTAAACTAACAGGGCCGGTGTAATCGGTCGTATCCATGTGCCATGGTCCATTTAGCACCCTGCTGTGCAATGATTGTCTTGCAGCTCTGGTTGGACTTTACTACATATCTGCTCGCTGAAAATGTTATTGGAGAACTTGTAGATGATGGTCTATCGGCGAATGTGGCTGAAGGTGAAGCGAGGGCGGTGACGACCGTTGCCCAACACAGCCAAATACGGAGTACATTCTTACCTATACATCAACGCTATACCCTAACCCACTCTTACTTTCTTCAGAACACACTTTTTGTACGTTACTAGATGTCTCGCTTTGTTAGACCATCCAAATATCGGTGAGCATCTCTCGGACCAACCTAGGAACCAGTATATTCAAGCAACGACAGACATGTCTTTGGGCAACCCGCCAAAAAGGAACATTGCCTCGAAAATGTCAAAGTCTCCAGCAGCGCATGGGACACCAACCTCCTCGCCGTCTCCGGTGTGAGTATGCCCACCCGATCTCTTATCAGTACACGACGATTGACAATCCTTCCGCAGTCCTACCTTAGTTTGAACTGGAATGCCTCCGGTGGTGGCGCATTTGCCATTCTTCCCCTCCCATCACCCTTCCGTCCTCCTCCTCAGAACCTTCCTTACAAACTGCCCGACGTCATCCCCCTTGCCCGTGGTCACACTGCCCCAGTTCTCGACACCGACTGGTCGCCCTTTGACGACAACGTCGTCGCTTCCGGAGGCGAAGACGGGAAAGTGCTCGTCTGGAAAGTCTCACCAGATGCTTTCGAGGGCTGGGGCGCGGACGGTTGGGTGCCGCAGGACTTTGACCCGGTAGCGCGTATCGATGGCTCACCACGCAAGATCGGTCAAGTCCTTTTCCACCCCACCGCCTCCTACGTCCTTGCAACCGCTTCGGGTGAGCACAGCGTCAAGCTGTGGGACCTCAACGTCGCCGAGTCCCCCCGAGCGACGCTTGTCGGCCACACGGACACTATTCAGAGTATAGCATTCAACAGTACCGGCACGGTCCTTGCAACGACCTCGCGAGATAGGAAGATCCGACTGTTCGATCCCAGAGCAGGTGGAGAGGCTGTAAGAGTGACGGATGGGCACAGCGGAATTAAAGGCGCCAGGGTGTGTTGGATGGGCGACAAGGACAATTTTGCTACGACGGGTTTCAGTAAGATGAGTGACAGAGAGGCCATAGTCTGGGAGGCTGGCGGACTGGGTGTCGTCAAGAAGTTGGCTCTTGACCAGTCTGCAGGTGTGGTCATGCCCTTCTGGAGTGACAACAATGTTCTTTTCCTTGGTGCGTCGCATCGTCACTTGTCAAAGTAACGTTACTGACGTTGCTTTCACAGCTGGAAAGGGGTAGGCGTTGTTTCCTTTCCCCCACTGATTCATGCTGACAATCGTACAGCGATGGCAATGTCCGTTACTATGAGTGGGAGTCTGACTCGCTGTACGCTCTCGCCGAGCACAAGTCTGCTGATCCCCAGCGAGGCATGTGCTTCCTTCCCCGTCGTGCGCTCAACGTATCCGAATGCGAAATCGCGCGTGCATACAAGGTTGCAGGAACAACCATCGAGCCCATCGCATTCGTTGTTCCTCGTAAAGTGCGCCCCCTTTCTTTCCTCTCACGCCGCTTCAACAACTAACTACAACACCCCTTCCAAGGCTGACTCCTTCCAATCCGACATCTTCCCTCCCGCTCCATCCTCCGAGCCCGCACTCACCGCGGGTGAGTTCTTCTCCGGAAAAATTGCCGCGCCGAAGCTGGTCGATCTCGATACAGGCGCTATCTACGCGGGCAGTGCTCCCACGAGAACTGCTAGTGCTCCTGCTCCTGCCCCTGCTTCGGCGCCTGTTGCAGCACAGCCAGCAAGAGCTGCAAGCATTCCAACCCCAACCCCCACTGCTACACGTGCATCTCCTCCAGCGTCTCCGACGGCGCCTATAAATATTCCGGCGGTCTCGCACCCATCTTCTTCACCCAAGGAGTCGGGCTCGCCTTCCCACTCGCGGACCAATGGGGTACGCGGTCTTGGTTTTTACCATCATCCTAACTATTCATCCTGATGTTGAGCAGTCTCCAACCTCTTCTTCTTCTGCATTGCAAGAAGAAAACACGCGATTAAATTCTGAGCTGCGCGCTGCACGGGGCCAGATTCGGACACTCGAGCTGCAGATTGAGAGCATGCGTGCGAACGCGCAGAAGGCTGCGGCGCTTTTGGGATAGAGACTGATCGATGGTGGAATGCGGTGCGCAGGCGCAGGTGGGAAGGGAATAAATAGCAAAGGCATAGTATAATAGTACCGAACTGTAAAAATTCGACGTGGGGATAAATTCTTACTGATTCTTTGCAATTGAGTGCTAATCGTTCGAGTCGTATCAGTATCTGGTCATCACAGAAATGCATGCGATGGCAAGACTCTTGTCACCTGCTGTATAACAGACTTTCCTCGCAGTACGTACATCCCTATTGAGCAAAACTCCTGTGGCGAGTACAATTGCAAGGCGAGCCTATAATCACACAATCACTCCCTGGTGTCATCTGTATGGAGATGTCCGCGGGTTGCTGTCCCAAAGGCTGCATATATATGAATTCGAGGCACCGTTGAGACGCCGAAATCTGATAGGTGAAGCTGGAAGAGTTCTTTCAGAGTTGTAATTCCAGATCACGAGACAGACCCTTGCAGACCAAGTAGATATGATTTCCTCGAAACGATCAATATCAATCACCCGCTACTGATGTTTGTGGCCGTGAAACGGACAGACAAGACCATCATGAGTTGGAGGTGCCTCTAAGATATTTCTCCGTCTATATGCTCAATACTAAATCGTCCGATGTCGCTGTATGTTTCATGGAGATCCGGCCTGAAAAACAATATGCTGGACTGCAGGTACGACAAACACAGAAACGCACGTACTCGATTGGTTTCAGTGGGACATACCTAGGCATCAGACCTCCCAGTCTTTCCAGAACTAGTAAGCTCTCCTTACCGTTGGAAGCGGGGAGAGACGTTGGAAATGATTACCAGAGAATTTTAAAATATATCGAACTCTGATGAACGAGGGGATTCCGATTTCGCCACGAGAAACACGGCATTCTTAATATTTTGAGTGTCTCCCCATTTAGGGCCATAATCTGCGTCAGTTTCCCCAATCCAACCCCTCACTATTCGCATCTATCTCGGCTGTGAACAATTCATAGTACCGCGGGATGGCTACTCCTTGAATGTGTTCCATCTCTTCATGTAACCAGGTTTGTTTCACGCGCTAGTTTTGGAGAGCGGCGGCGAGCAGCGACTTTGATGTCGAGTGCTGGTAGGCAATATTGACTAGAAAGGTTGACGGGGTACACCGAGCCCACTCTGCCACAACCGAATCGCTCTGCCTCTATGGAGAGATGGAGACAGAAGTCGCTTTGAGGGGGGAGTTTGGAGGGGGGACGAGGAGCTGGACCGACTCTCTTATTAGCTTCTACAGTGAGCATTGCTGGTTTCGCAGGCTTTGCTGGGCCTTTCAAGCATGTCAATGGGATTTGAGCATCCTTGATTTCAATGAGGCGGTCGATAGTCACAGATGAAAAGGCTATAAAGACCAAACAGCTTGAAAACCCCCCTCATCATGAACGTACTGGCCTGCATCCTATCAAAAAAAAAAAAAAATAGCTTTCAGTGCCACTGCGGCTTATTCACCGAGTCGACACTTATGTAAGCTGCTTGACTGATAATTTGCTCACATGGCCTCTGCCTCAGCTCCGGCCGATTTCCTCTCTATCAGACCCACAAGTTGACCTTCATATATACATTCATATGTTTTTCTTTCCTCAGCCATTCACCCCCCACTGAACATCTGAGATATATCAGAGCAGATTCTAATACTCTCTGCTTCAATTTCCAGTTCTTTTTAAATCTAGGCTCTTATCTGACAAGACACTGATGGTTTTGGCATTCAGTCATGTAATGCCAAAAGAGCCACAGAGAGGAGTACTAGAAGATTATCCAGTCTCACACTCTTTTTCTTACTCTTTTCTGGTTCATTTATAAGGCCATCAAACTTGAGGATCCATGTGCCTCATGCCAATGTTCAACCTGCTGCACCAATTTTACACTTCAATGGCAGGAGAAAAGCATTGAATGGCCTTTAATTTGGTATGCAAAGCAATTGCAAGAGACAGCCATCAGGAAAGGAAGGACTCACTCTAACACCACTGCCTAAGCTCTCAGGATGCCTGTTGGAGATTTCCTACATGTTGTGCAATGCTGCATGACCTTGTGGGAAGACAAATGTTCTGCTAAACTAGTGATGGTGTAGCAACAGTAATACCCAAAGCAGGTGTCCCATTTGTCCCTCAACACTCAGTGTCAGGGTTCAAATAAGTCATATTCTATTTTTAGTATTTTCTCTTGACACCCCTATCAGTGCAGCCTGTCAGGGTGCGTCTCCCCTATTTCATTGCCCCTATCACTTCCCCTATCCTTCCTCCCCTATCTTGGTTCTCCTATCCGTCTCCATCATTTAGTATAAAGACTCGCCTTGGTGCAGTGTGATCCCCTCAGCTTGATCTCTGAGGATATCCGCTGTACCAGGTAAGTCCCATGTATTTATCAGAAACAGCTGTATAGACTGAGGATATCCGCTGTACCAGCTGGCATTATTTCTTATCGGCTCTCACTTATTGAGTATCTTGTTGTTGTGGCCTCGTCATCAGCGTCACCCTCACAGAAGATCAAGCTCATAAGATGACCCCACACCTCATAACACTTTCCCTATTAACTACTTCACCGATACCATGACCGATCAGCTCCCTGAAGCCTATTGGGACACTCTAGGTGAAAGTGGTGGCTTTCTGTGAGCGTTGTTCAACACCCAGGCGCAGCAGCTCCAGCAGCTGCAACTCCAGAACCAGCACCTCCAGAGCCAGTTCGCCAATGTCCAGAACAATCTAGCAGATGCTGCCACTGCTGCCGCCATCGCTGCAGCACAGACCATCTCTCAGACCACCTCATTTCCCACACCTTCTCCTACATCGTCATCTGTTCGCCCAATAAGGGCAGCCGAACCAGCCAAATTCAATGGAGATCGTGCAGAGACGGAAGGTTTCATTCGCTCTATCAGGCTTGCCATTGCAGTCCAGCCTACATCTTTCCCAGATGAGTGGACCAAGATCCTCTATGCCCTCTCTTTTATGACAGGAGGTTCTGCTGAAGTATGGGTGCACAATGAGACACAGGCAGTCATTGACAGGACCTCACCGCTCTCCACCTTGGAGGAATTCATTAAGCAGGTGGAGAATGCTTTTGGGGACCCTGACCGCTCTCGAACAGCACGAACAAAGTTACACGATCTTAGGATGACACCTGGCATGTCAGCAGATGAATACACAGCACAGTTTGAGATACTAGCAGGAAGGACTGGGTTTAATGATGCAGCACTGGAAGATGCCTATGCCCGAGGGCTCCCTGCAATGATTCTTGACAAGATCCATGCACAGCCATCCCTCCTGTCCGATCTCAAGGCATGGAAGGAAGCAGCCTGTCAAATTGACCGCAACCACCGTCGTCTTCTAGAAGTGAGACGTGCTCAGACCTCCCTCACTCCTGTCCGCTCTACCCCATCCCGCCCTCACAGCACTCCAGTCATCTCTGTACCAACTACCTTGGCAACCTCTAATGGTGCTGCACCTATGGATATTGACTCCAACCGCCATCGCATTGAGACTCGGACGTGCTATAACTGTGGAAAGCATGGCCATATATCCCCAGCATGCCCTGAACCACGCAAGGAATGTATCCGAGCTGATCTCACACAAACAGCAATTGCAGGCATGATATCAGAGTCAGTAGCAGCTGCACTGAAGGCCAAGGAAGAAGCGCAGAAGGCAGTAATTCCAAAGCAAGAGGAGAAGCAGGATTTTCTTGAATCATGTACTGTAGGGCTCACAAGCGATATGTTACACGCACACTCCCCTATCCATCAGACTGAAACCAAAACAGCCATGCCTGAAAACCCTTCTCAACTTCCAGCTAAACATGATGACCCTCCTCGTCTCTACCTTCGATCTGCAGACATCCATCGATGTACAAGAATTCCCATGAAAATCCACTCGGTAGACACTGGATACCCTCTAGCCATGGATGCACTCCTCAATAGTGGTGCTACAGGAATGTTCATTGATGCAGAATATGTCAAAGCAGAGAAACTTTGAACATGCCCTCTACCACGTGCCATACCTGTTTATAACATTGATGGGACCCCAAATGAAGCAGGTTCAATCAAGGAAGAAGTCGATCTCATCTGCACATATGGGACCCATACCGAACATGCCACATTTTCAGTCACAAGCCTGGGAACCTTTGGCATAATTGTTGGGCACACCTGGCTTGTGAAGCACAACCCAGAGGTAGACTGGCATACAGGAAAGGTACAGATGACTCGCTGCCCTGATTCATGTGGAGAAGTACCAGAACACAAAGAGCATTCGCTTGGTACAACTCCTTCAAATGGCAAGAACTCACACAGGCAACCCCAGTACGAGGGAGACCGAACATTTGTTATCTTTGTAGAAGAAGACTTGGAGAATATCTATGCTGGTTCAACAGTTTCTCAACAGCTTGCACAGAAGGCTGCAGAATCTACTCCAGTCAAAACCTTTGAGGAGATTGTCCCAAAGGCATACTGGGGATTTAAGGATGTTTTTGCAAAGGAGTCCTTTGACCAACTTCCACCTCGAAAACTGTGGGACCACGCTATTGAACTCACTCCAGGAGCGCAACCCTTCAGCACAAAGGTCTATCCAATGTCCCCAAATGAGCAGAAGGAGTTGGACGCATTCCTTGAGGAGAACCTACGGAATCATCATATACGTCCTTCCAAGTCACCCATGGCATCCCCTGTCTTTTTTGTGAAGAAGAAGGACGGTAATCTTCGTTTTGTGCAAGACTACTGCAAGCTGAATGATATCACAATCAAGAACGCCTACCCACTACCCCTGGTACCAGACATCATGAATAAAATTGCCGCAGCCAATGCCAAGTACTTTACCAAGCTTGACATCCGATGGGGATATAACAATGTGCGTATTAAAGAGGGCGATGAGTGGAAGGCAGCCTTTCGAACCAATCGTGGTCTATTTGAACCCCTGGTCATGTTCTTTGGTCTCACAAACAGCCCAGCAACCTTTCAGACGATGATGAATGGCATTTTCAAGGAGCTCATTGATGATGGCACTATGGTAGTGTTCATGGACGACATCCTCATTTTCACTGAATCCCTAGAACAACACCACACGATTGTGCAATCTGTCCTTGAAATTCTTCGGGCCAACCACCTGTACCTCAAACCAGAGAAATGCCTTTTCTCGCAACAGAAGGTAGATTATCTTGGATTGATTCTCTCACAGGGACAGGTAGCTATGGACCCAGTTAAGGTGGCCGGAGTCAGAGACTGGCCCACACTGCGCAATGTGACAGAAGTCAAATCCTTCCTGGGTTTCATCAATTTCTATCATCGCTTCATTGAGGACTTCTCACATATCGCAAAGCCTCTGAATCGGTTAACAAAGGCAGATACACAGTGGTCCTGGATACCTGACGGCCCAGAACAAGAAGCCTTTGATAAACTCAAGCAGCTTGTCACGTCAACTCCAATCCTTGTCCTCCCAGATCAAACCAAGCATTTTCGACTAGAGACAGATGCTTCAGCATATGCAACAGGTGCTGTTCTATCTCAACTCTGTGACGATGAGAAATGGAGGCCGGTAGGTTTTGTATCCAAGAGCCTTTCAGATGCAGAGCGCAACTATGCCATCCATGATAAGGAATTGCTCTCAGTCATCCGTGGACTAGAAGAATGGCGCCACATCTTGGAAGGGACCAAATACAAGATTGAAATCCTTAACGACCATCAAAACCTCACATATTTCCGTACAGCTCAGAATCTCAATCATCGACAAGCTCACTGGTCACTATACCTTTCTCGTTTTGACTTTGAACTGATCCACCGTCCTGGATGACATTCAGCCAAACCTGATGCCCTCTCACAACGTGTAGATCATAAGCGGGGGGAGGAAGATAACCAGAACCAGGTTCTTCTTGGCCCTGAGCGTTTCCACATCGATGCGACATCCACCTATCCAGGGCCAGAAGCTCAAATGATCACAGGAAAAGGAGACATATTCCTGGAACGTGTGTGGAACTGCACCAACAGAGATGAAAAGGTTGTAAAGGCTCTTAAGGAACTTGGTCCCTCTCAGAATTTATGAGGACAGGAATGGACTGAGGAGAATGGACTTGTCCTCTATCGTGGCAAGGTATATGTCCCTCTTGACCCAAAATTGCGCCATGACATTGTAAGGGCACACCACGATACTCACATTACAGGTCACCCTGGTCGCTGGAGAACAACAGAACTTGTATCCCACAGCTACTGGTGGCCTGGATTTGGACAATACATTGCCAAATACGTCAAGGGATGTGATCTCTGCAATCGGACAAAAACTTTTCCTGCTCCTCCTATGGGTAAACTCCTGCCTAATCGTGTCCCAGATCGGAGATGGCAAGTGATATCTGTTGACCTTATTGTAGAACTACCCATCAGCCATGGCTATGATGCACTCCTTGTCGTTGTGGACCGTCTTTCCAAACGAGCACATGTTATCCCTACCACCTCTGACATCAACTCCATAGGAGTTGCACGACTTTTCCGAGACCATGTGTGGAAACACCATGGCCTTCCTGAGGAGATCATCAGTGACCGTGGCACCCAGTTTGTCTCTCAATTTATGCGCGAGCTCAATAAGCTTTTGGGGATCAAGGTTGCAGCATCCACAGCATATCATCCACAAACCGATGGTCAGACGGAAAGGGTCAATCAAGAAATTGAACAATACTTGAGGCTTTTCGTCAATCAGCGCCAGGATGACTGGATTGAGTGGGTTCCTCTTGCCGAATTCACATACAACAACCGCATCCACTCCTCCACGCAATCAACCCCCTTCATGCTTGATACAGGCCAACACCCAAGGCTTGGGCTAGAGCCAATCCGAGAGACACGACTTGAAGCACTGGAAGAATTCACTGAGCGTATGGAGACGGCCACCACTGAGTGTTTTGGAACCCGCAAAATTATGGTGTTAGGGCAAACTCTAAATCACCACAATTCCGTGAATGAACAGCTGAGAAGAATATCAAACCCTGCTGCAGCACAACTCCAGAAACGATTTAACGTTTGTACTTTGGTTACAATCCTTTGTATTGGTCAATGCAGACTATACACAGAAAGGTAATACGTTTCTTAGCAGCAAGAAATGAATAAGACTTCCAGAGTCTAGAGTTCACGGACGCTTAGGGGTCCAGATATTCCAAAAAGAGGGGAATGCACTTAGAGGCTAAAGGAAGTAGGTGGATGAATCCAACCGTCCAACCAGTGGCACTCAGAAGCGGGTAACAGCAATGTGTGAAGTAGTCTAGCAACTGCTTCACACGAGTTCAAGCTTCTAATGCTCTGCAAAGGCAGTACACACTAGTTACTTAAACAAGAGCACTAATGGCAGGACTATCGACAGACAATCTCACCCTGTAGATTCGTAGTCACGTGAGGCAGATACTACACTCACGCCCAAAGCAGGAATATCACTACCTTGAGTGCAATCAAGTACAGTTACACAACTGTAAAAGATCCTTGAACTGGTAATCAACAGTTACTGAGATAGAGGATGACACTGTATGTCACTCTAGTCACACTGGTGTGCAGAAGATGGGTAGAATATGATGATATGTTATTCTTTCAGAGGCAGAATGGCCTCCTTATATATTGTATTTACAGGGGCTGACTAATGCTTCTGGAATATTCTACCTATTAATAGATGGAAACTACTGGAAGGTTGTGGAAGGTGGAAGAAAGGGGTAGAATATTCCAAGCCAATCACAGGATCTGATCACAGCACTAACACTGATCAGGAGCTGAATAATGGTTCTGGAAAGTTCTATCTAATAATAGAGGGAAACAGCTAGAATGTTATGGAAAGGGGTAGAATATTCCAAGGCAATCACCTGATTTGATCACCCATCATCTGATTTGATCCCTGAGCTAGGCACTGATCAGGCAAAAAGAAGGGTGTCCACCCTGTTTTCTGCACTGGTTTGGACAGCCATGGATAGCCACATCTCAGGTGATGATCTCCACGGAAAATAGTGCCCTGAGAGGCTGTGGTTGTTAAGTTACAGAATATTTATTGATCAGAGACATCTGAGCTTGAATTCAGGCCAAATGCCTGGTCCAAAAGGGGAGAGCCGGCTGTGTGAAGGTTTGTGGGCGCCTATGGGTCCACAACTGTAGCACAGCAGAAATAAATGATTCTGAGCTGAGTTCTGCATGGAATATTCCCGAAAAAATATGGAAAAATAGAGAATATTTGAATAAGTCCATTCCAGGTACAAGCATCAAATATATGCGGATATTTAGGAATGGAAAAGCAAAGAATAGCACATTGGTGCTGCATAAATGGAATTTGATAGGGAAAAGGTGGTTCCCATACAGACTCGGACATACTCATGTAAGGCCGTCAGCCTCGGAGACCCATCACTGGAGTAATTATTATTAGATTTCAAATATGTATTTAAGTTGCCCAACTGAGGACTTCATTCCCCAGTTCAAATATTGAATCACACCTAGTTCCTAAATCTGATCCTAACTCTCTAAGTTGTACTCCATCTCTGAAATCTCAGACACCGGTATTAGTGAGGGTGCAGCACATAAGCTGAAGCCAAGCCTGTTCTGACCCCCACGACGTACCCGACTCCTTCTCCGACTCCGACCAAACCTCCGACCCAATCTCTGACCCCCAATCGGACCTAGTGCGTAACATTAAGTATTTTTGACTTGATTCATACTAGCACAGAACTCAACCAAGTAGTATTGGTTGGGCAATGTGATATACAGTGTGGGTGTGTCTAAAAAGTCTATCTACCATACATGGACCCACATGTGTACTTGGGTCCACTGATTACATAATAATTATATATATGCACCCTGTGGGCACATATGCCTATCAAGAGAACATGTGAGGGATACGCTGAATGATGAGGCCACAATAACAAGATACTCAATAAGTGAGAGCCAATAAGAGATAATGCCAGCTGGTACAGCGGATATCCTCAGTCTATACACTTGTCACTGATAAATACATGGGACTCACCTGGTACAGTGGATATCCTCAGAGATCAAGCTGAGGAAACTGTGCTGCACCAGGCAAGGTCCTTATACTAGATGATGCATGGAATAGGGGAACCAAGATAGGGGAACAATAGGGGAGAGATAGGAGAGTGCACCCTAACAGGCTGTGCTGATAGGGGCGATAAGAAAGGTACTAAAAATAGAAACTGAGTCATATGAACCCTGACAGAACAGCATTCCTTAAGGGAATGCTGTATATATATTTATGTATAACTATACTACACTAAGTACCTAGGGTACTTACATGTGAGGATTCAACTATTAAAGCAGTCTTTAAGCCTTAATCAACAGGGAGTAGACAATTTAATTAATATTTGTTAACTTTTTGATTTATTAAACAATGACAATTCAAAGTGAGGGCTTTTCATGGATATTATGACTATATTCATTAATGCCCAGATCTCTTCTGATCCACCCAGATTCCCATGCATATGAGATCTGTACTCCATTTGGAAATTGCCCCATCCTGCATGTCACCATTGGTCCATCTGATCATCATCACTGTTTCCACCCATCCATCTCTGGCTCCATTGATGCATCAGCATCACCATAGGAACCCAGACATCTCCATCAGACTCAGACATACTCACATAAGGCTGTTGGCCTTGGAGATCCCTTGCCAGAGTAATTATTATCAGATTCCAAAATATGTATTTAAATCATGCTACTGGGGACTTCATTCCCCAGTTCCAATATTGAATCACATCCAGGTCCTAAGTCCAGTCCAGAACTAGTTAAAGTCCTACTCTGTCTCCAAAATCTCAGACACCAGTATTAGTGAGGGTGCAGCACATAAGCTGAAGCCAAGTCCACTCTGACTCCAACTCCAACCCAAACCCAACCTCAACTCTGACCTTCCATCAGATCTAGTGTGTGACAATGGAGTAAATTACAAGTCAACACCTCCCAAATATTCTTGAGGAGGGTTATCCAACTCATCCACATGCTAGTGCAAGCCCTTAGGGCTGCAACTGGGAGGGATAGTACAGGGGCAATGGCACAGTGGTAAAAGGCATAGCTTAGGGCTGGCCACCCATGGCTCTTCATTATGAATGCCTGGTTTGATTCCCATTCATCACTAATAATAATTCTCCAAGAATAGATATCAAATATGTACATATCAAGCAGTGCCATCTAAGAATTATGGTGGTTGAATTTAGTGGAGTACCAACATGGGCTACACCTGAAACTTAATCAGTGAATCCCATGACCCTGGAATCTTCTCAACACCTTGATGAAGCATTGTACACTTTTGGGTGTATTCCTTGCATACACCTGTAGTGTTAATAATCAGTCAAGCCGCTAACCCGTCTTGTTTTTTATTACCTGTTACCACTGCTGCCTCTTGTGTTCTTCTTTTACAGTCTTTGCTTTTGTCCAGCCCTATCATCTTGGTCTAACCTCCACCCCCCTCGCAAAATCAAGCCTAGCAGGCCCTTCTCATCGCCCTCATTTCATGGCGGTCGCCCTGATGTTCGGAATATGTAGTAATCGGCGAGAGGCAAAGACCGCAGTAACAGAAGTACAGAACGAGGATCCATGTAGTTCCAACAGACATCATATGAATAATTTCTCACCTGAATGTGTTTGAATCGGATGTCAAAATCGGAATACACAGCAAAGCCCCTGCCCTAAAATTGCTGTCCCATGATGAAACCCCGCAAAGCTGGCTTGCTCCGCCCCGACGGGCTCGTTCTTTCTTTCTCTCAGTCCCCGTCAGTTGCAGTGAGCCCCCCTTCGAGCATAATCCAGTTATACTATTTTCGAAATTTACTGATCCATTACCTAGTCTCCAGACGGCGTGAGTCGCCACGGGGACACTGTAGGTGTCACGTCTCCGCTATCATCGTGACATTACTGGATCTTTTTACTGTGACTCCCACACCCGGCGCCATAACGTTGGACGATAACCACCACCATGAAGATATCGAACGTGCTCGCCGCCATCACCGATGTTCGCCTCTCAATTCAACGGGCGTTTCGACCGACGTTGCTGGCTGTTGTAAAGTCTCCGACGCTCATATTCCGTCCCCGTGCCTTGTCCAGGTTATTTTTCTATCATGTCTGGTCGAAGCTTTGTCCTGGGTTAAACGAGAACAACCACGACCTTATATCCCCACACGCTAAAGGGATCGTGCTCGACATTGGCGCAGGTAGAGCGTCCTGAGCCATGCCACCATTATATAAACATGACCTTTTCACAGGAATGGGACACACTGCATTATACCCTTCTCCGAACCGTGTAACGAAATACGTTGCCCTCGAACCTAACATGCTCATGCACCCCCACATCCAAGAGAACGCCAGGCAGGCTGGATTTACAGAGGACTCAGACACCTTTCTCATCCTGTCCTGTGGTGCGGAAGAATGGAAATCTATCGTGTCCGCCGTCGGTGGACAGCATCAAGTGGACACTATTGTGTCTGTACTCACTCTGTGCTCTGTGCCGCAGCCGGAGCAGACGATCAAGGCCCTGGCAGAGAAGGTGCTCAAGCCTGTGGGGCAGATGATTTTCCATGAGCATATCGCGAGTAAGAGACGTGATGTGCGATTCTGGCAGTGGTTTTGGACGCCGATTTGGAAGGTAATCGCAACGCTATCAATGCATCCCATGTTGTGTGATTAACTGAAGTTAGATGGCAGATTTTCTTTGACGGCTGCGCCCTGGATCGTCTGACAGATGATTATATCCGAAGGCTGGAACATGTTTGGGAAGCCTCTCCGCGTGTCGAGGATGGTGAAAGTAGCCGTTTTGGGATATGGGGAGCGGAAGGTGAAGACGAGGAGCATCTGTGGTGGCATCAAATGGGGCGTCTTACTAAACGCAGCACTTGACGGCCTGCCTTTGAGTGATTGAGATCTACGTTTCGTGGAATTTTCATGTGATGATAACAGAGTTTAGGGAACGGATTGTATGGCTTGGTTCATACCTAGGGAAGAATCTGGAATGAATTTGACTAACTTCAAGCCACACATTTTTATTTCAAGACGCCTTCATCTGTCCTGGTCTGACAACATATTCGCACTGAATGGGTACTATGAAGGCCGTGTGTAAGGCGTTGCGCTGCATAACCATCTTTGGATTCCTCCAAGGTTTCACGGGATACTATAAAAACAATGACTTTGTACAGCAGAGGGTGCCTCCAGACTGATTGGTGTCGCCGCTGACCTGCGCCCGACTGTGACATGTCACTCGTCACATTCCATTGGGGAGCGCATACGTTGTGCTGCCCTCGCGCGCAACCATGCCGCACACATATCCTGCACCCACTCCGCCTCGAGTGCCCACGCGCCCTACGCGCGTGCTGCTGTCAATCCGGCGCGATCCGTGAGTGACATGGTCAAATGTCAACCCATGGAATCCCCGAGACCACACAACACAGAAAGGCTTGGAACTAGTTGAAAAGTGATATATAGTACGAGATCGCTTAAAAATGAGGCCACCGACATACCCATTCGCTTGAGACCCGAGGAGGCACACCTTTCCCATGATTCGCACAGCCGCTTGGTACAGCGCTGGGTTCCCCTCGATCTTCTCCATGCGCTGGTTCCACAGATGAGCGCGAGGAGGATAAAAGGGACTTGGGTGTAGGAGTCGGGGGTGTCACCAGCAAAGCAAGAGATGGCAGAGAGGCACCACAGCATGCCGGAGTTGCGTGTAGCATCGGTTTTCACGCCGCCGGGGAAGACGTTGGTGAATATACTTTCTTTTGAGTGCATGGCTTCCTAATTCCTGCATTGACGAATGGAAGGGGGAGTGTGATTATTAAGAAATGGAATGCAACGCATACATCTGTGAACACAGTCGACAAGCATATAAGAGTCACTCGTCAAGATGGACAAACACCGTTTCAGACGACAAGGTCCACCACGAGCTTGTTCAAGAGCACGATGCACAATAATGACTTGCAGTGTGTAGTGTCGCTCGATTCCCTTGGACGTCAGCAAGTACGACCCACCTATATGACACCACAGAGTTGCACATTTAGCCTCTGTAAAAAAGACCTCAGTCTGCCTTTATGCGACAAGCAGTCGTGCAAAGCACGGCCACCATTCACTGCAAATCGAAGAGCAGACGACATGCGAGCTGCCTACCGCTTACAGGTAAAAGTTATCTTTTGTGGACACAACATCTTTTGTTTCATTGCGACCGATTGCCAAAGTGATATGCGGCAGCCTCGCAATATTGCTCTGGGTGTCACCTGCCTGGATGACGTGTGCCCCCGGGACTTCAATGGATTCAGTTCAGCGATTACTGGATGTTTGATGAGAGAGGAAAGGCGAGTCGAGAAAATGAGGCTTGTACCATATGCCAGCTGTTTGCGTTTTATGCCAGATGAGCGAACAAATGTGTTTCAGTCAATGAAACAAGTCAGTTGCATATGCTGGGAATATCAGTCAGCTCGAAGTCATAAGTCTAACAGCAAATACTTGCAAGTTGAATCTGCACAAGTCATTGATTTGGACTTGGCAAATAAATGATGTTCCCCCAGGTTACAAATCAACAAAGTCCTGGGACCTTGGGACTCTCAACTCTCAGGCTTGGTGTTGTTAAAAAGACAGTTTCCACATAATATAGGTGCGTTCCGACGCTGGGTCGTCGATAGGTGTAGCCAGGATTACTACTCTTATTCGTCTGTGGTATCACTGAGGTGATCGTTTGTCAATAGATGTGCTCGCTGATCTGTCGTAGAGGGGCAACAAGATGAGTAGTTATGGCCATGTAGTTATAGCTATATCCCTCGCCCTCAACTGTAGAGGGTGAGAAACTACAGTTTGAGGACTGCAAACAAAAGACGAGACCAATATGACTGTTGTTGCATTCAAATTCCTCTTTTTCACATGTCTATAACTTCCAAATTTCCTCTAATCTTTTCACCCACATTATTCTTTCTCCTATTCGCAGTGAGGCTATGCAGCCGGATTACCGATTAAGCAGTCAACCCCGCCAATATCGGGTCTCTATAAACGGCATACTTCGCACCACGGCATTCCTTAGGACCTTCCGTACTTGGACCTGAACATCGGTCCCCTTTTTATGCCACCCATTCTTCACGTAGCCCATTGCGATGTTGATGCCTAATGAAGGCGATGGCATGCCTGATGTCACTTTACCTTGCGTCTGAGGGTCAGCATGTTGTATCACTCCCAGCATGATCTCGACAAACCTATCAAATCACCCTCTGGGGAAAACACTTCAGCACCCTCTGAAACGAAATGCTGAGTAACGTATGACTCTTAGTCGTACAATATATAGCTCACCTCGGGCAGGGACCTCGTCAATAACGAACCCAACTCTTCTCCTCGGAGGTCCACTTTTCAAATGTTCCAAAACGCCCCCTGCGCCGATGAAACCGCCTGCCTCGCGACGATTTTTTGCTTCACATGGCCAAAGTCATATATACCTGCTGGGAAATCATGAATCCTTTTTGCTCACCGATCACCCAAGTGAGTCCTGCCTCTACTGGGGTCGTCCCCTCATCTAAATCGTGTCCATAGAGACATAAACCGGCTTCGAGACGCAAACTGTCACGTGCACCGAGCCCAGTAAGTTGTACCGGTGGACGGGTAAGTAACTCCGTAAGACGAACAGTATGTTCAGGGGGTATAGAAATCTTCAGAGGACATTAGTGTAGGGGAAACACAATGAATGTGTAGTTGACCTCGAAACCATCTTCGCCTGTGTATCCGCCACGGGCAACGTGCACCTTCATATCCTCAATACAGATATTGGCGGCACGGCCAAACGTGAGTGGCTTCAAGTCAGATTTGGTTAACCTCTGCAAATGCTCTGCGGCCTTTGGGCCTATTTGTCTTTAGCGATAAACGGCGATGCCTGGGAGTTGATGTCGCACCTTGCAAGGCAACGAGACCCCAACCTTCCAGAACTTCCATCTCAATTTTATCTTCTCTACCTTGATTCCACTGTCGCATCTGATCACTGATCCAGGAGAGGTCTCTATCCCTCCTTCCTGCATTGGTAACGACGTAGAACTCATGGTTAGAGTGTTTGGTGATAACAAGGTCATCTATGATTCCTCCCTGCTCGTTAAGGAGGACAGAAAGGGTCGACGCGAACGGTGCCAAGGCATGCAACGAAGACGGTGTAAGACGTTCAAGAAAAGCTAAGGCTGAAGGGCCTCGGATGCTATGTACAGAGAGTGAATATTACCGACAGCCATGAACCATAAAACTTACATCGACTGTACCATGTGTCCAACATCAAACAGGCCAACTTCTTCTCGGACATGCTTGTGACTCGCGACTAACCGATGATAAGATAAGAAGGTGCGATTAGACTGTAACGGTTCGCACCTTGTCCAATACCACCGTACGACAAAGGCATCAAGTACCCACCAAAGGACACCATCTTGGCCCTGTGAGAGACATGATACTCATACAGGTCGGTCTTTTTCAGCTGACGAGGATATCATACATTATTTGTTAGTAAAATGAGGTTGTTCCTAACCTCTGCTGAAGACGAAGAATATCCACGGGAATTGTATAGAGATTTTACCAACCCGCGACATACCGAGGACCTCAAGCATCTCTGATCATGGACAAAGGGCCGAAGCAGATGATGAATTGCGGGCATGTCGTCCCAGCTGGGCACTGGAACTGGCACGTCACGTGCAGGAGTATAGAGTCGCTCACTGACTCGTATTTCATTGCCGGAGCCAAAACTTGCAACTACACTGAGAATAAATGCAGCCATGAATACACTTGTAATTGAAATCAGTTGCCATTTTTCCTACCGTGTAGCAGCTCATGTTATGTGGAGTCCACCCATTATGATACTGACCAGGAATTTAATAAATATACCGCTGAAATGCCTTTGAAGCAATTTACACTCTCAAAAAACTTGTAATTTAAAGGAACAAAAGTAGATATCATTACTACTCTACCCTGTATATCGATGTATTACCTAGAAATGGGTAAATGCTGCGCTTAGTAGACTCCTACTATAACTGTTTGTCCGAGCAGGTGAATGCCATAACTCGGTTGAATACAGCACTGGCATACTACGAAGCGTCATCCTTCCCACTGCTAAGACTTCGGAAGAACTCGGCATAAGCATGGTCTACGTCAAAGAGGAGCTGCCCAAGAGGCCTGGTGAGCAAAGGACAGCAGCAAAGACAATGTGGACCAACCTGTCTCGATTGCTCATCCGTGATCTCGTCAGAGGCTTTCATTCCATTCAATGTGATTAACCTATGTTAATATCATCCAAAGGTGAGACATACAGCAATTAATGAGATTAAAAAACTAACCAGCCGACTAAACGACTCCGACCTTCCCAATCCTTGCTACCTTTAAAGCGCGCATAACCAGTCATGAGTTCCTGCAAAATAGGATGAAGCTGGTCCTTGGCACGGAGGCGAAGTTTAAGCGCATCCATAAACGTAATGAAGCTCTATAGATACCCGTACAAGTCAGAAAATGACTCAAATGGAGATGAACGCCAGCAAACCTGGGTCGTTTCAGCTACCCACTTTCCTGTCTCCACACCAGCCTCGCTAGAGTGCTCAACAGTTGCTGGTACGCCCACTTTCAGCCGGTGAAGTGCGGCAGGATGATCCATCTGGTCATCAGTCGTATATTCAATCAATAAGTGTCAATTTCAAATCTTAACTACAAAAGTACGCGCACTTTGTAGCGAGTCATGAAATCTTCCACTGATGGAACGGCATCACTGACGAGCTTGAGCATTGTCTTATATTGAGAAAGCAGTCGGGTGCATGCTGGCGAGTATCTCTTCGAGAAAAGGTGATCATCGACTTAGCATCTTGTCGGGATTACTCAAGCCAAGAGATAGATGAACGCACTCGCTAGCTGGGATGGAATCCCTGACATATGCCCTCTCTAAATAATCAAGAGCAACTATAATTCCAAAAAGAGTCGCCTGAGATTCATACTTTTCTCGCTCTGCGTTCGTTGTATATAATCGCGCTTCCTCATCTAATGAGAGTGGCCGGGACATAGTGAGAGGATGACGCCTGGCGTGACACTGTCACATCATACCCCGGCGTCAAGATCATGCATTCCCAGGAACCCCGGGTCTAAGTAAGTCCATAATCGTGCAATTGATAGCGTTCTTTAGGAGCTCGAGGCGCCTCATCTCGTGGTACAAGCATTTAGAGCTGAATGAAGCAACGAAGTTATGAATCGTTTTTGAACTTGCCTATGAATATATAATGAACCCTCCACCGACGGACAGCCATTCATAACTTGGGACACTCTGAAAAGGAGTATCATCCAAGTTTTTATTATATTCTGGCGTCTGACATTCATTATATCCTTCAGACACAGTCTACTAGTAGTATCGAGAACCAAAATACGTTGATAACAACGGCTATCATGGCCCGAAAACGTTAATCAAACGCCATGTTCTATTTGGCAGCATGTAAGTCAAGTCATTCCTCCAGATACACGCAGTCCTTATTTAATTATTATAGTACATGAAGCCGCCCGCGTCATCGGAGGGTGCTGCAACTTTGTTGTCTCTTGTTCCTTCAGGATGTCTCAGCTGGTTCCTTTGAGCTACTCTGTCTTGGCACGTTACTTAACATCCTTCGGTAGTGATTCCGGAATGCGGACATACTCCAGTATCACAGCCAACGCAAATAGCACGTGCGGTTACAAAACTGTACTCTCCAGGGCCTACAGAAGCCGTAGTCTATCTATGTTACAGCCTCCCTGACTTAAAGGTTGGTCGTGCTATGTGACGTTTTAGAAAAGTCTGCTAGGATAGGTTAGGATCTCAATTAATACCACGCCTTCTGGCTAGCGGACTCCCGACCCAAGGTCCCACCGTAAGTCTCTGAGTAAGTGAATTTCTTCCGCTTTTATCCTTGGAGCAATTTAATCGCTTATTCCTCAAGGAAACTAAGTAGACCAACGCGCTATCCACCATTACATAATCACAGGTGTCGGATGAGTCTCTCTGACGGTATTGAACTATAATCCGACAAACAGGCAACTACTAAAAATTCAGAGTCAATTATTCTCCCCTTCTCACCATCGGCATTCCTCGGTTATTCCCAGTTGTCTCAATTTGCCAACACTTATTACTTAGGTTCTATTCTGTACTAGTGACATGCATTTTCAGGATAAAGCAAACTATCAAATATGTGAGTTTAAGACAATACTCTTTCATGGTACTACTAAGCTTGCTCATGCATATTGCTGTCGGTTTGTGACCTTACCCAGCGATAAACGGCCATCATGATGGTGCAGCGTAAATCTCCGCTGGATGTTAATGTTTGCGGACAATAGGGGAAAAGGTACTAGCATTGAAATGAGGATCCATCTGCCAATCTAAGTTTTGGAGTGTCACCAGCCGAACCGGAAGCATTTGAACCTTATACACAAAAATCCAGACTCACGCTCCACGCACCATCCCAGGTTGACATGCTGGGAGGACGACAAGTTTGTGGGTGTCTTAAGTTTAACAACTTTTCACTGGTGGTTTGACGAATTTTGACATCAACAATGTCTTGACACACCTCCCAGCCTTGGGCAAATTCCCTGATTGCATTGGAGAATTCAATTCATGCCTTCTAAAGCACTCCCCTCATTTCCGTGGACGATGGCGTCCATTTAGTGCGAAACTGGACGGTATTAGGATTAAACACTTAAGCGACATCGTGAGCAAATTTTGAGTTACATCTCATGCCGTACTTATTGACTGAGGCCACCAACCACACGGGCTATCTCAAACCTTGTTACTATGTGGACACCAATGGACTCTGTTGTAGCTGGTATAGAGTTCATTATATGCAGGTATAGGAGACGCCTGGACCCAATGCTGTGACAGTATAGAGGCGCAAAATCCAACCATTGGGCTTCTAATGTGACTATTATTTCAGGTCACTAAGAGACGCTTCACAAAGCTGGCCGACCCATCATTGATTTTTTCGTGAACTGTGCCGCCTATTATTGCCCACTCCCGCTCCCGTCTTGCTCTCCATGTATAATCGTTCAATATTGGGGTATATTTCAGCTATACTTTTTCAAGGCAAGCGCTTGCAACCTAGGCGCTTCTTGATTTTCGACCCGCCGGCCCTTTATGTGTTTATTTGGGCACACGGCTATACTGACTTAGGGACAGCTCGCCACCCACCTCGTCCCCCTCCACGTTTGCGCGTGAAGCCCATGTCTCCCCTCCTGTCCTCGCCCTCTAGTTATCCAGCCAGCACTTTTGCACTTGTATCCCTTCCATTGACCCAATCAATGCATCCACCACCCCCCACCGCCGGAAGTGCCTTGGATGGCGGCCACCCTGAACTGACAACCGAGCGCACCATCCACCTCACGCCAGCTGCTACCGACCCAATTGACTATCGTCCCCCGGGACGATTGGCCCATCGATCTCTTGAACCTCTTCTCTTTAAGACACACATGCCACACCCTCCACCTACGCCAAGAATAATCCCTCGAACCCTTCCATCAATCCCTTCGCCAAACATGTTGCACTCTCAGTTTCCCTTTCCTCTCGTCGACCTGCAACGTGTCTTTATCCACACCTCGCATAGTCAAGATGTTGCAGCACCTCGCGATCGTGGAGGCGCCAGGCCTGATGGCTCGGAGCCTGTGTACAATCGCATGCCTTCTAACGTCGCGTGTTCCGGTTCAAGTGCGTACGTCCTACTCTGTATTGGAACGCTCCTCTCATTTGTTAGCATTTTACCTGCTATCAAGTTGCTCGGCATTCTCCAGGTCAGATATCGATGAATGCTGCACTGCTCCAGACGGTTCACGTACACCAGTCAAAGGGTGGCCCCCGCTTCGAGCCGCTGTTCAATGCCGCCCTAGGCCCAATCTCACCATCCCACACTCTCCCTACCCCTCATCCTCAAAAAAGCTACATAAAGCATGAAGGACAACGCTTGCGCAGGCATTGGCAAGGACTTGAAATATCGAGCAATCTCCGAGGCGAGCATTATGACCCCGACCTCTCTGACCTATCCACCACAGATTTGGAAGATGGACCGTATCCCTCTTCAAGCTCAGCAATAGCGTCACCTATAACAACGGTTGCCTCCTCCCCAAATTTCAACGCCGCGACTGTTAAGCATAAGATCACGCAGAACACATCCGTGACGAAGGCTGAGTTAAATGAACTCTTTCCACCTTCGTCGCTTCACATCACTCCTACTGCTACCTTGTCTGACAGTAGAAAGTGGATATGCCAACATACTGGTTGTGGAAAGTTGATTAGGGGGCAAGACAAGAGGGCTCATGCATTAGAACATCGCGGCCTGAAGCGCTTTACTTGTAGTTGGTGAGTCCTTTAGGCAGTGATGGGATGAAAGGAACATAGTTGACACATCTCTCTGCATGCAGCGGAGGATCCTTTGCTCGCTCACAGGACAAACAAAGACACGTCAGGGAACAGGCTACCTGTGCTCACTGGCAAGTCAATCCTTCTACAATGTTCCATGCACCTGAACACTGCGCTTCAGTCTAACCCGCCCTGTGGGGCGAAACGGTTCAAGAGGGGTGTGTCATACGTGTTCTCAGGAAGAAGCAGAGCATGAGACACTTTCAGGTACTGACACTTGAAACAGACTCTGACAGAGACGGGCATTGTTATGTGACGCATTCCACTGCCCAATAGTGGTACTATTGGTGGTATGACGGTTGCTTACATGATTCATAATCTAGTAAGGATTTGGATGTACAAGAACAAGTATATTTCTTAGTAGCATAGTTGATGGGATTATCGGTTTGGAGGCGATACTTCTTACTGCAAAGGGGCTTTTATAGCGATATGTTCTACTTCACTCTGTATAACATGTAATGTGATATAAGATGCTAATAGAAGACTGGCTGTATTGATACAACAAGTGTTGGGATAAATTACTCATTCGTCGCTGATATTACAAAACGTAACGCACATCAGTCTCGTGGCCGTAGATAAGTGAGGGCTGTGGGATGCCCCCTTTATTCGGTTGACCACAAAGCTTGAGATGGCTTGCTAGCGCTCCGAAAACGTGCAACATCGGAGGGTGTATGATGTGATGCAACTTGCTGCACCAACTGACTAGTATCAGATCCAGTGCTAATTTTACATAACCATGCATCCATTCCGTTGCAACATGTGGATTTCTGCCCTGGATTGCGTCCACCCACTGGCAAGTCAGTCGCAAATAGCCCGCTTGAGCGATCTGGCATGGAGGTGGGTCCCATCAAATAAGCAAGAAGACGTTTTGCCTCTGCGCAAGGTTGGAAATTAGGGTTCGCTTGGAGTTGAACACTTGAATCTCTCACACCATCCGACTGTGTAAGGTATGCCTGGACAGTATCATATGTACTGCACCAAATCAAAACCGCTATCCTATGGACCATGGTATGTCGTGCATCTCCACCGCCTCTTCTGGACTTGAGGAGTAGGTCTTCTAGGGATGGCTGTTGTAAGTTTCAGCGCCCTCGTTGAACGGGCCGTACTCCATATTGACTTCTGAAAATGACGTAGTTCTCCAAGCCTTAATACTATCGATTCCACCGATCTTTGACTTTGAGTCAGGGATAAAGTCAGATCACCGCCAAACATGGGATCACCACTTTCGCCGATCTGCTTGTCCGGATATAGATACTTTGGTCAAATTCATTTGATGCGGTGCGTCCCAATGTCTTCCACCCTGCTTATTAAACACTGTCTTTGGTTTGCATAGTACCCGCTGGTAGTCGGCACCTCTTGACGGTACCCCTCTGTCTGCAGCTCCATGAGTTGTCCAAAGTTATAGTAAGCATCGGACTCGATACACCAATGACCTTGATATATTAGCCTTGTAGTTCTTCCCGTGTCGGGTTCAGTCCGTCGCGTGTCGCATGTTTTGTAGGTGCAACACCTCATTGTGTTCGATTCTGGGTCCCTGCGTGAATCCCTTTGTGACTAGAGAGCAATCAATTCTCATCTCTTTTCACAAACTCATCTAGCTTCAGTTCAGCCCCGACATCACTCGCAAGACTGCAGACGACGAGTTGGGCCATGGGCCACACGCACTCAGCACCCGCATCGCGACATAGGTCGCAGATGACGCCGGGTCCACTGAATGGCTCTACCGGAGCTGGTGCCTTGGGCGGTCCACTCCGCTTCGATGCGGCCTCCAGGTCCTCGCGTATCCGCACCATGAGCATATTTATTTATCTCCTGGCATAAGTTTTAAGTCCACGCCTGGACTTCCTTGTTCATCGAGTTGCTCCACAACAGTGCATCAGGTTGCACCGTTGCTTTGAAAAAGATCCTTAGTGCCGTCTCAAGTCATCGTGTTGAAAACTACATCAAGCCATTAGGTGAGTATTCCGATTATGACTATGTTTCTAACTCAGCATAAATAGCATCTAGACCTGAGCTATCAAGGCAAGTGTAGCCGTATCTTCCCTGATGTTCCTGGGTTGCTGGAGCTATGCAATGTGACATAAATGTTTGCTAATTATATATGACGCACATACGTGCTACAGGTTGTCACAGAATCAGTTGTGGGGCCTATGGCATGCCCGGTGACATCAAGGTCATTGGCTGCAGAAACTGTAAAGGGGGAAGTGATACGAGGGTATGATTTATAGGCCGACATGCTCCTGATGTTCGCTACCCAAATTTAAGGCGCCTAGAGCGAAAGATTGAGGGTACGGGTGTATATGCGGCAATCCACGCACACTAGAAATAAGCGATAATTAATGTCGTCGTCTGCAACTCGAGCCATGGCAATACTCACCATTTAGTGACACTAATCAAGTGCCAAGGCCATCTCCTCTTTGGTGACTTGAATCATGAATCGTGGGCTCTCCTTGATCCATCAGAGAAACATCTCCATTTAAAAGTCCATTACTGCATATTGTGGAGAATAATGCAAGAATTAGGACGTGTATTTCTTGCCTGGAAAATCCATGTATATTGACAAGATGTTTAACACAGCATTGGCAGGGAATAGGAAACAGTCTCAGTAATGAGGAGGCGGCCCAGTTTGGTTTCCTGGGTGTGCGAAACCACCGACAAAGTGGTCAGGTTTTCGGCCCTGCTTGTGGTCAGCATACAAACAGAAAAAGCAGTATTAGAAAAGGTGTCTCACGGGAAGATACGCTTGCTGTGGGCTCCCTGGGGGCTATATTCGATGAGAAATTTAGTGACACTTTGAAGTTAAACTACAATATATGGGAAGCTCACAGGTCCATATCCATCTCCCGGGGGGTAATTCATTCCATTCGACATGGGGAGTTCAGATGCGGCGTACATCAGATCGGGTCCGTGTGTGTTACGACGACGCTTGAAAAGACGACCAAGACACAAGCAACATAAAATGAGGAGACCAAGGCCAATGACTAGAAATGTAATTGGGTCAAGAACTGGAATAATTGGGCCGTCAATGACTTCTTACGGGATGGGATTACAATGGCAGCGATAAGGCCCCTTGCAAAGCGGCGACCTCTAGATCTACCTATCGAGTGGCCTGTGGCTCTGGCAATGATGGCGGCAGCATGAGCTCCTCGGAGAGATAGAGATGCAATTACTGCGAGGGTAATAAGTGAGTGCATGATTTTTAGTGCAACAAAAGCGACATACTATGACTTTATAGTCTTTCCTGGTATGACCTCACCATGGCTGTTTAGGATATCTGTACTTCCCGTTTGGGTAGTCTCGGAACTTCAAGACAATGTGCCGAACTCAGTTTGAGCGGAGATCCAAGCCTGAGTGCCAACCTAACGATTAGTCACTTCTGCCCATGCTACGGAAGGCTTCACATGAGAGCGTTACAGTCATTCTGAAAGCGCTTAGTAGTGCTAAGACACGAGTGGCATATAAATTAATTTCTCGTGATCTCAACAATTGTCATTGATTACTAGCATTCAATAGCTTCTGCATTGAAGTTAGGTGAATGCAGGAGGTGACATCTAAGGAAAGGGAAAACATCTTCAGAGCAGTGAGAGCCAGGGAGGAGGAAAAGAAGCAATGATTTTCGCTCTTGGCTCGTTGCTATGTGAGCGGCTTGAGGCAACAGAACGAATGTTCAATTGCCTTGAACATGCCTAAAATTCCGAGCATAGCCGTAAGTTGCCGTATGATACGCCAACACAGTAACGGCAGTTCAATCGAACCAGCCCAGACTTGACATGCGCGGTGGAATTGGAAGAGAAGCTTGAAAAAGCGCCCCGACCGCACACAAGTTTGCATGACTTCCAATTTCCAATTATCCCAAGGTTTCTTTTGCCTCAAAAAGACATCCTTCCGTCATAGGCACTCAGGAGATATGCGCGTGTTAAAGGGAGGAGCAGGCAGAGAGTTGCAGGAAGATCACGGGAATGACGCCTGAGGCCCAAGAGTCGATCGAATGTGGAAAGTAACATGATGCAACATCTGAAAGCTTGCAATCATCACTTGGAACTGGAATCAAAAACTTGATGTGACACTAGTAAGAGGTGACTGCACATTTAAGAAGTGATAAGTCCGCCCGTTAACTTGGTATAGTATGACATGCAGGGAGGAACAAAAACAGATGAATAGCAAGAGCGTTCCCGATGTGTATCAGAATCAATGCGGGCCGCTAGGAATTTCTCCATGGAACGTCATATACAGTGCAAACTTGACGTGGTCAAGCCATAAGAAAGCACGCATTGGTCTTCAAGAAGATACATCAGTTCGGTTAACACCCCATCGACGGAGGTCCCCGGCCAGTACCTACGTACTCGGCAGAATTTCCAAGTTGGCTCTTATCTACGTCAGGGCCATTTTCAGTACCAAACAACGAAAGTTACCTCATGGGACGGATCTACATAACCAGAAAAGCGTAGAGTGTGGTGGTGCATACTGCTTATAAATGGTACAAAACCTCTACACGTTCTGCTTGCTCCCGGCCCCTTAGTGAGGCGTTTTCTCCGAGTCACTGCCGTCCGATGGCATTATTACAAACCCTCCTCCAGGTCTTCTCCCCCCTTCCCTCTGGATTTGTTGACTATTCTGTGAACCTTCGGGGCGGGCAACCGCCAGCGCGACCAGACAATGTTGTCGCTAGGAAGACTGGTCTAGGTAGGTCAAGGTATTGCGTGGACTGTCACAGGTCGGGCAACATAGCCGCTAAGTCAGGTGCGGGAGGGTGGAGGGGTCGGGCTGCTTCAAGCCTCTGGCACCTAAAGTAGGACAACTAGGGTATCTTCAGCTTGAGATCTACGCCAGCGGCAGATCATGAATGTCGGTACCGAAGTACTGACCTGGGACCTGTTGGTCTGCCGTTGGCGTCCAACCATACGGCAACTACCGGAGAAGGCCGGTTAAATGATCTGAGAGTGTATTTTTCTGATATAGCCTCGTGATGCGTAACGGACCTCGACACCGCAACACAGCAAGCGACAGCTGATTGCCGTCAGAATCCGCAAGAAGAAAGGTTCCGGCCACACAACAGCAGAATATCCTTGACTTCTGGGAACTTTAACCCAATTTGTGAGAAGCGATGCATGCCCTTCCATACAGAAGCTTTATCGTATAACTCCCGAAGACTGGATATTAATGCCTCACGCATCCAGGCTTCTAGACAGCCACATAGGTGGTGTACGAGGTGTTCGATCACATTCAATATTTCTTCGAAAACATGGGGGAGGTGGAGAATCTCGTTATGTCTGACGCAGCTCTGCACCCACGGATCTTCAGTATGAGCCTACCGCTTGCATGTCTGCCCGAGAATGCAGCCTCCGCAAGACAAGTTTACTGTTTCACCGGACGGAGGTGTAACAAGCCCAAAGGCCGGTCTCAGCCACCAGGATCGCCCTCTACACAGCAGGTCCCCGGAAACCTGTAGCGCGATAATTTTTCTTCTCACACCTTTTTGGGGGGATTTGAGGGTTTAATCCAATGTGAATACTATTCCGCCAGTTGGCCATACATTTGGCCATGGGTCCGGCACTGGCTTCTCTGTTATCTGAGATGGTGATAGGTCGGCTCGTTGAATGTTGTTCTCGTGGAGTAAACGTACTTGAAGGTTCGTGGCTGGCAAGGTGGTGACTTTTGCAATGTTACTAGACGTCCACGAAAAACGAACCAGCAGTCCTAATATATAACTTGTTGACGTCCAGATGCTGTACCAGTCGCTTTCTGGTGTGGATGGTGGTGATGAGGACGAAAGGAGATGCATTTTCCATGCTCGAGAATCTGCGGGTGTCATTGACGCTCAATCGTGAAGTCAAATTACAGACATTTATACCGTGAGGATCTTCATGGTATTTATCTTGGATCGGGTAGTAGAAGTTAAAACGTTTCAACATGAAAGCCGAGTGCTCTTCGTGAGCGTATGTCGCATGAACAGGAACCGAATGCTCACTAAGGCTGGCCCACTAGGGAAGGCTGGCCCACTAGGGCTCACCTTGCCCTCCCTTGTGTCCCGGGCCGATTCAGTGACATGAACCTTTCTGTAGTCTTATGAGTTAAGAGAAGGGGATGTGTACGAGAGCTAGGGCTACATATGGATATTATGCAATACGCCTTCTAGGTAAGGGACGCCTAATCCTGGATGATATGGATCGGAGGGCAGGCCACGAGAATATCAGTGTCTAAGACTCTTTATCAGCCAAAGATATATATGTATCATGTTACTTAATAGAGTTACCCGCACGACTACCCTCACCTGAAAATGACAGTGTCGAAAATCGGGTTCTGCTGGCGAACGCAACGAAATAATCGTTGTGGACCAATGACGAACCAAGAAGATGGAAAATAGGCATGAGAAGCCGGTAATATAAGTAAAACTTGTCAGAGCCTGAGCGAGCCACTAGCATGAAGATACTCATAGCTACCTAAAGTTACTCACCCAAATCAGACTCTTGACAATTAGGACGTGGCCCATATTCGCTACCAGAAGTAATGTCACCATAATCGATTGTCAGGGTCGGTGCCTGTCATGATAGGGTCGCTTGCAATCGCTTCTTCGTTTCAAAAGGTGGGCGATCGTCATATACCTCGATAGCAACGCAGAAACGCCTGAAGGAACTAGTCAAGTATTGGTCAGACAGCTCGTAGAAGCTGGGTGCCGCAGGATGCCGTCACCGAACCGGGGCACTGAGCCCCGAGACATTTTGACACGGTTGCAGATCCAATCCAATCATCATATGCCCTTTCGGCACAGAAAAGGCCTCGTGCCCGAGGACTGTCAATAAATGTGAACTTGCGAAGAAGTGAACCGTGAGCTTGGCCCAAGCATCCAAAAATTACAGTGATGTGCCTGTCGTCGTTGAGACTGTACGACATTTCAAGATTTGAGTATACAGTCATAAAGAGGCTGTCTTGACCAGCTCGTCAAGAACTGTACTACCTAGGCTTCGTTGGTAGCATCATTCAACCTCAGAAATCAGCGGTAAGCATGCGACCACAAGACACTGCGACAAAGTTGGATATCAAAACTAATGTGAGAGATTACTATTGCGACGAACTTGAGTAGTAGCACGGTCGTATGAAGCTGTCATTCACACTTGTTCCAACTTAATTCATGCAGAATGCGACTCGTGTGGGATAGATCTGCTACTGCTCCCGGGGGGGGGGGAGGGGGTGCCAGTGCTTGTTGACTTCGTTTTTTCTTTTCTTTTCTTGTCGCTTATTTTTCCCCTGTTCTCTCCTTGCTTTGTCTTGCCGTGAATGGCTTCGTGACAACTGATATAAATATACGGTTAGATATGACAATGGTTGGCAGCGAGATGGGTAGTGCTGCGTTCACGTACCGCAAGGCAGTAATTATGCGAAGGGATGTAGGTCTCCCGATAGCTGATTGGAGGACAAATGAACTCACTACAAGGCTACTCCCGAATTTCCGAACCTAAGCAACTTGGAAAAGCAACTTGGAAAATTGAGTCCGGTAATGGAGTCCGGTGATGTAGGTCTTCCGATAACTGATTGGAGGACGAACTCACTCACTACAGGGCTACTCACAAATTTCCGAACCTAAGCAACTTGGAAAATTGAGTCCGGTAATGGAATCCGGTCTCAAATCAACCGAAGTCGGGTGTCCATCACCGGATATCTCTTTTGGACGAAATGGGCGCCATGTGGGTTCTTGTGTACCGCTAGCAAAAGAGACAGCGCGTTTTCAACAAAATCGTCCCCATATTTGATCAGCGCTCGAGTTTCTGTCTTTGCCGAGTCATATAAATCTGTGTTACAGTCCGTTACGCGTTACTCAAGGTATTCGAGGGCCTGTCAGGGAAGCAGATTATCTGATCGTCCATCCGTAGCCGTATTTCACGAACATCCTGAGATCCTACAGATTTGTGGTACACGCCCATCATGTGCCCGTTTCTCCGGGAACGTCATCGTCCGAAGCGTTCTCGTGGGACTGAAGGCATGGACTACTTAAGTTCATAGTTCCAGCAATTATTCAACTCACCCTCCTCCAAACATTTACTCCCCATCCCACTTTGCATAATGCCCGACAGTGCAGGAGGGTTCTCGTCGAGCAAAGTCTGGCTCATCACAGGTTGGCCTCTCCACTAGAAACCATAGACTTGAAATATAACACCTCTTCTGGATAGGCACATCTTCTGGCCTAGGACGATGTATGGCACTGACCGCTCTGCAGCGGAACGACAAAGTTATTGCGACCGCCCGTGATATAAAGGAAATCGAGGACCTTAGGATATCTGGTGCACACGTTATGCAGCTAGATGTACGAGACGACTTCTCAGTGATTCAACGAAAAGCGGCGGAGGCAATCGAAGTATATGGTCGAATCGATGTTGTTGGCAAGTAGTCCAGATAGGAAAAAATACTTGTGACTTATTCTTATGTCAGTCAACAATGCTGGCTTTGCAATGTTTGGTGCGTTGGAGGAAGTAGGGTAAGCCCTTCTCTACAGGCACTTGGAGATTAATGAGCTTACCAGAGTAACATTGCAGGGCGGAAGGATTCATGGAGCAATACAAGACCAACGTATTTGGCGTTATCAACGTCACCCACGCATTCCTTCCACATATGCGTGAACGAGGCAACGGAACTATCGTCGTCGTTGGCAGCAGATCTGGTTGGAAAACTCAGTCTGCTGTAAGTACTCTAGATCATTTTAGAGCTATATCTCATATGTTTTATTCTGTTAGCTCGTTGGTATGCACAATTGATCGAAAGAATGAGTACCTCCGACTAATTAGTGAAACAGGACCATACGGGAGCTCGAAGGCCGCGGTTCATGGTGAGTATATTGGCATGAAGCAATCATGCGACTGATATAAAAGGGGACCATCCAGCAATCGCCGAGTCATTAACAGAAGAACTGCGACCGTTTGGTATTCGGGTGCTGCTTGTCCAACCAGGTGGATTCCGCACTCAGATGATCGTCAATTGCGAACTCAAATCTGAGAACATGGTCCGCCCAGCATACATTCCATACCACTCATTGTGCGCGAAAGTGCTTCAGGGCGTGCACGGTTCCCAACCGGGAGATCCACACAAAGCATCCAGCATCATTGCTGACGTCGTGCGTGGGGAGGGCTGCGCCATTGGGAAAAATTGGCCCAATGTGTTATACCTAGGTGAAGACGCTGAACATGACATACGATCAAAGTGCCAGCAAGTACTAGACCGATTAGACGATGCGGAGTGGCGCGATATTGGGCGGGGAGTATCAGTGTAAGAAGCGAAGTAGTGGTCTTGTTTTTGGACATTGGCTTTGCTACTGTCATTCATATATACCCTTGTACTTGTAAACGCAAGATGAAGTTGGGTTGTCGTGGCGAAAGAAGTTCGAGAAGCCGCGGACTTATGCGATTCCTCCGCGGGCGGGCCATCAACTATGGCTTCTTCAATCATTGTACTCTAAACAACGAAAAAAGCTGGAATGCATCTTACTCGACTTCAAAGTCAAAAGATAGTCACCGCACA
Source organism: Cantharellus purpuraceus (assembly GCA_025174535.1). Classification (NCBI taxonomy): domain Eukaryota; kingdom Fungi; phylum Basidiomycota; class Agaricomycetes; order Cantharellales; family Hydnaceae; genus Cantharellus; species Cantharellus purpuraceus. The sequence continues at coordinate 208,039 of JALBUN010000048.1, forward strand.
CCTTTGATTCGGGTCCTAAAAAAACCGTCTACTGCAATAGGTTTATGTAACTCAGATCCCGGTGGTACACATACCGGTGCGTCGTGACAACGAAAATAACTCGAGCACGCCCAAATAGTCATATCTTAGTCTCGGACGACAATGGTCCGGGCCAAAGTACGTGCAGCCCTGTTGCGAGGACACAGATAACATCCGACATTCCAGGCATAGTGTCTGAAAACGTCTTTGGGACTAATTGGTTTGACAAATACCACATAATCATATAACATACAAGTGGTGAAATACCCATCAAGATTCGAGAAGGCATACAGTATAATTTGAGATACCCGGCATGTCAGCTTAACCGCCACCGCACATCTTTCCAATCGATAGCTCCCCGCTCGAGCTGAGGCTTCCTCGCGTCTGACATCTCTTTCAGCATCTCTGCCTCAGCCATCTCTTCATCTAAATATGTCACAGGCACCCTCTCCTCGATCAGGAGGTTACTATTCGCAACGTTCAGCGCCGTGAACCGGTAATGTCGCCACCGAGGGTGCATGTGATCGCTCAAGAGCACTCCGCAGTATTCGTCCTCGCAGATGAGCCTGATGTTGCCCTCCTTGTCGTGGAATACGCACTCTGCATCAGCGGTAGAAGGGCACCCTCCGTGATTATGAGGGATGGAACTCCTCACGGTGGGTAAGCCGAATGTCGCATGAGGGATAGTTGGTGACCCGCTGAGAACAAGATGATTATTAGATCCTGCCGTGCGCTGATGTAGATACCCGGGCGCCCCGGGATGATCCTGCAGCAACTTCTCGTATTCGTGCAATTCCACATCCAAATGAAGATGCTCTTCGCACGATTGATTAGATTGACAACAGCACGATTCAATTATCCCATCCATTTGTGGCTTTGGGGGAGGAGGAGCGCATAACATAACTTCTACTTCGCTTTCTTCGCCCTCATCTTCGGTCCCGGGCCACGTGGTAGACCATGAATCGGACACGCATTCGGTATCAGAGTCTGCTTCTTGACTGCATTCATAATATTTGGGACACGCAGTTTCTGAAGACCGCACCGGTATCCCGCTCTTGCTGGTTTCTCTCCAAGATCGAGATTGTCTGGCAGGAGATCTTGCTAAGCCCAATACAAAGCAGGCCCAATCGAACGCTAATCGAAATGGTGCAACAAGCGCGCCGCCACAAGAAGTCCGCCTGTCACCTGCAAGGGCCTCATGGGAGGATGTTGGTTGCCGCTTCGCAGCAGCACGCTTTGTCACTGGCACATTATCAAGCTTCCCATAAAAAATACCCGAGGTGTGAGAACGGAAACACCGTCATCAACCAAAAATCACATACCTTATAAGGGGTGCCAGATGACGAGCCCTGGAGCATGCCATCCGAGCCAAAAGCTGACCAGTTTGTGGACCATCTTGGCGGGAGGGAGAGCAGGGAGTCGCTTGACTGGGGCGATGCCGGGGATTGATCAGTGCGGTCGTGTACAACACGTAGTCGAGAACATGCTACGGATTGGTCTTCACGTAAGCGTCCGGTTTTGCGACATCGCACGACAAGCAAAAATCAGCTCCTATGGAACATACCTTCCGCTTCAATGTTCTCTTCCTCGTTCAGCGAACATGGGCGTTTTTTGTGGCGAGGTGACCCCGGGATCTCTTGGAGCGTTCCTGTGACATATGGCGTATCGTATCCATATTTTTCACGTGGATTCCATAAATTAATGGGCCTCCAAGATTTGCCATCTTGGTCATGAGCCCTGCAAGAATTGCGTCAGCGTAACGGAATTTCTTAACGTGTGAGGTGCCTTACACTTTGTTTTGAGTAGGGTAAATGCATGTGCAAGGGCGACGAGCCTCGAACCTATCTAGAGGGGCACTATCACCAAACTGCGAGTGGGTATCGCCTCGTCTTTGCCAGGTCTTCGTTGGCCCCCATAACTCGCTCTGTGTATTAACCTCTCCGTGTACCAGCGGGGATATGTTTCGTGAAGCTCGCAGCGATGGAGGATGCCTAGTTACGCCTGAAGATGAGCATGCCGAGGAAGTGTCCGACACGGATGCAGATGACGAGGACGCCTGACGACGAGGAGACCTTCGGAAGCATTCTTCATACATCTGACGCGATTAGCGTAGGATACCACGCCCAGGCTTTCACGGTAAGAAGTGGTATATTGGATAAGGCCAGTATCGCGCGCAAGAGGAGAAAAGGATGCCTGCAGAGTATCGCAAAGCAAGAATAACGCGAGGAGTGTGAAATGTGCAATGGTGAGCCCGCTCAAGCTCTCAGCGTGCTTGCACGGTGAAAGGACGCTTGCATTCTTGCGGCGCAAAGTGTGCAGTACATATGGTATGTCACGTCCTTGGACAATAAGGGAGCGTCACATGAAGATGCATACTTGAATTGGTCAATCACTTTAATTTCTAGCGGACTTGACATAAAATTACCCAGTAGGATCAAGGAATAAACCAACCGTGCGGGAGTACAATAGTGAAGCGATTCGGAGCCGGAGCTTCAGTATGGCATGATCAAGGCATGGTGTAGCCTCTGATAGAAGTTGCAAAATCCCGCACGACTGCGTTCCACGATCAACATATGTGTTGTTAAGAATTACAGCTCTTGGACTGTAGCTGTTTGCATGGAAAGGTCATGCAAACGACAAAGTGACAATCAAGCGACACGTCCGGAGAATGGAATGACGTAATCCAGGTGCCGAGTGTTGCCGGTGATGCATACGTATATACCTTGTTGTTCAGACTGGGCAGTTTCCTGTAACGTCCAACAATTGGCTTTATAGTAAACATGCAGGATCATTGGATTCTATTTCGTCAAGCAACGACACTGGCTTACGAAGTATGAAGACTGGTAGGAGCTTCCTAACGAGCTATAATAACAACTTCAGGGGTCTGAAGTTACAAGTAAACCCTGTGGTTGCAAGAGAACGAGAGATAGACATGTTGATAGGTTATAATCACTTTGAAGGCAGCATATGGTGTCAGTAAGTCGGTTTTGGAATGATAAGACGTAAAGATTTGGGAGATCTAGAGTAATGGGATCAGGTGCAAGCCGATAGTAACTTTTGTTGCACCACTGCATTCCCTCTTCTCATCTTACTTATTTTTGGTGAGTCACGGCAGCCAAGCCAGAGTCTGAACGTCAGCTTGTGAATTGATTATTTAGCGCTGTGAGTCTGTGCCTTTCTTTGCTTAGCAAACAGACTTTCGCCTGGGAGGTGGGGGACAGGCAATTTAGACCTTCTGAAGGGTGTGGTTGCTTCTTGTGGCTCGATGTGCCATATATCAGATCCTCGGCTGTGTTCCTGAGCCTAGGGGATCCGCTTGTCAAGTCCCGGCTCCGGTTGAGGTCAACAAGTATGGTACTGCAGATGCTTCAGAATTGAGTCTTAAATTATTTTTATGTAAGTGACATTAGAAGAATCAGAAGATTGCTGCTGGCACACGCCCTGAACAGAAAATTTTGCGCAGCAAATTGCGCCGGAATGATCGGCCAAGGAAGCCAGCATATCGGCAAAAGACCTTTGCTGATGAAATGTCCAAGGATATGTAGACGAATACAAGTCTTCTCGTAAGTGGCTACAGCGAAGAGGGCCGGCTCGGACCCAGGCGTATGCCCTGTGTCTGAAAATTGGTGACTTGGGGGGTGCAGAGGTTTGTACCGTGGATGAGGGGAGGAAGGAGGTTTATGCAGCACAGGAAATACCCATGCAGATGGCATGCCGCAGACTGGTGCCGCGAAAAGCTGCTAAATATGAACGGCAATTAAAGCCAGTCACAGCGACGTCGGTATGGTATGGCCAGAGGGCGCTGAACATGGCAATGACAAGCTGTGGGTAAATCGCGAGTCGCAGAAGCCTGTACACATGAGGCGCTGCAGGAACAGCCGCCATAAGGTGTCCACCAATTGTGACGTTCTTGTCACACACCTCGCCGTAACTCAGTCTCTCCCCGATGACAACTTTAGCGACGGGCTCTTTAAATCCTTTCCGGGACCCTCAGCTCATAGCACAATATACTGGCTCCAGCTCACACCCATCTTCAGTGAGCGAGACGTCTGTTGCAACGACTACCAGCAGTGTGCGTATAGACAGCACCCATGTTCTGCGACATGTTAATAGTGCCATCTTCTCTAGGGGACGGCTCCTGAACAGCGTTCAGACTCCAATGACCTTCTGGATGCTATTACAGAGGATGCTCCTCCAGCGTATACTCCTACGGCCGACTCATTCCAAGGAGAAGAGGCCATGGGTTTCGGGCCACAACGGCCTTTCCAATATGCCCCACCGCCTGGACCAGTTCCTTTTCTGACACCAGCAACAGCAGTTAGACCCACACCCACATCCGCCGTTGTTAACGCAGTACACGAGTCTACACACTCTCCAGCGCGGTTTGGTTTCCCACCCCCGCCACGTCACCCGTCTCACACCAGTACAAGTGCGGTGTTAATCCCACCCCGGACACCTGCAGTCCGCCCTGGCCGTTCTTCACCGGCACCATCTCACACAAGGACACAATCTCAGGCTACCGCATATCTGCCACCCTCGGAGCCACTGCCACACGTTGCTCAGATATGTGGTCCTCCTGAAGGCCCTTCCCCATCACATGCCGGTCCACAATCGTTCAGTCCTCCTCCAGGTCTCCCTCCGTCGCACATCCGCGCACAGTCATTTAGTCCCCCTCCTGGTCCGCCCTCGAGAGGTCGTCCGTCCGCTCCTGTACATATGGTATCTGGCTCGGCAGTGGGTACGAGTACGATGCCAGATGATAATAGACCCACGACGACTCCAATGCCAGGACATCCGTTGTTGAGAAAGGGAAAACTTCTGGTGTATCCTCAGGGACATGAGTGCCCAAAGTGTGCGTCCACATCACTTCGCTTAGCTTCACGTTGCTTTCCCAGATGCCCCCTCCGACTACTTTGTTTGTGTACCGTTCTAACACCAATTCCGATAGGTCATAACACGGGCTACAAAAACAATGACCCTTCACACCCCTGCGAAAAGTGCTGGGAGAAGTATGCACGACCGTACAAGGGTGCACTCGCTTACGCCCCTTTCCCCTCTTCCACATCTTCTACTCCAGGCGGGAGTGGGAGCAATTTCCAACGACCCCTTCCAGTATTTAGGACACCTCAAGCAAACTTTCAATCACCACATCCTCACTTGACGTCTGGTCGTCATTCTCCGAAGCTACATCGGAAGCACGGTGGGCGTAGGCAGTCACATTCGCCTCCACGACACCACCGTCACTCACCACCACCACATCATCACCATCATTCACCACCACCACATCATCATCCTCACCATCAGCATTCGCCGCAGTACTTCCATCCTCCACCCGGGGCTTTCAGCGCGCCACCCCCACCTCCACACATGCACCACGCGCCACCGCCTCCTCCACCGCCTCCTCCCCCGGTTGCGCATCACGGACCCGGACCCGTCATCTATGCTCAGCCCGGACCCATTGTACCCCAGGGGCAATCAGTGTACCCGCCGGGGGACCCGCGGATTGGCGGACGACTGTGCTGGCGGTGTCATGGCCGCGGTGGGGTGAACTATCTGTTATTTGCTTGGGAGACGTGTACGGTGTGTTCTGGCGTGGGGAGGGTGTTTACGTAGTGTTGCATCCGCTTTTGCGTGAGGGGTATGGTTATAATAGTTGCATTAAGGACAGTCTGTGTAGAGGGAAGAGAGGGAGTTGGCATGATCTATCATGGAAAAATTGTGTTACTTATGCCATCCATAGTTTATATCATAAGATAGACTTGAGTGTATCGATACTGTTTGTTTCAATGCTGCTATTCATCGTCATGTGTTACATACTTGGCACTTGATTCTATAGGGGATGATTTAAGTCTGGTTGTCTTCGCTGTACACTTAGTGATGTCACGTGGATTTGAATGGGGCGTGACCAGTGATCGGGGTTTCAGAGTCTAAATTCTTCTTTACATCAATATGAAGAAAATAAGAGTGTATAAGGCACGGATTCGAGGACTTGGCGGCCCTTGACTCACGAAAGCTGTGTTTACTATGATATGCGAGCGGCGCATGCTATTGGACAGTGCTGAGGTGCTAAATAGTTAGATTACGTAATTCCTCGTGTGTTTGTAACCCAACCACCACCACGTCGGTGTTGTCGCCCCCTTCGTGTCCCTCCTGCGCGTTTTCACAACAACTATTGTAGGGCAGAGATATTTCGTAAGTGGTTTGGGACATGGTGACTAAGTTTTACCCGTCGCTGGGGCTGCCGTTCCAAAGATTGCTGCTGCACTGATTTTGAAAGTGCATCTAGTATAGAATCTGATTGCAGTCGGTTTTGGGATTTGTGATGGTCCCTGGCTTAAGGGGGGGAAATGCATCCTTGTCTTTAGGTTCTGTCACCACGGCTATCCAATAAGTCTTTGTGCATAGCCGTATGTCAGCGTCTCCCCAGTGAGGAAGGTGAACCATGCACATCTGTTTTGCGTCCATGTCCCCGGTGTGCAACATTGCATGAAAGGTTCAGCGTTTTTCTTAACGTCAACATCTGATATTTATACCTAGCTGTGTCACAACCGTCCAAATACTACGTTAGGCAGAGTTATTCTTGGGTAAGCGTTGACCACACGCAGCAAGCCTTCATCGATCATCAATTAACCTAACATGCCACTTGAAAAACATCCGATGGGTATAGTACACTCTTGCAGAGGAGCACTACCAGTCAGCAAATTAGCCTAGCTCCATAGGTTCCACCGAATTCATTTTGAAATCCTTGAGAGCACGAACGGCGCTCAATTAATATTAAATGCCTTGAAGGGCGTTCTACAAAGAGTCCTGAAAAGTCGAGATGACATCCACCATTTGTAGCGCAGCTACAAACGGGACATGAGATGCGTAACGTACAATCACTGTAGTATGCAAAATTGGGAGGGCAGACTCACCAATATTCCCAGGGTGCCATAGAATCAATGAGACGGACCTCCGTTACTTTCCCGTACGCAACACCAAGGAGAAAACTCAAATTCGTCACTGGCCCTGGTTTTAAAGTGCATCCGAAATAGATTCAGCAGCACATTTCGGGATGTTCACCTACCGTTCCCAAAAGGAAGAGTCCCACAGATATTACCTCGCCCATCATTTGTATGGAGTAAGCTCAAGGGCGTGCCCAACAGTTGATGCTGAGATAGAGGGCAAGGAGAGCGGAAAGTGGCCGCGCGTAGATTGATGTATGACTAGTCTTACATCGGGCTAAACCCCAAAACTGAAAATCATATTTGCAAAAAAAAAAACGTACAACGGTAGTGTAATAGTCAAGGTAGTTCATGCTAGTACGATTGTAAAGCACCAACCCTCATTTAATGAATGTACCATTGGAAACCGATGCCAACCGTTGTCCTCACGAGGGCAAGGAAGTTCATAATAAGTAAAAAAAATAACGAGCAGTGCTTAAGCTACACGCACCGCTTTCTACAACAGTATAGGCACAATCCTCGTGCACAAGTGTGCCTCAGACATTCCGTAATGCGTCCACCTTCTTTTATCCTAAGGTTGTATACCACAAGCAAAGGTCCAGAGCATGGTCAGCTTCACTGTGCATCACCCACGCACTAGGTTGGCTGGGGTTGGCGGTTCTACGTCTGTATCTGACCACAGCATCAAATTTCTGCCAAATATGACCTCCGAATATGACTGATAAACCCATTATCTGGAGGAAGAAGGCGACCACCGAGAACGAACGAGAGGTCTTCAAGTCACACGCACAACAGCCTGATCGTGCCTCTCGTAATTTGCAGATGGCGGTGTGGTGAATTCCAGAAATACCCGTAGTTGTGGCTGCAAAGATAAGGAACAAGAGGAGAGCATCGCCTACTCTACAGAGGTGAACGTTCCAACGCAAGCAATTCAACCCATTTATGACTGGGAGTGAGAAGCTGCGATAAACCAATCGCCAGAAGATCTAGAGCGTGGTCTGGCCTCACTGCGTATCGTCCACACACGTTTGGCACTCCACCCCCAAATACGGCCACCATCGCTTCTGGGAGCTCCAACCTTGCAAACCGACGTCATACATCACGGTGTTTGATCACGAGGACGAGGCTGGGAATCGGGAGACAAAAAGGGAAAGAATGGATAGGAGGTATTAAGCCCCGCTCATAGCATTAGCGCCAATTTAGTGTTGTAGTCGCTTAAGGATTTGCGGTTACGCTCCTTCGAAAAGCTGTGTAGATATCTGCACTGCATGACTCTGCTCCTTGCATCTCCCGATAACATCGGAAGTTGCTGCAGAGACAATTTGCAACCTATCGCCCGCTACTTCTAGTTCTGCGTAAGATTTGTTGTTTCTCGTTGTGTCGTGCAGAGCAAGGTGTTGTTTGATCATTCCCCATTGGAAAGCACGGAAAAAAGGCTTGAGCGTCATTCCGTGCTGAACAAGAGTTGGCAGCTTGCTATTAGTTGTCTTATCCATTGATAGCCTTACTGGGATGATGTGCTGAAAGTTCCAGACCGGGGACCGCAGATGACGCGTGTGACGCGTGACGCATGACGCCGGTTTGCTTGGAAATAGCGTGTACTTTCCAAGTTCGTAGATGAGTGGAAATATCGTCATAAAAGTCGAGGCGCTCTGGACACTAGGCCTAGGCATGTCACGATACAGGTGCTAGTGCAAAGGGTAACGACTTTGAAATTCCTAACAGTAGAGTGGTGAACGCCGAACGGTCTAGACTCAAGCCATGTTCATATTCTGCTCATGGCGGTGGGATTGAAGGAAACTGGACGCACGCGCAGTAACGGATTTATGACCTTCCATTATGAAATATAACCCAGGACGCGATTGAAATGCGGTACTGTTGTACTATGGCCTCCTTTTTCTCCCCTCAGGCTCAACGTGAAATTGTAGAACAGAAAACAGCAGAATTATGTGTCAACGATGCTCGGATCCAATCATCGGCGCAGTTTCTTGATTGCAGTGAGTCTCCTCTGCAGGCTGCCAGTCAATTTCACCCCGTCCTCTAGGCCATTGCCTGACCATATCCCTCTGGATATTAATTAGCCTTCATATGTGACTGAACATCTTGCACTTTTACTGATTATACGCACACTACAGCGAGCAGTATTGGGATGAGCATCAACCCATACATACAAAGCGATGGAACGACCAGCGCACAACACCTTATTCCTCCTTCATTCGCTTTGACGCCCCCTTCTCCATATTTCCTTGGCACCTTAGTGGGTGAGTCTCCATATATCTTACATCACTCCGATCCCAGTACAAACAACGCGGCAAGTCCAACACGATAGTGCGAAACAAGCCCCCTCCTTAGACGTTCTTACAGAAAGTTTATACAACGTAAGTCTTGACAGCCGAAAGTATCTTCATCATGGCCTACCCACTTGAACATAGACGCACACCGGCTGTAGCCTTCCACTCGGTTTGACAAGACAAGCCAAAGAGCTTCATCACGTGTTCATCGATACACGCGATACCAGCAGCATTCACGCTCTCAGCGCGTATATTTACAACTTCACATTCCCCGATGGTGTTACCAAATACTTTTGTACGTGTGCATGCAGCTCCAGCGGACAATCAGGCTTCGATGCAAGCCACGATGCCTTGTCACACGTCAGATTGGAACACCTCTCGGGAAAATGCTTTTTGTGTACCACATGGTTAGCTTTACAGTGACTCGACTCTCCAGTTAAACTCAAGCACCGAATCTTTCTCGTCATTTAGCAACATATCATTCACGCGCAGACAGGACGCTCTCCGTCACGTCTCCACAATGAACAATGGGAAAAGGTATAAATGCAGCATTTGGTAAGACACGACGCCCTATGTTCTTTTCTAGGTTTGGGAGCTCATGTCATCACTACCTGATCTTGCAGTGGCAAAGCCTTCGCTCGGAAAGATTATCATCATACTCATGAAGCGCGTTGCTCATGTCAAGAGCAGCATGGAATTGCACCTTCAGCGATGGCATAGATACTGATGGGCTCCTCCTCCCGGCACTAGAGAACCCATATACAATATACACAGAGTGCCTAGGTTGTATATTCAGTTATCCAATAACATGTGCTATGCACAAGCTCCAAATACTGTCTCCGGCTGGAATCTATATGTATAGATTGTGGCATAATGTGCTACTACGCTTCTGGGTATAGGTAAGCACAAACCGCTCCCTTCCAACTTCTCGAAGAAGTGAGGGTGTGCGTCAGCGAGTACACGTGAATTCAATTAAAAGAATAGTAACCGATGGTTAGTGTGCGCTTAGATACGCGAGGAGCGGGGAAACTTCCGACGAGGCGATGCATCGAATCTGACAACAGTCTCTCTATCGCGTACTTCCTTAGTATGTTCCATGTTGAAACTGAATGGTTTTCAGTGGCAGGGCTGAGATGAGCACACCGAAATTGAAACACGACACACGAACGGGGAGGTGCGGCGGCGTTGGCGAGGGCTTTCTTTTTTTCACCAGAGATCAAAGTTGGGGACAACTAGTAACTCACCTCTACTCGCCCTACCAGGGAGTTTTGTGGTTTGTACGCGGGGATCGAAGCTATATGAGGACCCGGCTTTGCAAGTCACGACAGTTGCTTGTTGGCTCTGGATTGTTGAAGGGGAGCAGGGTAGATTTGACTTCGAACTTGCTACCTCTTACAGAAGTTGTAATACGTATTTCATAGACCACGCTCTCCAGGGGTTTCCTGAAATCGTATTGCTTTCTTCCTCTACAAACCCGGTACATGTGGCATGGGTGTTTACACAAGGCCATGGAAGCTGGGGTGTGCCTGGACAGCTTCTTGTTAATTATTCAATTGGCTGGCTTGGTCTCCAGCCATTCTTCTATATCTACACGACACGGTGCCCAATGGCCCTCCTGCGCCCCTGCAAACCCTCACTTCCATCCAGGTAATCAACTCTACCAGTATGTCGCGACCCAGCGAGGTTAATTGGCCCGTCTGATTGTTCCCGCATCCGATCAACGCCTTGTGATAGGTGACGCTGAGATGCAGGCCATTTGACATCGACCTGGCTTAAGCAACGCCTTAGGAGTTTCCTGCAATTGTGCTGCGGTCCATGTCAGAAACTATACCCTCCGAAGAATCTCCCACGTCTAGAAGTACGCTGCCATTGCAAACGCCAAGTGTAGTGGACGCCACCTGAGAGAATATTGCAAACATTTGTGCTGGCTCTTAGTGACCCTCCCTTGATCACAACACTTTCGCAGTCATAGAGTCCTCCCGGACAGAATATGACCACGAGATGTGTACGACAAATGAGCCAAGAAAGAATGGTACAGCTCTTCGCCAGTGATAGAGAACATGATAGACGCATCAACAAATCCCCGCAGAACTCATGCAATCCCCGCTCTTTAACTTTGTATCATTTCCCAGCGCACTCGATTACGGCGGCGAGCTGCTACCATTTCACCGACGTGTAGTCGAGGGTATCTCGACTCAGATAGTTGGCATTGTGAGGGGGATCGCAGTGGAATATCGCAATAACCGAGGAGGCAAGCAACCTCCAAGCTGCAATGACCCCTTTTGCAGGCTAGTGAATCCCCATGGTCTCAGGATCCGCCGTCTCAAGACACAGGCAGGGACAGCGAGGTATATAGGCTCGTGCCGAGACCCTCGGAGCGTAGACCACAATGGTCCACAGTGTCCATATGGAGCAGTCGCCCAAATTGGGATGATACAGATAGAGTCACCGACAATGCTCTGCATGTGCAGAGTCACACATCACCGTCCTCTTCGCCACCGTTGCCATTCATTCCAGATACACTCATGTTCACTTTGCGGCATGCGAACCACTGTTTTCTGTAAACATTATTCTTAGATATCATGTCCACGTGACAAATTATTGCTCCAAACACACCGACGTTTGTGTAACATGATGGGATCCCAATTTCGCCAGTAGCTCCTTCACTGTACACGTAAATCCCACCACATTCACGATTCTACCCAGTTGTAAACAGAAGGGCCGATGCAATGCGGTGTACTTCCAATCTCATTGATCGGAGCAGAATTCGCACGTACCTTGTCGTATCACAGGCAAAAGCGCCGCCGGCAGTGAGGTTGTGTTAGTGGTAACAAATGCAATAAGGAATACTAGAAGCACTTAAAGAAAATTAGTAAATCGAATGAAGTGGGTTGTTTCCAGATAATTCATTCACCCGCTTTTCCATGAAGTACATGCCAAAAACTTGCTATGGTTTCCAATGGACTCCCTCATCTAGCGAGATTTACCGCTACCAACTCCGCAATGGCTGTTGAGCCGAGTCCCGCTGGGGAAATGGTTCGGAAGCGCCCGCAGACAGTCTTCCCTCTGTGCACAGCACTTTCTCTTTCGCGAAGTAGCATAGGATCGGTGCTGGGTGATTCCGTTCGTAATATGTAGTAGTCGGCGCTCAGCTGCCAGTGTAAGCACATCCAGGATGTACTACAAGTACAGACGTTTTTCGAACCATCATGTCTTTGATAACTCACTCTGCACGCTCTTGTTCCTGTTCACCTGAACCTTCGGAAGACTCCTCAGCATTTCTCATCATGAGCAACGAGTGGAACAATGAGTACAATGAGTACAATGAGTATTCGTACACGAATAACTATGGACACGTCTATAGTGGTGGGAGTAGTGGTATGTGATCCTGCTTCCAGGGAATTCCTCCCCTCACTCATTGGTGTGCTCTCAGGTCATGATGAACCGTACATACTGCGTACGTTTCTTGCAGTTATATGTCTTGCTACTGATCGTTATAGTCGTCATCTAGCTCAATCAGCTTATTCGTACGACCAGGGGTTTGTGACTGCCCCCCATCCGTATTCTAGTATGCACGGTGCGTTCCTAACCTGATGTAATATTCTATGCATTCACAAACGTCTTCCTTTAGCCCAAGCAGGATCCATTCCTGCTAACGGTTATGCCACCAATACCCAATCGTCAGCATCTTCCGCACGGGGTGGGGGTTCCTCCTCTCAGGTACGCAAGCGTAGAAATAATCTACATGTATTTGTAGATTAACCTAACCTTACACAGGCTTACACATCATCTCAGGCATCTTCATCCACGTCTTCAGCTACATCCCCAACCCCAGCCGACTCTGACGCAAGTGGCTCTGAAATTGCCTTCACCCCTCACGAATGGATTCAAACTTCCCCCGTCACCACTACTCGGGACCTCAGCCAATATGTCCATGAGCGGGTTTATGATGGTGCTAGATATTTTCTCTGTTGCTACCCTGGATGCACACACAATTTGGGATTCCCTCACAATTTGGGATTCCCTCAGAAATCACAACTTGTTACGCACATTCGGTCTGTGCACTTGCTGGAGAAGCCATTTATGTGCATTACATGGTGAGATGAATACTTGGTCTCGATGAATTGAGATGTTTCCTTTGCTTACATTCTGTGTGGTATCAGCTGCACTCCCTTTGCAAGAAGGCAGGAAGCAATCCGGCATGTCAACACTGTCAACAGCAGGAGAAGATTTGATTGCGATGTTTGGTAAGTCACATAAATTAACCCTTGTTTTGATGATGATGTTTACTTGCCCCACTCTTCTTGGTGTAATGAACACAGCGGCAGGTCATTCGCACGGAGCCACTACCGCGACAACCACAGAGACCAATGCATGGAACGGCGACGAGAGGCCATGGCAGCCAACAACCTCTACGCCGGCCCATCTTCACTTCGTTAACTCAACCCCACCCTTCTGCCATTGTAAGCTAGTCCGACTAGCATCGCTGTTACTCATCAAGCTTGTGGATAAACGGGCCTTCATCTTATCTTCAAACATGGATGGTTGAATGGTCTCCAAAGAATTTCTTGCTTGCTTATTTTTGTTTCACAACATCGCTGCCATCTTTATACGTCAGTCATAGTTAGTATATGCACTGGTATTTTACCTATGTTCTGTCCAATTTAGTTGCGTTTTCTGTCTCGTACCGTCTTATTCTTGCTGTCACCGTCTCGCCTTACTTCCGTGTCTCGCGCTAAAACCCTTATGTTAGGGGGGGTTGGGATATCAGTAATGCATGACTTGTACTACATGTGTTAACTCCTAAATAGATGCCTCGACCATGTCTTATTCAAGAAGTGCCCCAAGAACTAGTACGTATATCATAACTCAGGTTTGCATTAATTACTGTAAAACGTGAGAACAGGGGACCCTTTTACTATAAGCGCGATGTGAATGCATAGTTAGGGGCTCTGCATCACAGACACTTGACAACACAATTGATCTACTCGACTCGACCTACATTGTGAATCCCAAATTCAGATCCCACTTTTCTCGTGAATAAATCACAGGCACTCACGAACGAGATCAACGACTCGTCTGCAAAAATCAGCACAGCATGCTCAACGCAGCCGCGATGTGGAAGCTGATTATAGGTCTGGTGCTTGTCAGGCGTCTCATTTGTGTCATGCTTTATGTGCCCAGCCGCCCCTGCGTCTCTGCTCTTCCAAATCCTGTCGTGACACTGGTGGAATAATAACAATGGGATAGACGCAGATATTTGACACAGAGATGCTCCTAAAGTAAGCTTTTATTAGAGCTAGAGTTCAACACTGAGTCATAGAAAAGGGCTTTCGTCTCACTGAGGAAAAACATTATAAAGGGATAACCAACCATCCCCTTCCTAACCTTACCTCACCAACATAGTGTATGCACACGCTCTCCACCTCCTGGTATGTTATTCCTTGCCTCTCACTCGCCTACCCTCTTAAGCATTCCCCATGCATGCCACATGTAATTATCCACTCAGACACAGACATACCCATTCTGCTCCTTTCTTCGCTCACCACACTTCAAGTATAATCGTACACGTGTCGCCGGAAGCCATCTCGAAAATAGGCTCCGACCGCGATAGAGGTGACAAAAGCACAGCCCTTTTTCCTTAAAGCGTTGCCTTTGGGAATGGTGGTGGCGTGACGGTCAGATCGGTGGGCTCTTGTTCACGCTTGTAATTGACAAATGAATGACCAATGACGACGGTAGAAACTGTGGAGTATCGTATCAAAGTCTATTACAGAAGCAGCATGAACATACATTCGAAACGCTGAGAAGGAATTGGGTCTCGGAGATGGACGCGCGAGGACGTTGGCGGGTCTGCTTTAAATCGACGAAGACGTAATGCCCGCCTGCCAATCGTGCCGACACAAATGGAGAGATAACTGGAGTTCGTCAATATTCAAGTAAGTGCTTGGGAACATGATGTACATTGGGCTGTTTGGTACTTACATCCTGCTGTTCAAGTGTAAAACCGGTCCAGCAGGTTGGAAAGTGGCAGGATGCACATGCGTCCTCGCATTTTATGGTATTACATACGAATGAGAAAAGAGAAAAGAGCATGACTCTATCTCATTGCTAGTACTCAGCTCTATGGCTCTTTCGGCATCATATGGTCAAGATACTGAGCGCTGAGACCATTAGTGTGCCGTCATAGAAGGTCCTGGATCTCAAGAAGATTGAAAACTGAAGCGGAATGGGAATTTGCCGGAGCTGACGCAGAGGAAAATCTTTGACGTTGCACTATGTGAGTGAATCATCAGACGAGCAGCTTACATAATTGCCAAGGATCAAAACACCACATTGAAAACGTTTATGGAACACAATGCAAACCAGTACGTTCATGGTGAGGAAAAGTTTGTTTCCAAAGACGGCGTGCTCAGCTGTTTCTTGATATTGACAGCCCTTAAATGCCTTCTCATCCGCGATTATCGACGGCCTCATCAAAGCGATATATCTGAAGATCTGGTGGACCACAATGATATAGCCGTGGATAACCAAGGCCAAGAGACTCGCTGGAACTCTGATCTGTACAATGAAGATGCTAATATGTACAATTCAGACCATGATAACACCGACATTGACACCAGTGAATGTAACGCTGATGAACTTTCGGACTCATCAACACCAACCGAACAAGACCTTCTGAGCAACGCAGGTATAGAGGTTGAAGAGGAACAGCTTGAGCCAGATGAGATCTCCGATGAGGATCTCATACATGTGCTCCAGCAACAATTTGGTGATGAATGGAGAGAGCAGTTGCATGTTCTTCGTGAGTAATAGGACTATAAGCCTAGTTGTCATGTTTTAAGTGCTAGGTCTTTTCAGGGGACTCTGAGCTGACTGATACAGATCTGGACAACATTAGTGCCTTTGCATTATGCATGTGAGCGATGCGCAGACGCAAACTACCAGAGACTCTTCATATGTTCGGGTGAGTATATATATAACTTGAACATGTAGACTAACAGCTGTAATCTAGTACACTCTCATGGTCGTCAATAACCGCTGTGGACGTGACCAGCCTGCTCGACTACGACAAGTCTTTTACGGCAGGCTTGATTGCATCATCTATATATTACTCCCACGTGCACCAAACCTCGACATATCTTCCACAACGCGCTATCTACTGGCTCTGGTTAAGCCATGCTCAACCGGCGGTAAAGACGCAACACGGGAGCTCACAACATACACGGAGACCATGACTCAGGTCGTTGTTGATCTTCGTACAGTAGAGTGAAGCGAGTGGGGGATAGTCGATCGGAGCGGTGATTATGCACGTACGGTATTTGTGGATGCGCAGAATGACGAGAAGTAGCATTGAGTCGGTGACAGCGGTGAAATTATAGGTGTGAATCTATGGACTTAAATATTCTCACTGACAAATATTGTGTTGTTCTAGCATTCTCAAAAGTGGAACTGTTTCACCCAACACTGAAATCTAGTGCTCGCCAGTCCCCAAACTCATCGCATATTGACTTGTTCACAAACGGGTTTCAGTACTGTATTTAAGTGCAGAATGATACTTGTTTTCAGTTCTATATTACTCGAGAATTTGAGTACTGCTTTTGAAGTGTAAATATGTACTGCAAAACAGCGTTAGTGCAAATAGTACTGAAACTGAGCGCCTTCTTTTCCTACAGTGCCTGGCCCCTCTGTCAGACAAAGGTGCTATTGTTGACAACGTTGAATAGACGGCAGTTCGACCTTGGCGTTGCTGGGACGATATCCGCCATAGCGACAGCGGTTTAGCTGAGACAGTGGGACAAAGGATAGCGGATTTGTCTCAAAGGGCTCCTACTACCAGTCATTTTATAAGTCTATAGCTTTCGTCTATCGAGCTTCTATTCTACTCCTTGATTCGATTGACAGCAATGAGGTTCTCACCGTTGTCATACACGAGAGGCTCATAGAGGCCGGTAATTGGAGTCAATTGTTCCAGCGGCCAATGTACCTGGTCTTTTAGGGTCTGTTTCGTGATCGGAATGTTGAAGTCTGTACATATTTGACTCAGCGTGTGTGCTAAACACGACTGAGGGAGGAGAACATTTGTGATCCTCATAATGTCTCACGGGTTAGGCAGTTACTTGAAAAGAATTCGTGCCTGCAAATAGATTGATTAAACATATTGATTTCTGGTTTAACCCGAGAGGCACAGAATTCTACTGAGCTTACACGAGAGAACCGCCAGCACCCGACCCTAACCATGTCGATTTTGACTGCGCTTCACCTGTCAGATTTCGGAATCTCCGCATTGTATCGTGTCACAAATCATTTGCAATCGTCTACTACTGGAATGTGGCATGGTTGGACCATTCACCCCGGGTTCAATTAGGATAGTCAAGAAGTCAGTATGTGTATATCAAGAGAGCCACGTGGCTAAAAGACAAAAGGACAACAGAAACGATTGAATCTAGCGACATCAGACTGCACGGGGGGAGGAGGAGGTTGGAGGATCGTAGTAACTACCAATTGGACTCCCTCTCATGAGGTGGACACAGAGAGTTCATGATCAATGGTGCAAACGGTTGACCCTGTGCCTCATCAATACTGGCAAAAGACATACCCAGAAGTGCATCATGCACGCCAACATCATGAAAGTTGTGGATCTCCGATATTGTCAGTTCCGTTCGAGATGTTCTGGTAAATATGAAAAATTTTCGACCATTTGTGCATGCGCCCCACCTAGTCCCAAAAAAATGCAACTCGCCCCATAACTGCCCAAGGCAAGTAAGGAAAAGAAGGCAAAAAAACAGGAGTGAGTGAGTTGAAACATCTCTACACAGTGCCCAACAAACCTGTCTAAGTAAGGCAGAAGAGTATGCCCTTGCCGACCAGTCAAACACCCCTGTGTTTGGCTGAGCCGTCTGCATGGAGAAAATATTGTCAAAATCCATATTTGTATAACACCACCACGATTTCACTTCAATGATCGCTGACTGATGATGCTGTTGTGGAGTTGTATATAAAATAAAGTCGGGGAACCCAGCGTTATTCCTGCTGCCTGGTGTACGATGAGCTTTTGGGCAACTCCGACCCCATTGGGGATAGAAAGGAATATCAGGAGCTAAACGTGCAGGATTGCAACTAGAGTAGCGATTCTGTAGACAAATCTCAGTCTGTGGCATCATCTGCACAGAGCGTTGTATGCTGACCTCTAAAAGCATGTTCAGTGGTTCAAGGATCTGTGCATGAACTTCGTCTTGAATAGAGGGCTCAGAAGTCATTGCTGTGGGAATTCTTTGAGCGTGATAATTAAACCATCCAAATAGTCTATCAACAGCATCCGCTTGTTGGCGTGCATCAGGAAGTCTCATTGTAAAACTCGAGCGAGTATGGATGCCTTCTGGAATCTGAGTGTTGGGGGGCAATGGGATACCTCCTTGAGGTATTGCTGTTGCTACACCAGCACCAGTTGGGTAACAGTATAGCCGAAGCTTGCCCCAGAGGGTCCTGCAGCGTCGCACAACATGCAAGCGATCGTCGACAGGCATGTTGAGAACTTGGGCGGCGGTCGCAGTGCGACTCATCGCTGTCCTAATGGCTGCCTCTTTTAATTGCTTGCATACCAAATAGATGGGCAGGGGGGTTATAGATGGAATTGGGAATTCATGCCAATCAAATTCATGGAGAGGAGCTTCATCTGGATCAAGAGCGTCGGGATGACCTTGGACAATGGTATGCGGAAAGTAAATAAGGGGTTTGCCTCCTATTGTAGGGGGTTCGTAGGGAGGAGGCATGAGGCGCAAAGGATTATTATGCCAGCCCGCATTGCGTGTTGTATAGATAAGCCCCCTTGTCACACCAAAGACCCTAGAGAATGCCTGTGGCACCATTCATCGATCGATGCATCAGCTTTCCAGTACAAGCGCTTACATAAGCGGTAAAGGGTCAAAACAACACCACATTGAAACCGATTCTGGGATACAACACAAGTCAGTATGTTGACGGTGAGGAGAAGTTCATTCCAAAAGACATGTGTAATAAGCTGTTTCTTCATCTTTACAGCCGTTAAATGCCTTCTCATCCGTAATTATCAATGGCCTCATCAAAATCAATGATGCTCAAGTCCCATTGACATGCTTGAAAAGCAAAGCAAAGCCTGCGAAGCCAGTCATGCCTACTGTAGAGGAAAATAAGAGAATCGGTGGTCCAGCCCCTCGCCCCCCTTCCAAACTCCCTCCTCAAGGCGACCTCTGTCTCCATCTCTCCATAGAGGCAGAACGACTTGGCTATGGCAGAGTGGGATCGGTCTATCCCGTCAAACTCCACCCTTCTAGTCAATACTTCCTACCATCACTCGTCATCAAAGTCGCTGCTCGCCGCCGCTCTCCAAATCTAGCGCGTGAAGCCTGGTTCTATGAAGAGATGGAACACATCCAAGGAGTAGCCATCCCACAGTGCTATGGATTGTTCACAGCCGAGATAGATGCAAATAGCGAGGTGTTGGATTGGGCAGAAATTGACGCAGATTATGACCCTGAAAAGGGAGACACGCCTCTAGAGGAGGAGGATGACGAAGATGAAAATGGTAAAAATATTGTGTTTCTCGTCGCGGTATTGGAATCACCTCGTGTCTATCATGAGAGCTCGATGTTGATTTAACATCTTCTTGTAGACACAAGGGAGGTTTCTGATGTCTCGCTCCCTGCTTCAAACGGTAAGAAGAGCACGCTCGTCTCGCTGTTAGTTCTGGAGAGACTTGGAGGTATGATGCCCAGGTATGTTTCACTGATCTCAATCGCGTACGTCCGTTTCCAGTTCGTTTCTCGTATCTGCAGTCCAGCCTATGTTTTTCAGGCCGGATCTGCGGGAAATATACAGCGACATCGGACGATTTAGTATTGAGCATATAGACGTTCGATGGAGAAATATCCTGGAGGCGCACTCCACTCATGATGGTCCTGTCTGTCCGTTTCACGGCCACAAACATCAGTGGCGGGTGATTGACTTTGATCATTCGAGAAAGTCAGGCTTTAAGCACGCTTTCATTGAGGTTGTTCATAATTCTTACATTGAAAGACTTCTTGATGGCTTGCCTCAAGGGTGGGTTCTTGAACCTTGGGCGGAATAGGTATATATCACTTTGCTTTTCGTACGGATACGGTACCGGAATTTGAGAACATTTGTCTTGTCCGTTGTTGGAATCCACAACATACTGCAGCGTATTTCCAATTAAATAGATATCCATACCTTCTGGATGCTCTGCCTTTTTGTACACTCGTATCAGGGGGTATGTGCGACTCCTCTACCCGCATGGGTTCGTATGCACGTTTCGATAGGATGGATCTAACCTAGGCCTTACTTCACCAAGATGTAGTATGCACATGCTCACGACCCATTCCCTTCTCGGTACGTTATCCCCCTACCTCTCACACGAACATCATATTTGAATGTCCAGTGCACCCACAATTCCGTGAGGCTTTAGAGCTTTGTTCTGGAATCGCTGCTTGAGGTGTGTGCTAGTGGGATAATAGGAATCAGATGGACCGGGTGCGAAAGGGTTTGGAGGAAGAATGGGGTGGTCGATCCATCTTAGGTGTCAACGTTGATACCCGCATATGGCCCCTATGTCAGACGAAGGTGCTATTGTTGAATAGACGGCAGTTCGATCTTGGCGTTGCTGGGACGATATCCGTCATAGCGACAATAGTGACTGACTGTGATCTAGCTGAGACAATGGGACAAAGGATAGAAGAGGATTTATCTTTCTCAAAGGACTCTCACTGCCAGTCATTTTGCAAGTCTATAACTTTCATCTAAGGAGCTTCTATTCTACTCCTTAATTCGATTGACAGCAATGGGGGGGGGAATTACTCGCCGTTGTCATTAAAAAGAGGCTCATAGGGGCCGACAATTGGAGTCAATTGTTCCAGCGGCCAATGTACCTGGTTTTTTAGGGTCTGTTTCGTGATCGGAATTACATTGCTCAGACTTCCAGCTTCCAGTGTCACCTGTCAGATTTCGGAATCTCCGCATTCCCTGATGCATCATGTCACAAATCATTTGCAATCGTCTACTAGTGGTTTTTTTAAATTTAATTTACTTAAAAATACTGGAATGTGACATGGTTGAACAATTCACTCCGGTTTCGATCATACTTTGTAATTCGCAGGATTAGTCAAGTCGGTATGTGTCAATCAAGAAACCACTCAGAGCCACGTGTCTAAGAGACAAGATGGCACTGGAAACGACTGAATATAGCGACATCAGACTGCACGAGGGGAAGAGGATGCTAGAGGATCCCAGTGACTAACAATTGGACGCCCTTATGAGATGAACAGAGAGAATTTAAGATAAATGTGAAAATGCTTTACCACATGCCTCCCAAGCCCCTTCATCACCCTAAGGACAAAAGAATTGTTGGAGTATCGAGGCTGACGAACACGGAAGCATAGTTGAGGTACCACAGAGTTCAACAGCTGCAAATACACATGCATAGCGGTCAAGTATGGCGATACTTATTTATTTTGCCCACCTGACTCAGTAGTATATAAGTTCTGTAAAAGTAATCACATGGCTATGGAGATACTCAGTGTCTGGTAAGAACACTGTGGAATAATATTGGATAGTACCTATGGAGATACTGCACTACTGTAAGTGAATGCAAAATGAATCAAGAACGGATGCTCACCTCAGTGTCTGGTAAGAACGCTGAGGTGTTACATGAGTTGGTCATGCCTGTATAGCTGGTGTGAGTCATGTGCATTTTAGCTTGCTAGCGCCGTTGCCTCAACAAGTTCAATATCTGTTTTGGAACCTGCAAAATTATGGTGTTAGGGCAAACTCTAAATCACCACAATTCCATGAATGAACAGCTGAGAAGAATATCAAACCCTGCTGCAGCACAACTCCAGAAACAATTTAACATTTGTACTTTGGTTACAATCCTTTGTATTGGTCAATGCAGACTATATGCAGAAAAGTAATACATTTCTTAGCAGCAAGAAATGAATAAGACTTCCAGAGTCTAGAGTTCACGGACGCTTAGGGGTCCAAAAAGAGGGGAATGTACTTAGAGGCTAAAGGAAGTAGGTGGATGAATCCAACTGTCCAACCAGTGGCACTCTGAAGCAGGTAACAGCAATGTGTGAAGTAGTCTAGCAACTGCTTCACATGGGTTCAAGCTTCTAATGCTCTGCAAAGGCAGTACACACTAGTAACTTAAACAAAGAGCACTAATGGCAGGACTATTGACAGACAATCTCACCCTGTAGATTTGTAGTCATGTGAGGCAGATACTACACTCACGCCCAAAGCAGGAATATCACTACTTCAAGTGCAAATAAGTACAGTTACACAACTGTAAAAGATCCTTGAACTGGTAATCAACAGTTACTGAGATAGAGGATGACACTGTATGTCACTCTAGTCACACTGGTGTGCAGAAGATGGGTAGAATAGGTTGAATATGTTACTATTTCAGAGGCAGAATGGCCTCCTTATATATTGTATTTACAGGAGCTGACTAATGCTTCTGGAATATTCTACCTATTAATAGATGGAAACTACTGGAAGGTTGTGGAAGGTGGAAGAAAGGGGTAGAATATTCCAAGCCAATCACAGGATCTGATCACAGCACTAACACTGATCAGGAGCTGAATAATGGTTCTGGAATGTTCTATCTAATAATAGTGTTATGACTATATTCATTAACGCCCAGATCCCCATCCAATCCACTCAGATCCCTGCGCATATGAAATCTATACTCCATTTGGAAACTGCCACGTCTCCATTTACCTGTCTGATTGTCACCGCTGATTCTGCCCATCTGTCTCTGGTTCTGATTGATGCATCAGCATCACCATAGGAACCCAGACATCTGTCCCTGTTGGACTTGGACATACTCATGTAAGGCCGTTGGCCTTGGAGACCCATCACCGGAGTAATTATTATTAGATTTCAAATATGTATTTAAGCTGTCTGACTGGGGACTTCATTCCCCAGTTTGAATATTGAATCATGCCTAGTTCCTAAGTCCGTTCCTAATTCTCTAAGTCGTACTCCGTCTCCAAAATCTCGGACACCGGTATTAGTGAGGGCGCGGCACATAAGCTGAAGCCAAGTCTGTTCTGACCCCCACAACATACCCAACTCCTTCTCTGACTCTGACCAAGACTCTGACCAAACCTCTGACCCTCAATTGGACCTAGTGCATAACAGTATATTCGAACTGCCATACTCAATCCTACCCATGCCACAATCCACCGCCAATGCGCATGAACCATTGAGGTGCCCGCTCCCAGCATCGACACCATCCCCAAGGTCATCGAAGAACCAACGGACCACATAGAGGCCGTCAATGAAGAAGATGACACCCTGCCCTCTCCAAATCTGGTGCAAGCCATCTCCCTGCTTGCCAGCAGCATCCGTAACCCACAAGCCCCTAAGTCCCGGACCAAGGTCTGAGAACCCGACCCATTCGATGGCTCCGATCCATGAAAGCTCCAGCCGTTCTTGGTGCAATGCCAGTTGAATTTCCGCAACTGCCCCGACGCATTCACATCTGATCAGGTGAAGGTCACCTTTGCCATGTCCTATCTCAAGGGCACCGCACTGGACTACTTTGAGCCAGCGCTCATGGACAATTCCAATGAGCCGATATGGTCAGATGACTACTCTGACTTCATCTCCGAACTTCAGACCAATTTTGGTCCTTACAACCCTGAGGCTGATGCTGAGAATGAACTTGATTGACTTTGGATGAAGGAAAATCACAAAATCGCAAAATACATTGTGAGTTTCCAGCAGCTAGCCCCAAAAGTCCAATGGGGCGACGCCGCACTCTGACGCTAATTTTACATTGGACTCCCATCCCACATCAAGGATGAGATATCACGCATTGGTAAGCCAGATGCTTTGGTTAACCTTTGCAAGCTCGCCCAATCCATCGATGCCCGTCATTGGGAACATCAATCTGAGGTCTCCTGCAAAAATTCAGCTAACAACAAATCGGACAAATCATTGGACAAGACCCCAAAGTCCAACAAGGGGTCCGATAAGAGGACCACCACCAACTCAGGCCAGAAGTCAAACACTGGTAACACTGCTGCTTCCGGTTCTGGTGTTATGACTATATTCATTAACATCCAGATCCCCATCCAATCCACTCAGATCCCCATGCATATGAAATCTATACTCCATTTGGAAACTGCCACGTCTCCATCTACCTGTCTGATTGTCACTGCTGATTCCACCCATCTGTCTCTGGTTCTGATTGATGCATCAGCATCACCATAGGAACCTGGACATCCATCCCCATCAGACTCAGACATACTCATGTAAGGCCATTGGCCTCAGAGACCCATCACCGGAGTAATTATTATTAGATTTCAAAATATGTATTTAAGTTGCCTGACTGGGGACTTCATTCCCCAGTTTGAATATCGAATCACACCTAGTTCCTAAGTCTGATCCTAACTCTCTAAGTCAAACTCCATCTCTGAAATCTCAGACACCGGTATTAGTGGGGGTGCAGCATATAAGCTGAAGCCAAGTCCGTTCCGACCCCCACGACGTACTCCAACTCTGACCCAACCTCCGACCCAATCTCCGACCCCCAATCGGACCTAGTGCATAACATCCGGTCAGAACAACTCTGGCACCAGCAATAACTCCGGAGCTCGCAAGAATACTCCGGACCTCTCCACCAAGCTGGGGAAGGACAGAAAACTTACGCAGCAGGAATGCCAGTGCCGCATGGACAACAACCTCTGTCTGTTCTGCAGAAAGCCTGGCCACCAAGCCAAGGATTGCAACAAGGCAACCTCATCTGCAGCAAAGGCAAAGGGCTGTGCCGCCAATGCCACGATGGACCCAAAAAAATAGTAAGCAGTCCTATAGCCTCCATATGGGCTGAGGGCTGCATTGGTACTCCCCATACAACAAACAAGGTCCGCCTGAACACATCCACTCTTTCCCACTCCAACTCCCTTACCCTCCTCATCTACTCTGACTCCATTCCCAATACTGCTATCCAAGCATTAATTGACTCCAGTTCTACTCACTGTTTCCTCAATTCCTCTTTTTCCGATTTACATAAACTCCATACATACACCATAACTCCAATATCGCTCCAATTATTTGATGGCACTACTAATGCTGTTATTTCATGAGCTATAGATCTCTATCCGTTTTTCTGTCAGAGAAATCCAGAACCTTACATTCTATGTCACTCTGCTTGACTCCAGCTGTTCTGTGGTTCTCAGACATAATTGGCTCACCCGCTACAATCCATTGATTGACTGGGCATTGGGCCATATCACATTCCATTCTCCAGTACAGGCTGTGTCATTCCTGATGTCACCAGCAACTTTAGGTGCGAAACTATCTTCTGCCTCCACTGACTCCGCTCCGATAGATACTCCATCTACCCCTCCGTTTATATCAATGGTGGACGCTATGGTCTTCACCAGACTAAGCAAACTGGATGGTTCTCACACATTCCAGGTCCACCTCTCTGATCCAATATTCCTCGCCCCTCGTTCCACCTGATCAACTCCACTGGACCTATCTATGGTTCCTAAGGAGTATCATGAGTTCACTGACATGTTCAGCATGTCTAAAGCTAACTCCCTAGCAGAACACCAACCATACGATCTCAAGATTGAACTGGATGACAACTCCACCCCTCTGCTTGGCCCTATCTACTCACTATCCCAAAAAGAGCTACTGGCTCTCCAAACATTCATAGATGAGAACTTGGCCATGGGCTTCATCTGCCCATCCCTATCACCCCACAGTGCTCTGGTCCTATTTGTCTGCAAAAAGGATGGATCACTCCATCTATGCATCAACTTCCATGGACTCAACAAGATCACCAAGAAAGACCGATACCCAATTCCCCGCACTGTGGACCTACTCAAGAGTCCTCGAAAGGCTAAGATCTATTCCAAAATAGATCTTTGACATGCCTACCATCTAGTCTGCATCCAAGAAGGTGACAAATGGAAAACAACTTTCTGCACACAATATGGATCTTTCGAGTGGTGCATCATGCCCTTCGGACTAACCAATGCTCTGGCCACCTTCCAGAGGTTCATGAATGATACCTTCGCCGACCTCCTCGATGTGACTGTCCTCATTTACTTAGACGACATTTTGGTATATTCAGACAATGAAAAAGAACATCAGACACATGTCCAAGAGGTACTCCGACATCTCCAAAAACATGGCCTCTTTGCCCATGCTGACAAATGCAAATTCCACCCCGACTCAGTCAAATACCTAGTGTATGGGAACCACCTTTTCCCTATCAAATTCCATTTATGCAGCACCAATGTGCTATTCTTTGCTTTTTCATTCCTAAATATCAGCATATATTTGATGCTTGTACCTGGAATGGACTTATTCAAATATTCTCTATTTTTCCATATTTTTTTGGGAATATTCCATGCAGAACTCGGCTCAGAATCATTTATTTCTGCTGTGCTACAGTTGTGGACCCATAGGCGCCCACAAACCTTTGCGCAGCCTGTTTTGGAACCCGCAAAATTATGGTGTTAGGGAAAACTCTAAATCACCACAATTCCGTGAATGAACAGCTGAGAAGAATATCAAACCCTGCTGCAGCACAACTCCAGAAACAATTTAACATTTGTACTTTGGTTACAATCCTTTGTATTAGTCAATGCAGACTATACGCAGAAAAGTAATACATTTCTTAGCAGCAAGAAATGAATAAGACTTCCAGAGTCTAGAGTTCACGGACGCTTAGGGGTCCAGATATTCCAAAAAGAAGGGAATGCACTTAGAGGCTAAAGGAAGTAGGTGGATGAATCCAACCGTCCAACCAGTGGCACTCAGAAGCGGGTAACAGCGATGTGTGAAGTAGTCTAGCAACTGCTTCACATGAGTTCAAGCTTCTAATGCTCTGCAAAGGCAGTACACACTAGTAACTTAAACAAGAGCACTAATGGCAGGACTATTGACAGACAATCTCACCCTGTAGATTTGTAGTCATGTGAGGCAGATACTACACTCACGCCCAAAGCAGGAATATCACTACTTTGAGTGCAATCAAGTACAGTTACACAACTGTAAAAGATCCTTGAACTGGTAATCAACAGTTACTGAGATAGAGGATGACACTGTATGTCACTCTAGTCACACTGGTGTGCAGAAGATGGGTAGAATATGATGATATGTTATTCTTTCAGAGGCAGAATGGCCTCCTTATATATTGTATTTACAGGAGCTGACTAATGCTTCTGGAAAGTTC
The DNA here is from genome assembly GCA_025174535.1 of Cantharellus purpuraceus. Classification (NCBI taxonomy): domain Eukaryota; kingdom Fungi; phylum Basidiomycota; class Agaricomycetes; order Cantharellales; family Hydnaceae; genus Cantharellus; species Cantharellus purpuraceus. The sequence goes on from JALBUN010000048.1 coordinate 235,545, forward strand.
TATCTAATAATAGAAGGAAACAGCTAGAATGTTATGGAAAGGGGTAGAATATTCCAAGGCAATCACCTGATTTGATCACCCATCAGCTGATCTGATCCCTGAGCTAGGCACTGATCAGGCAAAAAGAAGGGTGTCCACCCTGTTTTCTGCACTGGTTTGGACAGCCATGGATAGCCACATGTCATGTGATGATCTCCACGGAAAATAGTGCCCTGAGAGGCTGTGGTTGTTAAGTTAGAGAATATTTATTGATCAGAGACATCTGAGCTTGAATTGAGGCCAAATGCCTGGTCCAAAAGGGGAGAGCCGGCTGTGCGAAGGTTTGTGGGCGCCTATGGGTCCACAACTGTAGCACAGCAGAAATAAATGATTCTGAGCCGAGTTCTGCATGGAATATTCCCGAAAAAATATGGAAAAATAGAGAATATTTGAATAAGTCCATTCCAGGTACAAGCATCAAATATATGCGGATATTTAGGAATGGAAAAGCAAAGAATAGCACATTGGTGCTGCATAAATGGAATTTGATAGGGAAAAGGTGGTTCCCATACACAGCCAGCTCTCCCCTTTTGGACCAGGCATTTGGCCTCAATTCAAGCTCAGATGTCTCTGATCAATAAATATTCTCTAACTTAACAACCACAGCCTCTCAGGGCACTATTTTCCGTGGAGATCATCACATGACATGTGGCTATCCATGGCTGTCCAAACCAGTGCAGAAAACAGGGTGGACACCCTTCTTTTTGCCTGATCAGTGCCTAGCTCAGGGATCAGATCAGCTGATGGGTGATCAAATCAGGTGATTGCCTTGGAATATTCTACCCCTTTCCATAACATTCTAGCTGTTTCCTTCTATTATTAGATAGAACTTTCCAGAACCATTATTCAGCTCCTGATCAGTGTTAGTGCTGTGATCAGATCCTGTGATTGGCTTGGAATATTCTACCCCTTTCTTCCACCTTCCACAACCTTCCAGTAGTTTCCATCTATTAATAGGTAGAATATTCCAGAAGCATTAGTCAGCTCCTGTAAATACAATATATAAGGAGGCCATTCTGCCTCTGAAAGAATAACATATCATCATATTCTACCCATCTTCTGCACACCAGTGTGACTAGAGTGACATACAGTGTCATCCTCTATCTCAGTAACTGTTGATTACCAGTTCAAGGATCTTTTACAGTTGTGTAACTGTACTTGATTGCACTCAAAGTAGTGATATTCCTGCTTTGGGCGTGAGTGTAGTATCTGCCTCACATGACTACAAATCTACAGGGTGAGATTGTCTGTCAATAGTCCTGCCATTAGTGCTCTTGTTTAAGTTACTAGTGTGTACTGCCTTTGCAGAGCATTAGAAGCTTGAACTCATGTGAAGCAGTTGCTAGACTACTTCACACATCGCTGTTACCCGCTTCTGAGTGCCACTGGTTGGACGGTTGGATTCATCCACCTACTTCCTTTAGCCTCTAAGTGCATTCCCTTCTTTTTGGAATATCTGGACCCCTAAGCGTCCGTGAACTCTAGACTCTGGAAGTCTTATTCATTTCTTGCTGCTAAGAAATGTATTACTTTTCTGCGTATAGTCTGCATTGACTAATACAAAGGATTGTAACCAAAGTACAAATGTTAAATTGTTTCTGGAGTTGTGCTGCAGCAGGGTTTGATATTCTTCTCAGCTGTTCATTCACGGAATTGTGGTGATTTAGAGTTTTCCCTAACACCATAATTTTGCGGGTTCCAAAACACCAATGATTATGTAATGCGCACATTGTTCGCTCACACACGAGTGCTCATTGGAAGTTGAATGACAGATTATATCAGCAACTGACCCCTTGTGTACACTTGTGGGCTCAAATACACAAAAAAGCGAAATATAAGTACATTCAATAGAACATTTGAAATACCTTTAAACTACTTAATAATAGTCCTTATTTGAAGTAGTTTAGAACTGCATATACCCCAACAGCGCCTTAGCTTGAATGGGGAATTGAATATGAGGGCAGACCATTGTGAGTAGCATGAAGATCAGTATAAGCTGAAAACACCTTGTATTCGTCAAAACATTAACAGAAGATGCAGTATGACCCTTTGGTAATTGTCTGCCCCAGTAAGCATGTTTGTTCCCTGCTCCTTGTTGTGCATCAACTTCCAAGGTGCTCATGATTGGAAAGAACTTACATTATAAGTTTTGTGATAAGCTACCAATTTTCCATCTGCCCTAGGTCGGTTTGTCACCAACCTATGTCTATGGGTCTGTTTCTTCGAGCAGGTGTGCAGAGCTACAGAGAAAAAGATGTGGGCACCATCATCACTTATTATGTAATAACCTCCACCTTATAGATCAAAGGTAAAGAGTAGAGGGGAATCGCATGTAATTCCTTGACCAACAACAACAACTGATTTGTTAATCCCCTTGTCCCCTTTATTCCCTTTGTCTCAAGCTAGTCCCCTTATGCCTTTGACGCAGCGCCGAATTGATGCTTATCCAACACACCCCATTACGCTGCCTCCGCAAGAACGGACCAGTCGGTGTAGCTTGTGAAGTTGGACCCAACGATTAGAACTGGGCCTTTCTATCCACACCGCAGCTGTATCTCAAGGCCTCGTTGTGCATCTACTGTGGCCGCGGCTCTGATGCCGTATCGGAGTCGCTCAGATACCTCAACTAGTAGCTGACACGTTGAACACGCTGCTTGGACATGCTTCGAAGGTTGATATATACTGAAGCTGCCATTCTTGTAGCATGTGACTCAAGTCTTCTTTGGCGTATGACTCGGAGCAGAAGTGGTGGTTCAGTGGAGAGCTAACTTCGGCCAATGGGCATTTAGCTTCGCTTGACAACGCAAACTTTGGAAGGAAGGAAGACTACCTGGCTCTGAACGACACAATACAAGCATCAAGCACGCAATTAGTCGCCCTGAAGCTAAAGAGCTATCTCAGCTAATGTCCCTCCGCTCACCTTACCCGATGTATCGGCTGACATTCAGGGCTGTGCAAGCTGAAAGGGTACAGCATTATGCATGAAGGAGCGTCACGCCAATTTCTACGCGACTTTATTACCAGCGCGCGGTAACGGCGCTATATTGAACCTGTACCTGAGAACACCCTTTCCCTTCTTTGTTCCTTTTTCCCAAGTGGACAAAATGAATGACGTCTGTCATTTGCGTTTTATTGAGGTGTGTCCGTTTACTCTATGATGCTATAGACCCCAACTAGTGATGCACAATTAGACTGGATATTGCCATGTTTTGTGTTGTGAAATAATTAAAACAACACATCCGATGATCACTCGACTTAGGCTCCGTACCACCGGATCATATCAATATACATCTCAAACTAGATATTTCCGGACCACATCCAAACATCTCACGAGACACAGTCATGTTACTGTCATCCACATGAACATCCATCCATACATCCAATCACCATTTACATTCAGGAGTAGTGAATGAATATGCTAAGCATTTATCTGTGTATATGTAATTCTGATGTCATGTTCATGATCCAGATGCCAAGTTCATTCTCATATGTATAAATACACGTTCTACCAATACACAGTTCTCCAGTCAAATCTGAATTGTATTTCATTCACTGGTTCATCATTGTCTCTCTGCAAATCCAGTTATATACTGGAATACTACACTCTTGCTATACATCTCTATTCATCTACTTAATCTTACAACATTTTGGACCTTTGGTAGTTGGTGAGTTTCTTGTAGTTCCTCAACATAATGGGCTGGTTTGCGTGTCATGACTATGAACAGATAGGAACTTCCTTTCTTCCTACACTTGATGGATATTTGACCTTTTCCTATTGTTTACATCAGACAGGTGGAAACCCGTATATACAAGCCTGACTCTCTGTAACTGGAAAGTTCCCAGAGGCACTTGCAGATGTGTACGAGCCTCGTTCTCGTATTGCTGTGGAGAGAAGTGCCTATGATGATGGGAGAATACTGAATAGAGGGCTCAGAAGTCATCACTGCGGGAATCCTCTGTGTGATAATTAAACCATCCAAATAGTCTGTCAACAGCATCAGCTTGCTGGCGTGCGTCAGGAAGTTCCATCGTGAAATGTGAGCGAGTATGGATGCCTGCTGGCATCTGAGTGTTGGGGGGCAATGGAATACCTCCTTGAGGTATTACTGTCTGTATGCCATCACCAGTTGGGTGGCAGTACAGTCGAAACTTGTTCCAGAAGGAACTGCAGCGCCGGACAACATGCAAGCGATCTGCGAAAGGCATGTCGAGAACTTGGGCCGCGGTGTTAGTGCGACTCCTTGCTGTCCTAATAGCCGCTGATGTTAATTGCTTGCATACCAAATCGGTGGGTAGGGGAGTTATAGATGGCATTGGGAACACATGCCAATCGACTTGGTGGAGAGGTGCATCGTCAGGATCAAGAGCTTCAGGATGACCTTGGACAATGGTGTCCGGAAAGTAAATCAGGGGTCTACCTGCGATTGGAGGGGGTGCGTAAGGAGGCATAATGTGCAAGGCGTCTCAACCATTTATGTGCATGTTATATCAGACAAGCCCCTCTATCACCCTGAGGACCCAAAAGAATGTCTGCGGCACCACTCATCGATGCATTAGCTTCCTGGTACAGGCTGCTTACATAAGTGCCAAGGATCAAATAACACCATATTGAAAGCGGTTCTAGAGTATAATGCAAACCAGTACGTTTACGGTGAGAGAAATTTTATCTTCAAGGACGGTGTACTCAGCTGTTCTTGATGTTCACAGCCGTTAAATGCCTTCTCATCCGTAATTATCAATGGCCTCATCAAAATCAACGATACTCAGGTCCCATTGACATGCTTGAAAAGCAAAGCAAAACCTGCGAAGCCAGTCATGCCCACTGTAGAAGACAAGAAGAGAGTCGGTGGTCCGGCGCCTCGTTCCCCTTCCAAACTCCCTCCTCAAGGCGACCTCTGTCTCCATCTCTCCATAGAGGCAGAACGACTTGGCTATGGCAGAGTGGGATCGGTCTATCCCGTCAAAATCCACCCTTCAAGTCAATACTTCCTACCATCACTCGTCATCAAAGTCGCTGCCCGCCGCCGCTCTCCAAATCTAGCGCGTGAAGCCTGGTTCTATGAAGAGATGGAACACATCCAAGGAGTAGCCATCCCACAGTGCTATGGATTGTTCACAGCCGAGATAGATGCAAATAGCGAGGTGATGGATTGGGCAGAAACCGACGCAGATTATGACCCTGAAAAGGGAGACACGCCTCTAGAGGAGGAGGGGGATGACAACGACCAAAATGGTGAGAATACCATGTTTCCCGTCGCGATACCGGAATCACCCTATGTCTATCCTGAGAGTTTGATGTTGATTTGACATCTTGTAGACACAAGGAAGGTTTCTGATGTCTCGCTCACCGCTTCAAACGGTAAGGAGACCGCGCTCGTCTCGCTGTTAGTTCTGGAGAGACTTGGAGGTATGATGCCTAGGTATGTCTCACTGAAATCAATCGAGTACGTACGTTTCCATTTCGTTTCTCGTATCCGCATTCTAGTATATGTTTTTTGTTTTCAGGCCGGATCTGCAAGAAATATACAGCGACATCGGAAGATTTAGCGTAGAGCATAGAGACGTTCGATGGAGAAACATCCTGGAGGCACCCTCCACTCATGATGGTCTTGTCTGTCCGTTTCACGGCCACAAACATCAATGGCGGGTGATTGACTTTGATCATTCGAGAAAGTCAGGCTTTAAGCACGCTTTCATTGAGGTTGTTCATAATTCTCACATTGAAAGACTTCTTGATGGCTTGCCTCAAGGGTGGGTTCCTGAACCTTGGGTGGAGTAGGAATATGTCATTTTTCTTCTCGCACGCGTACCAGAATTTGAGAATATCTGTCTTGTCTGCGATATGAATTGACATGTCGGCATCCACAACCTACTGCAGCGCTAATTGAAGAAGATAGATATCCATACCTTCTGGGTGCTCTGCCGTTTAACAGACTCGTATCAGGGGGCATGTGCGACTCCTCTACCCGCATGGGTCCATATGCGCGTTTGGATAGGATGAACCTAACCTAGGCCTTACTTCATCAAGATGTAGTATGCACATGCTCACGACCCATTCTCTTCTCGGTACGTTATCCCCCTACCTCTCACGTGCCGATAGAACATCATATTCGAAGTGTTCACTGCGCGCACAGTTCCGTGAGGCTTTGGAGCTTGTTTGTCCTGGAATTGGACGCTCCTTGAGAGAGGTGTGTGTGTGGCTGCCATGCTAGTTGGAGAATAGGAATCAGAAGGGCCGGGTGTGAAAGAGTTTGGAGGAAGAATGGGGTGGTCGATCCTTCTTAAATGTCGACGTCGATACCCGCATATGGCCCTGGCCCCTATGTCAGACGAAGGTGCTATTGTTGAATAGATGGCAACTCGATCTTGGCGTTGCTGGTATGATATCCGTCATAGCGACAATGGTGACTGACTATGGTTTAGCTGAGACAAGGGGGCAAAGGATAGAAGAGTATTTTTTTTTTTTTACAAAGGACACTCACTACCAGCCATTTTGTAAGTCTATAGCCTCCGTCTGTCGAGCTTCTATTCTATTCCTTAATTCGATTGATCGCAATGAGGGAAGGAAACTTCCTCACGTTGTCAGTCATGAGAAGCTCATAGAGGCCGGCAATTGCGGCTCCTCTGCCTGCATGGGTTCGTATGCACGTTTGGATGGGATAATAAGAACCCAAAAACGAACCAAGTGATGCAGAGGAACAATCCCTACGTCTCGATCAGAGGTGTGATTCCTGAGTATATCAAAGTCTATTATAGGTTTCACAGAGACGCAGTTTCGAAATGCTTATAGGAGATGAAGACGGGTGGACATAGTAGGTTTGCGTTGAGAAAGATATGATGCTCTTTGGCTAATTAAACCTGCTGGCCCATATGGAGAAGCCCCATGGGCGTTTGTCTATGTTCAAGTAGATGGGTAAGAACAAAAGTGGCATTGAGACGCTTGATGCTTACCTCCTGCCAGCAGTTCAAGAGTAAACATGGTGTGCTGGCAGCATGATGAAAGATTGCATGGGCACATGTGTCACCGCATTTCATGGCCTTATATGCAAATCAAAAAAAGAGTAAGAAAGGATGTCAGAGTGGTTCATCTTTCTTGGTGTACAAAGATGGACCATGTCTACACTCTTTCTTACTCGTCGGTACTCTTTATGGTGGCTCTTTGGGCATTACATGGTCACGCTAGCCTAGCGAGGCTACCGAGCGCCGATGCCATTAGTACCTTGGCAAAAGGACCTAATTTAATCACGAATTGAATTTTGAAATAGAGGGGAAACTAACTAAAACTGAGGAAGAGGGAGAGGGAGAGATCAGCGGGCGGTTGAAAACTCGGAAGCTACATCAGACGGTCAGCGCATGGATAATCAGATCACCTCCTGATCGCTACGTATATGTAGTCTTCGCTCCTCCTTAACTGTCAAAGTACCATAAAGCATTTCGATTTGAACCACTCGCATATATTTCCTCATCTTCCTTTCTGACCACGATCCAGCCTCGTGTTAAACTTTCCCTACAGCGTATCACTCCAAGGCATTCGAATATTCAAGTGCCGTCTAGGAGAACATTTATCTGAGCATCAATAGCTTGCCTAGTACTTCATGAACCTGGTGAGATCTTGCAGATTGGAAGTGCACACATGCCTCATGAGGCTCGAGTATTCGTCGACCTGCTAGGTCACAGTCGTAGCATCACACGTTACCCGAGGTTCTCAAGATTGCCATGGAAGCGGATTGTGGAGGCGTCAAGGGCTTGTGCGTGCTCTGTGAACATTTTATATTGTAGCGTGCCAGTCACCCGGCTTTTACTTAAAACCATAGATTCAGCAATGGATTATTGTGATTGCTTGTGAAGCTGATAACCTCTAATGTCGGGGTATATGTAAGGTAGTCTGGCGCCAACTGTTGTGATGAAGGGTGGCAGCACGGGAGATTGCGACAGCCTGTAATACCGGATGTCTGGATGTGTGAGAGATGACTGTCCAGAAAATCCAGCAAAGAATGCACATTCCATGGTCGCATTGTTCCTGCAGATACTAGATCCAAACAATATAAGGCAGTGTTAACTTGGGATCTAACTATGCAATCCTTGGTGTCGAGTGAGACCCCATCCAGGCATCTGCAGATTAGAGAACTTACCAAAACGCACTCTGGAAGGAACCATGGGGAAATACAAGATCATCTTTCTTCTGGAGCTATCAACGTCACTCGCTCAACACTAACCCTGAATATCACTCGCAAATTGTTTCTTGTATAAGCTCGTTTGTATGCAATGAGCGCCTTAGCTTGAGTGGGGATCGATGAACTGAGCATGAGAGCGGTTCATTGTGAGTAGCTTGAAGATCTGTATAAACCGAGGATACCTAGTATTCGTCGAAACGTTAACAGAAGATGCAGTACGAACCCTTTGGTAATCGTCTGCCCTGGCAAGCATGTTCCCTGCTCCTTGTTGTGCTGTTGTGCGTCAACTTCCAAGGTGCTCATGAAGTTCTGCGTGATAAGCTACCGATTTCATCTGCCCTCAGAACCTATGTCTAAGGGTTTGTTTCTTCGAGCAGATGTGCGGAGCTACAGAGAAAAAGTCGTGGGCACCACCATCACTTATTATGTAATAACCTCCACCCCGTTACGCTGCCTCTGCAAGAACGTACCATGTCGGTGTTGTTGAGGATAAGGACCGACGGGATCAATACAACCTCGCTAGTTTGGCCTCCTTTCTGCTTAGTAATAAACATAGCTGACACGTTGGACACGCTGCTTGGACATGCTTCGAAGGCTGGTATATACTGGAGCTGCCATTGTTGTAGCATGTGACTCAAGTCTTCTTCGGCGAATAACTCGGAGCAGAAGTGGTGGTTCAGTGGAGAGCGGCCAATGGGCAGTTAACTTCGCTTGACAACGCAAACTTTGGAAGGAAGGAAGACTACCTGGCTCTGAACGACACAATACAAGCATCAAGCACGCAATTAGTCGCCTTGAAGCTAAAGAGCTATCTCAGCTAATGTCCCTCCGCTCACCTTACCCGATGTATCGGCTGACATCCAGGGCTGTGCAAGCTGAAAAGGTACAGCATTATGCATGAAGGAGCGTCACGCCAATTTCTACGCGACTTTATTACCAGCGCGCGGTATCGGAGCTATATTGAACCTGTACCTGAGAACACCCTCTCCCTTCCTTGTTTCTTTTTCCCAAGTGGACAAAATGAATGATGTCTGTCATTTGCGTTTTATTGAGATGCGTCCTCTATGAAGCTATACACCAACTAGTGATGCGCAATCAGACTGGATATTGCCATGTTTCGGACCTTTGGTAGTTGGTGAGTTCCTTGTAGTTCCTCAACATAATGGGCTGGTTTGCGTGTCATGACTATGAACAGATGGGAACTTCCTTTCTTCCTACACTTGATGGATATTTGACCTTTTCCTATTCTTTACATCAGACAGGCGGAAACCCGTATACACGAGCCTGACTCTCTGTAACTGGAAAGCTCCCAGAGACACTTGCAGATGTGTACGAGCCTCGTTCTCGTATTGCTGTGGAGAGAAGTCCCTCTATGATGATAGGAGAATACGCTTGAAACTGTACGGGCAATTTGAGCACTTCATCGGTTCACTGCTCTATGTTTCCTTGGTGTAATATTCGCAGTCTTCTTTGTTGATTTGAAGGGTTCAAGACTATACAGATGCATTTTATCATCCTGTGATTATAATTAGGATCCAAGGACTACGGATTTCACAATCATAATAACTGTAAGGTTTCTCTTCTTGATCAGGCTTTCCTGCACAAACTGAAAAACGCAGATCTCATTGTCAATGCGCCCTAGGTTGGGGTTAGGTTGTCATTTCATTGGTAATTGACTTGTCCCGAAGTCCTAGCGTCATAGCGCTCGATATATCCGATGTAGGCATGCGGCCTTCAAGCAGTCTGCCAGAAATCAAACTATGGACAGGACACCCGTCATTCTATGCATGACGGCCTCTCTTCACAAGATAAACCGAAAGAAAGAATATCCATAAGATATCATAGCTGCGTTTATTTTAACTCGCTTAGAATTGGCAATCTGGTCATTCTGCCTGTGATAGCAACCTTCAGACTCCCTTCTCTAGCTCGGGTCCATGCTGTCAGTTTCAGCACTCTCCGCTGTCAGGAAAATGTTCAGACTCACTTCTCCAGCTCGGGTCCAATGCTGTCAGTTTCAGCACTCTCCGCTGTCAGGAAAATGCTTGGACCCTGAGCGTCGTTCCACATATCACTCGCGTGTGTGCCTGATCCTCAAGTCGGTCGGTGTCCAGTATCACATACATCTGCTACAAGTATAGTTCTGTCAGTCATCATCTCGTTTGTGTCCCTGTACTAGTTCTCATGCTGCATTCGATGGCCCACAGATGGATCAGTTCAGTCGTGCTTATTTCCGTCGGTATCACTCCATATCGCTTTGCGCCAGAGTCTGGAAAATTGAGTGGAGGGATGTTGTACGGCAAGTATAACATTTCTTCTTAGGAAAGTTTCATATTTCTCCCTCTTTATGTGTAGTAATGTGCGGGATCGTTTCAGAAGTGATGCTATTGAGTAGGCTCTCCGCCGCCCTCGGCCGCGCGAGTCTTCCATTGCCATCTCTGCTTCACAATCGGGCCAGTCCCCAATCTCATTCTGTCATAGCAACAGATCTACCTGTTCATCTGCTTCTACTGTTCCTAAAAATACTATTCTTTATTTACTATATTTGACTCGATCGACATGTCCGCGACCAGTGACATTGAGACTTTGTGTAATGAAAGTGAGAAATCATTATGATTTACTAGCTAGCTTCTAGTCGCTTTGGACATCACATATTAGCGCAATGAACATCACGGTTGTCACGCGGTGTCCTCAACCAAACATAAGAATTCACAACACATTGAAGCGAACGCCCAGGCCGGTCAACAGTTCCTGTGGTTTCACGTGTTTACCCCTGGCCAATCAACACATGCGCCGTGGAGTATCGCATAATGATCTTCTCAGCCGCTTCTTGAGAAGCAGTCGATCAAGCATATTCTTTGACATGACATTTGCAAATAGTCCCGTGCGTCGGTGTCGGGATCTGTCGTTGTGCACTGGCAGGTTGTTTAATAATTGAATCGGAGGTACAGTAGATCGCCAAACAGTCTGACTATTTATGAATCATAGATGTGTCCTGAGATCGAGTATGCGGTTGCAGGTATGCGGTTGCGCTATCAAACGGGAATGAGACTCTTGACGTTTGACGGCTTATGGAAAGTGCTTCGTTCGACCGAAATTTACAACGCTTCGCGTGACGGTCGCGGTAATCCTTCCGTGCGAAACCTTCTTCGCTGCAGAGGAGATGCACTGAGCATCCCAGCTGATATCCACTGAAATAATTTAATTGACTCACCAAAAGAAACATTCATACTGAGTACCTCTGTTCATCGTGTCCACATGCCGGCTTGCGTCCTGTCTACGCGTAAATGACGCATCGCTGTAATGAATGGTGATTCGAAAGTGCAGAAAACACGAAGTGGGTATGTTTAGGCGAACCAAGTCGTGCATACAAAAGGCTTCTCAGAAAAGTGCACAGTCCGTATGTGTGTGAGTAGCTGAGCTTTTCTCGCAAATCCGGATGCATGATTGCACTCGCTCCAGCCGCAGAAGAAGCGTTTGGCTCCACGATCGGGAACTTCTACCACGAGAAGGTCGATGGCTTTGGAGACCGCTGCGTTGCTTGTCTCGGTCCACTCGTGTCGAACGGGCTGCGTAGAGGAAGGGGTCTGCTAATAAATATGAGCTATGACGCGGTCAAACAGAGTCGTACTAATTGGCTAACAATGTTGTTATTGTCGTTGTCTAATCTGACCATCCGCGATGGAAGGGCATCACGTTGAGATTCGTAAGGGTAAGTCAAAGCTGAATCATGTAAAACTCAGCAATAAATAATGATAAAAACCCAAAGAAGAACACATCCGCGCACGTGGATATTCTCCTCCTTGAAAACTGTTCGTTGTGGCTGGAAAGGGGTCAGGACAACAAGTACCGCAGTTCACCTCAATACCCACGTGGAAAGTGTGAGCAAGAATACATGGTGCTAGGCTCACTCATGAGAGTGGCATCATTTAATTCTGTGAAAGAGAAGATGAAAACCGATCATCATAATTGAATTACTGTAACGCACTGCACGCTGTGCTATGTGTCAGACGACCACACTCGAAGACTACAAGCTCGTCACTCACCAGGCTGCCTGTCGTAGTAGCTCTCAGGAATACACCCCCATTGAAGGGGCATTTCCATCTCAACGTTTTGCGTCCGATACATGGAGGAGAACCGACACCACGGGAAGGACGGCGTCCATATATCTATACTGCCAGAACCGGCAGAGCAAATGATGAATTTAGGATTCCTTCACACGCCTCATATATGGAAGTCTCCGCATCACAATTACGAAGGTGACATTAATGTCAACGAAGCCACGTTCAACTGACACCCCCATGCGAACCCGTGAAATCGGATGGAAAACTCCGATATTCGAGCTCCGCTGAAAATTTCTTCTGTCGTACCTGGTTGGCCATGACGTTGGCATTTGAATGTACTTTTATCTTGTATGTCTAGTGTGGTGTCTTCTACCGAATCTCATGTAGCCTGCAGAATTTCTGTCCCCCCTCCGTTACAATTAGATGCGTGAACTGATCTAGTGATGAATGTGTGCTACAGCTTGAGAGTCAAGCAGTGTTTTAGGGATCCTACAAAGCATTTACTATTGTTACTGTGAACGTTCATGGGTGAGAGATGTAGCACTATTATTTGGCCTGCGTTCTAGTGACTAGTGGTAACTAGACTTCTGATAGACACTGAGGTCCTACAGAATCAGGCCAAATAAGATCTAGGAGATATATGTAGAAGATCGCATAATACACCAATAGCAGCTTATATTATATCAGTGAGATATTGACGTATTCTATTCAGAACATGTTGATTTCGAGGTCTACTGATAGGGGTTGTTGAGCAAGCATCGCTGCTCATGGCTGTCACGGGAGTGTTTCCGTGAGAACGCTCGCTGGCTAGGTTTAATTGTCAGTCAACCCATAAGCTATGTATCGGAAAGCCGGCTGACCACGAGCTGCACTTGTATTGTCTCCCAAGATTCATGGCAGTTGCATGACGATTAGCATCTTGTTTGCGCGTGAAAGTTGCATCGCTGTGACTCGATTCAGCCCGAGAGAAAAGGATACACCATTCCAGAAACAACTAACCATGTCAAGCAAATAAATAGTTTCTCTTGGAGGTGCCATGAGCGAATATGCGTAACAAGCCGCGGTTTTGTTTCAAACCCCACTGGGTGCTTGCACCCCGGCCAGCCACAAAAAAAGGTTCTGACACCATCATTGCACATCTCTATGATGTGTTGATCGAGCTCTTTGGTAGAAGTGATCCTGGTATTATGTGTATAGACATGTTGCATTGCCTGATGCTGCTGCTGTATTGGCTGGATAATCACTGTCGATGGCCCTGTTGTCTGTAGCCACAGTTAGAGAGTGGGGAAGGAGTTAAAAACGACTTACGATAGTTGATTCATCCTGTATAGACGTCTGATATGTAGGTTCGTTGCCCGCAACGTCCAAAACATCTGTACATGAAAAATTATCGACATGGGCGATGACAAGGTACTGAATACCAAAGCTAACTCACGCTGATCATCAGAGCCACACAAAGAGTCCGAGGAGTCTGGAACAGTAGAGGGAGGATACTGAGGACGGCATCACCGCAGAAGCCTGGACACATACGGTTGTCATCCGGACTGGAAACAGCATCAAAGCAATAAAAAGGAGAGGTCTCGAAGTATTCTGAAAAAAGAAAGCATCATCTGCGCCTTGGTCATGTGGTAGAATAGGGTAGACACACACCGGACCGCGGAATTGAACCTTGGGAAGGATAAGAAGAATCGCGTAAATTAATACCGGAGGGGGTCAGACCACCTGCATATTAGTATCACAGATAATGGGCAACAGGATTGGCCTACTCTCACTGTTATCACTATTGACTAGACCTTGTAAGGAGGGATCTCGACTGAGAAACTCGCTTTCGGAGCCAGTCCGATGGGAAGACGCAGAACTTGCCGCCCAATCCATGTGAAGGAGAAGGAGTATTCTGATCTCGTTTGCTTCTGGCATCGAACCTTTTGTAGTTCTTCAACTGGGTGCTTGTCTGCACAATCAGGGATAATGCATTGGTATGCTGATTTCGTCACTGCCTTTGAGGCGATTATTGATGGATCTTAGATGGCAATCATGTCAATCTCGAAGGCTCGGACATCAGAGATTTATCAACTGTTAGACGCTAGCACAACAGCGTCTTGCCAGCGGTGCGGCCAGGTCGCAGTTAAATACGAGCCTACAGAGGAAACATCGAAACATACCATACCTAACAATACAGGAACTACCAGAGAACCGTCTGCATACAGTGCGATTTACGTTTCCTGAGAGGGTGTTCTCTGCAGACAGGATCACGAGATCGTATACCTCTTGTTCCATGTGAGTTCGCAACTAAACAGAATTTCCAGATGCCATTACTGAGCGGGAGAGAATGTATGCCATCCATCCCTGGACACCAATCCATCTGTAACATCTGGCTGTGCCAGCGTCGAGTCGCTGTCGACTCGTTGATTGTGTAACTCCGCTCCGCGGCGACCGGGGTTCCCTCCCCCCGTTCGGTCTTACCTTCTCAATCGGACACAAGCTTGGGGTTCACCGTTGTGCGCGGTGCGCACCTGCCTGAGGCCTAAGGCCTGGGGTATGCAATGTTACCACGTCCGAATTTCGGTTTGGTCCCGAGATGTTTAGAGATTCGGAATCCGACCAGCGATTCTGTCGCTACAAGCCCAAACCAGGTTTATAAAGTAGTTCTAGTACAAGGTATTTAGTCTGCAAATTTCACAGGAGCAAACAATTTTTGAGGCAAAAAGGTGCTGTTTGCGTTACTCTACCAACTTATTGGAAATTGACGTCTGTTCGCTTGTATGGTTTAGCTGCAACTGAGTCGCACAGTGGTTCACGTATGAAAGTCCAATTATAACGCGGCTATACAGCCTAAGGAAAGAAAAGTAACGACAGTATATATGAATGAGTGGGCGGAGTCAATGTGTAATGTTTGTCCAAATCTGGAAAGAACGTCGATGCTTCTTGGTTACGTTTACGTCCGGAAGGAATCGCATACGTGGGGATCATTAAGTGCGGCAGGATCGCGGGTGAAATGACCTGCTTCGAGGGCGCTGAAATAATCCCTGAAACATGTGTCAGCGTTCGATTCTTCCAGAACATGAGAACTAGGGTATAAGAACAAGCGAGCATGACGCCACTTGGAGGGCACGTTGGCTGCAGAAGCTCTCACCATTCTCGCTGGTCTGTTGAACCCTGTTCTATTTTGAAGTTCCAGAACATCCAGCCTGACGACTGGGAATAGGTGAGCTTTTGCGCATCCGCCCCTAAACACGTGGCTCAGAGTTAGTCTTCAGAAACAAGAATTTCCTACTCCTCACATTGGGTTAAGAATGCATCCGTCTAGAATATCAGAGGTTAGTCACATGCTGGAACGGATACAGGATCTAACTATGACAGACCGCGTCGAAGTTTGTCGAGATGGACCACTCGCCAAAAAACATGGGGACATTTCCAAGGTCGGTGTCATTTTTAACCCGAGGAAGATCTAGTCCATTCACAAATGAATTCAGAAATTCATAACGGTGGGCACGAAACGCACTGCATATGGATTTGAGATAGGCCTCAGGATTGGGATCTGCGACTCCCCCAAAAGAATAGTCTGAGAAGCAAGAGGGAGATGAATTAGTTTGCGGCGAGTTCTACCGACGCGGAATGGATACTGACAGAGGTGATCGTCAAACGCGGCAGGTCCAACCACCGCATCCGCGGGGTTAAAGCCCATGTTATTCTGCCACAGAACGTCCATAAATCTTACAAACACAGTTGATTAGATTGCAACTCGCCACGATAGCGCAGAGACTCACGTCGTATGCAGACATTGTCGATTCACCCCTTCAAGTAGACCCCCAAAAGGCGAACCGCCGAGTGGGTTGTCGACACCTAGTTCGAAGGAAACACTCGCAATGATAGGGATGATGGACTCAATGACCCGTCCCACACGTCCACCCATGTGGGAAGCAAGGAAAGGGAGCGGAGGTGGTGATGATGCTAGGGATCCAGTAGAATTTGCACGCCTAGCATGTGAGTGGGTATCATTGGTAGCTGTGTTCCCGGAAAGAGTGATATTGGTTTTGATTGAAGATGAATTGGTCGCTGATGCCGTCAGCGAAACATTAGTATTAGTCAACGGTGTTGCAAGCTTGAAAACTGAAAAGTAGTCGACGTCCGAGCATATGATCCCCATGGCCAGTTCAACCGCCCGAATAACGAGGGCAAAATCCGTCAGATCTGATGGTTAGTCGAAAGTTTTTAGTACGCTGGCCGACCATACCGAACTATGACGATAGGGGGTTACTCACAATCACCATAACCGGGCGTCTTGGTTGCATCCATCAATGGCTCGTTGACAGCTTCGATCCCGAACACTGTGCTGAATGCAGGATCTACATGTGTCACGAAAGTGGTCACCGCAGCCCACTGAAGCGCCCTGAAATAGTTGAATGGCGTCTGCAAATGATGGTTGAAACTAATGAGATGCGTGTTGAGAAATTGCACACGTACGTAGAATTCTACGTCACTCGTGCAGTGGCCTGTCATGAGTAATGCATCAGCAGGGAGTCATTCATGGGAAATCGCATGAAGGTGACATGTATAGATTGGTCACCAAGTGACACTAGCGTCTTCAGAAAACCAACAGCAATTACCTGCAAACATCTGGAGTGAGCTGGACACTCCAGGCATGGCGTGGAAGTCCAACAAGGCATGTATTCCAGCGGATTTCAGTTGCTGAAGCCCTCGTTTCTGCACATTGAAGCGTATGTGTAGATGACACAACAATGACAAATTAAATACAGAATCCTCAAAAAAATAATTTAATACGCACAAGTTCCTTTATGCCACCACGGGGCTGTGATTGCACAGTTAATATCAGCCGTCCAGCACACATGCTTAGATCAACGCACGTAAAATTCTGTCTTGCGGTCTACAAGAGCCTCGATGATCCAGTAACCCTGCTGATCATGAAGTCAGCAAAGTTCGCAAATTACGAGTGGTTTATGATAAAGGGGTTCAGACACAGGGTTCTTTACGCCGCTTGGTATCAACAGAGTGTACACTCACCGGGATTCTGACGGTGTTCAATCCGGCGTCAACTATGGCCTTCACGTCGCTTTCTGTAAACCATGTTTCCCAGTGTCCCTGGAATACAGCATCGGCCTTCTCTTGACCCAATTTCTTCACGAGGTCAAACTCGGACGCAGCACAATCAGCACAAGATGCATTTTTAAAGCATGTTTCTCCGCCCATGCGAACCCACTCGTTGGGAAGCATCCAAGGTTCTAATACTAGCCATGAACCCAGCTGGAAGGTTTCACTCAGATATCATGGTAAAGGTTTAACGAGTAGAGCTTACATTTACACCATATACCTTGTCCACGGGCAGTCCGCTATTACTGACCCCAGCATAAATTTGAGCGGCACTTGCAAGAGCAACAAGGAGTGCTGAGGCCCACATGCTAAGCGTATGTCAACTGGGAATTGAAGAGGCAACTCAAGAGCTGAGGGGATGCTGCAAGGTACACTGCATAGTATGCCCCCATTTATATCTGTATCTAATTAAATCGATCACAGCCGAAACAATTCAACAGTGGTAATTCAGTGCCACGTAAAGGCTATTAGTATACTGTTCTTCCCTAAGTGGTGTGGTCTTGTGTTTTTTCATGCTGCGTCTCGAACCACGAAAGAAAGCTGGCCAGCGTGCTCGTAATAGCAAGTGATGCTTCATGTGATCGCCATGCAACAGCATGCAACACATATTTCTGGTGTGTAAATTGCGAGATCGGCTGACCCGGGAACAAGGTTGCCGAACTTTCGCCGTTAAACGGCTAAGCTGCCTGACTGGCAATGAAAGTCTTGGCGTAACAGGTTGTTACGTTGGCCTCTCAGATCTCTGCACTAGCGTTTCAGCTTCCACCAGAAATACTCCCGGCACGACGCCTCTCATCAGAGTTAGTTACTTATAGATCATAAGTGCTGTCTTCATCGTAACAACTTATGTAACAAATAAGAGGCCTCGAATAGAGCTGCTGGATGGACAAATCACAAAAGGTCGAACAGAATAATATAGTATGTAGGTGTGCCAGATATCATATATGGAGCGACATACTTAGAGCCAACTGGACGTATGGACACGGGATAGATGACAGCAGGATCAACTCTATACTCTGACTATGATGATTGTCTACGCAATTCTTAGGAGATATTGTGCCTAGTAGTCATGGTCATATTCTAAGGACCGCGTGAGTTGCAGTTGTATCGTTTTCTCATACAATGAACGCCAAGTTGTAATGCTGATCACTTGCTCACTACAAAAACGGGTTGGCGTGTGTCATGATGCCCCGCGCTGGCAGGCAGCTCTGTACTCGTTCATTACGTAATCCCACATCTTGTTCAGTGTTGGACGCATGTATCAATCTAGCCGGCCCGTTGAACTTTACTTTAAGTCATGAGACCATAGTTTTCTTTGCACAAGATAACGGGATCAAGTAATGCTCCCAACAGGAGGCTTATCTAGTCATTGTCGATTGACTTGGACACCTCGTGCTGAAAGCCTGACACTCGCATCCCCTACCTATGCCTGCGCACTCGTTTATGAAAGTTCTGCTGCTTGTGGTTTTCTCTATCTCTGTTCAAGTTGCATATGGCCTCCATGTTAGTGGGAAGTGGCCGCGCATCTCTCGCTTTCGGCCTCGGGAGGTTCTCCCTCGCGTGCCTGCCACCTCAATAGCGCAAAACAGCCCACTTTTCATCGACGTGCGAGTGTTTCATTGAGATCAAATGACACGTCCTGAGCACACAGTCTAGATGCCTCTCGATCACTTCTCGAACGGTAGCGACACGCGAGCGTTTAGGAACCGCTACTGGATCAATCAGACGTATTATCAACCCGGCGGTCCAGTCTTCCGTGGGAGAATTTATGGTATTGCTAACATTTGGCTTTCTCTGAGATCTGCGTTCTTCTAGTGTTCGACTCTGGAGAACAGAATGCGGAGCCTCTCTTGCCGTATTATTTACAGGCGCGCTTCATTCGTCTACAGTCCGCAGATCTTCTGATGATCACCGATGGCTCCCCAGGAGTATCACGGCCTCTCGGCGGTGATGCGCCTCGCTAAGCATTACAAAGGTCTGGCTATCCTTTGGGAACATCGTTTCTACGGGGACTCGTTACCGTTTCCTGTCAATGTACGCGCGCCAACCCTCTCAACTTATATCACTGATTCAAGATGCTAGGAAAACACGACTGCAGAGCAATGGCGCTTTCTTACCACTGATCAAGCGCTAGAAGATGTAGTTTTCTTTGCGAACTCTATTTCTGTGCGCGGTCTCGATTCCTCGTTGCTCAAACCTGACTCGACGCCTTGGGTGTGGGTGGGTGGATCGTACCCAGGTATCAGAGGTAGTGAACTGTCACTTTCCCAAAGACTTAAAGAAACGCTGATGTATTCCAAGGCGCACTCCTCCGTCAACGCAACCCGTCGACCATCCACGCGGCGTGGGTTTCCTCGGCTCCCGTGCAAGCGCAAGTTGACATGGCATCGTACTACAAAGCAGCTGAGCGCAGCCTTCCCCGTAACTGTTCCAACGATTGGGTTGCTGTGACACATCTGGTAGACGATACCCTCATGAACTCTAAGAACAAAACAGCCGTAAATGAGATGAAGTTTGCCCTCTTGAAAGCCAGATTAAGTGGCCCCGGCGGTAATACGACTGGAGCTGATGGCTTGACTATACAACAAGCTGCTAATGCTAGCGATGTGGATGTAGCCAGCATCCTCATGGACCCGTTGGATTTTTATCAGGTATATTCTTTACTATTTTTTTTGGAGAAATAAGCCCTTAATCTTGCACTTCCTTAGTACTATGGCCCACTTAGTCTTTCCCCCTTTTGTGAAAACCTTGAAACGCACAATTTCACCTCTAGAGCGACAGAAGAGGGCATAGCTGCTTCGTCAGGGGACGTCCGAGCAGCATTTGATGCGTTCTTGGTGTCGCTTGCAGAGCTGGATTATGATACTATTTCAAGTGCGAAAATTCCAAGTGAATGCGTGTCAATGAGGCTGACATACATTTTAGACGAGAACTCTGGCCAAGATGATCCTATTGCAGATCAAAGTTGGATGTGGCAATACTGTTCAGAATACGGTCTGCTTCCCTTCCATATTCTTACGTATGTAGACTTATGTGAAACCACTGAATGCAGGTTTCTACCAACGTGGTGATCCTGAAAACCCGCGCTCCATAGAGACCGCCTTCGTTTCTCTCTCACTCTTCCAATCCCAGTGCAACGAAACGTTTCCGTTCCCACAATTGCTTCCCGCGAGTCCAAATGTTCAATATGTCAACAAGTACGGAGGATGGAACATGAACCCTACGAATATATTCTGGACTAATGGAGAATGTAAGTCCTAGCCTTAATATTTATCCCATACCACTCGTTATTTGAGTTTCATCTGCGATGTTCGCTTTTGCTGGCGACGCCGGAATTTCGATAGGAATTTGTGGCTGAGTCAGACATCTAGTTGACCCTTGGAGAACCATGGGTCTCGCATCAATCGAAACGAACTCGCCCCACCGCACACCTACCGTCGCGATTCCACCGTATGTCCCCTTGTTCGGTAATAATCCACTTCTTTTTCAACACCTGAATTGCAGATGCAATCAAACCGTACCATCGCCATCTCAATCCTTCTTCGGTCTCACACACCCTGGCATGGTACACGTGTCGGACCTTCGCGTTCTACTCACTCCAGATGCGAACCATACCAATTTCAAGACAGTGGGATTTTACAGTCCGGTTGCCCAAGAGCCGTTTTATTCTGGTCTTGGGTTGTTTGAGATGGCACTTGATGAGTGGTTAGATGAGGGGTGTTTTCGGGTGAGACATGACTAGTTCATCGTTGCGGGGACGAACGGGGCACTTTATTGCATGTGAGCCTTCTCAAAAGCCCCATGCATGAGGAGCTATTCAATGACAATGCAACAATACATCTGATTCGTTTTTGTTAGGACTTGCTGATACAACTGATTGTCCAAACAAGGAGAGGCTAGGATAGACAATAAAGGCAGTAAGCTCCTTGCTATACTTTCCGGTGCACTCTGCACGCCGGTGGTGCGCCCGCCCGCTTGCCACTGGCAGGTGGTGAGAGCAAAGGATTTTTGCCTCCTTTGGGAAGCGTATATCTCAATCGGGATATGATCGGGATGTGTTTCGGATTCAACGCATCGCCATCTACGCATCAAACGTACGGTCACCCCCAGACACAGCATAAAGATGATGTGTGTGCCAGTGATCGTCAAGAATTGCTGCGGCGATCAATATGCTAGAGGTAGGGTGAGGATCCCCCGCAGATATTACTCTTTGATTATTCATCATGCATTACAGAGCAGAAGCACACCCATCAAAGTTGACACGCGTCACTTGGATGGGCGTCTCTGCATGGACCACCTGATAGCCTGCACTAGACCCTATGTACCCTCTTCCCAATGCTTCTTCATCGGAATCACACAAGCCGGAATGATATCTTTGTCGAGCCTTCGTGTTCTACCACATCGGACGCAATTTACTCTGATCATAGGATGGTGGAATGTCATAACCCGCTGCGTCGGTTCCACGTAATCACACAGGCCGTGAGCTGTCTGAGTCATGGGAGAAGTATTTTCGGATCATGGGAGCAGACTTTCATATGTAACCTCGATTTGCAAGGCTCTCCCAATCATGTTGTCCTACTCGTTTTGACCTACAGTGCAGAGTAGAATGAGTGCTCAAGCCATGCTAGGGTAGGAGTAGACAATGTTGTGGGTAACCGGGCTCTCGTGCTGGCGATAGTAGACTGAGTTCTTGTTGTCCACTTACCATTGAAAATTAGTGAGAACCGAAGAGGCTTTAAAAACTATGGTATCTGTACCTGGAATATTTTGGGTTGTGTAGTCACCTCCCGTCCACGTAGCACACAATGCACGTTTGCTCTACTCGCAGCATGCCAGTGTAGGAAACGTGATCGACTACAAGTGCACCGCTGCCCAGTATAAACTTTATCGAAGGTGCGGATCTGTCGCGTTCATGTATTACTGTATTTTTAAGAATTATTCAGCTCGCATTACAGAAACAAGAAGTACACACCACTGGATTGCAGACAAGCGTCTTGACATGCGCTAGCTACTTCACAAGCGAGCATCTGTCAGATCGATGCAAGTGACCGGTGATGAGCCGGCTACTAACACAGCGGCCACGACGCGGCCCTGGGGAAGATTTCAAAGCAGTTATCTGTGCTTTGTGAAAGCCGACATTCAGAAGCAGGTAGAGGTCGATAGTTATGTGTCACGGAGAAGATGGGTGTTTTGTTTTAATATGATAGATTGCTCCTACCTGACAGGTTCCGAGTGTCAGCTACATCATGGCTTGCATTGACTTCTTGACAGCAATGCGTCATCGTCCGTGTCTGTTGACAAAATCAACTAACCAATTGTATGTTGTATTACATCACCTGTTATGGTCTGGGACAGGGCTTACCTTTTTCCCGCAGACTAGAATCTATTCCAAATGCTATGACGGGACGTACCGCCCTTGCTATGTCTGATTGATCTAGGACATTGGATTGTACAAGTATTAGCCCTTTCCCCAGAACGAAGATTGTCTTTGTTGCTTTTTCCGTACTATGAGATGTTTTCGCCAATGCAAAAAGTAATGTGAACAAGATGTTTGCCTCAGGTAACACTACGGCTGCATGTCCACTCAGATGATAAAGAAACTTGTTTTGGATGCGCGGTGTCGGAGGAAAAGAAACACAGTGTTTGTCATTAGTCATGGACATTATTAAGTCCGACGCGTCGGATGGCCTTTGGGAAGTGCGGTACACATACCAAACGAAGAGAGCATCAGCGTCGGTGTCATGCTGCGGCGACAAAAGCGAGCAGCTTCGAGCAAATGCGGCTCCAATGTCATCATTCTCGGCAATGACAGCAAACCCTGTGTATAAAAGCCTATCCCTACCAGAATCATGAGCTATCCGATCGTTTCAAAATGAGTGACCACCAAAACCCTTGGTCGCCTTATTACAACATGCAAACTGGCGCGTAATTGTACTTGCTCACGGTGGTGCGGTGTCTTACCGAAACGATTAGATTCTCATGGCCAAGTTTCAAGTGCTCATGTTCACTCGCTAGATAATTTCGATGACTTGTCACTTGCATTGAGTCTAAGCCGTGAACCACAGGCAGGTCCTTCAACGCAAACAATAGACGGCAGTGCGTAGCCTTCCCCGTCTATGCATCGTCTATGCATTTTTAACTTCATTTCCTAATTATTTAGCCTCCCATGTTACTCAGAGCAGACCTCCAGAAGGAATAGAGCACCTTTCGAATGTAGCACCGTACATTACTCCGTCATTTCCTTTATGTTGATGCGTTTCTAGTATGGATCGATTCAGTCTCATTCGACCTCAAGTATTATTCTGGAAAGTGACAGTGGTAATACTGTTCCCCAGCATGTCTGGCGTCAAATAGGCAGTGTTTCGACAATAAAGTCTCTCAGACACCTTATTGTTCAGGTGTCGGTTCGTAATGTGACGACTTACCTCTGTGGATGGAATGGCTGTACCCACCCAGCCGGTTTTTTGCACAAGGCCCAGCTGCTCACACACATTCGATCCGCACACCTGCAGGAGAAACCTTTCCAGTGTACAACATGGTGAGTATAACTTTCTAGTGCAGCCTGCGTCTAATAGTGTCTTTGTTCTGGTTCTAGTGGTACATATTTTGCGCGAAAACAAGAAGCTGTTCGCCATGTCAACTCCATGAACAATGGCAAGATATACAAGTGCAGCTTCTGGTGAGCGATTATGAGAACTCTATGGGTGCCGTTGCTAACATGATTGTAGTCAAAGGGCCTTTGTTCGTAGACTTACACGAGATAATCACGAAGATATTTGCACCATGTGTGAAACCCCTCGGTCAAGTTCCTCTAGGGAAAGACTACAAGCCGATGAAGCCAGCACGGAACAGTGATGCCTGATCATATTCTTCTACTGTATCTCTCTCTCTTTTTTACCTAGAATGACGCAGACGACTATGTAGGACCGCCGGATATTTCAGCGGCGTGATCAACCAATATTGTAGCTATTCCCTCTTACTGACAGTGATATCTTTACGTACATTCAGATAATGCTACTCTGTTTTCAACGTTTGCGTCTGTTTATAATGGTGCTTACACCCTAGACTTAATGTATATTTATCAGATTAATCATGATGTCAGCTTAGCACGATACCAGCCGTACTTTGAGTCAGTAGGATGCCTCTGATCCCTCTACATATAGACCGTGATTTTTCCTAATTTGATGTTCTATCTGCTGAGGGACTTTGTCGGGTGGAGCCGAATGATTGGCCCAAGTCACACGCTCAAACGGACCAACATGTCTCTAACTTTCTGCAGGTTACCAATTCCCCTTCGCCATCTCGTCCAAATACGATTTGTATCTTCGTCAAAGACAACATCGGGATCGCAAGCGACATCCGAGTCCTTTCCGTTCCCAAACCACGCCAACCCAACCCCTTATGAAATATTCCATCTACCAAGGGGTGCATCTCAGAGTGATATCAAATCTCGATGTGGGTTCTGTAGTTGATAGCTAATCGATTATGTTCATGGCATGTGTGCATAGATTATGAACTTGTGCGCGTACATCACCCCGACTGTCCAACAGCGCGCATGCTTCCTCCATCAACATCACACTTTCAATTTCAGGCGATCTCTGATGCATATGTTATTCTATCTGGGAAGAAGCAGTTATCATCGGATTCATGGGACCGTGATGCGCCTTATAAAGAGGAATTGAGGCGGCGAACACGCGCGCAGTGGCGAGCGAGCGCTGGATCTGATGAGTTTGGTACCTCCAGTACCGCTTCCTGGGAGAATGCAAATCGCGAGAGATGGGACCAGGGCATTTTGATCTTCATCGTTGTATTTGTGAGTGTCATTGTGGGTATGTAATGTTTATTCGTTTATAATGGATTCTGTATTTCAGGCATTATCATCCGCTATCTTACCCCTGTCATTTCTATCACCTTTTGCGCCCAACATGACGGAACAAAGGCATATTGTCGCTCAGAGAAATCTGGCGAACGCGCGGAAGGAGGCAAAGCACTTGGCGGAGATTCGAAGAGTGGGCATGCTGCGACGGAAGAAGAACAAAGACCCTGAGCGTAATGATGACCAAGGGAATGGAATGATGACCGGTAAAGGCGAATCGGATAGCGAGGTTTGTCTTCGCCTCTGAATTCCAGGCTTATTGTTGATGAATGATTTTAGATGATTGAATTCTAGTTCAAAGCATTTTGACCCCCATGCTAACGCCACCCTTGAAAGTGGTAACGGTGCGTATGTTCTCCTTCATTTAAAGGGAGTAAAATTCATTGGTATTGTTTCTGGAGCATGTTGGGGATTTCCCTTGTCATGACTGAACCGCCCAGGGCCACACACTTCACCTAGACATAGAATCTATCTTATGGTATACTATCAACAGCACAAAATAAGAGGAAATACAAGGAATGCATACTGTCGAACAACGCCATGCGCGTGAGACATGCAAGCTCAGATAACTCAAGCTACCTGAGTAAGATCACGAATATTCAACGCTTTCTGACACAACCTCTTCGAGAACGTTTGGGGTCCGTTTTGTCAGGGGCAGCGGTTGAGAAGATCAAAGCACCTGAACACTTGGCTGCCTGAACGACGAACTCGGTGAAACTCCCCTCTTACTAATTTAACTTCTGAAGATCTGCCTAGCTGGACCGCTGCGTGTATCTCAGAACATTTTGTTGTGTGTAATGAAAATGGTCCTAATAATTAACTCAGGTCAAGTAACAGCTTGGAAGGTGTTCTGTGAGTAGCTGTCCTCCGTCCATCTTGAATAATCAAAGCCCAAGCTCTTGAGTAGGTGTGAACTACTGTCACACTGGAGTGCCATACTAGAGCTCCACAAACAGGCTACTTCGTAGTCTTCATAACTTGTCACACATGCGAGACTAGGTTCTAGGGAATTTGACAGGAGTAATCTTGTTAAGATGTCGCTTTGAGACAAACCATGCTTGAAGCATATTTCAGAAGTAGTTGTGAAGACGTCTGAATCCTACCGTCAGCAAAATATGACAAAGCTTACTAGTTGAATGCAAAGCCTGAATGTGCAGAGAGCGCAGTCGGATATAATCCTAAACAATGTAGACAAACTTGTCCTCATGAAAAAAAAACCCGACTCCAATTGGCCATTTCTAAGGCCGGCATAGGCGTCCGGTGACTCTTGGACTGCCATACCAATTTCACTACAAGGAGAAATGACGTCAATCACCTTACGATGGAATGAACAGCACCGATCTCCAGTGCGTTGAGGAAGAAACACACCTAATCAATGAGACCTCGCAGGCGACATGATAGCAATATACTTGATTGGCTCATCAAGGAAAATGCTTCTGGACGAGTGGAGAGGGATATGGAATAGTATGTGTTGCCTCGAAGGTGACGTAGATCACACTACAGGGCCGTGTCAGGGATAGTATTGATAATGTACGATCAGTTAGCCTGCGTCTTGGAAGGGGATGCAATCGCGATGACCGTCTTCAAGCCAAGATACTTCCGTAAAATCAGAACCTACTCTACCAGCACCTGAAGGATGAGTTACGACCTCATTTCACGGACGCACAAAATAAAGCCCACCATTGGTCACCAATGGCCGCCCATTATTTTTCCTGATCTCTAGCTGTCCGACAGGCGTCCACCATGCTGTCAAATACACAAATGGAAGACTGCATCCTTCTCCCAACTAGCATTCACTGGTTTCCGTGATAATACATGCCAGTCAACCGTGACATATTCTGCGTTAGAGTCTGTTGTCGCTGTCGGCCCTAACCCGTGCGCATCGTCGTCTCCAACCGTGAAGGCAGCTTGCCAGGACTTGACCCAGTACCTGCAAAGTCGAGGCCACCGATGGTACCTGGCTGTGATCTTCTAAGAATGGAGCACCGGAATACGGCGCCGTTCTCACATGAGCTTTGCTACTACCCATGCTCCATTCTTGATCGTCGCCACGGGATTTATCGACACAGCATGTACTCTCACAGGCACGTCGTTTCGTTCAAATGATGGCACAGCCGCATTAACAGTTGCGAACATCACACTGCCCAGCGCTGCAATCGCGATCGCCTTCATGGTAGACGGTATTGAAGCACAAGTGATGAGTCGATGAGGTCGCAAGATCGAACTAGAGGCAACTGGGCCGTACATTTTAGCTGAAAATAGCATGGGCAGCCGCTGCGACTGTTAGTCCGAAACATGAGCAATATATTATGTAACGCACATTAGCCGACTCAGCGGAAGTGTTTGTAGTTGAGTTGTTGAATCGCCACCGCCAATCTGTCAGCTCTAGATACCGTGATGAACTGCGTTTCAATCGTCTACCAGAGGAAAGCACCCCTGATTGCTGGTCTATATCAACTGCCAAATGGGCTATGCGCTTATTTAATATCAAGCATGATTTCCACGGGCGACTCGCCAGTATTAAAACGAGTAAGGGCAGCATAGGGTCTCGAAAGGCTGCCGCCATCCAACCCCCCACTTCATGCCATGTCCTTTATCAGTGAATTCGCGAGTAGAATCAAGAGAGCCGGTGCTACCACGCCTTCCAACACGTCTACTAGCAACAAGGGCCCGGGAGGGTCCAAGTCATCCAACCATGACGCGCATGTGTTTCAACAGGAACCTTTCCGTGCAGGTCTGTTTGTAACGGACGAACTTGACAAGGCTATATCAAGGTGCAAAGATAAGGTAGAGGAGATAGCGTCAGAGTGTCGCAGCAGGAATCGCAAGTTTCGGTGGGCAACATCTGCTATTGCAAGGCCCGTGTAATAACCGTTTTTCATAGTGACATCGAGTTTGATCTTGGCAATGACAAAGACCAGTGTCTTCACTCCTTATCCACGTGGGTCCTATCCTCAGGCGACCTTATTAAGCACCCAGCAACTTATCTTCTTTTGACATTCAGCCCCGAATCCGAGAAGTTCCATCCTTCAGATGTGTTGAGAATCTCCCAAATATTTGAAAACCCACATTTTGTAGTCGATGGGGCCCAGTCCAGTGACATAGAACAAGGACGTTTGGGCGATTGTTGGTTCTTATGCGCGGTTGCCACGTTATCGTCCATGCCCGGGTTGATTGAGAAGATCTGTGTGGCGGTAAGTGATTCTGAACATCTTGGCTTGTGATTTTCAATTGATATCTGAATAGAGAGATGAAAAGGTTGATTTCGATCTCGTTCAGACTATTATGCTATTTTGAGCGAGATCTGTTACCACAGGTCGGCATCTACGGATTCATATTTTGCCGTGATGGGGAATGGGCGGATGTCATCATTGACGAGTTAGTATCCTAAGTGAATGGCATTAATGAGTCTACTAACGTGTCACAGCCAACTATTTACGACGGTACCACAGTATGAGACTTTGTTACCCGAGGTATGCAAATATCCAAACTAATAAATTTCTATTGCTGACGCCGATATAGACTCAGAATCTGTACCATAAAGACAAGGATCTATATCAAAAGGTTGCTCGGAAAGGCAGCAAGACCCTTTACTTTGCAAGGTCCAGTCAAGAAAACGAGACCTGGGTGTACGCAATCCTTAGCCAATGTTCGACAAAGTGCAGAGGAGTATTGACAATTCCCCCCAGGCCACTTATCGAGAAAGCATTTGCCAAGTTTCACGGCGATTACGCCTCATTGGTTGGTGGATATGCATTTCAAGCACTCGAAGATTTGACTGGGTAAGAGAGAAACACGATCTGCAAAGATGATTTAAAAAAGTAACTCGTGGCAACTCGTAGCGGAGTCTCTCAAATCGTCTACACAAATGTGAGACCCACTTGCCATCGTTTTCGGTATTGCATGTACTCAAAGACATCAGGATATACTTGATACTGACGATTTCTGGCATAACGAACTTTGTCAAGTTACTAAAGATAGGCTCTTTGGATGTTATCTAGATTCTCTCGCAGGAAAGGGTGCTGCGACGTCTAACACAACCACGAATGGTCAGATCCTCCTCCCCCTGCAATTCAGCCTGGCTATTTGCTAAAATCAAAACTAGGACTTATCGGTGCCCATGCTTATAGTATCCTTGACGCGATAGAGTACAATGGCAAGAGATTCCTGAAAATTCGTAATCCATGGGGGCAAGGAGAATGGAATGGACGATGGAGCGACGGGAGCAAGGAGTGGACCAAAGAATGGTTACCAGCCCTGGAGCTTCTGGATCATAAGTTTGGAGACGACGGCTCTTTCATCATGCAATATGAAGATTTCTTGGAGACGTGGTACGCAGTCGAGCGCACCCAGCTCTTCGACACTTCTTGGATACAGTCTTCACACTGGTTGAACGTTACGTCACGGTCTTATCCTTGTGCCTGGCAATTCGGTGACGTATCATGTATGCATCAATTCCCGCGCTTCGCCTTTCTTCAGTGCCCTTCTAACTCACTACTTGCACATAGTCACTTTTAGTCTTCCAACGGCTTCATCGGCCACAATTGTCCTGTCTCAGGCAGACCAGCGGTTCTGGAATGAGCTGTCGGGTTACTCTTTGTGGTCGTTCGATTTCGTTTTATTCAAGAAGGGCTCTCAACAAGTGCTTGGACGATCCGAATTTTCTGTCCAGTGGCCGCGCAGTGTCGTACTTAACAAGGACCTTGAAGCTGGGGACTACGTCCTCCATGTAAGTCAACACGGTAGTCATACATAAATAAACTGGACTCAACAGCAAATTACTAGTTGCGATTGGATCGTAACTACCATCGCCAAAGGGTACATTTTCATTGACTAATAATGAGTGAGAAGACTTGTAACCGAATTATCTGGCAGAATTACTTCATTACCAGTCGACCAGACTGGGACACGAGAAAGCTCGCGCGTGTCGGTACCGAGGTGGCACGCAGTATGTCCATGGCTGCCAACTTCAACTCCAAGTACGTGCTGCTGGTACGAGTTGGTAGTGTATGGTCGCTCACGGCCACATGTGTTTAGGGAATGGAAGCGCCAGTTGCTTGTTCCTCCAGAAGCATTTGCTGGCAGTGACCTATTGCAGCTCGAAGTGGAGAGCTTTGAAGCCAAAGCTCAAGAGCGCAAGATGATGAAAGAACGATTCTTCCCCGAGGCCAACAAGGCTTCAGTTTCCACGGTTCAACAGGTTTCAACGACCTTGCTGGCTCCGGAGGCTGCAGAAAGTTATTTATCAGAAACTGCGAAAAGTGATGCACCTACTGATGATTCAGTCTCTGTTATCGAATCAGAGACAGCTATTGTCGGGAATTGGGAGGCGAGCAATGAGCCACAGGGCATTGTGGTGCAAGGAGTTTCCGAGAGTGGGGTTTCCATAACAGTTTTTCCGGCTACTGAGGCATCGGAAGATGGCCACTCTACTCAACCCAATGGCGTGTTAAACCCGGAAGATACACCAGTACTCGTGGCCGGACAGTCACCTGACCTTTCAGAAGGCGCTATTCATCCCGGTATCTCATGCGACGGTTGCGGCAAACCCACAATTATTGGCGTGCGCTGGAAATGCTTGGTGTGCGATAACTATGACCTGTGTACCGACTGCCGTTCCTCGGGGATGTGCACCAAGGGCCACTCCGTGAAACATCGTATTCTGCGGATTGAAAGCCCTGACAGTAAGCAGCTTTGTTGAATAATAGCTCGTCACTTACATTTTGCGCAGCTGCTTTACCTATGCACGAGGGATTATACTGTGATGGATGCAAGACATCTCCAATAATTGGGACACGATGGAGATGTCTCGTGTGCACTGATTTTGATCTTTGTGATGCATGTCATTCTTCTGGGGCGCATCCATCCGAACATCGAAGCCTCAGGATCGAGAGTTCTGAGGATGCGGAAGATCTTGAGGACCCAGTAAGTGATCTCTTGAAGGCAAAGACTCTTCGGCAGACTTATGCCCTTATGCTACAGATCATCGAAGGAGATGACGATACGATACTGTTGGGACTGCGCGTCTACACCAAGTCGAACGCGAAGGTGCATATTAGTGGTCAGCTAAGGCATGGCAGACTGGTTTCGTGGAAAAAGGGGCAATAATTGTGAGCGTTTGAAGGAGAAATCTGGGATCCTCCTAGAGTATATGTTCATTGATAAATATAGGTATTGGTTTCTTGGATGGAAAAGTACATTTGTTGTCTCCAGACGTGCTCATTCTATGAAGAACATAATATTGGCATGAGGTAGTCTGTTCAACGTAGATTCTGGCTGCGCATACGGAGCAAGTAAGGGCAAGTCCTCGTTCATATGTACCTGGCCGTTTAGGTGATGCTTCAGCCACAGCTGGAATGATGAGTCATCAATTCTAAAGGTTGAATTTCGCTATATATAGACAGACTCTTCCGTCATAGGGATGATTGAGGAGACCCTCATATAAGCAAGTGCTACGTTGATCGCAACAACCAAAACAACGCTCCTTTCCGACTTTTCCCCTATTCTCAATGATCCCTACTCTCCTCGTCCTCGTCCTCGTCCTCGTCACTCATGTGTCTGCTAACATCATAACCACCTCTCAGCTTGCTTCCTCGTATGATTTCGTCATTACAGGTGGGGGTCTGGCAGGGCTTGTTGTAGCGTCACGCCTGTCGGAAGATGCGAATACGACAGTCCTTGTGCTTGAAGCAGGGGACACGGGAGATGCAGTGAGGAATTCAATAGGTAAGTCGCTTTATGTCGAGTTGTGTTTCTCCCCTGGACAGTATCTTTCAAAAAGACATTCCCGGGAATGCTTATTACTCTTCCCTGCTCGGAACCTCGTATGACTGGCAGTATCAGACTGTTCCGCAGCCCAATTTGCAAAACCGTCAGATCCCGTGGGCGCGTGGCAAAGTGCTTGGTGGATCGTCTGCTGTCAATGGCATGTACCTTGTCCGACCAAGCAAGATAGAAGTCGACTCCAACGCGGGGCTTAACGCGAACCAAAGCGCTGCATCTGCTTGGTCATGGGAGAGCTTTTTTTTGGCTATGAAGAAGGTATGATAACTACGTATACGCATTAGTGGGATAATGCGCTGAGGAACTTGCTTAGTCGGAGACTTTTACTCCTCCACCTGCGAATATCCAGCAGGAAGGCGGTATTCAGTATAACCTTTCTTCACATGGTACTTCCGGACCTTTACACTACTCATATCCTGGCTAGTACGTGTTTTGCATATTACTTGATATCCGATCTCATGCAAATCATTCTCAGTATCCTTCCCATCGTTGGCAACTGGACAGGGACCCTTGATTGGATAGGTGAATTTTGCATACCTTGCTCATACTGCGTAATTACCTTGCATATATCCAGGTATACTTCCATCTCCTGACTCCAATGGCGGCGCTGGATGGGGCGGCTTCATCGCCACTTCGTCTATAAACCCATCTAATTGGACACGTTCGTATTCCCGTTCAGCATATATTGATCCGCTGCCTTTCCGGGCTAATTTGGCTATTCTCCCCAATGCTACCGCTACCCGTCTCATATTTTCAAACACCACCTCCGGGTCGTCCGGGCCCAATGTAACTGCCGTCGAGTGGGCTACTTCTCGTGGTGCACCTGCGTCACGCATTGGGGTGAACAGGGAGGCTCTTATTGCGGGAGGAGCGATTGGCAGCCCGCACCTTCTTATGCATAGCGGCGTTGGCCCAAAGGATGTCTTGGATGCCGCAGGAGTTCCCGTCCGTACGTTATTGTTTCGATTTTTATTTCATACATACGATTTCATTGGGAATTCAGATGTCAATTTGCCCGGTGTAGGACAGCATCTCCAGGACCATCTTGTGAGTTTAGGAAATTTTTCGACATTTGTCATACATATCGCTGGTATTTCAGAGTGCGCAAGTCGTTTTCAAGACCACTGCAGAGACTGCGGCTTCTATCAAAGGCACATCACAGTCATCCAATGGAAAATCAACACCCTTCCTGTCCTTTATCAACTCCGCTATCGCATATGCCAATAGCACTGATCTGTTTGGTCTTGACTTTCCAACGCAATTCCAACAAGAGATCCTTGCAAATCTGAGCCATAACGTTGGCACCTTGGTCCCGTCTCAAGACCCAACAGTACAGGAGGGATACAAGGCTATATACACAACGACAGCGGAGAAGTATATGACTAGTCAAGTGGGGCAGGGGCGTGTCCGTAATACTCTACATATGGGTTACACCTGACTTGGATACAGGTTGAACTGTTATTCTCCTTGACTGGCACGGCTGTTGGGGGCGATAATTCCATAGCCATCCAGGCTGCGTTGCAGCATCCGTTCAGGTCTGATCTAATATGTTTGTCGCTTCATTTATTGACATGCTCCATCAGTCAAGGTCGTATTTACATTAATTCCTCTGACCCCTTTGATTACCCGTCCATCGACCCGCAATATTTCTCACATCCTGCTGGTTAGTTTCCATCTCTAGCCAATCGTACCATTCGGTGTCCTGACGAGACTTGTATGTAAAGACGCTCTTATCCTGCGCGAGGGCCTCAAGCTTGCACGTAAGCTTGGGCAAACTCAACCCCTGAATGCGACTATCTCCTCTGAAATATCACCGGGTTCGATCGTTTCTACCGATGCACAATGGGATGCGTGGATCCCAGGTCAGGTTGGTACCGAGTGCGTGTGGAAAATTGTTTTTGTTTTTATCATTGACCTAGCATGCTGATCCGGCCATAGATTTCACCCCTCGTGCTCATGCGCAATGTTGCCCCAGTCTCAAGGAGGGGTTGTTGATGTTAACTTGAAAGTCTACGGCCTTGGTGGGTCACCGATTTTGACAAAGTTTGACGTGTGAAAACTGAACCCTAATTTATAGCCAATGTTCGTGTTGTAGACGCCTCAGTATATCCTATGCAATTTGCAGCTCATGTATGTGCTCAAAGTTTTTTCCGTCGTACGTCGGGAGACTCAAGGATATTTGTGTTCCAGCTGCAAGCCCCGACATATGGTTTAGCTGAGCAAGCCGCATCTATCATCCGTGCACAATATAATGGTGTCCCTCCTCCCTCTGCGTCCGCGACATTGACGTCGGGAGTTACTCTCCCATCGACGTCTGTTAGCGGGAGCAAGAACGAGGCGTCACACCACGCTTCACAGGCTTTCTTCGCCGTACTTGCGGGAGTGCTAGCCGCAGTGCTAGCAATGAAAAGTTTCTAGACTTTGTTCGGCAGACATTTCTTACAAGTATACCGGACATCATTAAGATGATCGTTCATAGATTGCCTGCACAGACTCGTATTCCACCACTCACTCTGCATAAGTATATCCCATGTTGATTCTTACTTCGTTAATGCATACCTCTTACGTTATATCAGAGATTGTAGCAGTTTATGCAATAGACAATCTAGAACTGTTGTTGACATTCCTGTATGTTTTGATCCTGTCGTGGGTTCGATCTCGGAAGCATACGGGGGGCTGTTAGATCTAAACTTGCGCCTTCGCCTTTGAAGATTGAAGATTAGAATTCCCTAGGATTAAGGATTCGCAAAGCAAAGGTAGATTGTATTATAAAGGCTATAGGCTTTGCAACCATCTAGTTTTTGCTGTGCAATGGTTCTACAGATAATTCCCAGCCAACACTACGTGCCATGTGTGCACGTACCCTAACATTCCTTGTAAGATTGACTGCGGCCTCAAGCTGCGCGAGAGCGCGATCCGAGTATCTGGGAGATACCCTTGGGAGTCGTATGTAAAGAAGGACTGTAAGGGAGTGGAGTGGAGCTAGCTGCTCGTGTATCTAGAAGACGAGGCATGGTTACATATAAATATATCATCTGCATCAGTGACCACGTCAGGCTGTCCACATGGAGCAGAACAAGGAGAAATATCGGGTGAAAAACCATAAATGAAAAAAAAAAATGAGAAAGATATACCTCTGCATGAAAAGGGGCATTTGAATTTAATTATCGATAGAGTTTACAAGTTCATCATGATCAATACAACAGGACTTCTGTATACAATCATACTGGAAACTGATGCGGTGAATCTGATTTAGTAAGCCCATTAGAAGTCTTGTGCAGTGTGTCCATAACTATATTGTGAGAGGACAGCGGTAGAGGCTGATGCAGGCAGACTTCTTGCTCGAATTCCAATTTGTCATTCTCACTCTGAGTTCGCGGATACCGGGTCCGAGAGCCGTCACCTTTCCCGCGCTTGACGGCTGCGCAGGGAGCCCATTGACCGTTGACGAGCAAGGGAGCTCAAAACCCGTGGGATGCAAGTGAGTTTATATTGTTAAATCATGAATGAATATCAGATACGAGTGTTTTCACTTGAGAAGAGACCTGCTGGGTGATGTTTCTTGAGACATCAATTACATTGGCTTGATAAGCGCTTGTTCCCCATGCACAGGAACAGCCACGGCGACAACGCCGATTCCAACGAGTGGTTGAAGGAAACTGTTGATTTTTCTGGCCTCACTGTTTGTGTTTGGTTCTTGGAGAGTAACAGGCAGAATATCGGGTGTTTGTTCATTGTTGAATATGGCAAGCTGTGATCAACTTCAGTGATCAATCGCCCAAGACTACGGTTGCGGTGCGCGGTGCCAGAGTTTTGTTTGATCTTCAATATATTAGACACTCACCGAGTATATATATTTTAGACACGGATACCGTTGTATAGGCAGGGGTCGGCGGGAGTCGGCTAGCGGCACTCGAAACTCTGTCTGTCGGAGTTCTCGCATGTTCCTTTTCCACCATCTGTCGTTTCCACTGCACAATACGCCATCCTGAATTCCCGTGGGCTTTTCATCCAACAGGTGCATTGGAGTATATTTTGGCTTGTAAGGCATTTGCACGAGTTGTTATTTCTTTCAAACGTCATAGGTAATTAACATCTGTGGTGACCATCCCTAACTGGCCTACAAGACTGATTGGTCATTTTACTTTCAGACACGTTTACGGTTTGAGTTGTGAGTTGTGAGCTGCAAGCAGCACCTGTGAAATGGCCAGCACCGTGTATGTCAAAGTTCGACCCCGATGTATTCGCGCCATCAGGCTCACCCTTACTTCAGAGCACCGGACAACGTCCACAAAAACCATAGGGACTCTTTTGAAACTCACGAGAATCGGACCTTTACATCCCAGGATGTTTCCGCGTATGTAGCTTACCTTTCCATCTTGCTAGGAGACGACTTCTATCGTTCCTATCTAGTGGATCCGATGCGTCAGCAATTCGCCAAGGCGAGGCGTCAAATTCTGACCTAATAGTAGATGGTGCCGGTCCATTGAGGTGTGTTAGACGCTCAACCTCATCGGTTTCATATCTGGCGCTAATATACATGATTGAACATTAACTATCAAGTTCTCCAAGGGTTGCATCTGCAATCACCTCTTCACGTACCGATCAGGAAAGCAAGCCACATCCTGTGCGCACAAGGTGCGCTAGTGCTTAACTAGTAATAAGCGACACTAAACACCATTACACTATTCTCGTAGGGCCAGGCAAACATTGAGAAAATCATATCCCCCGTCGCTAAAAGAACTGAGGGTCAAAGCATTGACTAATCCCATTAATATCTTCCTCCGCAAGGAAGTGCTCGGGCGGGACAGGTGCGCGAGCGCCTAACTAGTAACTAGTGGCACTAAATACTATTGTACCATTTTGACAGGCCAAAGAAACGAAGTCCTTCAAGTCATCCAGAGGGTAAAGTTCAGATTGCATCTGAACTTTACCCTGAAGACGATGTGGAATGGTCGTCTGATGATGTGGAAGTGGTGACGTATAACGATGTGATGACGTCTGAAGATGAAGATGAGCATTTATACAATGCTAAACACGCTGCTCAGAAGGATGAGCCACACCCTGGGCGCAAGAGGTACGCAAGCGCTCAACTAGTAACTGGTGGTGCTAAGTGCCTTTCCATCATTCTAGTAGGCCAAGACAAACATTGAGAAAGATGGCATTTGCTTCGACCAGCGGGATTAAAATCTGCAAAAATTGTGGTCAACGGATGCTTTCGTACGCCCGCCACGCTGGGAGATGTCCCATTCTCCTGGATGAGGCCCGCCGCCAAATCGTTCTTATGGATGATCCACAAAGTGATGCTGTCGAAGAGTTTCGCGTTTCCTGTCAATATTGCCAGAAATGGATCGAATTGCGACAGAAATACTGTCCAATTAATTGGACAGCTCATAAGCTTGAGTGGTGTGCATGCTTTCATTTCATAAATATAATTGCGATGCACTAAACATAGCCAGTTCTCGTCCAAACCCCCAACTGAAATCCGAGAAAGGCACGAAGAAAGTGAAACGTGAATCTACGACAGCGCCAGTTGTTTCACCTGAGACGTCTTCGGCATCGGTTCAAGTCCGCCGTACAGAGGAGGAACGGATAAAATTTCTCCTGTCTGACCCTCATGCTACTACAGTAGAACCCCATCGGATACTTTGTGCGATATGTCGTCGGTGGATACAGCTTCGAAAGAACTCAACATACTGTACGGCACCCTGGGTGCAACATGTCAAAAAGTGTGTGGCAAGGCACGACACACTACGAATGTGGGTGTGGGTCTTGCGCTATTCCTTGTGCTTGTAGGGTCAGCCTATTCACCAGGATTTTTGCAGGAGGCGCAGTCCTTCTGGAGATGCAGATGCGCCAGATCGGGGTAGCGAGAATGACTCTGAATTTGAAGATGAACCGCCAAATGAAGTGAGTCACGAAGATTCTCCGCCGAAGCGTGGTCGCGGGCGTCCCCGAAAGCGCAAGTTTGGTCAGATGAAGGAGGACCAGGTTGGATCTTTTCCCTTACGTTCGGTCTCTGGCGCCCCCCTTACCATTCAAAACGGTGCTGCACGGGGAAACGGTCATCGCTCTATTTCCCCTCCACCGCTGCGGACGCCATCTCCACTTCCCAACCACCCATACTCGAACGACATGTATTGGTTTCCCAGTATGTACCAAGCGTAACTATTCCTTTCATGCATTTAATACTGTCCCAGCCCTCCCACCGATGTCTTCGTACTATCCGTTGTACGCTGGGAGTCAATATAATGAGAGCGACGACAGTTATTCGATGTACTTTCATGCACAACCTCCAGCTCAGCAACCCGGGCCTTCTACAGCACAGGGTCGTTCTCGAAGCAAACCAGTCAAGCCTCGAAATTCTATAAAATCACTCGGCTGGCATGGTCCTCCTCTTAAATCGATCCCCTCAGGGTCTGCCCAGGATCCCCAATCTTCTCCGGGCCCAGATGGCTCCGCAGGCCCGTCCGGTCGCACCTGGGTCGTGTGGAGGTTGAAGAATTATTCAGCCAATTCATGTCCTATGGATCGCTCTCCGGTGCCTGAATCGCATCCTGCTTCAGTGCAGCGTGCTTGCAGCGAGGTCTCAGGTTCCAGTTCAGAACCTCTCCCTTTGTATCGCAGCGGTACATGGCCACACCTATTAGACCCACAAGGACCAAGCCATACACAGAGCCTGTCACCGTATGTACATCATGAAACCTCGATCAGCAGTAAGGACACATCGAGCGCTCCTGGAACGCATTCTGCGCAGTTTGGACACCCATCTGCACCACCCCCCAAAGATCCGGGACCGGTCAGTTTCAATTCCAACGCCCATATCCCGATCCGGAATAGCGAGACATATCGTCACCCTCCACCTCCGCAACCCCCGCTTCCACCACGGCCCCCAGTCACGGGACCGGATGCAAATAACGATTCCAGGTATTCAGCCGCTTCGCGTCCTGTTGTTAGTCCCGTGGTACCGGAGCCGCCCAAAGGTATTGACCTTGATTCTGCTGAGTGTCGGTACGTCTGCATGTCGTTATGATTATCTTCCATGGTTACCTGAGTTCCATCCGAATACAGCCTCTCGTACACGTTTCAGTCCATTGCCTACCTATTCAGTACCACCTTTCAAGGCGCGGACGATATGTCTCTTGATACCCTCACTTCTTTTATGAATCACTACATGCCGCGTGATAGGATGTACGACGGTCAGGAAGTTAGTGAACATGTTGCCTTACTCGGCGAGCGGAAACAGCTCATATTCACGAAGGAGGGTGGAGTGCAACTGTTAACGACACCATCGTAATCTCTGGATACGCTGCCAACTCTATGTATTCGTATGTTCATATGTTATGTGATGGGCATGTTTGAAACCGCAGTTGGATCACTTCGCCGGGATCAGAATGCCTACATTCTTGTCATTACTACGTGTTTCCAATCTTAAGAGTGTATTGTATATATGGCATGGCCAAATCTGTTGTTTCAGCACTACTGTCCTGCACTGCCGTCCTGGTATTGTTCACAGATCCTCTTCGACAGGCCGAAAGCTCCATATCTCTAGCACGGTCCTCCCAGATCGGAGGCAGCATATGACCGCCTGGTCACCACGGAACGCCACCTTCCACAAGCCCTCGCAAGGCTCCGTCAAGTCACGTACGAACCGCATCTCTCTTGCCCAGCTAGTAGGGCTCGTCCTGCTGTTGCCACCACGGGTCTGTACCGCGAGACCGCCCTCGGACCCAGAGTCCGACCCGTCGGTAAACTCCCACAACTGCACCCGACCATCGTTGCCGCCAGAAACAACCCGCCGTCGCCCTGGTCGATCGTCGAATTGCAAGCCAGTGACACTCGAGCTGTGTGCAGGGACGCGCGCTAATATGTGATACCCGGAGACATCCCGTCCCTCGACGTCATGCAAGTCTGTGTTATCGACTGCGGCCATGGAAGGTGACAAGGGAGGGGATGCGGGTCCTTTGGATTCCAGGGGTGCCGCCGCTACGGAGACCCTGCGACTTGTCGTTGTGCGGACGTGCGAACTGGCTGGTGCAATACTGAAAATGATGATTCTGCCATCGGCACTGCCGGTGACGACCGTGTTCGTCAGGCTTGAGAGCTGCAATTGACAGACGAGCGTCGTGTGACCCTGAAGGAGTGCCAAGCATGTACTACAACGATTCTGATAAGAGGCCGCATCCACGGTGACATCAACATGGGACTTACCCAGTGCTAGCCGACCAGACCCGAACTGTGGTGTCCAGCCCGCCTGATACGATCCTTTCACCATCGAATGCAACGGTATATACTTGGTGATAGTGGCCATTGAACACGCGGAGACATTCGCCGGTGTCAACATTCCAGAGCTGAGTAAACTAAAATGAACTTTCGCAGTCGAATGGTAGATAAAGCATAGAGGCGCTGACGCGGACGCTACAGTCATAACTGCCACTGACGACCTGGTCTCCAAATACGTCCAGGCATCGCACACTGTCGGTGTGGCCTTCCAGAGTCCTCAAGAGGGTCTAGAGCAGTTAATAAGATCGATCAATATATAGCCAGTAGACATGGAAGAGCGACATTACCCCTTTCTGGATGTCCCATACACGCAATGTGTGGTCACGCCCACCAGAGACAGCAACAGGGCGTCCGTGGAATATCTTTATACACCGAACCGTCGACCTGTGTCCACGTAATACGTATAGGCAGTATCTATGCGAATAAGAACATGAATACAGGATTCATCCTTCGGAGACCAAAACAATGTGAATGAGTAAATGATACGTACCCAGACTTGACGTCCCAGACCCTCAACTGCTTATCGCACCCACCACTGACTACGAGTGCATTCGCTTGACCCCAGCCACGCGATGCATTGCAGGGGTCCGACTGCTGGGAGCTGGGATCATCATT
Organism: Cantharellus purpuraceus; assembly: GCA_025174535.1. Lineage (NCBI taxonomy): Eukaryota > Fungi > Basidiomycota > Agaricomycetes > Cantharellales > Hydnaceae > Cantharellus > Cantharellus purpuraceus. The sequence continues at coordinate 276,485 of JALBUN010000048.1, forward strand.
CTCAGTGAATACACCGTCCGAGTCACCAGGACGCGGTCGTAAACTATCAAACACGCTCTGAAAAGGCATATCGCCTGAAGAGGCAGAGGAAGTAGAAGACCCTGATAAGGATGCTGCGGGAGAGGTTGTACCAAGCCCAATGCCTACGCGAAGCGATTGTGGGATCATGGATCCCCAAGATTCCTCCTCTTGGGGCTCCCAAGACGAATCAGACTCCTCAGTTGTTACGCTTGTCTGCTCGGCTTTAGGACAACTCAAGCCACCACCCTTTGAGACGAGCCATAGCGACCATACGCCAGCTTCGTGACCAATTAATGTGCGTGCGAGAACTCCTGTGGATGCTGAGAATACATGAACACGAGAATTGGCTAGACCGACAACGATCCATTGGCCATCCATCGCCAGCGAAGTTACAACACCTGCATCTTGAGAGCGGTGCGAGCGCAACAGCCGACCAGAACGGCGCCAATTAGATTCTGTCATGCAAAGTATGACTCAGACGAAGACAGGATCAAGGAAAATAGTAACCTGTCAAATAGGTTGTCTTGAAGTATTTGCGGAAAGAAAAGGGCTGCTGTGCTTGGGAAAGTTGACTCGCGGACCGAGAGCCTTTCCTCACGCTATGCTCTGGGTTACCGGATACGAATCGCTCAGAAGGTGTAACAAGTAGCCTCATAGTAGTACGCACTCTTTGATGGAGTATCTTCCCGCGGAGATGCTGCCCAAAGATTTCTTACACTAGCCAACGGGCCTAGTGTGTCAGACAATCCTCGATGAGAGGGCGCATTACCGTGTGTTGACATCTGCTTATCCACTTGCTCCACCTCGAAACCTCGCCTGGCACACAGCATCTTCCACGGTGCATCGTCATTAACAAGGACTCTCCATGTACGACTGACACTGCTTGCTCGCGCAAGTGTCTTAACGTCATCTACAAAGCTAAGGATATGAAGAGCAATTTCTGGTGGAAGGTCAGCCAGAAAGTCACGCTTGAGGCGTGGTGGGAGGACAGATGCGAGGTGTGTAAGCTGTGTAGGTGTGAGGTGCGGGAGTGCGGACATGAGCAAGAAATCGAGGGCTGAGCTAGGGAGATTGTGCAGGTGGGTAGGGGCCAACGATGACCATGCTATTGCCTCTGCGGTAAGGTCGTGAGATGTCGGAGCAGATCCTGTGACGATGGTTGTTGCACTGCTACCAGACGAAGATGTCGTGGGCTCAGACATTACTGGTTGTGGCGAAGGTGCAGGCGTCGGAGGAGAGAAGATATTCAGGTAGGCGGGAACCATGGGGTTTTGAGGCTTGACCCGAACACCCTCCAACGAAAGCACATTCTCATTCTTGGGTAAGGGGTCATCGGCTGTGCTTCGGGTCCGCAGGGTGTCCTTGCCAGGACTCATAGCCCGACCTTTGCCTGCTATACCTGCAGGGATATAGGAGAATATGGCACACGCTCAAGTCCTAGGAGCGTGAGCTGACTCATAACGAAGGGGCACATAGCAGTCCATCCTACGCCATCGAACCACACATCAATCGGCCGTGTGAATCATCATTCCCTACCGGAAAGGATTCTTGTAATACTCTGCATCTACATCTCAGAGCTCGACCTGTTGTCCATTTCCTTATCCTTTTCTTCACTATGCTTGTTCAGCGGTGACGATTTGAAACCACGACTATCGACAGATGGACAATGTGATCAAGGAGTGGCAAGATTATATTCCGAGGAATGGGAATTCGCACAAGTCGCCATAGAAGCCTTCCCGGCCGCTCACGAGGCCTTTAAATGCTGACGCGGCTTACATGCCGAATAAACATAATTTCGGCGAAAGCACCATATAAAAGAACTTAGAGGGCTCGAAGGTGACTCAGGGTAGGTATATCCTTCGACGCGCAAAACTGCGACCATAGCACAGATGGCTCCGACATCCGAACTGAATATTGTTATGGTGCGTGAGAGGCCTATGCTTATGGCTATGATAACGTCAAACATATCACGGAAACTCTAGGGTGCCATGACGTTTGGTGCCCCCGAACAGATCACCGCGCGGGTTCAAGACCTGAAGGATGTAAACGCCATTCTGGATGTCTTTCAGAAACATGGACACACGGAGGTGTGTTTCGTTACACTTTCGCCTTTACTTGATGTGAAACCATCTACCTGTTTCTAGGTTGATACCGCTCGTGTATATAACGGTGGTACTTCCGAAGAATATCTTGGGGAGGTGCGTTCTTAATAGATACAATAAAGCGATTAGCAATGGGATGACATCGCGTGATGATTATTTGCAGCTTGGTTGGCAAAAACGGGGTTTGACTGTTGAAACCAAGTTGTACCCTATGGCAGGAAAAAAACATACGGCAGAGGTATCTAGGATAACCTCCTCTTCTCTATGTGACTGACAATGATACGCGGATCAGGGTGTGCGTGAAGGTCTTGAGGAGTCCCTCAAAGCTCTCAGAGCCCATAAACTCGAACTATTCTACCTGCATGGCCCAGACAGGTGGATCTGATAGACAGTCCTCTGATTCACTAACCAATTACCTCTAATGTAGGTCTGTACCTTGGGAGGTGACATTCAAAGCGACCAATGACCTTCACAAGGAAGGCAAATTCAACAGGGTATGTTAAGTTCATGTCATGTTCAAACGTTTCCATTTTCATTTCGGCCATGTAGCTTGGTATTTCAAACTATCAATCGTGAGCTTCAATTCAGCGCGTGCATAGGATATAATTTGATGACTCTTTTCTATCTAGTTGGGAAGTCGCAGAAATAGTCATGCTTTGTCGTGCCAATAATTGGATTCAGCCCACCGTGTACCAGGGACTTTACAACGTCCTACACCGCTCTACTGAACCCGAACTCTTCCCATGTCTCAGGAAGTGTGAGCCGAGAGGTTCCTCAATGCTTCAAACAGTTAATTAGATGGGCAATAGTTGGACTCAGCTTTTACGAATTTAATCCGTTAGGTGGAGGATTCTTCACAGGTGAGGATGAATCGGTATATTTGAAATAATATACTTATCTCTGTTTCAGGCAGATATACCAGCCCGGATGCCATACCAGAGATTGGTTCCCGATTTGACAATAGCAGGGGCACCGCTCAGTCTCTCAACTATCGGTATGTTTTGCAAACGCGTACCCTATGACTTGCACAACTTGAAGCCAATCTGCAGAGCGCGTTACTGGAGTGACCGGTATTTCACAGCCCTCGAGATTGTCACAAAGGCAGCAGAAAGAGAAGGATTCACGGTTGCTGAAGTGCGGCATATTGATTCTAATCACCTTCTCTAATCTGACACATCAGACTTTAGACTGCACTACGTTGGCTGAGCCATCACAGTCAACTGAAGAAGTGAGTGTCGCTGTCCATGCGAGACGTAGCGCTTTTCAACATGACATGGTAGAGAACACGGGGACGCAGTGATCATCGGAGCCTCCAGCGTCGCACATATCGAACAGGTCAGTCATACTTGGTGGAGCTTCTAATAGTAGCCAGTCCTCCATACCTAATTTGTTTTATTTCAGAATCTCCTCGATCTTGAGAAAGGGCCACTCCCAGACAGTGTGGTACAAGCTCTTGACGAGGCCTGGGACGTTGTCAAAGGCCATGTCAAGAACTATTGGCATTAGAGCTCGTGGTTCCAACCTTCAGGTCCTTGTAACAATATATCACATTTATTTCCCAGAATCCCTTTGCAGTGCAGCGTGCAAGGGGCAACAGGTTATGAAGAACCCAATTAAAAATGGAAGTTTTGTAGCTCGTTTGTGATATAAACGTCCTGCATATTTAGTGCCCGGAGCATTGCCACATGCAGCAAGATAGCCCAAGGTAAAATCATTCATGCAAGCTTGGTGTTCCCGCTCACGATGCCACCGCCAACGCAGTGTCCCTCTCTTGGATTTCCTTATTTTATAAAAAGCTGCAAATATATGCACTCTTCTAAGGTTTTTTGGAACGTGGGAACGAGCGGCACAGACAATCCTATCGCAAACCGGGTGGCTAAGATTGCTTGTCTAGGTTATATCTAATTGATAAATAGCAATGGATGGTAACCCAGCACGGATATCATATGCAACTGCGAGGTGTTCAATCTTTAATGCCACAAGCCCGCACGAATCTCGACTGTCTACAATTTGCCGTTGGCCTGCGCTGCTTTGCGCTGATTCACAGAACTCGAAACGGTCAGTGCCGTCTGATGGGCAATACCCAGACAGACCTGGCTCTCTCTCCAACCGTCAACTTCTACACCTTCTCCTATGGCCGAGGGGGCGGTCCAAATCTCAATGGAAACGTCGTGTTGCCCATCATGCAGGAGTTTTCCGCACGAGTAAAGACCCACTGTACGCTTGGAATACCTTGGGTCATCAGGAATTTTGTATTTGTACTCCAGAGATAGAACCAAGGTTGGATGCCAGCTGAAAAGTTAGACCAATCAATTTGTGGCATCATAACCAGAAGACGAGGACTAAGTGAACCTTACCTGGATGGAGGTCTCTGATCCCGTGGAAGCAGCTCAGGGATGGTTTTAAACATGTCTCCTAGGAATGGCAACATAGAGACAGTGATGTGTTCTGTGGGATCCAAGAGTTCCAACCATGCTCCCCATTCAAGTCCACCGCCACCGACAGCAGGACGCTCTCCACGCCCTAACGCTCGGTTGCGTTCTCTAATAGCTTTGTCCTCCGCCCACCTGACATTGGACTTGAATGTGACCTTTGAGAACATGGGGGTGACCTGTGCAATGGATGGGTGCATATGAAGGGGGACACGTCGCGCATACGGTGAAGAAGGTAATAAAGTCATGCGAAAAGTATCTTGCATAGATGGTGCTTTGAATATGATTTGAGCCAAAATCTTCACTTCATTCTAAAACAAAAGGTTATAGCAGTTGAATGAGCTAGTCACAGATATCTAAGCAACTCCGGTATTGGTACCTTTTGGATTAATTCCGCTGAAAGATTTGTATAAGACCCGCCTGTGCGGATGGTGCGTATGTAGACTTCGCAGTAACCCAAAGAAGTGACGCGCAGAAAATGACCAGTAACATGTAAGACTTCCGTGTGTTTCTGTCCTGCTTGCGAGGATACGCATGCGCTTACGACAAGACCAAGTGCATATCCTAGGATTGATTTTAACGCATCAGCCCTATGGGGACACCCGGATGTTGGTTCATCTCACCTCCTTGAGGAACACTGAGATAGTCACGTCAAGGCCTGAAAATTTACTACTGCTGCTCATGAGATATGACCCACGCGATTACAGTCCACAGTTTGTCGACTTCTCCGGAATAAACGCGCACATCACTTCGTTCCTCTAGGAAAGAACTGACAAGAGCCTGTGTCAAAGGAGCCATTTATTGTCAATATGGCGTAGCAGACTTCAGTAGCTATCAGGGCTAGTAGAACATCGGACATCATCCCATCCCGAGCCGGTCAGTATACTGCGTCACGAACGTCACCCGTCACGCTTACGTAAAAAACAAACAAAGTACAATTCGTGGGTGCAATCAGTGATGTATATGTCATGTGAATTACAGTAACACTATCACCTAATTCCTCGTATGTACGACGCTCCCTCTTCACATGCAACCATTTTCTACATCAAGTTTGGTTGTAGGTGGGCGGAAGACAAAACTATTGAGGAACGCAACCGAACGTTAGGGCTGTTGACTGGACGGCAATCCGTCCTTGACGTTTCTGGAACGATGTGCATCATGTCAAAGGGACAAGGAAGTAACTGCGGTTTGGCTGAGACAATGGGACAAAAGAGTCTAAAGGGATTTGGTTTTCTCAAAGGACTACTGCAAGTCATCTTGAGTATGAGTCTATAGCTTCCGTCTATGAACGAGATTCGTGGAGAGCGTTCTGCAGCGGCCTTGAAGGGGGTGTCCGGTTCGAGTTCGTGGACCTCGCAGAATATATCAATGTCGCTGTGTTGTCCCTATTTATAAGACTATCCCTGCAATACTTCCAAAGGATCAGAGAGCTCTTCTAGGTGAAGCACAATTCATTCTCTCCCTGCCCCATGCCGCCCCATGCTGCCACATGTTAACTCTAGCAGCTGACACTCAAATCTGGCTCTATACTCGCGCGGAAAATTCGTGTACGATGAACAACACGACGCTTCCATTGAAATTTGGACCGCTCCTTCAGTCATAGAGGGGTTGACGGTGGGAGAGAGCCAGGTCTATCCAAGTATTGCGCATCGGACATCACTGACCGTCCCGAGTTCAGTGAATAAGCACAGCAGTTGGCGAATATGTTCATCTCATCTCCATCGAGACAACGCAGGCCAAGAAAATGAAGATTCACGCGGGTCTCGTCGCTATTAGGGAATGAATAGATCCTCAGCACCGCGTGATACCTTGTGTCATTCGTGAAAAGGCACGATTTTCCAGATGGAAATCATGATTCCGTTCTCACGAGATCACACGTACCGGTGTATAGTCTTGCGCCCAATAGAGTAGTCAGCAGTCTCCTCCACGCCGGGCCTACGCGAGCACGTTATGAGATCGATCAAGTCTCCTTGGAAAATTGCCGTCAAAGCCGGATGGTCTGGGTTACGGTGCTGATGGCTTGCCGCTTCCCAGTCTGAAATTGTAGAATATGAAAATATGTTCACCCGTCGCTAGCAGTACACAGAAGCGTCAGCTGTCAGACCACGATCGATTGGAGCCTGAATCGATTAGAGCCCCAATACTATTCAAGGGCAGAGAAATCCCCATGCTTGACATTCTAATTTCACCTCCTGCCTAACCCCGTCATTGCATAACTTAGAAATTCACAGTGGGTCTATCTATACTTGTTCGAAAAAAAGATCTCCTCGATAGACAAAATCCCGTGGAGTGAGGTTTAGAAATTGACGGTTATAGCAGGAACCAGGCCCATCACACATACTAAAGAGCACTAGCCGTTCCAGAGTTCTGTCAATGAGGAGCGCAACGCAGCACAGGCCTGCAGCAAATTATAGAAAACAAGTGTCACGAGGGTTCGTGTGTGAATCATTATTGGAGACCAAACAGACCCGCGGTGGCGATATCAGCGCCACTCGCAACAAGGCGCGATTTTCCAGATAAATACTTTACGAGATGACGGACGGATAGACAAAGCGAAGCAAAAGCATAGATATTGCTTCGCCATGTATACCCTTGCAGCCAACGGATAGTCTCCCCCACGCCGGAGCTAGCCATCCAACTACACTCCATATCACCGCAAGCAAGGCGAGACATCATCGCACCTCGCGCCCACGTTATGACGAGATCCCTTGGAAATCAAAACACCACCACATAGCAGCCAGCCAGCATTCGCCGGCGAACCACCCCGCGGCCACCCCCCCTTTTTTTTTTGTCGCTGACAAAATCAACGTGAATAACAACCGTCCATGGCGGAACCCGTCCCGTCTCGCCGTCTTCTCACCGAGGGCGGTCGAGCCAGAGCGCAGATTTAGCCAGAACAACCCCGAACCCGTCCCGTTCGCCCGTCTTCTCACCGAGGGCGGTCGAGTCGGAGCGCATATTTAGCCAAGACAACCCCCCCCCCAGCCGGCACACACACCACACACACGCCATTCTCTCGAGATTAGATTGCGCAGTCTTGTTTGTGCCAAACGAATGCACTGGCGGACGCGTTTATCCGGGTGGCGATATCACCAACCGTACCGTAAAAACTCATCCAACATAGCCATCAGATCAGACTGAGCGCCGAGCATGTCCCCCTCTCCAAAGCTGACAACGAATAGCGCAAAAAGACCTCATCCAAAGCCAAAGCCAGACTCGGGCCGGCGACGCCCCACCCCTAAGCGTGTCACCAAAAGCTTGCCCAGCACCCATTGGTGGGCTACATGAAACAACACACATCCCCCCCTTCCTGTCACGGGGACCGGCACTGTGCCCCCGGATATCAAAAATGATATTTGAGGTAAACCTTGGCGAGACCTTCGAATTCTTCCGAGATGGTGCTGTCGAGATGGTGCTGATCATCCTCGTGAAGGGCCCATGTGTCACGGAGGGGCTGACAGCCATGACAAGCACACCACTAGTGGGTCCCAAGGATAGGGGAGGGGATAAAGGAGGGAGTTATAGCCACAATGGGACGTCATCGATATGCATGAGAGTTATGCAGATAGCGGTGTTGGGATGCAAAAGACCCTTCCCATACCCATACCCCCAAGCCGCCAAGCAACAATTCCCGGGGGTGGGACTTGACCGAAGCAACGGGTTCACACCTAATACCCCCATACACGTACGTTTCAAAATCGGGCGACAGCATACCCTCCAATTGTACCGAGAAGCAAGCCCTACTAACGCCGATCCCAATCCCATTCCGGAATGGGCGCACGCAGAGGGGAGGGGGAGACCCGCTGGTACACATTCGTTATCGCCCCATATATATATCGCCCAAACCATCACCTGATGTCCTTGACCTGCGCCGATAGATAGCTCGTGACGTTTGATAGGCTGGTAGATAGCAATGTGTGAAGACCACGACCCACGGCACCGAACATATGCCAAAAGGTCTATAATCAGTGATGAACCAGGCCGTTCCGCTCCATCGGATACACTTTAATCGACAACACACCTACCAGTCCCCCGGGCCTCGTATGTGAAAACGACACAAATGAGCAGCGCGGGGGGTAACCTTGCGCGGGCAGCCCCCTTGCGCGTGTAGCCAAAACGGTTTTTAAAATGCAAATGTCTACACCGGCAAGGGTCTCATCCCCGCCTTCCGTCCCATCATGACAGACAAGACGCTCGGAAAGACCATCAGAGATGCCACTATAGACACGGATTCGAATTCTTCCGAGGTACCCCTGATCCTCACTCGTACCGTCATACTGGATACCGGGTGGTACAGCGTGGCGTGGTGGGTAGCGAGGAACTCGTATTGACAGCCAGCGGTAGCATTACCACTCTCGACGTGAAGGGGGGATGGAGGGCGCTAGATTACATAGAAGCATGTTGCTGGTATGTGTGGTGCTGTCGTGCCGAGGGCGACGTATGGGGACAGTAGAGTGCGTGAACGAACCCGTCACATGCAATGGGGTAAATATTGCTGCGTTCATGGAGCAGCCAACCAAAGGTCACCGTGGACACTTTTAGCGGGATGCCACTGAAGAAGTGGAGGTATATATGTGTGTGCAGAGGCTGAGTGAGACCATGCTGAAAACATGCTGTGTATAACAGCAACCGCAGCGCAACGGTGTCCCCGGCCCTACTTATTTCCCTATTCCCTTCTCACCAACGACGGTCGAGCCACCAGTAACGGGAGTTTTTAGACCGGAGCACCCTCGGCTGCACTCTTGAAGATGTTTCACCCCGGCCATGGGGTGGCATACGCGGTCTGTTGTATTTGTATCTGTCCGTCGTCGGTGATACGTGATTGAAAGCATTCTCCAACGTTGAGCGCGAGCCATTAAAATGACTTGTCATGGTGGGGGGGTCAACTCGACAGACAAGCTCGTCCGTGTGAAAAACGTATGGGACCGAGACTCCCATATGCATGCACAGGCAACAACATGCAGCCCGGTCATCACAGATTGGTGCCTCATATGACATCCCATCCTGGTAATAGATCAAAACACGATGTCCCAAAAAGCCCATCAGATATCAGTAGGTATGTTCTAGTGTACCAAGGCAACCCTTGGCGAGCGTTCCTTCGAATTCTCCCGAGCGTGCTGGGGATGGCATGGGAGGATGTTTTGCGGCGAATAGAAGTGGTGGTGACGGCAGACGTGAACTTGGCGCTGAGGGAGGGGAAGGGGGGATGTTTCTGGTTATACACGGGGTCTGTGCGGACGTGGGCACGACTGCAGATACCTCAGCTGAGAGACTGTATTCGAATTGTTTCTATCTTGGCCGTCAAAGGGCACACGACACGCATGGGCTTCCAAAGATGAGAGTTCGCATGATAAAGTGGAGACCATATCTATCCACAACAGAAGTGATGCCCCGATCACGGATCCAAATGGCGTGAGGAAGGGCCTTCTCTTCGAACTTGATCGATGACCCAGATAGCCATCCCGCCGAGATTGACGCGAAAGCCTGACAAGGAAAATCATGAGCTTTGCCAGGTCGTGTACTGCTGCAGGGAATCGAGAGCGGAAGCATCCCACAGCTGATGCAAGGGGAGGATACAAAAGTGACGCTCCGATCAGGGGTCCGAATAACATGTTGGGAGCCTTCTATTCCGTTTTGATAAGGGAAACGACGAGCTTCGCCGGATTGACTCGTGTTATATGGGATCGAAGAGCATGTTCTGATCATCGATGAGGAAGATGACCAAAGTCATGGGGGGGAGCATATGACTCTTGGCATATTAGTGCAGTCATGTTATTGCACGCGTCCAAGCAGCGTACGGCTCTTGGCGTATTACTTGAAGCAACGATGGAGCAATGTGCACCACGACTTTGCACGCGTGCAAGCAAGCAAGCTGCCAAGACAGGCATTCTCTTGACGTGGGACTGCGACCAAGTCGTGTTGTATAGGGGTGATGAGACGGTCAGGCCAATCAGAAACTTGGCATCGCCAATAGAGAAACGTCGAATCCACAAGCACGGGCGTGAGTACCACGCCGCAATGGTGTTTGTTTCTGTAAAGGCGATCTACGAGATCAAGAGATATGGTCTCTCTGTGATATCTGGCCTCCGATGCGGTCCGACACCTGCAGAGGCGCAAAGTGACGAGCTAATGAGACGGTCAGGCCAATCAGAAACTTGGCATCGCCAATAGAGAAACGTCGAATGCACGAGCACGGGCGTGAGTACGGAGCAAAGGTGTTTGTTGCTGCACGAGATCAGGAGAGATGGAGGCTCTCTGTGATATCTGGCCTCCGATGCTGTCCGAGACGAGCAGAGGCGCAAAGCGACGAGCCAGTGAGAGCGAATGCCGAGTGGATATATCCGGGTCATTGCGGATGGCGGTTCTCCTCGGCGAGCTTGGCTGCGTACGTCTGGATGCGTATATGCGCAGACATTTCGCGGGTGGGCGCCCAAGTGGTCTGCGCCTGGGTGAGGAGGAGTTACCTATGGAATGGAGTGGGGAGGAACTGGACTAACTGCCGATGCGGGGTGGGAGGTGGGAGCGGGTGTGAAGCAAGGCACGGCCAGTGAAGGGTGACCATAAAGAGCAGAAGGAATTCGCACCTGGTCGTGTTTGGAGGCGTATGTAGGTGCGCCCCGGGCTGAAGCCGAGTCGGCGTCTCCGCAGCGGTCTCCCTCTCCGCTCCCTCTCCCTCGACATGGGCCGCAGAAAGATTGAGATTCAGCCAATAACGGTTCGTTCTGCTCGTCGTCGTCGTCGTCCTCGCCCTAGCTAATGCAAAACAGCACGAGCGGAATCGGAGCGTCACGTTCCTAAAGGTAGGCCCAGCTGGGCGCGGTATTTATAACCTTGGCTTGGCATCGTGCTCTCATATTTCCAGTATTTATATCTTCGACTTGTAGCGCAAGAATGGTCTCTTCAAGAAGGCATACGAGCTCGGTGTGCTCTGCTCGGTAGACGTGACGGTCATCATTTTCGGTGCGCAGCTTTTCCCGTCTTTTTCTCGTTGCAACTCACCCCTCTCGCAGAAAAAGCAGGCACCCACAGCGAAAAGCTATACGAGTATTGCTCCACAAACGATAGCGATTCACAGGTCACAAAACGGCTAGACGTGTGTCCCTTTCTCTCTCCTCTCCTGCCCTCGTCTGATTCCCGTCCCAGTGGGATGGAGATAGGGACAATCGCGGGCCCGCCGACTTTGGAGGCGAGAAGCAGCAGCATCCCGGCCTCCTAGTCCCATCCGCCGGCCAGGACGTGTACGATGACGACGATGGAGACGGAGACGGCGACGGCGAGAGCGCCGACGACTTGAAGGATGCCAATCGCTCATCCAAGAAGGTCCAGAGTCCGAAAGAGCGCAGGTCCAGCACCAGCGAGGAGGCATGTCGTTCTTTCAATAGCATTCTCCACCCACTCTGAAACATCACCCCCTCCCCCGCAGATCCCGCGCCACTCGCTTTCACACCCGTCCCTCCCAGCGCCCATATCCACCTACCTCCCCACATCGACCCTCCCGGTGTCCGATCAGCGACTCTCTTCCCTCAACTCGCCCCACAATACCACCCCCAACCCCTCCCACAACCTCTCTGCGCACCCCCATCCCCCCAAACGTCCCCGAAAAGAAAGCCGCGCCGAATATCCTATTCACACCCCGATTCTACCCAATCTTCTAGCCCAATCCTCCGCATCCCCGTTTTACCCCCCACAGCCCGGCAACCCGGCTGAAGAGGCCGCTTATCGCGCTCTTTTTGCAAATCTCCCAGGCCCCGGTCTGAGCGGTCTTCCCCACCCCCCCGGCACCCAGTTCTCATATTCCCCGTCTCAGACCCAGGCCCAGGCGTTCCGTCGGCCTCCCAACGTCCACATCCCCAGCCCCGGCTCGTACCCGAACGCCAACGCCAACCCGAGCCCGCAGAGCTACCAAGCGCTGCAGTCGTACGCGCAGGCGCAGCAGCAGCAGCACGCACAGCAGTCTCCGCACGCTGCCATGTTTGCTTCGTCGGGCCCGAACCCGTTTGCGAGTCTCCTGGCTGCCTCGGCGGGGGCGGGCGGGGGCGCCAGTGTCGCTGCAGGCTCGTCTTCCGGCGGTTTTGATCTCGAGTGGCCTGTGCATAATCCGGCACCGCCGGAGCGTGCTTCGCCTTCCCAGCAGCAACAGCAACAACAGCAACAACAGCAGCAGCAGCAACAACAACAGCAGCAGCAGCAGCAGCAGGCCTCGAACCCCGCATTTCAACATGCGCACGCGCACGCGCCGCCGGCCGCCGAACGCGCATCGGGGGTGCACCAAAACGGCACGCACCGCGGTTCTGTCGCGGGTGCGGGTGTCAGTGCCGGCGTCAGTGCCGGAGCTGGTGCCGGAGCTGGTGCGGGTGTGGGTGTGGGTGCGGGAGGGCCGGGAGGGCCGGGTGGAGACGAGGGTACGGACGAGGCGACGTCGTGGCTGGAGTATTTGGCGGGGGCGGGGATGCCGGGGTCGTCGTCGGCTGCGGCTCAGGCTGCACAGGCTGCTGCTGTTGCAGCGTCGTCGCATGTGCGGTCTGGGGGGCAGGGACAAGGGCAGGGACAGGGACAGGGGGGGTCGGATGCGGGGTCGCCGACGCGGGGTGGTGGTGAGATGCAGGTGGATGGGGAGATGGGGGAGGATCGGTCAGGGGGGGGTATGAGGCGTGGGGGGAGCGGTGGGGGGACGGGGAGTGAGAGGAGCAGTGAGGGCGGGGGGAATAATAATGAGGGGGAGGGGGAGGGAGGGGGGAGTTCGAGGAAGCGGAAGAGGAATGGGGAGGGTGGTGAGCATTGAAGGGGGTTCTTCCCCCCCCCTGGACGATGTTCTCTCCTTGCCCGTTGAGCGCGCGATGATTCTTCTATGCGTGCAGCGCCACATGTGCACTTTTTTTGTTTCTTGTGGCGTAGAAGAGGTATAGCGGTGTCGAATCGCTACACCACAGTACCAGACCCTTTTTTTTTTCTTTCGATGATGATGACATATGATACTCGCTTTCCTTCCCTTCCTTCCCTCTCTCTCTCACACGTCACTCTTTTGGATCTTTATCTACTACGTGGTTTCGTCTACGTGCACGTGGTTTTTCGCTTTTTGTTTGGGGGGATTTCACTTCAACGGGAAATCTCTTGTGATTGTTAAACGTTTATTCTTTTTTTGTTTTTTGTTTTTTTTTTTGTTCTAGCAGTGCTGGAATTATACGAGGTGGGGTGGGTGGGGGTGGTTTGGATTATGTGGCCTTTTTGTTTGTTTGTGTTTTTTTCTTGGCACGTAGGGGTGGGTGGGTGGGTGAAATATACAGTAGTATAGAATATGCATGTTTTATTTGTAATGTTGTTGTTTTATTGTCACTTTTGTGAACGGGCATGGGGTGAGGATGGGGCATGGGGGTTTTTGGATTTTGGATTTGGGGAGAGGTGGGGGGGTTTATTATGTATTAGATCGATGATATATGCGTATACATGCCTGTGGATCTTTGTTTTGGTATTTCTTGTTGTTGAGATAGATTGTTTTTTGGGTTTTTTTGGTTTGTGGTTTTTGAGTTGAGTTGAGTTTGAGTAATTGTGGGGTGTTGTGTGGAGGGGTCCTGTGAACTGAGCAGCACACCCGGGGGGGGGGAGGATAATAGATGTCAGTAAGTTACGTTCTATTCCGCACGGATCAGCTCAGCTCATAATGTGTTTAAGAGTGGGTTTGTTTGGTGAAACCGGGTCAATCACCGCGCGCGGGGAAAATGTCCCCCTTCCCCGCTCTCTCTTCGGTTTTGATGCACACCAGCCCACCTTGCCCCGAGAAAAGTGCCGGGGGGAGGGGAGACACAGGCGCGCACGACTAGTATATATACAGACGTCCCTAAGCCCACAACGCCGCGATGATGATGATGATGATGGTGGCTTCCACATCATCCCGGGAACACTTTTGTTCGTTCCGAGTAGAACTCGGGCACCCGCTGATCCTCGTCTGAAATCTGATAGTGATTATCTCGCTCTCGCGTCTTCGGCTGTATCAAGTGGTGTTGATGCCCTGAGATTGGGGCTACTCACGCTAGTGGGCAGTTTGGCAGGGCTTCTATGAGAGTGAAGGCCAGCTTGGCGCCTTTTTTTTTTTTTTTCTTTCTCCACCTCGGAGGACGGATTTTCGGGTCGCGCGATGGAAATCGTTTGCGGAGAGTGTTGGCAAAAGCCCTCGCTGTATACTGTATTAGAACTTTTGAAAGTTTCACACCAATCCATCATCCTTTTCGCAGTCGCACCCGCGTAGAGGAAAGGGTGCTTTTGCCTAATATTAGAACCCCTCCGAACATGATGATGATGATGATGTTGCACCCCGACTTTTGGACCCCCGTTTCAGTGACGCCATCAAAAGTCCCGGGATGTCACCAATAGTTGGACAGTTTGGCTTGACGGTATGCCCGTGACCTTGGCATGCGCCTCTCGCAGACACCGTCTCGCCATGCTGACTGGTATCATCGTGAATTATTGGGATTCGCCCTAATAATATTTACACATGCGTACACAACTCACCGGGTACAGTTAGACGCTAGTGTCACGTGCATATTTCCTCAGTTGTTCAGACCACAACTGAGGTATGATTTTCCGTTTATAGTACACAATCAGATACTAATTACTATCTGTAGACTGATTTTTATTCAGGTAATATAATGATGAGTTGTTCAGACCACAACTGAGACTGATTTTTATTCAGATCTCAATATGAATATGACTGTTGATTGTTTATCAGAGGCAATCAGATGGGCCGCTTTTGTGACATATATTTCCTTTCCCGTGCCAGGTCAATGTGTTTTTCTCTTTGACTTTCAAAGCAGAGTCGACTGGCGCTCGTAATCACACCGTAGGTTCAGGCGTGAGTGCCACCTGTGATGACGCTACCCGGCCCTATATTGGTTTTTTTTATTTATTTATGTGATTAACTAGAACCGCTGGCCCGAGAACGAGGTGCAAAGCAGTAAGCATTAGAGGTGGGGACTGGAGGAAAAAAAAAACAGGACGATTGTCTCGAGGGAAAAGAGAGCCGGTCTGAAAGCCGATGCGTTTGATTGCATGAGTCTTTGCAATTGAGAACGATCGACGTTATATAGGATGTTGAAGTAATGAGTGATTCATGGGTGGCGTGCATACGAAGCGAAAAGGATGCGAGTTCCAGCCGGTTCTGTGGTGGGAGGGTTCCTCTGGCTCTTAAGCAGTTCCCTCAATATAACGCAAGGGGAAAATCTGCGGATTATCCGCCAGGAAGGAAGAGAGGAAGACTGTGGCGCTTACGCAAGCATTTCGTTTTGCATCAAAAGACTAACTCGAACTCAAACTAGCAATCAATCAATTGGTGGGTACCTGCATTACAGCATGTTCTGTCCCAGAAACTTTGCTACTGCTCTGCGGTAAATATGACATCTTATGCATTGCTGATTAGAGTGATCATAACAAAAAGCGGACTTTGTGTTCTACAATCTTTTGGACACTAGCACCCGTCGATTACCTTTACCATATAAAGGCAACAATACATCACTTACAGACAAGACGTTTGTGGGATACCTATATGATGACAATATTTCTTACAGACTTTGAAATGTCATTGGATTCCAGTAACCCCATGTCTGCTCAAGTCCTGACACATGTCTTTCCCCTTATCCTTGCGCCTTACGATTGCAACTCCTTGTTTTCAACCTGGATGTTTTAAGGAAGATTCCTCACGCACTTGCGGGCTGCTCTTGATTCCGACTGGAAAGGCTGTGTCGATTTACATTCGTTTGCCCTTCATTGAACCACTGAACGAGCTTCACAGTAATTTGGCTGCTATCGTTGAAATATAAATGTTGCACTTACACCAAGCATCAGGCCTTGACTCAATCTTCTGCCTTTACCAATGACGAGCTTAAAACTTCTGATCTCGCGAGTTGAAGCTGGGGCATCCGTCCAATAAACATGACCCCTTGGGTTTGCGAAGACAGGTTACAATGCCATTAGTCCTGTTCTAATAGGTACATGCAAATGGGTACGGCTGGAATTTACGACTTTTAAATAAGGAGACAGATACAACAAAGAAGATACACTATGCAAGATTTCAAAGCATATACCGATACATAGTCTACGTGAAGATCGCTGATCATATTTGTTGAATGTTCAGATGATCGATCGGAGATATACTCCTGCGGATTTCGTGTTGCAGCGGAATACAGCACTCGTCATCATCCCATAGGACAAGCATGGCTGCGTGCGCGGCGCTTGCGTCGCCGTATTGCTCGAGCCACCACCCATGGGTCCGAACGTCCGAAGGCAAGGGTGACCAGCCGTAGATTTCCTCGGTGTCATCGAGGCTAGGCGCACGGTATTTCCAACGGATAGTATCCATAATGACCTGCGTTAGATGACAGGCAGTGGCTTTCAGGGTGTGGAGTGCCGCGAAATGTGAGTACAAAAATGGATCTGTCGAGCGTGCGTAACGGGAGAGAAGTAGCTCGAGAGAACACAGGGAAGACAGGGAGGACAAATCCTCCAAGAGATCGGGTGTAAATTTCTAGTGAGCGTTCGAGTGAGTGATGGGTTACATTCAGAGGAGGGAATTACATACGTGTGCGCGTTTGCTAACAAAAAAGTTGAAGAAAACATGTGTGAGGTACGGGAGCATCCGCGCTGTCATTCTGAGAGCCTGCGATGCCACATTTGTGTCTCTACCCGTGAGATTGAAATGAATGGACTGTATGGGGCCGCGAGACCGTCGGAGGAATGGGAGCAAGCATTGGAGCGCTTGATACTGCATGTGTGTGGGCGACGCCACGTATCGGACAGGCCTCCCCGCTGCCAACTGAAAGGCCTTATATCCAGACGAGAGCTCCAACTGCTCGAGACGAGGCAGGAATTGTTTCAACCACCATTCTGGCTCACCCTCGCCAACCGAGTCCCATGCGATGATACCATACTCAAGAAGATGTGTTTCAAAATGCTGGGAAAACATCTCTGACATGGTTAGTCTGAGTTTAACAACAAGCTTTGTTTGTATGAGAGCCTCGACAAGGAGGAGCGACAACGCGGGATCTGTTGACCAAAGGTGGAGGTCAAGATGACGAACAATGTTAGAGAGAGTGCCGTCAAGACTGGAAGACAAGGCCTGAAGACATACGGAAACCCGTTTGGGTTTCCAATCGGGATGTTCTATAATCGTATACAAAAGTTTGGTCGTAACGGCTCGCCATTGTCTGTTGACGGGTGCGATGGTAGCAAGAGTAGTCATAGGGAGGAATTCACATATTTTGACGAGAAGTTCGATTGGAAGCGACTCCATAAGAGATTCCGATAGGGTTAGGGGTGAGGAATTGGATGGAGAAAACGGCACCGCACATCCAACCCTCGTCACGAGCCTCGAGGCATGGTTCAAATCCCGACGCCACTGACGTAATCTGAGAATCTCAATTGCAATGAACTCCAAACGACCTCGCAGTTCGAGTCTGTCGTCGTCGCAGTCTTCCACGTCGCCACCGGAGTCTCCCTCAATAAAGCTCTACAAAGCCGTTCCAGACGGCCTCTACACTTCCCGTACCTGCACACTTCCGCCAACATGTTCGAATCCTTATAAACCTACTCGGCTATCATCGACACATGATATCGAAGAACACTATGCAAAGTATCACACTCACGTATGCGAGCATGGGCATTGTAGATGTGTTTTTCCAGATGCTAGGTTACTTGAACTGGTGGGTCCATTTTGAACTAGTTCCACTCATGTTGAACGCCCATTTTCTATTGTTACTGCATAGCACATTTGTGAGTGTCATGACCCGATTGCAGCTCTGAAGAAGGACCGGGGTGAGAAGATCGTGGGTTCATTGTCATTTCTTGGTCATGTGATTGACCTGATTCACTTTATCAGTTTGCGTGTTATCTTTCGACTTGTTCTCGGCTCTTTATGACCCCCAAAGGGCGCCGACTTCATCTCATCCAATCGCATGGCTATCCCAAGCAGTTCTTCTTTGCAGTCACAAATAAGGGAATCGGTGGGTTGTTACGTAAATGGGGCCAAGGCGCAAGTCTCTACCGTAGCGATTGGAAATCACGTGTCCAGGATCACGAAATGAGAAGCCAGACCGAAAGCGGGGATGAGAGTGAAATTGGGAGTGAGATAGAAATTGAAGATGATGGCCAAGGTAATGTTAACCAGAAGCAAAGGCCACCACACATACCCGGTAATAGGAATGACGACCTGGATAATGTTAGGAAAAATCGCACATTGCCAAGTACTGTCCATTCTCCGTCTTCTACTCATCCACACGCGGATGGTAACCCAGAATCTGACATTCTCGTAAACGCCATGTCTTCTTTGACCCT
The DNA here is from genome assembly GCA_025174535.1 of Cantharellus purpuraceus. NCBI lineage: Eukaryota > Fungi > Basidiomycota > Agaricomycetes > Cantharellales > Hydnaceae > Cantharellus > Cantharellus purpuraceus. The sequence goes on from JALBUN010000048.1 coordinate 295,359, forward strand.
CGTCCCAGATGTAATTCGATTTGGACGTGGAGGGAAAAAGGGTGGGTTTGTGCACTCGCACACCAAGTCAGTACAAAGGGACAAGAGCGTACGTCCCGAGACAGTGCCAGAAGACAGGGACGAGAATGTGGGTGACCACAAGTGTTCCAAAAGACGTGGTGGAAGGAGACGCAGGCAACGTAAGGCGAGCGAAGGGCCGAGCAACACGAGCGGGGATCCCGATGATACTGCTCCTATATAAAGCCCGTTCAAATTTGTTCAGTGAGCGCCTTTATTGTACTACATGAAGAGAGCTTTCAATTTGCCTGGAAGCAATGTAACTCATGGGGCTCAAGTCGGCTTGCGGTTCGTGTGTGAGAAGAACTGGAATCTTTGGCTGCATGATGAAGAACAAGTGAGATCTCTGGTTTGAAAGCCAGTAACTCGCGGATTCGGTTAACTAGAACAGCGTATATGATGAAGAATTGCAATGCTGCTGGCTTTCTGGATCAGCAAGAGCCCAGATATGATATGGATTCCTTCAGTATGCTACAGTTCTCTCTGGGAGACATCCAGCAACTCATATATTCGGTCGTGTAGAGCTGAGATTTCTCAACGCTCAAACGAGCTCTCTTCTTGCGTGTGTTGAGCATCTCCCTGTTTCTGTTGTTGCCTTTCCTCATCAAGTTGATCGCACACCTGTCGGACCAGCGTGATTAGTTCCTCGCTGTTCCCTACTCTCCTGGCAAAGGCAACCAGAGATGGAAGAGCTGCAAGACACTCCGTAGTAGAAGGCTTCCACCAAACAGCGGTAGCCTTCCCTCCAAAGAACTCAAGATGGAACATGTACTGCCAGGCTCGCATGATAAGTAGCCAACTTGGAAAGTCCTGAACTGCGCGAAAGAAGGGATGTTCTTCGCCCGCAGCATCAATGGCCGCAAGAATTTGTGCTGCAAGTACAGCATATAAGCCGATGTCATCATCTCTCTGATATAGCAGTGTCAGCGATCACAAGACAGTTATCGAAATGGCCGTTCTGATGAAGTTGAGGTTGCCAAGTGGGTTCTTGGGAAAGGATGCTGAGACATTTGAGGTAGGGCAAATGTTGAAACTGAGAGAAGAAAGAAATATCCTTGAATGAGTTGCGCCCGAGCGGGGGCTCCTGCGTAGCATCCGATAGAACCGCGAAAGCAAGTGCTTTTGAGAAGTCTTCACGGAACGATTCGTCGTCCCGACCCATTGAAGTTACTACCGACTGAATTGCAAGAGCTGCATGCAGGGCTGCAGGGTGGCCCATGAAACGGATTGTCGTCTCAGTGTAGCGGCGCGTCCCTGTTCGGGGTGCTCAGAGAACCACCCAGTCACTCTAACAACCAAAAAGAGTCCCTGATCAGGTCAGAATTTGTGCCCTCGCAAATCTGCAGATGGAAATCCACCAGCAGGTCAAACTGTGCCGGGGTGCACGGGAGAAGTCTGCGTGGGTCCCAAAACGGGCCAAAGGTAAGGGTACGAATGAGGATGGCAACACTGTTCGATCGGACTTGATCTTCGCCTGTTGTGCCTGGATGTTGTTCGAGCAGGTGGAAACAGAATTTGAGAGCCTGCTTGGACGAGCGAAGATCAAAATCGCCCATGCTCTTATTCATGTCTTGAAGTAATGAGTGAATCAGCTTCAATGCATTCTGGTGCCAGATAGGAGAGGGAATATCATGGACCAGAACGCGTAGCGTGCGATCCATCACTGAAAGCTCTATCAGGGCTTTACTGTATAATAAGGTCAGTGACCCATGCACTTGTGGCTTGCAAGTATCATCTTACCTCTTGTCAAGCCTGGCCAAATGTCGTCGATCTGTTTGCATGCCAATTAGCATGCCTGTTAGCAAGGGACAGTCCGCCACCAGACGAGCAGGGGACTTGGAGTCAAGGCAAACGCCAATAAAGTCAATCACAAAGGCGACAATTTTGCGCGACAGTCATCCTTGTGCAGATGGTACGTGAATATGTGTCCCATCCACAAGCGATCGGATAATGGGAGAGGAATAGGAATATATGGCACCGTCTGTATAGATATGGAATGTGTTATCCCGGTCTCGCTCAACAAAAACGTGGCAGTGCGCTTTCAAGCACGCAACCGCCCGTGTTTGTGCGAGGGGAATAATCTGCCGGGTGGGATCAAAGCACGCATATAAATGGCTTCTTAATCGGTCCAGTACATCAGTTACGTCGTACTTGGCTGGCCATTCAATCTCTGGTACCATTCTTGCAGCAGCAGCAGTAATTTCACTGTCTGTAGATGTCTCGAGAATCCACTGGACCGCACTGGATTGGACTGCGTATAGTGGAGCTAAATCATATGATCCCAAAGAACTCAAATCAACTCTTCTGGAGATGTTGTCTGTTCTCCGGCTGCTTCTGGGTCGTTGGTGAACGATCGGACTGTATGCCATGCAGCCGAGGGTGTTTTTGATAGACATGCCACACAGTGCGTAATCAATTTGACGATCAGATCCTTCTGCAGTGTGAAAAACATGTCTTAAGGACTCGCTAAGGCCATTCAGGAACCCTGCCCAGGTCGTTGGAAGCTCACCCCATTTCCTTTGTACTACCATTCGAAAGGCAGCTGTGTGTCGAAGAACATGCTGAAGCACGGTTCACACAGGCGTCTGGAATGGACAGTCCGGCGACTTCAACGAAGACACCACGGTGAAGAAGTAGAATATAAGTCCGAATGCTGTTGTTGCTATAATCACACCTGCCACAACATGCTGCTGCGTCCACATGTTTTCCCCAAGAGCAATGGCAAAGAACAATAACAAGAGCTGGAGAAAGATCGGAAGAGTAGCGAGGATGATGTCAAAATGCCAAGCTTCCAGTCCGTCCAGCTTCTGCTGCCTCTGTTGGCAGCGCTCATGCAACGCACCTCGTCCGAAGTGAGACGTCTTGAAATAGCCCAGCCACTGCTTCCCAAGAACTGCTTCGAATGCAGCCAGAAGACTGCTTGACAAGCTTGTGTACGCAAGCGATTGGATCCATATTGTTGTAGAGCTTGGTCCATTCCAAACGGGAAGGGCGGCCTCTTGTATAGGGAATGTGGTATTGTCAATTTTGTTAACCAATATCTTTAGAAGGGCGTTGGTCGTATCGCTTGTGTTGGACTCAGGATTGACTGCATAGTGACAATGAAGGCTGAGCTGACGGCCGAGAACAGTTATGCCTTTCGATGAACTCATCGTCGTGTTGTTTAGCTACGCGTTCATACTCAGACCAGAACCAGGAGGTCGCATCCTTTCCGGTTTGTGGAAAGAAATCTGACTCGTGCAAGGCATCGAGGATTGGAGCGTGGCTTCTGGCCTGGACGCAAACTCGTCAGCATGATCTTACATGTTGCTATCAGGCATCAGGTAGTTGACCAAAGTCACTAAATGACTCCTAAGACAACAAAAACAGAGTGAATTATTATTATTTTCTGATAAAAACTTGCATGAACATGTCAGCTTCAATAATATCAAGTTATATTGATAAATACTTTGAAACTTAGGAATGCGCTGGGAAAAGCAGATGAACCACCTAGATGCACCATTTTCCAGCTGATTTGTCATGCATTTGTCACATATCTGTCACGTATAGTCATCGTGGCAGATACACTGTATGGGAACCCTTAAAAAGATCTTGTTTAAAGTCCCAAAACTGTACAATTTCACTTCATGGCCTTAAAATATTAGCATATATGTGCTGCTTTCTCTTGATTCAGGGCCATTCAAATATTCCCTATTTTTTCATATTTTTTCAGGAAATTTCCATGCAGAAATGGGTTCACAAAATTATTGTCCTGCTGGGCGAAGTTTTGGACCCACATGGACCCACAAACCTTCGCAGATGTCAGCAGCTTCAAAGTCAGCAGAGTCACCTGATCTACTGACTCATTTTTGATCACATGACTCATTTCAATCTCCAACACTAGTGTGTACTGCCTTTGCAGAGCATTAGAATCTTGAACTCGTGTGAAGCAGTTGCTAGACTACTTCACACATTGCTGTTACCCGCATCTGAGTGCCACTGGTTGGATGGTTGGATTCATCCACCTACTTCCTTTAGCCTTTAAGTGCATTCCCCTCTTTTTGGAATATCTGGACCCCTAAGCATCCGTGAACTCTAGACTCTGGAAGTCTTATTCATTTCTTGCTGCTAAGAAAGATATTACTTTTCTGCATATAGTCTGCATTGACCAATACAAGGGATTGTAACCAAAGTACAAACATTAAATTGTTTCTGGAGTTGTGCTGCAGCAGGGTTTGATATTCTTCTCAGCTGTTCATTCACGGAATTGTGGTGATTTAGAGTTTGCCCTAACACCATAATTTTGCGGGTTCCAAAACACTCATGCTATGACTCCTGCCATGACTCATAACTATTAATAGGTAGAAGGATTAGTCAGCTCCTGTAGATACAGTATATAAGGAGGCCATTTTGCCTCTGAATAAATAACCATTTCTACCCCATCATTTGCACATCAGTGTGACTAGAGTGACATACAGTGTCATCCTCTATATCTCAGTAACTGTTGATTGTCCAGTTCAAGGGTCGCTTATAGTTGTGTAACTGTATTTGATTGCACTCAAAGTAGTGATTGTCCTGCTTTGGGCGTGAGTGTAGTATCTACCTTGCATGACTACAAATCTACAGGGTGAGATTGTCTGTCGATAGTCCTGCCATTAGTGCTCTTTGTTTAAGTTACTAGTGTGTAGTTGTTTTGGTACCGTGAACTTCAACCTAAACTGTGGTGTTAATCACAATCTAAGTTTAGCCCAAGGATGTATGACCTTTCAAGGCTAGCAATAAACTTGAAACTATTTTAATGGAGAACCCAATTAAGAAATTATACTCTGGTGAACAAACACAATCAATGTTGCCACAGGAAGTGAAGCAATAGAGATTTTTATGCTTGTCACATGTAGTTCACGCTTTACTGCTGATGCAATGTAAAGTCAAAGATTGACAGGCATTCAAGGGTTCAGATACTTCAAAGGGGGAAGTAACCTAGTGCCTTAGTACCGTGGGTTGAGTGGATTAAAGCTAACAATAATCCCTTCAACGTAAAAAGATAGATACGCACTTGAACACTTCCTTCTGAACAAGCATATTCACTGTACATGTTTATCCGTGATAGAATCAACAGTCAAGGGATATTAATCTCATCTCAAAGAGGTGAGTTAATAGACTGTGTTGTTGATTTATTGAAATGCCCACAATTGAACCAACCAATCAATAGCAAAGTACGTGTTAACCTGACTAACCTCAGAGTCTCAATTAAACGTGCAGTAGTCTTGACCAATCAATAGCCTAGTACATATTAACCTGACTAACCTCAGAGTCTCAATTAAACGTGCAAGGTTCTTGATTATAACCAATAGCCCGATACATGATAATTTGACTAACCTCAGAGTCTCAATTACACGTGTAAGGTTCTTGATCAATGAATAACAATTAATACACTTCAAGTTACTGCTCTGAGTGGGCTTGTAGTGTGTTAATTACTAATCAGTTACTCCGTATTATTTTGTCAGGGTTCAAATGAGCCATGTTCTATTTTTAGTATTTTCTCTTGACGCCCCTATCAGCACAGCCTGTCAGGGTGTCTCCCCTATTTCATTGCCCCTATCACTTCCCCTATCCTTCCTCCCTATTATTCCCCTATCTTGGTTCTTCTATCCATCTCCATCATTTAGTATAAAGACTCGCCTTGGTGCAGTGTGATCCCCTCAGCTTGATCTCTGAGGATATCTGCTGTACCAGCTGGCATTATCTCTTATCGGCTCTCATCTATTGAGTATCTTGTTGTTGTGGCCTTGTCATCAGTGTTGCCCTCACACCTCTTCTCTGAGTTTGATTAATATTAGAGCCTGCTGCGCTTGTAATATAATAACTTCTGGCTTCTCCGAGAGTCAATCAAAGTTAATATACACTAAGAGTAGCTGATATAAGCGTGATGCTTATGTTATGATTACTCAATGCTTGAGTAGACACTGCTGTGTGTGTGTGGTAAAAAGATATTATTTTTGCACTGCTGTTGCAGCCTTTTTTATATACATGGACTATCTAGCTTATGTAACTAATCAGAGAACCTTCCTGGCACTTAGGGAAGCTGCTGGAAGGAAAGAGAAGGCTGGGGAACCTTGTGGAAGGTCCAGGAAGGTGTCAGAAGCTTCTGTGGCCACTTTTGGCTAAAGTGTGTGAACTCCGATGATTATGTGATGCGCGCGTCGTTTGCTCGCATGTGAGTGCTCGTCAGAGTTGAATGACAGATTATATCAGCAACCGACCCCTTGTGTACACTTGTGGGCTCAAATACACAAAAAAGCGAAATATAAGTACATTCAAACATTTGAAATACCTTTAAACTACTAAATAATAGTCCTTATTTGAAGTAGTTTAGAACTGCATATACCCCAACACAAACGCAACTACCGGCATCTCTCTATTCTTTGCTAATAAAGGCTACCATCTGAACATCTCTGTCCACCCCAAGAAGGAACTCACCTCCACCAAAGCCCACCAATTCGTAACTGACCTCGATCAACTACACCAACATCTCTGAGAAACCATTTCTGATGCTCAGAAACAATACCAAGTCTCTGTGGACTGATGCCACATTCCGGCTCCGAACCTGCAAATTGGAGACAAAGTATTCGTTAAGGCTGAACATTTCCAGACCACCCATCCATCAAAGAAACTCTCCAAGAAATACTTAGGTTGTTTTGGAACCCGCAAAATTATGGTGTTAGGGCAAACTCTAAATCACCACAATTCCGTGAATGAACAGCTGAGAAGAATATCAAACCCTGCTGCAGCACAACTCCAGAAACAATTTAATGTTTGTACTTTGGTTACAATCCCTTGTATTGGTCAATGCAGACTATATGCAGAAAAGTAATATCTTTCTTAGCAGCAAGAAATGAATAAGACTTCCAGAGTCTAGAGTTCACGGATGCTTAGGGGTCCAGATATTCCAAAAAGAGGGGAATGCACTTAAAGGCTAAAGGAAGTAGGTGGATGAATCCAACCATCCAACCAGTGGCACTCAGATGCGGGTAACAGCAATGTGTGAAGTAGTCTAGCAACTGCTTCACACGAGTTCAAGATTCTAATGCTCTGCAAATGCAGTACACACTAGTAACTTAAACAAGAGCACTAATGGCAGGACTATTGACAGACAATCTCACCCTGTAGATTTGTAGTCACATGAGGCAGATATTACACTCACGCCCAAAGCAGGAATATCACTACTTTGAGTGCAATCAAGTACAGTTACACAACTGTAAAAGATCCTTGAACTGGTAATCAACAGTTACTGAGATAGAGGATGACACTGTATGTCACTCTAGTCACACTGGTGTGCAGAAGATGGGTAGAATAGGTTGAATATGTTACTATTTCAGAGGCAGAATGGCCTCCTTATATATTGTATTTACAGGGGCTGAGTAATGGTTCTGGAATATTCTACCTATTAATAGATGGAAACTACTGGAAGGTTGTGGAAGGTGGAAGAAAGGGGTAGAATATTCCAGGCCAATCACAGGTTCTGATCACTGGGCTAACACTGATCAGGAGCTGAATAATGGTTTTGGAAAGTTCTATCTAATAATAGAAGGAAACAGCTAGAATGTTATGGAAAGGGGTAGAATATTCCAAGGCAATCACCTGATCTGATCACCCATCAGCTGATTTGATCCCTGAACTAGGCACTGATCAGGCAAAAAGAAGGGTGTCCACCCTGTTTTCTGCACTGGTTTGGACAGCCATGGATAGCCAGATCTCAGGTGATGATCTGCATGGAAAATAGTGCCCTGAGAGGCTGTGGTTGTCAAGTTAGAGAATATTTATTGATCAGAGACATCTGAGCTTGAATTCAGGCTGAATGCCTGGTCCAAAGGTGGAGAGCCGGCTGTGTGAAGGTTTGTGGGTGCCTATGGGTCCACAACTGTAGCACAGCAGAAATAAATTATTCTGGGCTGAGTTCTGCATGGAATATTCCCAAAAAAATATGGAAAAATAGAGAATATTTGGATAAGTCCATTCCCGGTACAAGCACCAAATATATGCTGATATTTAGGAATGGAAAAGCAAAGTATAGCACATTGGTGCTGCATAAATAGGGTTTGATAGGGAAAAGGTGGTTCCCATACATAGGTCCTTATGAGGTCATTGCTTGCACAGGCAGCAGGTCCTTCACCCTCCACCTCCTGGACCACTTCCAAGCAGTTCATCCGGTCTTCTATATATCAATGCTTGAACCTGCCACTACAAACAAGATCCCCAGTCGTATGCAACCTCCGCCTCCTCTGATCATCATCAAAGGAGATAACAAATATGAGATATCTGAGATCCTGGACTTGAAGATTGATTGTCAGTACAAGTGCAAGCTCCAGTACCTAGTCAAATGGACTGGATACGAAGGCACCAATGAAGAGTCCTCATGGATCTGTATGGGAACTGGTTTTCCCTTAAAAAGATCTTGTTTAAAGTCCCGAAACTGTACAATTCCGCTTGATGGCCTTAAAATATCAGCATATATCTGCTGCTTTCTCTTGATTCAGGGCCATTCAAATATTCTCTATTTTTTCATATTTTTTTGGGAATTTTCCATGCAGAAATGAGTCTACAAACTTATTGTTCTGCTGGGCGAAGTTTTGGGACCCACATGGACCCACAAACCTTCGCAGATGTCAGCAGCCTCAAAGTCAGCCGGAGTCACCCGGACAACTGACTCATTTTCAATCACATGACTCATTTCAATCTCCGACTCAATCTGGTCACCACTGCTAGTAAATGCTCAATATCTTCGCAACCACTGCACCTCCTGACTCCATTTTCAGTGGAGAGTTCAATAGAAGCCATGCCTACCCATAGCTGTGCTAATCAGCCTGGGAAATGAAGTATTGACCAAGTTATTTGAGTAATGGTGACTCATGCAATGACTCCTGCCATGACTCATGCTATGACTCCTTCCATAACTCATACCATGACTCCTGTGATTACTCATACTATGACTCCTGCTCTGAGTCACACTATGACTCCATCCATGACTCATGCCATGAGTCAGAGCAAATCCAAGCAGCTCATTGGCTAGGAAACTTCCACCCCCTTCTCACATATTCCACTAGCTTCCAGTAGTTTCCATCTATTAATAGGTAGAAGTTTCCAGTAGTATTAGTCAGCTCCTGTAAATACAATATAAAAGGAGCCCATTCTGCCTCTGAAATAAATAACCATTTCTACCCCATCATTTGCACATCAGTGTGACTAGAGTGACATACAGTGTCATCCTCTATATCTCAGTAACTGTTGATTGTCCAGTTCAAGGGTCGCTTACAGTTGTGTAACTGTATTCGATTGCACTCGAAGTAGTGATTGTCCTGCTTTGGGTGTAAGTGTAGTATCTACCTCGCGTGACTACGAATCTACAGGGTGAGATTGTCTGTCAATAGTCCTGCCATTAGTGCTCTTGTTTAAGTTACTAGTGTGTACTGCCTTTGCAGAGCATTAGAATCTTGAACTCGTGTGAAGCAGTTGCTAGACTACTTCACACATTGCTGTTACCCGCTTCAGAGTGTCACTGGTTGGATGGTCGGATTCATCCACCTACTTCCTCTAGCCTCTAAGTGCATTCCCCTCTTTTTGGAATATCTGGACCCCTAAGCATCCGTGAACTCTAGACTCTGGAAGTCTTATTCATTCCCTACTGCTAAGAAACGTATTACCTTCCTGCGTATCGTCTGCATTGACCATTACAATGGATTGTAACCAAAGTACAAACATTAAATTGTTTCTGGAGTTGTGCTGCAGTAGGATTTGATATTCTTCTCAGCTGTTCATTCACGGAATTGTGGTGATTTAGAGTTTGCCCTAACACCATAATTTTGTGGGTTCCAAAACAGCTTTGATTGAACTCTCTACCAAAAATGGAGTCAGGAGATGCTGTGGTTGCCTGTTAAGATCCAGACAGAGGTTCAAAGATATAACAAGTTGGTGCTAGTGAGGAATAAAGAAAGACTTTACTATTCCAGTTCTACCAGAGACAGAGTAGTGCAATACTATTGAGTCAGATCGAGTGGACTTGGCTTCAACTTGTGTGTTGCACCCCCTCAGATTGTTGATCCAATATTTCAGAGTTCAGGGGCACGAAGTTGGATCAGAGATCTGGAGTTTGACTTGTCAAGAAGTTATTTGTCAAGAAGCTAGCAATGAAGAGATGCTGAGGTCAAACTTAGTCAATATACAAACTGCTGTAACATACAGAGAATGGCTCATATAAGTATACAAAGAATTGAATGAAAAAACTAGATTGAGAGAACAATAGGATGGATTTGGAATACAACATGGAAAGGAGTTTGGAGTTTGGACTCAAGTCCAAACTAATACTAATCAATATAAACAAGGGATGGTTATTGTAAACCATAACAAGGAAACTACTTATCAAGAAGACAATAAATGGAGTTTGGGTTTGTCGGAGATGGAGTTGACAGATGTGGAGTAGAAGGAGGTGGAGATGGAGTTCAGAGATCAGACTCAGTATCTCCCTTCTAGATTGAGCCCACAAGATCTTAGTCAGTATCATGGGAACAATTTCAGTATATGCATTTGAATGGTGCATGAGGCTGGGCCAATATCAAAATGTGTGTCCTCTCCTCTTATCTCTTACCACTACCTCAATAGCATGCCTACCACTGAAGAACTGCACCAACAACATCTTGAGTTGGATAGATCTATTGCTGAGGCAGACACTGCAGAGAAGAAGCAGTCAATGATATCTTGATACTGTTCAGGTATGGTGGTGGTGCTGCTGGGGGACCTGGAAATTGAGTGGAGATGGTGGTTATGTGATGCTGTGCCCATCAAAGTTGTTGCAAAGGAAGCCATGGTTAGAAGAAGATTAGCAAGTTAGAGCAAGTTGGTGGATCACAGTTGTAAGTTGTTGCCTTGCCTACTATCCTTACCCTAGTCATGTTTTCAGATTTATCTTGCGAGAGCTCATATGCTAAAACCAATTTGCTATGACAGCTGACTTGTGGCTTGGAATAAGCACTTCCTTTGTGATGTGCTGATATTGGAGTGTGCCAGTGATCATGCAGCCCTCTTATCTCATCATGGAAGATAATTTCAACACATTCAATATGTCAATATGGCATCATGAAGTTGACATGCACACATTTGGATGCATATGGACCATTTCTACCTTACCATCCTCATTCTTGTTCCCCTTGACCTGCACATACTAATAGAACCCACTGCACACCAGCAATGGTGAGTTCAAAATGGCACACCTCTCCTCCAACAACACCTATGTCAAAGATGGCTGCTCTAACAACACTAATGGTCTTGTGTATACATCTATGGTGTTATATGCAGTCCTTAGAAGTGATGTTTTGTCACACTGTGTGATGTAGGTCATCTGGCATTCCAAACACAATGTCCCTATCAATGATGCAGCGGCTAGTGGAATTGATAAACATAAGAGACATGGTGCTATGGACATCCTTCTTGCTTGCTATGCTATGCTTGCTCTCTTCTTTGCTCTATCTCATCTGAAGTTTGGTTTGGGAACCAGTATTGTGTTTGTATTTCATTGTTATTATTCATCTCACTGTCTATGCCTCCAAAGTATAAAACCTCCAACTCAGTCATACAGTAAAAGTTGTCAAACATTGTAATTTGGGTGTCAATATAGATGTGCCTGTATGGCATGATTTAGCTTGGGCAGTTCATGATTTATATTTTGCAGCCAGTGTAAGTAGTGATGTCATCCTATTGGAGAAAATGGTGAGTATTTATCCTTTGTACTTTTCTCTCTTGCCTGTACATATCTATTGCTGCTTTTCTTTCCAGTGTAGGAGTTCTGTCTGGAAATGCAAGGAAAGGTAATCAAAGAGAAAGAGAGAGGAGAACTCTCTTCTTTAGTATATTTGGACACTACTTATATACAGTTTCAGACAATAGGACTGAGCTGAGTGGAACTGTGGAAGGGTGGGAAGCAAATCAACTGCAGTACATGTGGAAAGGGTGAGCCAGAAACAAGACTACTATAGTGTTTGTAAGACTCCACTGTGCCACTCAACTCTAATTGTAGAGGTTTCACAACTTTGATGCTTGTTTGGAATGATGTCATTATATAATATTCTGATGTATATGAGATATACATCAGAATTTCAATGATACATAAAGCCAGGGAGTTACAATTTGGATATCTTAAAAGATTTTGGATGTGTGAAATTTTCATAAATATAAATATATATTCGATATTTCAATAAACTTTAAAAGATAAGACATTTGGTTGAGATGAACATAACTGTTTATATGAATATAACAGTAATGTATGTATTAATATAATTGGTATTATATAGGTTATTTAGATATACAAATACCAGGTGGGGATTAAAGATAGTTCAAATTATGTTACAAGTATTGTATAAGAATCAATGATATATGGATGTTCCCTCAAGAGAGTTGCCACCACTAAATGGGGAAAAAAAGAATTATTTTTGAAAATTATGCCAAAATATCAAAATATGTTTTAATCTAAGTGTATTGTGTAAAATTTGAGGAAAATAGGTTGTATATACATATTTGATGTATTTCTGAACAAGCATCTTCAGCTATGTAGTTAGAGTTCTCAATGGAAGAGGAAAGAAAATAAAAGAACAAAACCAACAAAGAAGCTCCAACTAGAGAGCACTGCTCTCTTACACCAGGTGTAGATGCATGTGTGCATGGGGTGGTGGATGGAAGAGTGCATCCAGTGATGGGGAAATGAGACATACAGGAACTCTGGCACCTACTCCATTGTAAACTTGTGAAACTCATTCCCAAACATCCATGTCAACCAAACCACAATGTCATATGCCATACCAATGGTTGGTGAATATGTGGCAAGTTGCTGTTTAAATAGTGTCTGCAAGTTGTGCCAGTAACCTGGCATAATGGCCTTTTGGTCCAGTTGGAAACAGCTTGTTATTGCAGGGATTTGCTGTCTTCACATACAAAGTGAACATCTTGAGCACAATTAGTTGCACAGTGGGGCCTCAGTGCCAGATTACATTAAGAACTGGGCTATGCACCTGACAGTAAGGGTGCTGGTCCATGCACACTGTGCACAGACCAGCTGTTTTACTATACATACCAGGCATGGCAGTATGGTTAGTTGTCATATACTGTAAGTACCCAAGGTACTTACTTACTATAGTATGTAGCTAGATTTATGATTAGTGTATGCAGCATTCCATTAAGGAATGCTGTCTTCTTGATAGATATATGCACCCTATGGGTGCATATGTATAGTTATTATGTAAGCCAGTGGACCCAAGTACATGTGTGGGTCCACATATAGGAGACAGAAAACTTAGTAACTACCACACTGTACAGCACATCGCCCAACCAATACACTTGGTTGAGTTCTGTGCAACGGTGGGAACTAAGACACCCAATTAACATATACCATTCCAATGGTTGGTGAATATGTGGCAAGTTGCTGTTTAAATAGTGTATGTGAGTTGTACCAGTAACCTGGCATAATAGCCTTTCGGTCCAGTTGAAAACAGCTTATTATTGCAGGAATTTGCTGTCTTTCACAGTATGTCAGGTTGTCCAGGTCAGCAGTTCAAATTCACATGTTTGCAATAATTTGCAGAGGTTGTTGCCTGGTCCCCAGGAACCCTGGCTTACATGATGTTGTGAAGCATCATGGGGGTCTGATATGTCAAACAGTAATTAGAGTGCTTGGGGGAAGCCACAGACAGGCCTGGAGAACCTATTAAGATGTCATCACTGTGGTACCTTGAGGGCTCAGTACCTAAGGGGGGGATACTGTCATATACCATTCCAATGGTTGTTGAATATGTGGCAAGCTGCTGCTTAAATAGTGTCTGTGAGTTGTGTCAGTAACCTGGCATAATGGCCTTTTGGTCCAGTTGGAAACAGCTTATTATCGCAGGAATTTGCTGTCTTTCACATTAGTCCCTCAAGCAGAACTTGCAGACTTGGTCTCCACATCTATTTGTTAGATATAGAAGGGCACAAAGGTAAGATATATATTGTACTCTTTAATAATATGGCTAACATGTGCTATTATTTAGAGTACCATCACAAAAGAGCACCTGTAAAGAGTCCAAAGGCTAGACCTTGGTATGTTCTATGATTTTGATCATGCAATTGTCAAAAATTTTACATTTTTTTTTCCAGCATCACACCACTTTGTGACCCAAGGATCCAGGAAAGAAGAAATGAAAAGGCTTGGATTAAGTGTTGTAATAGGTTTTTTGAAAGAGTCATGAGAGAGCATGGTAAGTACTGTATTCTTTCATATCTTTATACTGATTAGTTGTTAACTATCAGCTAGAAATATTTACCTATGACCTGAAAGCAGCCATTGAGGTTTGTCTTAGCAGTGATAGGACTGCTGTTATGCCATCACCCTGCTCTGGACCTTTGAGGACCTGGTCTGGTTTGGAGAAGCCCAGAGTTGCTGTGGACTCCAATGGTCTGCCTCTCCTTGCATATATTCCTCATCACTTGCAAAAGCAGTGTCATGTAAGTTAACTTCTGACTTTTGATATCATCCATTGCCTCTAACTGCATCATTTCTCATAGGATGATTTGTTCAAGGCTCTTATGACCTATGCAGAGAACATTAATCTTGCAATCAAGTCTACTGCAAGTTCCTTTCACTCTCATCCAGAGAATTTCATTTGTGCACATGTGGATACAGGGTATTCTGGGATTGTACAACTCTCTTCTGGTTGGCATGCCATTGGACATGCAGTATGTTTTCTTTCCCTGCTTTTATCTTTCATTCTCACTCTCCTTACCAGGATGTGACTCCTACTCCATCTGCTGCTCTTACCACTGGAAGTCATAAATTTTCTGCTGGTTGTGAGGTTTTGGACCAGATAGGTGCCTTGTCGATCAGTGACAATGAGATTCTGAAGATTTTAGATCTCAAGGCACATGGTATGTTGCAAAAACTCAAGAATGCTGCTTTCTCCATCAACCTATCTTCCAAAGCTATTCAAGCAGTGGACAAGTCCTTGTTCCCCTGTCATGCTCTTCTTTTCAATTGCCAGATCCCTATTCATACTGATAACAAGGACCATCCTTGCTGTTTTGGAACCATGAACTTCAACCTAAACTGTGGTGTTAATCACAATCTAAGTTTAGCCCGAGGATGTATGACCTTTCAAGGCTAGCAATAAGCTTGAAACTATTTTAACGGAGAACCCAATTAAGAAATTATACTCCGGTGAGCAATCACAATCAATGTTGCCACAGGAAGTGAAGCAATAGAGATTTATGCTTGTCACGTGTAGTTCACACTTTACTGCTGATGCAATGTAAAGTCAAAGATTGACAGGTGTTCAAGGGTTCAGATACTTCAAAGGGGGAAGTAACCTAGTGCCTTAGTACCGCGGGTTGAGTGGATTAAAGCTAACAATAATCCCTTCAATGTAAAAAGATAGATATGCACTTGAACACTTCCTTCTGAACAAGCGTATTCACTGTACGTGTTTATCCGTGATAGAATCAACAGTCAAGGGATATTAATCTCGTCTCAAAGAGGTGAGTTAATAGACTGTGTTGTTGATTTATTGAAATGCCCACAATTGAACCAACCGATCAATAGCAAAGTACGTGTTAACCTGACTAACCTCAGAGTCTCAATTAAGCGTGCAGTATTCTTGACCAATCAATAGCCTATTACGTATTAACCTGACTAACCTCAGAGTCTCAATTAAACGTGCAAGATTCTTGATTATAACCAATAGCCCGATACGTGATAATTTGGCTAACCTCAGAGTCTCAATTACACGTGTAAGGTTCTTGATCAATGAATAACAATTAATACACTTCAAGTTACTGCTCCGAGTGGGCTTGTAGTGTGTTAATTACTAATCAGTTACTCTGTATTAACCTCTTCTCCGAGTTTGATTAATATTAGAGCCTGCTGCGCTTGTAATATAATAACTTCTGGCTTCTCCGAGAGTCAATCAAAGTTAATATACACTAAGAGTAGCTGATATAAGCGTGATGCTTATGTGATGATTACTCAATGCTTGAGTAGACACTGCTGTGTGTGTGTGGTAAAAAGATATTATTTATTGCACTGCTGTTGCAGCCCTTTTTATATACATGGACTATCTAGCTTATGTAACTAATCAGAGAACATTCCTGGTGCTTAGGGAAGCCCCTGGAAGGAAAGAGATGGCTGGGGAACCTTGTGGAAGGTCCAGGAAGGTGTCAGAAGCTTCTGTGGCCACTTTTGGCTGAAGTGCGCGAACTCCAATGATTATGTAATGCGCGCGTCGTTCGCTCGCACGCGAGTGCTCATCGGAGTTGAATGACAGATTATATCAGCAACCGACCCCTTGTGTACACTTGTGGGCTCAAATACACAAAAAAGCGAAATATAAGTACATTCAATAGAACATTTGAAATACCTTTAAACTACTAAATGATAGTCCTTATTTGAAGTAGTTTAGAACTGCATATACCCCAACACTTGCCTCTGGGCTGTCATCCATTCATTTGAACTGTATACTGAAGGTGGCTCTTTTCATATTCCAACTCTCAATCTTACAATTTCATTCCAGTCAAGGGATACAATTTGAATTCATGGTACGATCCTGAGTCATGGTATTCAGCCATGGGCTGGAGGACTAAGGATTTCTTATACTTCTTTTGCATGTCAGAGTCATTCTAAGTATTATCAGGTACCTCTTGACTTGTAATCAAGTGCCCATTTTATTGTGCTGTGTAAAGTTTTATTTCTTAGCAGGCTTACAAGAGGCCTTGTGGCTCTGGGTATTCTGTCATGAACTGTGATGCCATGATGGTGATGCACTCATTGAGAGGATTATATAATCACAAGCACCATTTCTAGTCTCATGCTACCAGGTGATGTGGTTCCAAATATATCCAAGTCATCTCTCAAGAGGACCTGGACTGCTGCAATTGCCATTAACTTCTTCATCTAGAGATATTGTTTCTACATGTGCTGGACTGCTAAATCTAATGGTACTAGTTTCTGGGTAGAAACCCACTCATGTTGCATTGCATTGACAAATTAGCTAAGTGGAAAATGCTGGAGCTAGTTACATCCAGACAGGGATAATCATTGGTGCATGTACAATAGGCAAAGATGATAGACAAAGGTGACAGGAGTGACAAAAGTCATGCCACAACAGTCCAAAGTTTGTTTGGTGAGTGGATTCAGAGGTTGGATCTGTCTTCTTAACCATGTTTAGCATGACTAGGGCAAGATGAAAGACTGCACTATCAGCTCTGAGCTGCAATTATTGTGGCATTCTGCTCATCAATATACCAGAAAACCACTGCAAAAATGTGGGCAGCAATATACTGTGACATCACATATCATATTTCCTCACTCATGGCAACTCCATAATGAGCTGTTCCAATTAAACCTGAAGCAAGGATATGTGATGGGGGAAGTGAATAAAAAGTAAAGTCATGGTGATTCAATGCAAACACTATATATGATGCAATGATGGCAAATTGTGGCATGACACTGGTGAAACAAGCTCACCAACAGACTCCCACATCTGCAAGTCCTCCACCATTGCCCTCCACAGGTTCTCCAATGAGCTAAGCATGGAAAGTCCTGTCACACCTGCCCGCATGATATCTAACACACCCAGACTCTGAACAAGTTGTGGTGAGGTAAGATTGGAAGTCTGTGGGGACCCTTGTTTGATCTTGAGATTTGTCTCACTGAAAAGGCAGTTGTTGATTTAATCATTCCCAGGAGGGTGGGGACATGCACACATTGAGGTTACTTGTCTGCCCCTCTGGCTCAGAACTGCTGGCAAGGACCACATCTGTGGGAATGAATGGTATCTAATTGTTCATTTGGATGCATAGTTTCAATTGCATATTTTGGAGGATCCAGCATGTGTGGAAAATGGTCACTTGCCCTGGTAAAGTGTAAGATATGATGAGAAGTCATGGTCCTCATCATTGATTTAATAATTACATGATATGCCTCTCAGCTTACAAAAAGACTACAATGTGTTCACATTCTCTTTGAAAGATGTGCACCACACCAGCATCCCCCCTCTTAGAGTACACACCACACCATCATCAGCGGATTACATTCTCCCATGATAGCTCTTGCCTGAGATACTCTCTACTCTTACCCATAGCTCTGGCTTCCTTCCAACTTCTGCTCTCCCCTTCTGTGGAGCTTGTTGTTCCAGCTGCCGGACGTCTAGCTGCTGGACTTCTGGGGAGAAGGGAGAGGAGAGGGGGATTACAGGGGACAGGGGAGGAACAGGAGCATATAGGAGGCTCAGGAGGTTTTGAGGGACAAAGGGGGTAAAGGAGGACGGTTACAGGAATGGAATAGGGAACAGGAGAAGCCCCTGTGAGTTCCAGAACTTCCTGGACATTATTTTTGCTTTTATTTTCATCATTTCATCATCATGGACACTTCCCCCCATCATCATCTCATCATCCATCCCATCATTGACTCAGGACATTTACGAATGACTTCACTCATTCATAGGACTTAGTATCATATATAAATCACATCTGTAATGCACTTGAATCGATAGAGAATTTCCTCTCACCTGTTTCTGTCTGTGTGTCTGAATCTATTCGTATCTGGAATATCTCCAGAAAGAACGCGTATTTCTATTAGCTTTTGCATATTCTATTAGAATATTGCATATCCAACTCGAATCTCGAATTACGAAGCCATAAAATAACTGGCTATTTTTCTATTCAGCATTTACTCTCGTTCGAGTCATCTGCTCCTGATCCCTGCTCAAATTGTCAATATCTAGACGAAGATCACACCAAATCCCATCAAACTTCGTAGGAAGATACTACTCAAGTATATCTTCAATTCGACTACGCATACATCCAGTTTCCACCACTGCTCCACTTTCTATTCGACTTCTGCTCGTCACTACACTCCAGCAAAGCAATTATTTACATTATTCAAATAACAGAGCTGACACCTTGAGACACAGTATGGCACAGTGATGGACCTATGACTCCTCCATGAAAGGCAGAAGGATAAGGTTTTCATGGAGGACCATTTCTATACTTTGAGGGACATGTGCATTTTTGTTCTCATGTCACAGACTGTGGTGTTAATCACAATCTAGCCTGAGGATGTACAACCTTTCAAGGCTAGCAATAAGCTTGAAACTATTTTGATAGAGAACCCAATTAAGAAATTATACTCTGGTGAACAAACACAATCAATGTTGCCACAGGAAGTGAAGCAATAGAGATTTTTATGCTTGTCATGTGTGGTTCACACTTTACTGCTGATGCAATGTAAGGTCAAGATTGACAGGCATTCAAGGGTTCAGATACTTCAAAGGGGGAAGTAACCTAGTGCCTTAGGAATATGGGTTGAATGGATTAAAGGTAAAAATAATCCCTTCAATGTAAAAAGATAGATATACACTTGAACACTTCCTTCTGAACAAGCATATTCACTGTACATGTTTTATCTGTGATAGAATCAACAGTCAAGGGATATTAACATGCAGTATTCTTGACCTGACTAACCTCAGAGTCTCAATTAAACATGCAAGGTTCTTGATTATAACCAATTGCCTAATACATGATAATTGAACTAACCTCAGAGTCTCAATTACACGTGTAAGGTTCTTGATCAATGAATAACAATTAATACACTTTAAGTTACTGCTCTGAGTGGACTTGTAGTGTGTTAATTACTAATCAGTTACTTTATATTAACCTCTTCATCAAGTTTGATTAATATTAGAGCTTGCTGTGCTTGTAATACAATAGCTTCTGACTTCTCTGAGAGTCAATCAAAGCTAATATACCTCAAGAGTAGCTGATATAAGTATTCTTCTTATGTGATGATTGCTCAATACTTGAGTAGACACTGCTCTGTGTCCTCGATGCGTCCTGGCTCGTCAGCATTGCGCAGGGAGTGCTGGACTGAGAGGGAAAGGTGCTGCTGGAGTGGAGGGTGTCATGCAGATAGGTGGCCTCCTGGACTGAGAGGGAAAGGCACTGCTGGAGTGGAGGGTGCCATGCAGTTAGGTGGCCTCAGAGGGAGGGGCGGTGTGGAACAGGCTGTGAGGAGTGCGAGAAGGATCTCAACAGCATCATTGGCAAGATGGGCAAAGATGGGGTCGGAGAGGATGATGGGGCCCAACAGGGGCACGTCAGTGGGGGTGCCCTGCTGCTGGGTGCGGTTGACAAGGAAAAGCATGCCACCCTCCCCAGCACCAAAGCGCCCCAGCCCACTCATTTTTTTTGACCCTAGCTGATCTTTGCCCCCCTCTTTCAGCTCAACCTCCAAGTCAATGTTGTTTTCTGAGTCCCTGCCATGATAACCCACCTTTCTTCCTCTGGTCACTGGCTCAAATCCGCAAGATGTGGCCTTTCGAGCCCTCTTTCTTCATCTCATTTTTCTCTCTTACTTCACAGCAGAGACACCCTTTCCCCTTCACTCTACACATAACCTTCATTCCCAACCGATCGAGATCCACTATCATTCATAACCAACAAGTTTGTATTCCACTGCCACCGTGGAGATGAGAATTGTAATTGCTTGAAACCCTCAACCCCGTGTAACAGACATGGGCCCAGGGAATCGATCTCGATCTGTATCTATTCCACATTGCATGGCCAAGTCTTTCAAGGCCCTCTCGCCCCAGACAACTAGCTCCCTTTGCCTCCCACTCTTCCCATCCCTACCACCAAGTCATGCCCAGCATCCCCATCTATGTCCAAGTCCTGCTTTTGCCCAACCTCTGGGAAAACACCTTCTGGCATGACCAGGCAACCCAACGCATGGAAGACTATTATCCTCGACACGGGTTCTGGCCCAATGATGACACCAAAGCCTGAGACAACTTGAGGCATTTTTCATAAAATAGGTGGATGGCATTGGACTTTTCACAAAAGGCATTTCAAGATGCCTTTTGTGAAAAGTCCAATGCCATCCACCTATTTTATATGAAAAATGCCTCAATTTGTCTTTATACCTTCACAACCATGCAGAAAACTGATGAATACCCCGGTTGCCGCTTTTTTTGGACGTGGTGGACTAAGTTTACTGTCATCATGAAGTTGTCTGATTTGGTTGACTCAGCGATCAGCGAGAGCGGTTATCATCCAACCAAGATACAACTTCAAGGCCTGGTCAGTTTCTTATTTATTCATTCTCATTCCTCTCTTCTCACCTCACCGTTTCAGGGGGGAGGCCTCAATGCAGTTCAGGCTCCCCTAGCTGGTTCCATAGCCCATGCCCTCTTTGGTCCTGAAGCCACCGTCGAACTTGGCCAGACCGCATTGTTTGTCACCCCCATCTATAGGCCACTTGCTGACTCCATCCTATCCCTTGCATGGCGCCAGGTCCACATGTGGGGGAAGAGGTGGCAGGACAAGTGGCAGGGCTGGTGCCACCATTTGAACACCCTGTGGCACCGCACTGGCTGACATGAGACGGCAGGGCATGGGCATCGCCCGTCTGCTCGGCCAGCTCGGTCTCCCCACATCGCCTCCCAACACCCTGCCTCTCCTCCACCGTGCCGCCACCCTCACCAGCACCGAAGCACCCTAGCCCGCCTATGTCTATGGCCTCATTCTTCTTGGCGAGTTTTCCCACGTGCGTGTCGATGAACGTGTCATCGCCACCCTCATTCGTCCTGGTCCGTGGCCATCATTTCTCCCCATACCCGTCTCACTTATCCCTCTCTAGGCTCCAGTGCCCCGCTTGAGGCATGCAAATTTGTCGAGCGCGCCGCCTACCTTGGCTTTGCACCTGCACAGTACAAGCTCAGACACCCATACGAGTATGCCGTCTTGCCATTCCCCTTTGACCCCCTCCTCAGCGTGCAGTACTATAGGTGAGTCGTGCTGCGTGCGTGCTTGCCCTCACCCTGACCACCGCCAGCCTTGCCTCCCAGCAAGGCAAACCCAAGCCGCACATGGCCCTCTCAAAGTGCCAGGCTGTTGAGCACGGGAACGCTGATGCCCCAGAATGCTTGAGCATGTTAACCCAGCCAGTGCCGCAGGCACTCTCCCACACAGAGCATGATGCGATCACGGACACACGTCTTGTGCGGCAATGCATGCAGGCCAAAATATCCACGGTCGCTGCCAGACGTCACTCCTCCTCCCTGCCGTTGGTGGGTAAAGGAGCCATGCATGGCACAGAGGTCGTCGAACGAATGAGGGCGCAGGCACAGGCCCAGCTGTTGACATGGACATGGGCACAGGCATGGGACAATGCCATGAGTTGAGCGAGCACATCAACTCCACCGCTGGTGCGCCTGCATCTATCCATGCCACCCCTCCTGCCGGACCCTCTCCTGCATCCTCACCAGGGAGCCTGGGACTCCCTTTGCCCAATGGAAATCTGGAAGCTGGAACCCCATGGCCTGCAGGCATGGGTGGTGCCACCATGTTTGCCAAGATGGGCTTTCAGAGCAGCAAGGTGGAAGACAAGGAGTGCGTGATCATGTAGCGTAGGATGGGGGCACATTGGACCACCTCTCACATCAACACAACAGTATGTGGGTCGGTATGTGCATCTCAGACCCACATCTGACCACCTCTCACATCAGTATGTGCGTTGGTATGCTGGCAACATTCTTGGATCGGACTTGATCATCGCCCAGTGTGCCTGAATCATCCATGATTAGAGAACAACAGAATTTGAGAGCCCGCTTGAAGACGCAACGATCGCTGAAATCGAGGTGATTTGTGTCAACCTACCATTTTATTCATGAGAAAGTGGCTTCAAACGAAGCAACACTTACCTATGTCCAGTCGAAGGAGAATCCAGCAGACTTAATGACCAAGGGCTTGGAACTCAACCAACACCGGTATCTTCATGCGAAGCTAGGCTACTTGGACCTCTCAATTTGAGGGGGAGTGTTGTCAGAACGATGATGCAGGGTCACTAGATGAGAGTGGATAGATGATGGTGGATAGGCGAGAGTGGATAGGCGAGAGTGGATAGGTGAGAGTGGATAGATGATGGTGGATAGGCGAGAGTGGATAGGTGAGAGTGGATAGACAAGAGTGGATATGGGAAGGCAAGACAATACGAAGGTGGACAAAAGATATCTGACTCGTCAAATTGAGAGTCCACCTGGTTTATTATTAGAATAGTTGGCTTGTATAAAAGCAGGTAGATTCTTGCTGCTATGGACATCGAATCAAGCTCTTTAAAATTCACTTCGACTGATACCTAGAGGGTGTGACATGGCCAAGTACCTCCAAATGAAACACTTGGCTCTTTGAACCATGATGTCATAGGTGCCTTGTTATGAGTTCGTCTGGCATGTACGACTGCTTTCTGCAGCCATTTTGGGTGAATTTTGTCCTGCAATATAATGGGAATGTGAGTTGAACAGATGGCATATGACACTGCTCAGTGTAGAGATGATGGATTGTGATGTAGAGTGTAGAGCATAGACTGAGAGCGTGGACTTTGACTTTAGAGCGTGGGCTGAAAACTTCTTTTTTCCAAAGGCGAAAACTAGTGCCCTTTTATATACAAATCCCCAAGGCACAACAACACAATATGAGGAGCAAATGATGCAATATGATGCAAGAAATGCTGATCAAGCCAGCTGATGAAGCGTGTGAAGTTGAACTACTAATGGGGAAATTGTTACGCACTAGGTCCGATTGGGGTCGGAGATTGGGTTGGAGGTTGGGTTGGAGGTTGGGTCGGAGTCGGAGTATGTCGTGGGGGTTGGAACGGACTTGGCTTCAGCTTATGTGCTGTGCCCTCACTAATACCGGTGTCCGAGACTTCAGAGACGGAGTATGACTTAGGGAGTTAGGATCGGACTTAGGAGCTAGGCGTGATTCAATATTCGAACTGGGGAATGAAGTCCCCAGTCGGGCAACTTAAATACATATTTGAAATCTAATAATAATTACTCCGGTGATGGGTCTCCGAGGCCGATGGCCTTACATGAGTATGTCCGAGTCCGACAGGGACAGATGTCCAGGTTCCTATGGTGATGCTGATGCATCAATTGGAACCGGAGACGGATGGGTGGAATCAGCGGTGACAATCGGACAGGTAAATGGAGACGTGGCGGTTTCCAAATGGAGTATAGATTTCATGTGCGTGGGGATCTGAGGGGATCGGACGGGGATCTGGGCGTTAATGAATATAGTCATAACAGAAATCATGGAGAAATGATGCGACAGATAGGGGTAATCTTTGTAAGAATAGGGGGTGATGAGTAATAAAAGAACCAAAAATAGAACAAGGATGAGTAAGTCGTGTATGAATGAATTAAAAGATGAAACAGGGGTGAGTCATATAAAAGAACAATAGAAACGTCCACCAATACCATCTTCCATATGGCTCTGAAGGTAAATTGACCCTGAGTCACATGAGGACTTCAGTCAGCATCCACAACAAATACTCCTTATTGTCTTAGTGATCCGTCTCCATATGGTATCCCGTTCCAAGGGTATTTGGTCCCTTTGCCTGACACGATGTAACCTGAGTTGGATTGAAGTGGGAGGATAGGTCAGCGATGGCGACTGAAATTCTACCTCACGTTCGACTCATCTATCCGTGTTACGATATAGAGGCAAAATGCCGAGGAATGTATATGGTTCAACGGAATTGTGAAAGAATATGGGATTGCCAATGGCATAAGAGAGACATGGTGGGGATCTTGGACGTTGAAAGAGTTTTGGAAGTATTTTGACATGTGGAGGTGGCTTAACATGGCTGTGGAGCTTGGCGTATTTTTGATAGTCCTCTGTGTCCAGAGACCAGTGTGACGTATTATTAGAAGAGATGTTGGAGAGGGGAATAGAATTGGAAGCCATGTGAATGATGATGAAAGGATTGGTGTGAATCGAAGGCTGATAATGATCGATGGCGATGAAACACGAGTGACGATCGATGGCTAGAATTAGAGACTGAGGTAGAGAGGGAGTTGTGGCGCTATTTAAAAGTTTGATACAAAAAGGCGCTGGTGGAGTTGGACTGTCAGAGTGGTTCGATATACGTCCTCGATCCTGGCTCGTCACCATCAACAGCCTTGACCCCCCCCGGGCCTTGACCCCCGCACCTCACCGCCCCGCTGCCCACCCTCCATTCCCTCACACCCCCACCCAGTGTGCACTCCTGCAGCACCCTTGCCCTGACCACATCCCATGCATCCCCAACAGCTGGCACCGCACTGGCTGACATGAGACCCCAGCCCATGCACATGGCCCATCTGCTCGGCTAGCTCTTATGTAAAGACAGCTCTCAACGCCTGCGTGCATGCCGCACTCGAAACAGTCTGCATGCACGGGCAGCATCACTGACGGCCTCATAGTCCCTGCTGAGACCGAACCAGGCGTGTGGCACATGGCCTCAAACTCGTGAAACGCATCGCGCTCCAAGTCCTGCTTTTGCCCAACCTCTGGGAAAACACCTTCTGGCGTGACCAGGCAACCCAATGCATAGAAGACTATTATCCTCGACATGGGTTCTGGCCCAACAATGACACCAAAGCCTGAGACAAATTTTCATAGAAGAGGCGGATGGCATTAGACTTTTCACGGGTGATGCCTGATGGGGCATCACCCGTGAAAAGTCTAATGCCATTTGCCTCTTCTATGGATGCCACTCGTGAAAAGTCCAATCCCATCCGCCTCTTCTATGAAAAATGCCTCAATTGAACTTGGCCAGACCACATTGTTTGCCACCCCCATCTATAGGCCGCTTGCTGACTCCATCCTATCCCTTGCATGGTGCCAGGTCCACATGTGGGGGAAGAGGTGGCAGGACAAGTGGCAGGGCTGGTGCCACCATTTGAACACCCTGTGGCACCGCACTGGCTGACATGAGACGGCAGGGCATGGGCATCGCCCGTCTGCTCGTCCAGCTCGGTCTCCCCATGTCGCCTCCCGACACCCTGCCTCTCCCCATGAGAGCAATCCCAAAGAAGAGGAGCGACATCTGCAGTAGGATCAGAAGAGTGGCGATGATTGTGTTGAAATGCCATGTTGCCAGTGCATCCAGCTTCTTCTGCCTACACTGGCAGCGTTCATGCAAGGCGCCTTGTCCGAAACGCATTGTTTTGAAGTGTCCCAGCCACACACTGCACCGAATGCAGCCAATAGACTGCTAGAGAGACTTGTGTATGCCAGCGTCTGGATCCAAATAGTCATAGAACTAGGTCCATTCCAGACGGGAAGGGATGCCTGTTGAGCAGGAAACATAGGACCATTGATTGTGTTGATTAGTGTCATTAAGAGGGCGTTGGTGGTGTCACTGGGAACTGGACTGAGACTCAATTGCATGTTGATGATGGGGGTCGAGCTGACGGCCAAGAATAAACCAGCCTGAATGTCATGTTTTTGAGTGATGGTCAACGAAAAGGATGAAGCACATACGAATATAAGCAGTACATCTAGACCTCTCAATCAGCTCGTCATCATGCTTTTTGTCTGGCCACCCATTCATATGTAGACCAGAAACACGAGGGGGCATCCTTTCTGGTCTGTTCAAACATATCGGATTCATACATTGTGTCGAGGATGTCTTGGAGGACAGCCTCAGATCTGGTCGCAAAACGTCAGCATAGAATTAGATAAGGAACTGTGCACTCACTTTGTCATTGGTTTGTCTGATACGACACACTTGGAATTATTGGCACCATGTTCCTGTGTTGCCAATGTCGTTGGAATGCCAGTTTGGGGGAGATCTGGATCTTGTGAGGGTGATTGCAGTGCATGTATGGTGTCTATCACACTTTATAGGCTTGCTTCCGGCCTGGTGGCAGGCCACCCTTTCAACCTGTTAGTTCAAGAAGTGCGAACCGAATGAGTCATCGTGTCATTCTCACCATTGTATGATGTATCAATTGAACCATCCTGGTCCTGATGAGCTAGAGGACACCCCATGTGCCCAGCCTGCTCCTGTGGCAGAGTGTGTGATTTATCATGAGGGGGGCCTCTGGGCTGATCGCACACCGTCAGCATCCATTTAACATGTTAGATCAGGAGGTGTGCACTCACCAAGTCGACGGTTGGTTAGACTCTGCAGAGACCGGTGGATTACTTGCTTGCACGGCGAGGTCAGACATGGTGGAGGGAAATGTGTGGTTATTGGTAGGAGGCACTGATTAACTCCTAACTGCCAGACCCTGTATTCTGCTTCTTGAGATGTCATCGCCCTTCGCTCCCACATCTGGCACTAGATCACTGGTTAACGTGACAGCGTGTGCAAGGAGCCTGCCTAAACCGGAGTCCTGAATGGTAGTATAGATAATCTCCGACTAAACTAAGCTCTGAGACATGTCTATCATATATAGGTAGATAGGGTAGATACATGTACACTAAGAAAATAGGAGTCCCCTGGACCTCGACTATATACTTGGTTATGACTGGTCTACTGGTTGTACTAAGTTGCCTTGAAGTCTGAACTTATAACTCTTACAGCGCGTCAGTCACATCTAACATCACGTGCATGTACAGAGTTCTAACCGGCCTAGAAGTGATTGATAGTGTTTGTGGACCTATACATGGCAGGTGAGTCGGAGGCAGGTCTCTGGGTAGATCGTGATGAAATACATACAGCTACTGTCTGCTGCCATGATCACCTCGAGCTCCACAGGCAAAGGCACACTCCCTCTTAACGCCTCCAGAGGCCTACCAGAAACTTTCATGCAGTGAGGAAAGGTTTGTACAACGCCTCTATGATGGATTTGGTGGCTCTAGTCTCTGACGGGCATGTGGGTACTGAGATGTTGCTGGGGAAGTCTTGGGACGACAGGGATACCGTTACTCTGACATCATCTGCAGGGGGCTGAGAGAATGGTCAAAAATTTTACAGTCTTCTTCATGTTCATTAGGACACCACTCAGACTTGATGGTATTACCAGATGATATGGTTGACGGCACTGTTTTCACGAGTCTCGCATGGGACTGCGGTGGATGACTGATTCATTCGTTCCATTTGTCCGTCTCCTTCAGGGTGGTATCTGGAGGTGAAATGGAGCTTCATGTCAAGAGCCTTTCCTAATGTGCGGAAGAAGGAGGACATGAACTCTGAGCCCCGATCGGACGTGACATGCGACGGGACTCCATGTTTAGAGAATATGTGGAGAACGAACAATTTAGCTAGCGAGGTGGAGGTGATGGTGTCATGTGTCGGAATGAATAGTGACTGTTTGGTGAACCTGTTGACAATCACGAGTATGGTGTCATATCCAAGCGATGGGGGGAGCTTCTCTATGAAGTCCATGGAGATGGAGTTCCATGGTTGCTCCGGGATCGGAAGTTGTTTGAGCGTTCCATAGGGTTTGTGCCTTTGTGATTTTGAGCGCATACACGTGGTGCAGGAGTTACAGTAGTGTTGAATGTATTCCCGCATTTTTGGCCATACATAGTCTCGTCGGATTAATCCTTGTGTGCAATTTTGCCCGAAGTGGCCGGAGATCGGGTGATCATGATAATACTGCAAAACTTGGAGTCGGAGGCCGTTGGTGTTGGGGACGTATATCCAGTTGTTGTGTCGGAGGTGTCCTTCGGGGTCAAGTGACCATTTCGGATCAGAAGGGTTGTCCAAGTGTTTAACTGCAACAGGATTGGATCGGAGTGATGAGCGGATGTCGGAATGGAGTTGGTCAATGTCCATAATGGTGACAGCTCAGAGAGTGGGAGTCATGAGGGTGGATGCTCGTAGGGACAATGCCAGCTGCTCGTTAGTAAACACAGGACAAAAGTTGTGTGGGTTTACAGTGGCATAGTCGCTATTCCCCTCTTTAGGGTAGACGTCCCAGCATCTAGTTAGCGCGTCAGGTTTTGCTCCTGGAACAATATCTCCGAGTCTATTGTAACTATCAACAAGACAACTGGGCTGATCTACTTCTGATCGCAGAGTTTGCCTACAACAACGCTCCAAACGCAACTACCGGCATCTCTCCGTTCTTTGCTAATAGACACTTGGGTATTCTACTCAGTCACTGCGATGACCTCAGGCAATCTTGTGGCTCACTGCGTAATTATTACTGCACATCCTAGAGTTAGTTTTCAAAGGACCGGAAGAACCCCATGAAGACATAGTAAAGTGTCCCTCCTCTTATGAAAACTCTTGCGTGATTATTTCACACATGAGAAACTTGCACATACACCTCATCTGAAGCAAAGAACACAGCCAAGCCGATGTGAAAGCAGTAAATCTGCATAATTAGAGGACACTATTCATAATCGGCATTGATATCGATAAAAAGGGGCCCCCATCAAATAATCGAGAGCCCAAGGCTTCAGCGAAACTTCCGTGTGACGCAATGCTCACTCTTCTGCGAAAAACACTTGTGGACGAAGCACGTCGCAAGCCTGAAAAATTAGTCCACCGAGGGATGGAGTTGGGGTGGACGAACGTGAAAGGATTGAGATAGAGTCGGCAGTTGCTAGCATACCTGGTCCAATGAGTCCATATTGAATAGAGGATCACTTGGACGAATACATAGGAGGCTGGTCGGGGTGTTCGTCAGTCTATTCCCAGCATGAAGTAAGATGTGAACATGCCTGCTGGAGGGGTTTCCTGAAGGAAGATAGCCTCACACACAGGCTGAATATCCCCACATAAGCGGTCCACTGGCCTCAAGCGCAATAGGATAACTTCTGCAGCAAGCGCACGTATTTGCAACATGAGATCCACAAGATTGACATTTCCAACAACCTCAGATTCCATGTGTGACAGCTTTCATGACCACTGCAATGGAGCACAGTTGTTCTGCAAGAGCATTGGCAGCGCTCCACATAAGGCATTGTTATGACTTGCCAGGTTACTATATCCAGTCATAAAAACTGTCATTGAGATAGGACATTGCAGCCTCCTTAGCTGTGCCGAGCACGGGTATATCCTAATTCAACAAAGAAGCATGCTATTTCCATGAAGAAATGGGACGCAGCATAGCCAAGGCAGCAAATGAAGCCTCGCATGTGTTATGCACTAGGTCCAATTGGGGGTCAGAGATTGGATCGGAGGTCAGGTTGGAGGTTGGGTTGGGGTCGGAGTATGTCATGGGGGTTGGAACGGACTTGGCTTCAGCTTATGTGCTGCGCCCTCACTAATACCGGTGTCTGAGATTTCGGAGACGGAGTACGACTTAGAGAGTTAGGATCGGACTTAGGAACTAGGTGTGATTCGATATTCAAACTGGGGAATGAAGTCCCCAGTCGGGCAACTTAAATACATATTTGAAATCTAATAATAATTACTCTGGTAATGGGTCTCCGAGGCCGACGGCCTTACGTGAGTATGTCCGAATCCAACAGGGATGGATGTCCGGGTTCCTATGGTGATGCTGATGCATCAATCGGAACCGGAGATGGATGGGCGGAATCAGCGGTGACAATCGGACAGGTAAATGGAGACGTAGCGGTTTCCAAATGGAGTATAGATTTCATATGCGCGGGGATCTGAGTGGATCGGACAGGGATCTGGATGTTAATGAATATAGTCATAACAGCATGACAGTGGAATGCCATCGACTCACTTCAAAGAAGTCTGGATAACCAGAAGTGAGAATAAAGGAAGATTGAGGACCGGATACATTCCTCTTGATACGTGTGCTTCAGTGAATGTGTTAGACCTAATTTTCCCTAATGAATTCACAAACCAGCGAGACCCTAATTATTTCAGACTATGTCAAAACAAACAATCCAGAAAGACGGTTCAGACAACACCATCACAGGCCAGGATCATGTCAGCAGTCCCTAAACAAGGTTCAGTCTCACCTAGCCAAATCAGTCCCTTAAGAACCCCGCCCCCTTTACATGCACAATTGGCGACATGATCCTGTGGTCTAAGCTGTCGATATAAAGGCCAAGACAATTCCTCATCTCACGTCAACCCTTCGCCTCCCCACAGCAACCTACTCACACCGACTGATACTACCTATGTCATCAACATGAACCAGTATCCCTCAAAGTGTCATTGCCGAGACATTCACATCTTGCCCCTGCTCATCCGTTTGGCGTACGACTTATATATTCACAGTCCCACTTTTGAAAACAGTTACAACTATGCACCTTTTGAGATGCACTTGAAGCCCTCACCGTAACCAACCCCTGGTATGTCGAATAACTGACATGGCCACAGAAAGCCACTCACCTTGCTCTCGCTTCAGGGTTGCATTCCCAAACGGCGATGTCGGCGCCTTTCAAGAGGTGCCAATTTGTCTACTGTATGTCAACAAGCAATTCCAATGTCTAAGGCACATCACTCACTTGTTCTCCACTTCAGTGCCCCATTACTGGATGACCCAGACAACATTGCCTTTGGAGAGGCATCAATCGATGACCTCCCCGTGATGGGTCCGTCGGAAGTTGATGAGTAAGGCGATCTTCACTGTCACATGATACAGCAGACTGACTCTACCATTCTCAGAGCAAATTGAGAGAGGTTTTCCAAGGCTGGGCAGGGCCAGGGCTCTTTGACATGTGGCTCTGGGACGGCTCCCAACGACAGGATGCATTAGGGTCAGGTGAAGGCCTCGGCCTCCCAATGTCCCAAGAGCCAGTGCTAAGTGCACTCCACTCCCTAGCATACCTGTGGGACCTGCAGAGGCTAGACTATGATCCAGCTCCAGGTTGGCTGGGTAACCATACCAATAATAGCACCGAACAAGTCATGTGCGCCCCAGCTTACTAGGGCCGTATCCGTAACAGTGGTCCAGATTCAAGCTGTATAGTCTTCTGATCCAGACCCGATGCGGCTGCCATCAGGTGAAAAAGCGACAGGAGTGGCATACACCGCTGAATTGCTGTCAGGGTTCAAATAAGTCATATTCTATTTTTAGTATTTTCTCTTGACACCCCTATCAGCGCAGCCTGTCAGGGTGCGTCTCCCCTATTTCATTGCCCCTATCACTTCCCCTATCTTTCCTCCCCTATCTTGGTTCTCCTATCCGTCTCCATCATTTAGTATAAAGACTTGCCTTGGTGCAGTGTGATCCCCTCAGCTTGATCTCTGAGGATATCCGCTGTACCAGGTAAGTCCCATGTATTTATCAGAAACAGCTGTATAGACTGAGGATATCCGCTGTACCAGCTGGCATTATTTCTTATCGGCTCTCACTTATTGAGTATCTTGTTGTTGTGGCCTCGTCATCAGCGTCGCCCTCACAGAAGATCAAGCTCATAAGGCGACCCCACACCTCATAACACTTTCCCTATTAACTACTTCACCGATACCATGACCGATCAGCTCCCTGAAGCCTATTGGGACACTCTAGGTGAAAGTGGTGGCTTTCTGCGAGCATTGTTCAACACCCAGGCGCAGCAGCTCCAGCAGCTGCAACTCCAGAACCAGCACCTCCAAAGCCAGTTCGCCAATGTCCAGAACAACCTAGCAGATGCTGCCACTGCTGCCGCCATCGCTGCAGCACAGACCATCTCTCAGACCACCTCATTTCCCACACCTTCTCCTACATCGTCATCCGTTCGCCCAATAAGGGCAGCTGAACCAGCCAAATTCAATGGAGATCGTGCAGAGACGGAAGGTTTCATTCGCTCTATCAGGCTTGCCATTGCAGTCCAGCCTACATCTTTCCCAGATGAGCGGACCAAGATCCTCTATGCCCTCTCTTTTATGACAGGAGGTTCTGCTGAAGTATGGGCGCACAATGAGACACAGGCAGTCATTGACAGGACCTCACCGCTCTCCACCTTGGAGGAATTCATTAAGCAAGTGGAGAACGCTTTTGGGGACCCTGACCGCTCTCGAACAGCACGAACAAAGCTACACGATCTTAGGATGACACCTGGCATGTCAGTGGATGAATACACGGCACAGTTTGAGATACTAGCAGGAAGGACTGGGTTTAATGATGCAGCACTGGAAGATGCCTATGCCCGAGGGCTCCCTGCAATGATTCTTGACAAGATCCATGCACAGCCATCCCTCCCATCCAATCTCAAGGCATGGAAGGAAGCGGCCTGTCAAATTGACCGCAACCACCGTCGTCTTCTAGAAGTGAGACGTGCTCAGACTTCCCTCACTCCTGCCCGCTCTACCCCATCCCGCCCTCACAGCACTCCGGTCATCTCTGTACCAACTACCTTGGCAACCTCTAATGGTGCTGCACCTATGGATATTGACTCCAACCGCCATCGCATTGAGACTCGGACGTGCTATAACTGTGGAAAGCGTGGCCATATATCCCCAGCATGCCCTGAACCACGCAAGGAACGTATCCGAGCTGATCTCACACAAACAGCAATTGCAGGCATGATATCAGAGTCAGTAGCAGCTGCACTGAAGGCCAAGGAAGAAGCGCAGAAGGCAGTAATTCCAAAGCAAGAGGAGAAGCAGGATTTTCAGGCCAGTCAGCAGTGAAGAGCATGCCCTGCCTGACAAACCGGTTTTCAGTTCTTGAATCATGTACTGTAGGGCTCACAAGCGATATGTTACACGCACACTCCCTTGTCCATCAGACTGAAACCAAAACAGCCATGCCTGAAACCCCTTCTCAACTTTCAGCTAAACATGATGACCCTCCTCGTCTCTACCTTCGATCTGCAGACATCCGTCGATGTACAAGAATTCCCATGAAAATCCACTCGGTAGACACTGGATACCCTCTAGCTGTGGATGCACTCCTCAATAGTGGTGCTACAGGAATGTTCATTGATGCAGAATATGTCAAAGCAGAGAAACTTCGAACACGCCCTCTACCACGTGCCATACCTGTTTATAACATTGATGGGACCCCAAATGAAGCAGGTTCAATCAAGGAAGAAGTCGATCTCATCTGCACATATGGGACCCATACTGAACGTGCCACATTTTCAGTCACAAGCCTGGGAACCTTTGGCATAATTGTTGGGCACACCTGGCTTGTGAAGCACAACCCAGAGGTAGACTGGCGTACAGGAAAGGTACAGATGACTCGCTGCCCTGATTCATGTGGAGAAGTACCAGAACACAAAGAGCATTCGCTTGGTACAACTCCTTCAAATGGCAAGAACTCACACGGGCAACCCCAATACGAGGGAGACCGAACATTTGTTATCTTTGTAGAAGAAGACTTGGAGAATATCTATGCTGGTTCAACAGTTTCTCAACAGCTCGCACAGAAGGCTGCAGAATCCACTCCAGTCAAAACCTTTGAGGAGATTGTCCCAAAGGCGTACTGGGGATTTAAGGATGTTTTTGCAAAGGAGTCCTTTGACCAACTTCCACCTCGAAAACTGTGGGACCACGCTATTGAACTCACTCCAGGAGCACAACCCTTCAGCACAAAGGTCTATCCAATGTCCCCAAATGAGCAGAAGGAGTTGGACTCATTCCTTGAGGAGAACCTACGGAATCATCGTATACGTCCTTCCAAGTCACCCATGGCATCCCCTGTCTTTTTTGTGAAGAAGAAGGACGGTAATCTTCGTTTTGTGCAAGACTACTGCAAGCTGAATGATATCACAATCAAGAATGCCTACCCACTACCCCTGGTACCAGACATCATGAATAAAATTGCCACAGCCAATGCCAAGTACTTTACCAAGCTTGACATCCGATGGGGATATAACAATGTGCGTATTAAAGAGGGCGATGAGTGGAAGGCAGCCTTTCGAACCAATCGTGGTCTATTTGAACCCCTGGTCATGTTCTTTGGTCTCACAAACAGCCCAGCAACCTTTCAGACGATGATGAATGGCATTTTCAAGGAGCTCATTGACGATGGCACTATGGTAGTGTTCATGGACGACATCCTCATTTTCACTGAATCCCTAGAACAACACCACACGATTGTGCAATCTGTCCTTGAAATTCTTCGGGCCAACCACCTGTACCTCAAACCAGAGAAATGCCTTTTCTCGCAACAGAAGGTAGATTATCTTGGATTGATTCTCTCACAGGGACAGGTAGCTATGGACCCAGTTAAGGTGGCCGGAGTCAGGGACTGGCCCACACCACGCAATGTGACAGAAGTCAAATCCTTCCTGGGTTTCATCAATTTCTATCGTCGCTTCATTGAGGACTTCTCACATATCGCAAAGCCTCTGAATCGGTTAACAAAGGCAGATACACAGTGGTCTTGGATACCTGATGGCCCAGAACAAGAAGCCTTTGATAAACTCAAGCAGCTTGTCACGTCAACTCCAATCCTTGTCCTCCCAGATCAAACCAAGCATTTTCGACTAGAGACAGATGCTTCAGCATATGCAACAGGTGCTGTTCTATCTCAACTCTGTGACGATGAGAAATGGAGGCCGGTAGGTTTTGTATCCAAGAGCCTTTCAGATGCAGAGCGCAACTATGCCATCCATGATAAGGAATTGCTCTCAGTCATCCGTGGACTAGAAGAATGGCGCCACATCTTGGAAGGGACCAAATACAAGATTGAAATCCTTAACGACCATCAAAACCTCACATATTTCCGTACAGCTCAAAATCTCAATCGTCGACAAGCTCGCTGGTCACTATACCTTTCTCGTTTTGACTTTGAACTGATCCACCGTCCTGGACGACATTCAGCCAAACCTGATGCCCTCTCACGACGTGTAGATCATAAGCGGGGGGAGGAAGATAACCAGAACCAGGTTCTTCTTGGCCCTGAGCTGTTCCACATCGATGCGACATCCACCTATCCAGGGCCAGAAGCTCAAATGATCACAGGAGAAGGAGACATATTCCTGGTACGTGTGCGGAACTGCACCAACAGAGATGAAAAGGTTGTAAAGGCTCTTAAGGAACTTGGCCCCTCTCGGAATTTACGAGGACAGGAATGGACCGAGGAGAATGGACTCGTCCTCTATCGTGGCAAGGTATATGTCCCTCTTGACCCAAAATTGCGCCATGACATTGTAAGGGCACACCACGATACTCACATTACAGGTCACCCTGGTCGCTGGAGAACAACAGAACTTGTATCCCGCAGCTACTGGTGGCCTGGATTTGGACGATACATTGCCAAATACGTCAAGGGATGTGACCTCTGCAATCGGACAAAAACTTTCCCTGCTCCTCCTATGGGTAAACTCCTGCCTAATCGTGTCCCAGATCGGAGGTGGCAAGTGATATCTGTTGACCTTATTGTAGAACTACCCATCAGCCATGGCTATGATGCACTCCTTGTCGTTGTGGACCGTCTTTCCAAACGAGCACATGTTATCCCTACCACCTCTGACATCAACTCCATAGGAGTTGCACGACTTTTCCGAGACCATGTGTGGAAACACCACGGCCTTCCTGAGGAGATCATCAGTGACCGTGGCACCCAGTTTGTCTCTCAATTTATGCGTGAGCTCAATAAGCTTTTGGGGATCAAGGTTGCAGCATCCACAGCATATCATCCACAAACCGATGGTCAGACGGAAAGGGTCAATCAAGAAATTGAACAATACTTGAGGCTTTTCGTCAATCAGCGCCAGGATGACTGGATTGAGTGGGTTCCTCTTGCCGAATTCACATACAACAACCGCATCCACTCCTCCACGCAATCAACCCCCTTCATGCTTGATACAGGCCAACACCCAAGGCTTGGGTTAGAGCCAATCCGAGAGACACGACTTGAAGCACTGGAAGAATTCACTGAGCGTATGGAGACAGCCACCACTGAGGCTCGCTCCGCCCTGGAAAAGGCAGCAGATGATATGGCACGATTCTATGATGCCCATCGGCAAGCAGCCCCAGTATACAAACTTGGTGACAAGGTCTGGCTCAATGCACAAAATATCACCACCACCCATCCAACCAAGAAACTTGATCACAAATGGTTAGGACCGTATGTGATTAATAAGGTGGTCTCACGAAATGCCTATGGCCTACGACTTCCCCCAATCTTTGGCCGCACTCATCCAGTGTTCTCTGTTGTCTTACTCCGTCCTTATGAAAAGGATCCCATCCCTGAATGCCAGTCATCTCCTCCACCACCTCCAGTCATTCGAGATGGAGTACAGGAATACGAAGTTGAGAAGATCCTTGACAGCAGAGTTTTCCGAGGAAGACTGGAATACCTGGTGCGTTGGAAGGGCTATGGAGCTGCTGACGACCTCTGGATCCCAGCTAAGGATGCCAGTGGGGCTAGAAGGCGCATTGCAGACTTCCATCAGGAAAATCCTGAAGCCCCAAGGCGTATTTCGGCAGCCACCTATGCGGCTCTTCCCTTCAGACGCTTTGAGAACTTCACAGAACCTCCCAAACAGGTCCTCTTTGATTGGACAGCTGGCAGGAACCCAACACGTGGTATTGGACACATTTCAGAGCCGCAGAATAGGCACAGTGAAGCTTAGCGCTCACCAAATTCATCCATGCCGAAATTCCACTAACTGTATATAAGCCAGTGAATCCACTTCCCCTTCCTCAGTAAAACCATCATCGTTCACTACCCAACCCACCATGCCTTACCAGTCTGAATCCACCCCTCTACGCTCACTCCGTTCCTACCCCTCAATCACTTGGTCAGTTGACTCAAGGGATACTGCACGTGCTGTAGAGGATTATAACCTCCCATCTCCACCTCCACAAGTTCATTTCCCCTTCTGGCATCGTAATCCATCCAGACGCCAGACATACTACATCGGGGACCCTCTATTCATCGGCAACTATGACATACCATATGCCTTCCAAGGGCTCGCCGGTAAAGTCACCTATGAGGGAGGGAGATGATACTTGGGGCAGTTTTCAGCACGAACAATCCCATATCCCCTGGAGAGTTCACCATCCCACTTTACCCCAAGGCAGAGAAGAGTCACCATCAACACTTGTCATGGGCTCTACTTTGGCAGAGAGTGAGAAGGGACCTTGCAGAGTGCTTCAGGGTGTGTCTCTCTTGAGATGGATGGGACAATAGTGCATATCGAGACGACATGCATTAAGAGGGAGGTGATGTCAGGGTTCAAATAAGTCATATTCTATTTTTAGTATTTTCTCTTGACACCCCTATCAGCGCAGCCTGTCAGGGTGCGTCTCCCCTATTTCATTGCCCCTATCACTTCCCCTATCTTTCCTCCCCTATCTTGGTTCTCCTATCCGTCTCCATCATTTAGTATAAAGACTTGCCTTGGTGCAGTGTGATCCCCTCAGCTTGATCTCTGAGGATATCCGCTGTACCAGGTAAGTCCCATGTATTTATCAGAAACAGCTGTATAGACTGAGGATATCCGCTGTACCAGCTGGCATTATTTCTTATCGGCTCTCACTTATTGAGTATCTTGTTGTTGTGGCCTCGTCATCAGCGTCGCCCTCACAGATCCATACCTAATAGAGAAAAATCTTCTGAGCCTTTGTCTCTGGAAAACTCTTTTTCTGAGACATTCACTCCTAAATCTCGTCAAGAGAGGAGAAGGTTAATGAAAGATTCCAAACATGTAGCTGCTTTCCTAAGGAATTCTAAGCTTACTAGTTGGGCTCCTAACTCCTTGATTAAACTCAAGCGTTTCATGTCCAGACCAGCAGGCTGTGCCTTCCTTGGATCTTCTGCAACCACTACTAATGTTTGGCTGGGAGAATATGGAAAGAATCAAACTACCCTTGTAGCTGATTCTGGTTCAGACATAACCCTTATCTCTCAGAAAGCTCTTTGCTCTATGGAGAATCCTCCTAAGATCAAAACAGGTCAGAAAATTAACTTGATACAAGTTACTGGCACATCCAAAATTTCTGGATACGTTACGGTGCCCATTTACTTTGACTCTGACTCTGGACCAGTTCAGATTGAAGTTGAAGCTTATGTGGTCAAAGGCATGACTATCCCTGTCATTCTTGGGAATGATTTTGCTGATCAGTACTCTATCTCACTTATAAGAGAAGGCTCAGATAGCTATCTTATGTTTGGTAATACTGGACGGAAAGCCAAGATTGAGAACTCAGTGAGCTCACCCTTATTGGATGAGAATGGTCACACCTTTAAAATAAGAGCCCTTCCTGACCTTGCATCTCTAACTGCAAAGTTCAAGGCTCATAGATGTATTAAGAAATCTCGGAAACGGATTAGAGCACGCATTTCGGATTCAAGTGTTAGGGCCTTACATCCCGTCACAATTCCTCCTGAAACTGCTTCTCTAATTCCTGCTTCTATCTATTTCCCTGGGAATAGTAATGAAGTTTATGTGGAAAAAGTGCTTCACTCCAATCATGGGCCTGAAGATTTCTATGGCATCTCAGATGCAATTGTATCTCGGAATAACCCGTGCCTACATGTTAGCAATTTTTCATCACAACCAGTTACTATACATCAAGGACAACTTCTGGGTCATGCTAGAAATCCTTCCAATTGGCTGGATCGGACTTCTAATTTGAACCAGACTCAATTAGAGACTTGTCTCTCTCACGCCAGACTCATAAAAGCTCTTGCTCAACAGAACTTTGAGACTGGTGCGGTACCTACTGTTGCCTCTCTTGAATCAGATGGAGAGGTGGTACAAGGAGGACCTAAGGCTCAGGAAATTCCCCCTGAGGATGTTCCTGAAAACCAACTGTTGGATGAAATTGACTTCTCACCAGAGCTCAATGATGCCAATAGGAAGGCTCTCCAAGATACAGTTCTGGCACATAAAGACGCATTTGGTCTTGATGGCAGACTTGGCAATTATGATGCAAAAGTTGAAATCAATCTCAGGCCTGAGGCCAAAGAAATTTCACTACCTCCTTATAATGCCTCACCTGCCAAAAGGGAAGTCATTGACAAGCAAATGGATGCTTGGCTCAGTCTTGGAGTCATTGAACCATCCAAAAGTCCTTGGGGTTTTCCAGCACTTATAGCCTATCGTAATGGGAAACCAAGAATGTGTATAGACTATAGGAAACTCAATGAGATTGCTGTCCCGGATGAATTTCCCTTGCCAAGACAAGATTCCATTTTGCAGGCACTCACTGGATCTCGTTGGTTATCCACCTTGGATGCATTAGCGGGTTTCACACAGCTGCAAATGTCGGACAGTGCCAAAGAAAAAACTGCATTCAGAACTCATAGAGGACTGTATCAGTTCAAACGGATGCCCTTTGGGTATCGGAATGGACCTGCAGTCTTTCAAAGAGTGATGCAAGGTGTCCTAGCACCTTTTCTATGGGTGTTTGCCCTGGTCTATATTGATGATATTGTCATATATTCCAAGACATTCAAAGAACACTTGGATCATCTAGACAAAGTGTTCGGAGCTATAGAAAAGTCTGGAATCACCTTATCTCCTGCTAAGTGCCATTTGGCCTACCAGTCATTGCTACTGTTAGGACAAAAGGTATCACGGTTAGGTCTATCAACTCACAAGGAGAAGATAGATGCTATACTGGAATTGGCAGAACCAAAGAATGTGCATGACCTACAAATCTTCCTCGGAATGGTGGTATACTTCTCCTCATATATACCATTCTACGCATGGATTGTAGCTCCCTTGTTTGAATTGCTCAAAAAGAATTCAACTTGGGAATGGGGCAATACTCAACAAGAAGCCTTTGATTTGGCTAAAAATGCCCTTGTCAGTGCGCCAGTCAGAGCGTATGCCATTCCTGGTCTCGGATATAGAGTCTACTCTGATGCATGTGATGTCGGAATCGCTGCTATACTTCAGCAGATTCAACCTCTCAAAATCAGAGATCTCAAAGGTACCAAAGGGTATGAGAAACTCAAATCAGCTTATGACAAAGGATTACCTGTACCACAATTGGTGATTCCTGTGTTAAAAGATGAAACTCTCCCTAAGCCAGGTACTTGGGATAAAGACTTTGAAAACACTACGGTTTCAGTAGAACGAGTCATTGCTTACTGGTCTCGCACCTTGAAACCAGCTGAAAGGAATTACTCTCCTACAGAAAGGGAGGCGCTTGCATTACGAGACGGTCTTATCAAATTTCAACCCTACATTGAAGGGGAGAAAGTAGTAGCCATCACAGACCATGCAGCCCTCATCTGGAGTCGGACCTACCAAAATGTTAATCGGCGGTTATTAACTTGGGGAACTGTATTTGCTGCATACCCTGAATTAAAAATCGTACACCGAGCAGGACGGGTTCACTCTAATGTAGATCCTATTTCCAGACTCAGAAGGAATGTTCCATATCAAGATGGGCCTTCTTCTGATGACTCCATTCCTACTATCCTGGACTCGGAACAGGATCCACTTGTGGATTTTTATTCTGATATCTCTCCTCACTTTGAAGCCAGAACTTTAATGTTAATGGCTGCATATGAAGAAGAGAACCAGAGAATTCCACTGAGCGTGCATGCTTCTTCCATCCAAGTCAATACCAGCCTGGAAGAAGATTTCACCATTCCATACGTGACAGCCAAAGGCTATAATCTAGTCTCTAGCCTTGCTCAGGAAGAGATTCAGAAAATAGTTGATGCGTATGCCAAAGATCCTTACTTCAAAAGGGTCAGATCTGAATTACGACAGGAGTCTAATTGGATCAGTCCGAAGCATCCACTCTTTTTTGAAAATGAGGATGGATTGCTTTACTTTGAAGATTGGAATGGCAATTACAGGCTATGTGTACCCAAGGCTGAGCAATCTAATCTTCTAAGTGAAATTCATGATGAAATCACTGAAGGAGCTCATGCGGGTTATCATAAAACATACAACAAACTGGCTTCTACCTTCTATTGGCCTAGAATGAGTAGAGATGTCAAGAAGTTTGTTGTAAGCTGTGATATTTGCCAGAAAGCCAAACCAAGGCGACACGCACCTATTGGACTGTTGCAGCCCATACCTATTCCAGAAAATCCTTTTGAAGTTATCACCATGGACTTCATTATGGAATTACCCGAGAGCAATGGGTACGATTCCATCCTGGTGATAGTGGATAAACTTACAAAGTTTGGCATCTTTGTCCCTACTCAAAGCACTATTAATGAGGAGGGAACTGCTCGGATACTGTTTGAACATGTGCTATCCAAATATGGAATTCCCAAACAAATTATATCCGACAGAGATCCCAGATGGACCAGCACCTTCTGGAAAGAGATATGCAAGCAAATAAATACTAGAAGAGCTCTAACTACAGCCTATCACCCTCAAGCAGATGGTCAAACTGAGGTGTTGAACCAGACGCTTGAAACCGCGCTACGTTCTTACGTAAGCCCGACGCGCGACAACTGGGCGGCTCTCCTCTCTCCATTTGCTCTATCCTACAATAACCTCCCACACTCCACGACTGGATTCGCGCCGGCATTTCTACTGTATGGCTACCATCCACGCACTCCATCTTCCTACATTCATTCATCTACTCACGGCGTTCACCGGCCTTCCAGCCCGCCGGCCCCACGACCAGTTGGATCGGTCGATCGCGTTGATTTAATCAAGTCCCCTGCCAATAAAGTTGAAAGTACGAAAGCTATGGACTTTCTAAGTGAATTAGCTACTTACCGATCTCAGGCTAGAGAAGCCCTGCAATTTGCGCAGGTTGCTCAGCAAAAGAATTTCAACACCGGTCGTCTGGCTCAAGAATTCGACGTTGGCGATCGCGTTCTCATCAATCCCCATTCCCTCAGTCTATTGCATGCTCAGAAAGGCCTAGGTAAGAAGCTCCAAATGAAATACGATGGCCCCTTTGATATCATACAAAAATTAGGGCCGGCTACCTATCGCCTTCGCATGCCCGCGTCATACGGGCTCCACCCTGTCCTTAACATCGCTCACCTCGAGCTCTACTCCTCCTCACCCCCTTCCTGCGGTTCACGACCTCTCAGATCTCTCGAACGCGCTGATTTCACGCAACTCCCAGAATTCGAGGTCGAGTCCATCATCGGTGAACGATGGCGAAAGGCCCGTAATGGCCGGCGTGTCCAGGAGCTCCTCACGCGTTTCATCGGATACGACTCATCATATGACGAGTGGCTCCCGCGAAAGAACCTTCGCAACGCTCCCGACCTCCTTCGCGATTGGGATCAACGCGATCGGGGTATCTCTCGCCACTAGGGCTTCCTCTATCTATGACTCTCTTATCTCGGCCTTCTACCCTATTCCTTCACCTTCCTAGCTATTCCAGATCCTTTCCCTACTGTTCTATAAACCCAATATCATGATGTCTTCATTTTACTCAATCCCAACCGCATCTAACTTTTGAAAAACCTCAGCAAATCTTTAGTCTTTCCACCTATCTACTTCTTTCCACTATGGCTAACTACCCTGATGTGTCTGTCATTGACTTCGTGATTCATAAAGAAAACGATACATATATACAAGGTGGAGTTCCTGTACCTAACTACGGACTCCAATTCACTTCCAACTTCGACTTCTACCAACCCAATCGTTTTGACTTCATCTATCTTGAAGCACCGGCAAGTGAGTATGCCATACTACGCAATGACCTTGCCAGCAGCTTCTGGGAGACGTTGAAGATGAAAACTCGATACATTCTCGCAGCTGCTCACGGATGGGACGGCGAGTCAGCCCTCGAACCTCTCCCTTCTGAGATTCCTCTTGGAAAGCTCCAGGAGATAGATATGATTCCCCCTCCTTTTCCAGCTCGTAACCAACTCTCATTCAACTTCTTCCTCCTCCCAGAGAAACCCTCTGTCATACGTGAATGGATCCGTGCTTGGCAGAATCAGTCTCGCCAGCTCTCTGCATGGATCTGCAAATCCAAAATCAATAGTGCACGCCTCCCAGGCTGCTCCTGGAGGTGGCCAACTTCACCACTCTACTCCCATCCTTTGGATGACGTGTCAGAATTTGATGACGGAATCTCCCAAGCCACTGAGGTGAACTCCACTATATCCGAGTCCTCTCTCCCCTCTCTCCCAGTCGTTCATGCTTTCAGAGCCCATGCTGAACCTGATGGTCTCAAAAGACCCCGCGGGTCGTCCCCTTTCGAGGCCAATCGTGATGGTGACGATGCCAACAAGAAACAACTTGTGTTGTGGCAACCTTCAGCGACCCAACTTCGAGAGATGTACCTTTCCCTTTCACGTGGATATGTTAGCTCATACTCTGCTCCCACGTCTTCTATCACCACTCCTCCCAACTCACCAGCTCCTCCTCCCTATCACAAAAACTCAACTCACTCCTATGATCCTCGAGTTCCTAAACCTATATTGACTCGTCGGACTCGACTCACGACTCGTGTGTTCAAAAATCCTTATGCCACGGGTAACTCTGGAGGATATGAGAGGACGGAAGGGAGGAAAGATGTGCGTGACTAGGTCAGGGAAAGAATATTTGAAGGGGGGATGAATGTATGGGAATCACCTTTTCCCTATCAAATTCCATTTATGCAGCACCAATGTGCTATTCTTTGCTTTTCCATTCCTAAATATCAGCATATATTTGATGCTTGTACCTGGAATGGACTTATTCAAATATTCTCTATTTTTCCATATTTTTCTGGGAATATTCCATGCAGAACTCGGCCCAGAATCATTTATTTCTGCTGTGCTACAGTTGTGGACCCATAGGCGCCCACAAACCTTCGCGCAGCCGCCTCTCCCCTTTTGGACCAGGCATTTGGCCTGAATTCAAGCTCAGATGTCTCTGATCAATAAATATTCTGTAACTTAACAACCACAGCCTCTCAGGGCACTATTTTCCATGCAGATCATCACATGACATGTGGCTATCCATGGCTGTCCAAACCAGTGCAGAAAACAGGGTGGACACCCTTCTTTTTGCCTGATCAGTGCCT
Source organism: Cantharellus purpuraceus (assembly GCA_025174535.1). NCBI lineage: Eukaryota > Fungi > Basidiomycota > Agaricomycetes > Cantharellales > Hydnaceae > Cantharellus > Cantharellus purpuraceus. The sequence continues at coordinate 339,946 of JALBUN010000048.1, forward strand.
AGTTCAGGGATCAAATCAGCTGATGGGTGATCAAATCAGGTGATTGCCTTGGAATATTCTACCCCTTTCCATAACATTCTAGCTGTTTCCTTCTATTATTAGATAGAACATTCCAGAACCATTATTCAGCTCCTGATCAGTGTTAGTGCTGTGATCAGATCCTGTGATTGGCTTGGAATATTCTACCCCTTTCTTCCACCTTCCACAACCTTCCAGTAGTTTCCATCTATTAATAGGTAGAATATTCCAGAAGCATTAGTCAGCCCCTGTAAATACAATATATAAGGAGGCCATTCTGCCTCTGAAAGAATAACATATCATCATATTCTACCCATCTTCTGCACACCAGTGTGACTAGAGTGACATACAGTGTCATCCTCTATCTCAGTAACTGTTGATTACCAGTTCAAGGATCTTTTACAGTTGTGTAACTGTACTTGATTGCACTCGAAGTAGTGATATTCCTGCTTTGGGCGTGAGTGTAGTATCTGCCTCACGTGACTACGAATCTACAGGGTGAGATTGTCTGTCGATAGTCCTGCCATTAATGCTCTTGTTTAAGTAACTAGTGTGTACTGCCTTTGCAGAGCATTAGAAGCTTGAACTCGTGTGAAGCAGTTGCTAGACTACTTCACACATTGCTGTTACCCGCTTCAGAGTGCCACTGGTTGGACGGTTGGATTCATCCACCTACTTCCTTTAGCCTCTAAGTGCATTCCCCTCTTTTTGGAATATCTGGACCCCTAAGCGTCCGTGAACTCTAGACTCTGGAAGTCTTATTCATTTCTTGCTGCTAAGAAACGTATTACCTTTCTGCGTATAGTCTGCATTGACCAATACAAAGGATTGTAACCAAAGTACAAACGTTAAATTGTTTCTGGAGTTGTGCTGCAGCAGGGTTTGATATTCTTCTCAGCTGTTCATTCACGGAATTGTGGTGATTTAGAGTTTGCCCTAACACCATAATTTTGCGGGTTCCAAAACACAAAGGATTGTAACCAAAGTACAAATGTTAAATCATTTCTGGAGTTGTGCTGCAGCAGGGTTTGATATTCTTCTCAGCTGTTCATTCATGGAATTGTGGTGATTTAGAGTTTGCCCTAACACCATAATTTTGCAGGTTCCAAAACAGATCCAGACACAAGATAAGTGAGAATGCGTTTCTTTTGGCTTCTAGATGAGTGTACTTTTGCAAGTTGAGCATGCTCATCATTTGAGCTGCTTGAAGATAAAGAGGATGAGTGTGAACTGTCACTACTATCAGTGGTTTCACCCGCCTTATGTGCCTTCTCACACTTGCTTCGTCCCTTCTTCTTCACTATTCCTTTTCTACTCTCCTTTTCCTTTTTGTGACTTTTGAGTGTCCTGCATTCACTTGTTGTGTGTGAGCAATTGCTATGTAGTTCACATCATTTGCTTTTGTTGGCCTTTTGAGCCTTGAGAGTGGATTCAGAGTTTGCTGGCGTGGGGTTACTGCCCAAGCGCATCACTTTGGCTGTGAGATGCAATTCTACTGTGGCAAATGATAGTTTTGCATTTGGTGTCAGTGAGTTTAGCACTGATGATTTGAACATCTCCCACATCGTGTCTGATGGGAGGGAGTGCAGAAGAAGGAATGCCAGGAACTTGTTGTCAATCCCCTTTTTCATTGTGGTGAGTTGATGGTTTGCCGTGCGGATTGTGGCTATGTGTGCATCGATTTGGGAGGTCCATCCCACTGTGCATTCATCAACTCAATGTAAGTGTAGAAGGCGTTTATCCCAACATTGGTTTTCTTGTGAATTTCAACAATGCATTCAAGGAGCTTCTTCGATGTGCCTTCATCATGGACTTCAAGTAGTATCTGATCAGAAATATGCTCGGTGATGATACCATGTGCTTTCATGTCTTGTAGCTCCCAGCTGTCACCTGCTGCTGGAGGTGGTGGTTTTGGTTTGGATCCATCTGCCACACTGTAGACTTTTTCCTTTTGGAGTTTTGCTCTTATCTGCAGCTTCCAGATTTGATAGTTCTCTGGGCCTTGAAGAACTGGGCGGTTCGTGGTTGAATCAGGTATAGTCATGTTTTGTGAGGGTGTGCCGTCTGGTTGAAAAAAAAACTTTTTTTTTTTTTTTTTGGGTTGCTTCTAAGCACCACCGGGGCCCATAACCTAACAAAACCAGATAGCAATGTGTTGTGTTAGGATCCCTAAATTGAAGTAGCATTCAGAGTAAAGTGTATGATTGGAACACTTTTTATGGCTTATTGGCTCTAGGATAATTGTTCATTTGTCCTTGTTTACACAAGTACAGTATGTAGCAACTCAGGTGTTGTGTCTCTATTTCTTTTACATGGCCAAAAGCTATGCTCGCTCCCTGCCTCTGACAAAAGGCCCTGTCAGCCTTTCAGTTTCCGTCACAAAGGCAGGAAAGGGAATGCTTACATCACATGATATGAACTCAATACTTCAGGAACAGCTGAGTGCTGAGGAAACCGCTGGTTTGCTGTGGAATTGATTAGCCTTACTAACTAGTAACAGTATAGGGCGCCCGGTACTATTACTAACTAGTAAATTTTCCGGTGACGCTCAGGTGATAACAGCCGGAATAGACGCACCACGGCGTAAAGGCGAGTTAGACCGGGACCACACATGTACCAGCGGCTAACTGGCTTTGAATCGGATGATATACAGGTGCACGAACTGCCAGGATCGCATCTGCGCTCGGCAACCCTTACGCCGGCGCTCATACGGCCATTGTTCTCTGTTGGTATGACTGATGCTAGACTCACCGACTCCACAGACTTTCTCTACAATTCGTCATATCACTTCATCCTCTTGATGATTTACTCGGAGGGACGTGATATCATACAGGTGAATAGGTGTATTGTACTCTGTTTAGCACTGAAACGGATGAAAGATTAGGCGTTCTGTATAGCTTCCACGACACCTCACTTGGTATGTTTCCCCATATATGACGTACCACGCATACTGAATCAGCCCCAAATACATAAATGCGCATGCTGGTGGCAACGTAGTTCCAAAGAACCTAGCTACAGACAATGAAATAGCTTAATTTGGGCAACATCAGTCAGTAAATTGTGCCCAAATCTGCTGATTTACCCTGCTATCGGTAAGGTCTTGTTTGCGGGTCTTCAACCTAATAACTGAGATGAGGCGGCGCCGACAATTCCATTCAAATGCAATGCTTTCATAGGATGAAGTTACTGTGCCTAGCCTTCTAACGAAACATCACTGGCCATGAGGGCGAAAGATTTTCGGCCTCATGGCTGTACGCCTCTAGCTGTTCGTTGTTGTTGATACCAGGATAGCACTCTTGGACTTCAGTATATATATGAGCCCCTTGTAGCGTTCCACTATCGCATACTCGTATTCTAGTCCACTTGGTCTACTTCTCCATCGGCATGGCAGCTCAGACAGAACAGGCAGCAATTCAAGCAGCGTCTGATACGTGCGTCGCCGCTCACTATATGCGCAGTGATTTTTGAGTTCATTTTATGGTATCAGTATGGCTTTCAATTACGCCTTGATAGCTGGCCTCGGTAAGCTCAAGGCTCGTGTGCGCAACCTAAATAACGGCTTTCCGCTTGAAATAGCTCTCCTTTCCTATGACACCTTTCTCACGATCTCAAATGAGATTCAATATATCTGGAATAAATCATTTAAACTGGGGACAGTCCTGTATTTTCTGGCGCGATACTCTGTGCTATTGTTTTCCTCACTACAAATATTTGTGGTTTTTTTCAATTTTATATCACTTCAGGTCTGTTCCTGTTGACGACTTGCGTTCATGCACATAGATGACACATGACGTAGTAAGTTCGAGGGCAACCTTTGTAACGCAGAAATTCATACAAATTAGGGCATGTAATGGGATTGTTCACTTCCTGGATGCTCTCAACATTCTCTCACTCATTGGTATTCAAGGTGATATGAATTTTCCTTCGCAGCAATGGATCATTGACGGCATTAATTATGCAGGGTTTCTCCTAGCGCGGGCATATGCGATTAGCGATCGGAAGAGGGTGGTATTGGGTGTTCTCGGAGTCCTCGGAGGTTGCGATATCATATCAGAACTGGTAGGTGTACATGTCTGCATTTATGAACAGGGATGACAGACACCCGTTATAGGCATTAACAATTTTGGATCGGTGTGACATCACCAGTGCACAACGCCACACTTTTCTCATGTAAGTACAGCGTAGTCTTAAACGAACTGTGCTCATTGATTCAGCAGACGTAAGACACGCGAAGCTGATATTTATGATGACATGGTTGATTCCTTGCTTTTAGTCGATGACGTCGACGCGATCGCGGTCATATTGTTTGACACGATAGTGGTTGCTGTGACACTCGCCGGCACACTTGGAACCTGGAAAGTTTGGGAACGATCAGCATGGAACAAACTATCGCTGACACATTTATTGGCACAGCAATGTAAGCCATGGCCCTCGTTATAGTAGAACTCTCACAGATAGACACGAACATCAGGTCTGATGAGATTCGGGTATTTCATCCCCCATCACCGCAAACGAATCCTGAATTGATTAATCAGATTTGTGATGACTCTCACTCTTTCTGACACGATCGTGCTATTGGTATGTCAATGTATCATTATCTATGCCATCGTTAACCGGATGCACTAGACCTTGAGAGTACGTCACACATTGGTATCTGCTGCTGTGCTTAAACTTTACTTTAGCCTACAATTTCTGGTGTCCTTTCACCTATTCAGCAGAGGTGAGTCGGAATACGGAATTTTTAGACTTCTACTAAATATATGCAGCTTGTCAGCAATCATCATCTGCCGTTTTCACCTCGACCTCCAAAGGAGAACCGCGCACCCCAACAGCACCACCTTCCGGGGAATCCCTACCATCCACCTTGGGAGTTTCCATGCAGCCACGCAAAGCATTCACGACGCCGTGATGGCAGAGTTTGGGGATTCCCCCGGCGATGAGGGTGTTGGAACTGAAGCATCGCTGGACGCGGTCGGGTCTACGGAATCAGATATGCCGGCAGAGAGGACAGAAAATGATATTGAGCTTGAAGAAATTCAGTTCCAGCTACAGGCAGCTCAAATTAGTGAGGAGCCGTAGTGGCGGAGGGTTGGTCCGTCATGTTCGGTTGGTGCTGGCTAATAAGACGAATCCACATCTTTTGCACTATTACCCTGTTCCTTGGAGGGCCAAGTGGCGTTTGAATATCTATTCACATTAGTCGCTGGAACTGTCTCGGAAAGCCTAGACACTGTAGGAAAAAATCACACTAAAATTCAGTGGGATTCACACTAGCTCTGTATTCAAGCACAAATTTAACACACATATAACAGTTCAAAGTTTTTTGAAGGATACATCACTTAATTTTAGTGTTATTTTGCACTTCAAGTAAGGAATGAAAATTTGCTGTGAATACATCATTGTGATCTCATTTTGGGTGTCAAATGTACTTATTTCAAGCTGATGTCTTCTATCAACTGCAGTTATGTCAGTGTTAAGTACATTGAACAAGAATAACATATAATGCACTAGAAAGTTTGCCAATCCTTGTCATCATCCTCCAGATCCACAAAGGCAGTGCAAGCAAAGTCTGTAGATGCACGTATATGCATGCTGACTGTTAGAACCATCACACCACCTATTGCATCTTCACATGTTCTTGCACTTAGATGTTGTTAAGGACTGGGAGACTGTGTTCAAAAGGAGTAACCAGAGTTCAGATGCTAGTGATAAAGGAGAGGGGACTTTACTGTTCTAGTTCAACCAGAGACAGAATGGAGCAATAACTATTTGTTTTGGAACCCGCAAAATTATGGTGTTAGGGCAAACTCTAAATCACCACAATTCCGTGAATGAACAGCTGAGAAGAATATCAAACCCTGCTGCAGCACAACTCCAGAAACAATTTAACGTTTGTACTTTGGTTACAATCCTTTGTATTGGTCAATGCAGACTATACGCAGAAAGGTAATACGTTTCTTAGCAGCAAGAAATGAATAAGACTTCCAGAGTCTAGAGTTCACGGACGCTTAGGGGTCCAGATATTCCAAAAAGAGGGGAATGCACTTAGAGGCTAAAGGAAGTAGGTGGATGAATCCAACCGTCCAACCAGTGGCACTCTGAAGCGGGTAACAGCAATGTGTGAAGTAGTCTAGCAACTGCTTCACACGAGTTCAAGCTTCTAATGCTCTGCAAAGGCAGTACACACTAGTTACTTAAACAAGAGCATTAATGGCAGGACTATCGACAGACAATCTCACCCTGTAGATTCGTAGTCACGTGAGGCAGATACTACACTCACGCCCAAAGCAGGAATATCACTACTTCGAGTGCAATCAAGTACAGTTACACAACTGTAAAAGATCCTTGAACTGGTAATCAACAGTTACTGAGATAGAGGATGACACTGTATGTCACTCTAGTCACACTGGTGTGCAGAAGATGGGTAGAATATGATGATATGTTATTCTTTCAGAGGCAGAATGGCCTCCTTATATATTGTATTTACAGGGGCTGACTAATGCTTCTGGAATATTCTACCTATTAATAGATGGAAACTACTGGAAGGTTGTGGAAGGTGGAAGAAAGGGGTAGAATATTCCAAGCCAATCACAGGATCTGATCACAGCACTAACACTGATCAGGAGCTGAATAATGGTTCTGGAATGTTCTATCTAATAATAGAAGGAAACAGCTAGAATGTTATGGAAAGGGGTAGAATATTCCAAGGCAATCACCTGATTTGATCACCCATCAGCTGATTTGATCCCTGAACTAGGCACTGATCAGGCAAAAAGAAGGGTGTCCACCCTGTTTTCTGCACTGGTTTGGACAGCCATGGATAGCCACATGTCATGTGATGATCTGCATGGAAAATAGTGCCCTGAGAGGCTGTGGTTGTTAAGTTACAGAATATTTATTGATCAGAGACATCTGAGCTTGAATTCAGGCCAAATGCCTGGTCCAAAAGGGGAGAGGCGGCTGCGCGAAGGTTTGTGGGCGCCTATGGGTCCACAACTGTAGCACAGCAGAAATAAATGATTCTGAGCCGAGTTCTGCATGGAATATTCCTGAAAAAATATGGAAAAATAGAGAATATTTGAATAAGTCCATTCCAGGTACAAGCATCAAATATATGCGGATATTTAGGAATGGAAAAGCAAAGAATAGCACATTGGTGCTGCATAAATGGAATTTGATAGGGAAAAGGTGGTTCCCATACAGACACTCTGAAGCGGGTAACAGCAATGTGTGAAGTAGTCTAGCAACTGCTTCACACGAGTTCAAGATTCTAATGCTCTGCAAAGGCAGTACACACTAGTAACTTAAACAAGAGCATTAATGGCAGGACTATCGACAGACAATCTCACCCTGTAGATTCGTAGTCACGCGAGGTAGATACTACACTCACGCCCAAAGCAGGACAATCACTACTTCGAGTGCAATCGAATACAGTTACACAACTGTAAGCGACCCTTGAACTGGACAATCAACAGTTACTGAGATATAGAGGATGACACTGTATGTCACTCTAGTCACACTGATGTGCAAATGATGGGGTAGAAATGGTTATTTATTTCAGAGGCAGAATGGGCTCCTTTTATATTGTATTTACAGGAGCTGACTAATACTACTGGAAACTTCTACCTATTAATAGATGGAAACTACTGGAAGCTAGTGGAATATGTGAGAAGGGGGTGGAAGTTTCCTAGCCAATGAGCTGCTCGGATTTGCTCTGACTCATGGCATGAGTCATGGATGGAGTCATAGGGTGAGTCAGAGCAGGAGTCATAGTATGAGTAATCACAGGAGTCATGGTATGAGTTATGGAAGGAGTCATAGCATGAGTCATGGCAGGAGTCATTGCATGAGTCACCATTACTCAAATAACTTGGTCAATACTTCATTTCCCAGGCTGATTAGCACAGCTATGGGTAGGCATGGCTTCTATTGAACTCTCCACTGAAAATGGAGTCAGGAGGTGCAGTGGTTGTGAAGATATTGAGCATTTACTGGCAGTGGTGACCAGATTGAGTCGGAGATTGAAATGAGTCATGTGATTGAAAATGAGTCAGTTGTCCGGGTGACTCCGGCTGACTTTGAGGCTGCTGACATCTGCGAAGGTTTGTGGGTCCATGTGGGTCCCAAAACTTCGCCCAGCAGAACAGTAAGTTTGTAGACTCATTTCTGCATGGAAAATTCCCAAAAAAATATGAAAAAATAGAGAATATTTGAATGGCCCTGAATCAAGAGAAAGCAGCAGATATATGCTGATATTTTAAGGCCATCAAGCGGAATTGTACAGTTTCGGGACTTTAAACAAGATCTTTTTAAGGGAAAACCAGTTCCCATACAGAACCCGGACATCCGTCCCCATTGGACTTGGACATACTCATGTAAGGCCATCGGCCTTGGAGACCCATCACCGGAGTAATTATTATTAGATTTCAAATATGTATTTAAGTTGCCTGACTGGGGACTTCATCCCCAGTTTAAATATCGAATCATGCCTAGTTCCTAAGTCTGATCCTAACTATCTAAGTCGTACTCTGTCTCCAAAATCTTGGACACTGGTATTAGTGAGGGCACAGCACATAAGCTGAAGCCAAGTCCGTTCCAACCTCCACAACATACCCTGATTCCCTCTCCAACTCCAACCCAACCTCTGACCCAACCTCCGACCCCCAATCAGACCTAGTGTGTAACAGTGGACTGGTTTGACATATGTGATACAGACATTCCTGAGTTCGTATCACTACACAAGAAAGCATTGGCCATGCCGTTTGTTGAACAAATGGTACCAATGTGTAGAGTCATCAAGAGAATGACTCTGCTGGCTCACACTGATAATGCAAGCCTCATTGTTACTCTACTGACTACACTTGCCCTCATACAGGGGTGGCAAGTGAACCCCCATGGGGTACCACCAGTCATCTGACAGGAGTCAGATGGCACTATGAACCTTTACAATGTAGGTGTTTGGATGTGGCTCCAGAAGGCCACTCCTAAAAAAGATTCTTCTGTGTTCAGGAAGAACCTCTGGGCTTTGTTCCAGATCCCCAGCCACTGGGAACTATTAACCAGTGGCCATAAGTTTTCACCCACTAGTGGTGACAGTTTCCATGCTTCTATTTCAGAAGCATATAATTGGGGGGATTGTTCCCCCAAAGAGCATACTGGGCTAGAACTTGTGCTCTGGCTTGGGTGAACAGGAGGCATCACCCCCGATCACGCTGCTATCCTGGAGGCATCACCCTCGATCAACGATGCATCCTTAGCGCCAAGCCTATCAAAGGGTTCTGGCTTCGAGCGTCGAGCGGATCGCTTTATATATCTACTTGCGTTTCCTACCTCAAGCTGTCCCTAGCCAAATTCCTTCACATTACATAACCGCCGTGCCATACAGCAGGAGACTAAAGCTCCTGAGCTCAAGAGCTAGCGTCGATTTCAGTAGCCAGTCAGCTGATGTGCAAGTATCAGCTCGCCCGGCACCGAAGAGGATATAAAGTATTACCATGAATTTTTCTTCAGTGAGTTGATGCACTCGGTGCTCACGGTGGCAGATTCACAGTTTCCGGTTTCCAACTAGCACGAGCTCTGGTCATTCGGTCTGATAATCCCCTGTCTCAATATTCCTATTGAGGCAATACACCTTGGCTAAACCTCACTTGAAGAGCGAGATCGATGGCTGATCTTTCAGAGTTGAAGGAAGCTACCTGCACCACAAGAAAAAACGATAACACCATATATATATGCTAACAAGAGGGCGGTGGCAACATGACCCAATCCGTGCATGCTGGCCCAGGAATGATCGGATAACATACATCTGATGTTGCATGTCGCGTGGTCATAGCGACAGGCCTGTATGTCTCAACTTCAGTTTGTTCACGGTTACAGAAGATATTTGACGAAGAAGTAGTGCCTTGAAGTGCATTCGCTAGGATGTTAGGTGTGGGTGTAAAGGTGTGTATATACCAATTGAGCTACATATCTCCGCGGGGGCATCCAGCAACTTGCCTATTTGCTCGACTACAAGAGGGATCCGTCGATACCCAAATTTCGAGTCATCTTGTATGTGTTGAACACCCCCCTTGTTTACGATGTTGCCTTTCCAGTCGACTTTATGGCAACCTATTGGTTCGGGCTGATTAGTAATTCTAATCGTGAATGGACTACTTACGTCCGAGGCGGACACGCTGTCAGAGAGGCACGTCTTTCTTTCCTCACTACCATTTCTACTAAGGCATACAGAAGCACAAAGGCAATTTCAGGTGTTGTGAGCTTAGTATTACAACAAAATATGCAGGATTATCTTGTTTCTGCTGGGCGGACACCACTCGGGAAGCCAAGCCTTGCCGGGCGTATGTTCTGGTGCCAGCAGGTGTACGTCCAGCCTAGTGCAACATTTTCCAGTGTCGACCAAGCTTCACCCTAGCTAGCAACTAAGATGGAGGCACTCCTCTAGAAAACCCAGAAATACCACTTTCATCGACGTGTCACCTTGCCGAAGCAGCTTCTTCCTACTTCCCACCAGTGGGAGCTCTAGTCAAGTGCGTGGTTTCTGTGTTATTATTATTTTTGTCTCAATGGCTTTTCAGGAACGAATTCTCGATCTAAATTTCCTGCACCTTTTTTATCCTCATCGATAGCAGCACCGTCGAATTCTCTCCCCATCTCCTCTGGAAGTGATACACCGCCCAATGTCGGCTCTGAACTGGATCTCCTCAAACTGATTGGTCCATCTGATTCCGCAGACTGAGAAAAATAACAAGCATTTTGGTAAACTAAACTCCCTTCATAGAGTCGTGCGTGGTCTCCGCGGTGATGAAGCCTCTTTGTCTGACGACGAGGAAGAGGACGGTGGTTTCCTTAAATAACCATACCCGAGCTATCTCCTTAGAGACGCAATCTAACCAGTCACCTCAGCACATTTTGTCGCCGCTTCCGCTCTGAGTGCTAGTCCTACCTCCACCCAAACCGCGCTTGCACCGCAACCCCTCGTTTCTCCTCCTGCGCCTACTCAGCCAAGCATCTCCTCGTAAATGCATCAAAATCCATTTCGGGGCAATCGCTTGACCTGTTACACTCCAGTCTTTGCTTCAATTGCTTCCTAAAGGATCTTCACTTCCTGGGTTCCCGTCTAACATCAATCATCTCCTATATATCCTTGGGAAGAGCTCAAAGAATCGCAGATATATCTTACTCCATACCTGACGCGATCCTCCAAATGGCTTTCAATCGAGTATACCTTCCCCTCGCTCTGCTCACGCCCTGCCCCTCGGAGCGCATTCCCTACAACCAGAACCTACGCGCCAAAAAGACTTCTGACCATGGCACCGGACAGATGTTTCTAGATCTTCCACGCGAGGATTCCTTGTCTCCGACCGCCTTTTTTACAAGCATACCCTCAGTGGTTATCGACCATTGAGCGTGTAGCGGAGCCTGCTCTCGCGGTGGGCCGGGGCAGTGGCGCCGTTCTTGAACACTGCGAATTCTACCTACCGTCGCATGTGTCTTTCGTGCCCGACTCGACTCTATTACGCCACTCAATTACCTTGCTTCGGGATCTCCTGCTTTGGCGGGTTCTACTCAGCAGCCCACCGCTCCTGCATGTTCTTCTGCTTCTTCTCCCCGCTACTCTCCTTACGGAAGAAATTGGCGCAGTGCCCGGGTTCCAAGGGTGAAGTGATGTCGGCGAAAGGAAGGACTGCGGCTTGTTCGCTTGGGTCTGTCCTGGTCTTGAACCATAGTCTTATTTCCATCAAAACGACGTCAAATAGACGATCAAGCACATTCCCGCAGCAGATGTGTCTATTTTGAGGTTGTTTCATCAATAGACTCACAAACCAGAGTATATTCGCCCCCCATGTTTTCTCTCCAGTAATGCTGTACAATATGAATGAAAAGTCGCAACACGTGTTTGGCTCAGCTGAATTTTATGATCTCTTTTGGGATCAAGTCCGCTCAGCGTATCTTTCTTGAGTGTACGCGATATATATATTGGTATCTGGGTCATGAGTTCGTTCCTTCAAGCTGGCACAGTGTTTGAACCTCAAAGCGATGCCACTGGCGAAATTTTGCGAGAGAATGACTGCCGCCGGGCGTTGAGGTGAAACATGAGATAACGAGTGGGTACCTACCTGGTACATACTGAGGCATATGCACTCTAATACGCAACGTAAGCGGTCTAGCCCGTCATGAAATGATAGATCAAGTACGGACTTACCAACACCCAATTATGACCAGGCATAGACCTTCTAATATGAGAGGGTATGAATTCAAGCGCGAAACAATTGAGCAAGCGATCGACACTACTCTGGGTAGAGGAAAATGTTAGCGGCTCACAACTGTGGAGTAGCAGAGTGCGTTGGTGTGCCTTGTTACAAGCCATGATGGGAAGAAGGGGTGAGAGGGGGGGATTGCTCGTGGATACGTGAGTGCTCGAGCTTGTGAGGCATCAGGACCTTAAACGACGGAGATGATAAATACATTATATACAAGGAAATAAAAGGGGCTGCTTGGGAGTGCCTGTTACATGGGCTAATCTGGATGCTTTCAGTAAAAGCGAGTACCTATGAGTAACAGACACAGATATAGCTTTCACGGATCGAAGACGGCCAGGGCAGACACACGTAGAACGCAAAGCGCAGAGGTAGAGGTAAAACTTGTTTTTTTTTTACCAAGCGTTCGTGGAGGGACCTGACGCGGACCTGATAGCCCGGAATATGAATACTGTTGTGGAGTTATGGAGGTGTACATAAAGTGCTCCAGCAAAGCCGGAGGCGAAAAAGTGGTAAAATATGTCAGCAACGGCACGTACGCGTACGCGTATGCAAACCCCGAGATCTCAATATAAACAGGTAGATCTCGACGGAAATTCGCTAACACCCCGCATCCACTCGGGTCCGACAGCACGTGCTTTGCGTCTTGCCCACAATTCAAAAAAAAAAAAAAATTTCAGATATTCAACATTCAACGTTGCAACCGTCAAGCCTCAAAACAATTTACATCTTTGAATAACTTGGCAATACACGTGCGTATGCTTGCCGGTCGACTTACTACCGCTCCGCTTGCAAACGCCACATTCAATCGTGCAGCGTCAGTGAAAGTCACGGAAAGTATGTACGCATGGGAGCAGATAAGCAGGACCCTGTCATATTCAGTGTTCAGGACCATGTTCAGGACCGTCTGAAGGTTGGCGGCTGGCGCTGAGCGACCAATTAGTGTGCTTGGCTCGCATTGGTGGATTGGTGTTTAATGAATTGGTGAGACGCCGACTTCTTCTCTGACTTGCTACCAAGCTGGACCGCATTCGTTCTGGAGGTGCGCCGATATTGCCTTTTACATTTCAATAGATAAGGATGGATTGTATGTATATCACGGAGTCATGGCATCCGACAGCCGGTGTATGATATACAGCGTTGCGGATGGAATGTAAGTATAGCGGGAAGAAACAGTAGGACATGGTGATAGAAGTATATCTATCCACGGCGAGCACGGGATGCTACGAGGGCGGTACGTGGAGCTGTCATGGTGGTGTGGCACCTCAAGTGCAGTGATCGGCAAAACTTGATAAAAGATGTTGGGCACGAGTTTGAAATGCCGAATGTATCCGAGGATGCGTGCGGTAGTATCGTTAATTTGTCACAGGTTGTTGCTCAGTAGCCTTGAAATGGTCCCTGAATGCTCAATGTCAATTACTGAACCAGCATGTCGATGGTTGGTGATAGTGATGGGTATTTTAAGATGAAAATGGTTGCATGATAGTTATGGATTGGTTTTACATGATGAAATGATGCCGAGGTGCCAATAGATCGCCCGCCGATGGTGGGATGATGGGCAAGCCGGGCCGAGTGGATGGCTCAGTTGAAGTTCTTTTCCCTGTTTCTTTTCCTTTTGCCACCCATTATGACGAATTGCTGGACATCGGGTAAGGACGTGGCCGGCATTATTTAATGAGATCTCTATGGGATCCCGACCTTGTATGGGTTCACGGCAATGAGAGCAAGGTAGGGAGAGCCAAAGATACCCGATACGTGTGATGTGATGAGTCAGCCAGAAGAGTGCCTCGGGCTGAGACAATAACGTCTGGGCACAAACTGACAAGCTTTCCGTGCCTCCGCATCTGCGCCGCCGTTCCAATGCCACCAGGTCGCTGGCAACGGGCCAGCGTCTCTTAATGGCTGAAATGCAATGTGATAGCATAATGCAGTACCTTTTGCACAGTTTGCACAGTTCCCGATCGAGAACTGGTGATGAAACATTGGTCGTCGTGCTGGACATAGGACTTTGATCAGAGAACTATTCTTGTTCACATGATGGTGCGCTATGGTTGAAAAGGAAATATGCAGCAGCTGAGCGGTGATGGTTTCTCGTACAAGCGTATGACACTTCCAGGAAAAAGAAACGCGCAGGAAAGCCACTGCTGCTATACAGACCTAGGGACGGCGAGTAGGGTAAGCCAGATCGGACATTGCCGTGTGATCGGCGACAGGACGACGGAGCTAGGCGCTTGTACGGTGATTCTGTATGTAAAAAAAAGTTTGGGCGTTGTCACGGTCACGGTTTCCGCCACCGCCAGCCTCCGCATCCCCTTGTCGCCCTCCCTTGTCTTCACGTGCCTTTCCCTGACGACCGCTCTGTCCTCCTTTTTTTTAGTATAAGAACGGTGGCCACCGCTCGTCATCGCCTCACTAGCCTTTCATCCTTTTATTCCAGTCCCCAAACTATAATTTCTTGTCATATAGTCTGCGAAACCCATCACCATCCCTAGCAATGTCTTACTCTGCATTCTTCACTGCTGGGTTGACTCTCGCCTCACACCCTCGCGACTACGAATTATCATTCTTGAGGCCACCTCCTTTACCATTACACCTCAACGTGCACCCTGCCACCCCCCGTCGAACGCGCAAGCGCCGTTCATCGTTGACCATAGCCACTTCGCCCATTAGCACAATCAAGGTGTCGTCAGGGAAGACTGCGACGGACGCTGTGATAAGCGCACTACGTAGTCCGAGCCCGAGGGATGCGACGTTTTTTGACGCATTGCAGAGTGTATCGCGACCTAAGATGTTGAGGTATTTTCACCTGTGTATTTTGCTAGTTGAAACAGGGAACTAAACGGCATTGGCTCAGACGCGTAACTGTGAGCCATGTCAAGGAGCTCCCATCTCGCCCTGCGCCTACGTCACCCCTCCCCACTCTTCCCAAACTTCGTCTTGATGCAGCCGCATATTCCTTGCCCGCACCCATAACGCCTACGGAGGAGGTATATCCTTCATCACCTATAGTCGCCGACTCTCCTCGTCCCGCATATCATACCGGAACCCTCCGCGCACATCCATCTCGCAAATCTTCATTCCTACTTCCTATGGCCCGTGGAGCACTGTTGCTGAATGCGTATGGTGGCAACGTCCTCGCGGCTGACTCGAAACAGGATCTTGCAGAGAAATCAGTTTCTGCGGCAGTGTGGTTCGATGATGACGAGGAGGATGTGAAGGAGAATGGCGCCGACGTTTGAATTGCTTTCTTAATGTGTAGATGTTTTTTTTGCTGCTTTTCTTGTTGTCTGGTCGAATGCCTGGGGCATTGTATCACTATGAATCGCGTAGTAATCCGTGGGGGAAGGTGAAGAGCCATATGAATATGTATGCTAATAATTCGTAATTGCGAACATGATTGTCATGCGCTTCAACAGATACTAGAAGACATACTAGAAAGAAGTTACAGAGTCTACCGCACCTGCCTTTGGGAGTACGCATTTAGTGCAAGACACCATCACAACAATGCCAAATCGCTGGCCCGGGCTCCTCAACCAAGGTGGGGAACCCTGCACACCAGCCGCACAGCTGTAACGTCATCTCTTGGTATATTTTGATGAACGCTGTGCAAAACGCCACTGGACTGGGGATTCAGCGCCTATGTATAACAAGGACACATTATCAGGACACACTCCCCTGCCTGATGCGTCAATGAGCTCATCATGCAATGGTGAAAAGTGATGCTGATGGATTTGAAGGCTAGAGGGAGTGGGCTAGGGAGGAGGGAACCCTGCGGTTTCCAATGACCCGCGCCCGCACGCGCACTGCGCATGTGTTCGGTCCAATGATGAGCTATGCTGTGCAGCATAGAGTGGAAAAATTCTGTCCCGAACCGTAGCTATCGCACCTGTGTAATCTGACATAGGATATGAGTGTCAAAAATAATTTATGGGTCACTTGCCACTCGATACAAATCGCGCGCGGGGCAGGGGTGATGTATGTGCATACACAGGTTGCAACCTGTGACCACGTTGCAGCAGCAAGGCTTTGGTCGGACCGCCTGTGTATGTTGGTCTGAAACCCTTCATTTGTGCGGGTTTTAATTTTTTTTATTGTGGAGAGAGCAATAACCGTTCCTGGAGAAGTATATACAGGGAGGTTTGGGCTTTGGAACTCTGAAAAACCAGCGCAATTTCGTATGACAGGGAGCCGCGGCCTCCTCCCCAATCATTACCTATCTCAACTCTACCTCTTACTGAAGATCTCTATAATCAATTGCGCACCAAGCTAAACCGACCTGGTAGGAAATCCGCCACGTTGCACTAGATTACCCCTGCCCGCTTTCATGTTGTGGCTGTCGTCGCCGCCACAGGCCGTACCCCGATTGTTCCGGATCGAAAATCAACTGTGTGTAAGCATATCTGACTCGGTCTCGTGTACCACCATTCCCTTAGCAGTAGACCTCCAATCAGCGAGATGGAGGGCCAAACACGCCAACCGATGCAGTGATGAAGCCACAAGCCAACTTGATCGCAACTACAAGTAGCAGAGATGAAGAAGGCAAGGGAATGGTCCGAAGCAGGCCTGCAGGTGTGACTCCAATCACGTGAACATGTGTACCTGTGGATGTGGATGTGCACGTGACTTTTCCGTTCGCGGTGGAGAATGGTCATGGCTGTGTACTATGCTGTGCAACTGCGGGAGTATGCATATTTTATCAGTAGTAGAATGTTACTTCTAACGTATCGTGTGTTGAACATAGACGCGTCAACGCGTTTATTGTTTGGATCCACGGCGGTCCACAGTCTTGCGGTTTGATGACGAAGCTTTTACTATGAAGCGACTCGCCCTCAACATGGACACATATGGGTCCACGGCTCGGCAGGGCATACGAGAGAATTTTTCTAGCGCCTGCTGGAGTTCACGTCTTTGTCCGTGAACTCCGGCTCTAGATCACCGCCTGAACGTACAAGTTGTTACCTGAGCGGTGGCACCAACTGTTTATGGGTGCCGCCAGAGATATATATAAGAGAAATTTTTTTAAGTTTTCCTCAATCTTCATACAATTGAGACCAAGGTTCATACTACAGTCCCTCCTGTTGAAATCAGTCATAGTGAGAGAGATGCACGTGCACTCAGCCTGTGAGTACAAAGGATAAGGAATGTTTTGGTGGAGTTTTTGGTTGTTCCCTCAGTTGTCTATCTAACAACTGAGGTGAGGATCAATTGCTCTTAATAATGTTTTTGTATCATTACTTATAACAAAATGTACCCTGACATAGTACAGATCTCAATAGGTTATGGGCCCTGCCTGGTCTTAACTTACCAGGCAAATACTGAGAACTCAAAGTCAACAACATGACTTGGATAGGTTGTTATGCACTAGGTCCAATTGTTACGCACTGGGTCTGGTTGGGGGTTGGAACTTGTGTCAGAGTCAACAGTCAGAGTTGGAGCAGGGATCAGGTTGTGTTGTGGGGGTCAGGATGGACTTGGCTTCAGCTTGTGCTGTGCCCTCACTAATATCTGTGTCCAAGATTTCAGAGACGGAGTACGACTTAGGTAGTTTGGATCAGACTTAGGAACTAGGTGTGATTTGATATTCAGAGCTGTTGGCCTCAGAGACCCATCACCAGAGTAACTATTATTAGATTTCAAATATGTATTTAAGTTGTATGACTGGGGACTTCATTCCCCTGAATATGTCTGAGTCTGACAGGGACAGATGTCTGGGTTCCTATGGTGATGCTGATGCATCAATCGGAACCAGAGGCAGATGAGCAAGATCAATGGTGACAATCAGATGGACTAAGACGCTTGTTCAGAATCATGTCAGCATACAATATTCTGATGTATTGTTATGACTATATTCATTAATGTCCAGATCCCCATCTGATCCACTCAGATCCCTGCGCATATGAAATCTATACTCCATTTGGAAACCACCATGTCTCCATCTACCTGTCTGATTGTCACCACCGATTCCGCCCATCCATCTCCGGCTCCGATTGATGCATCAGCATCACCATAGGAACCCAGATATCCGTCCCCATCGGACTTGGACATACTCATGTAAGGCCGTCGGCCTTGGAGACCCATCACCGGAGTAATTATTATTAGATTTCAAAATATGTATTTAAGTTGCCCAACTGGGGACTTCATTCCCCAGTTTGAATATTGAATCACACCTAGTTCCTAAGTCCAATCCTAACTCTCTAAGTCGTACTCCGTCTCTGAAATCTCGGACACCGGTATTAGTGAGGGCGCAGCACATAAGCTGAAGCCAAGTCCGTTCCGACCCCCACAACGTACTCCGACTCCGACCCAACCTCCAACCCAACCTCCAACCCAATCTCCGACCCCCAATCGGACCTAGTGCATAACATGTATATGAGATATACATCAGAATTTCAATGATACATAAAGCCAGGGAGTTACAATTTGGATATCTTAAAAGATTTTGGATGTGTGAAATTTTCATAAATATAAATATATATTCGATATTTTAATAAACTTTAAAAGATAAGACATTTGGTTGAGATGAACATAACTGTTCATATGAAGATAACAGTAATGTATGTATTAATATAATTGGTATTATATAGGTTATTTAGATATACAAATACCAGGTGGGGATTAAAGATAGTTCAAATTATGTTTGTATAAGAAAGAATCAATGATATTTGGATGTTCCCTCAAGAGAGTTGCCACCACTAAATGGGGTAAAAAAGAATTATTTTTGAGAATTATGCCAAAATATCAAAATATGTTTTAATCTAGTGTATTGTGTAAAATTTGAGAATCATGTTCAAATATGAAAATAAGTTTGAATTGAAGTGTATTGTGTGGGGTTTGAGGAAAATAGATTGTATATACTACGCATTCGTTCTGGAAATATTCCAGATATGAATAGATTCAGACACACAGACAGAATATGTGAGAGATAATTGCTCTATCTTTTCAAGTGCATTACAGACATGATTTATGATACTAAGTCCTATGAATGAATGAAGTCATTCATGAATGTCCTGAGTCAATGATGGGATGGATGATGAGATGATGATGGGGGGATATGTCCATGATGATGAAATGATGAAAATAAAAGCGAAATAATGTCCAGGAAGTTCTGGAACTCACAGGGGCTTCTCCTGTTCCCTATTCCATTCCTATAACCGTCCTCCTTTGCCCCCTTTGCCCCTCCAAACCTCCTGAGCCTCCTATATGCTCCTATTCCTCCCCTGTCCCCTCTAATCCCCCTCTCCTCTCCTTGCTCTCCAGAAGTCCAGCAGCTAGACGTCCAACAGCTGGAACAACATGGTCCAACCTGCCGACTTCGGTCCTGTGATTGTTGTTGTGGTTGGAAAGGAGGGTGTAGGATCAATGGCAAGTTCAAGCCCCGACTAGTGGTACAAGGAGGGGCAGAGAAAGAATCAGAGGGTCATCCAACCAAAAGGCAGTGGACAGAGATGGGTGCTGTGGCAGCTGGAGGTAGTGGTGTCAGATTGGAGGGAGCGATGACAAGGGCAGGTATGGGGTGTGTTGTATAGGAACCACCTTTTCCCTATCAAATCCTATTTATGCAGCACCAATGTGCTATACTTTGCTTTTCCATTCCTAAATATCAGCATATACAAGGTGCTTGTACCTGGAATGGACTTATTCAAATATTCTCTATTGATTTGGTCAAGACAATGAAATGGAAGGAGGTTCTGGAGGGTCAGTGGACTGCTGAATTGCATCAACTGCGGATCAGGGTGTTGTTGTAGGCAAACTCTGTGATCGGAAGTAGATCAGCCCAGTTGTCTTGTTGATAGTTACAATAGACTTGGAGGTATTGTTCCAGGGACTGATTCATTTGTTCCATTTGTCCATCTCCCTCAGGATGGTATCTGGAGGTGAAATCATGTCGAGAGCCTTCCTAATGTGTGGAAGAAGGAGGACACGAACTCTGAGCCCTGATTGGATGTGACATGTGATGGGACTCTGTGTTTAGAGAACATGTGGAGAATGAACAACTTAGCTAGTAAGGTGGAGGTGATAGTGTCATGCGTCAGGATGAATAGTGACTGTTTAGTGAACCTGTCAAAAATCACAAGTATGGTGTCATATCTGAGCGATGGGGGGAGCTTCTCTATGAAATCCATGGTTGCTCCAGTACCGGAAGTTGCTTAAGCATTCCATAGGGTTTGTGCCTTTGCAATTTTGAGTGCATACATGTGGTACAAGAGTTACAGTAGTGTTGAATGTGCTCTCACTTTTTGGCCATATGTAGTCTCATCGGATTAACCCTGTGTGTGGTTCTGCCCAAAATGGCCTGAAATTGGGTGATCATGATAATATTGCAAAACTCGGAGTTGGAGTCCATTGGTGTTGGGGACATATATCCTGTCATTGTGTTGGAGGTGTCCTTTGGGGTCAAGTGACCACTTTGGATTGGAAGGGTCATCCAAGTGTTTAACTGCAACAGGATCAGATCAGAGTGATGAGCAGATGTTGGAGTGGAGTTGGTCGATGTCCATGATGGTGACAGCTTGGAGGGTGGGAGTCATGAGGGTGGATGCTCATAGGGATGATGCCAGCCGCCTGTTAGTGAACACAGGATGAAAGTTGTGTGGATTTACAGTGGCATAGTTGCTACTCCCCTCTTTAGAGAAGTTTCATTGTGGAGAAGTATTCCAAGTTCTTGTGGTCTGTTATGACATCTACCAGATCAGAGGGGCCTTCAAGGTAGTGTCTCCATATCCAGAAAGCTTCATATATGGCAAGGAGCTCTTTGTCATGGATGTCATAGTTCAGTTCGGGGGGCATAAATGTACATGAGTGAAAAGCAATTGGATGGACTTGTCTGTTATGTGGAGAGATAATGGACAGGATCACAGCGAGTGCATAGTTGGAGGCATCAGTTTCTAATAGGATAGGAACATCTGGAACCCAATGAGTTAGTATCGGAGCAGAGGTAAAGGCCTTTTTCAAGGTCTCAAAACTCTGTCTACATTCATCAGTGAAATTCCATTGGATGCCCTTCCTAGTAAGCTGGGTGAGTGGAATGGTAATATCAGAGTTGTGGATGAAGTGTCAGTAGAAGTTGGTGAACCCTAGGAAGGACTGTATGTCTTTGACTTTCTGTGGTTCTGGCCATTCCTGTATGGCTTTGATTTTGTCATCGGACATTGTCAGTCCTGCCGGGGAGAGGATATAGCCTAGATACTCAACTGAGTTGGAGTGGAATTCGCATTTGTCAGCATGCGAGAAGAGGCCATGTTTGCGGAGATGTTGGAGTACCTCTCAGACATGTGTCCAAGGTTCATCCTCATTATCCAAATATACCAAGATATTGTCTAAGTAAATGAGGATGGTCACATCAAGGAGATTGGCAAATGTATTGTTCATGAACCACTGGAAGGCGGCTGGAGCATTGGTTAGTCTGAAGGGCATGACCACACCATTTGAAAGATCCATATCAAGTGCAGAAAGTCATTTTCCACTCATCGTCTTCTCAGATACGGACTAGATGATAGGCATGTTGGAGATCTATTTTGGAATAGATCTTAGCCTTTCGTGGGCTCTTGAGCAGGTCCACAGTGTGGGGTATTGGGTATCAGTCTTTCTTGGTGATCTTGTTGAGTCCATGGAAATCGACACATAAATGGAGTGATCCGTCCTTTTTGTGGACAAATAGGACTGGAGCTCTGTGGGGGGACAGGGACAGGTGGATGAAGCCCATGGCCACATTCTCATCTATGAATGTTTGGAGAGCCAGTAGCTCTTTTTTGGATAGCAAGTAGATAGGGCCAAGTGGAGGGGTGGAGTTGTCATCCAACTCAATTTTGAGATTGTATGGTTGGTGTTCCACTAGAGAATCAGCTTTAGACTTGCTGAACATGTCAGTGAACTTGTGATACTCCTTAGGGACCATAGATAGGTCTGGTGGAGTTGATTGAGCAGAATGGGCGGTGAGGAGCATTGGATCAGAGAGGTGAACCTGGAACGTTTGTGAGCCATCCAGTTTGCTTAGTCTGGGAAAGATGTTATGACTATATTCATTAACGTCCAGATCCCCATCCGATCCACTCAGATCCCTGCGCATATGAAATCTATAGTCCATTTGGAAACCGCCACATCTCCATCTACCTGTCTGATTGTCACCACCGATTCCGCCCATCCATCTCTGGTTCCGATTGATGCATCAGCATCACCATAGGAACCTGGACATCCATCCCCATTGGACTCAGATATACTCATGTAAGGCCATCGGCCTCAGAGACCCATTACCAGAGTAATTATTATTAGATTTCAAATATGTATTTAAGTTGCCCGACTGGGGACTTCATTCCCCAGTTTGAATATTGAATCACACCTAGTTCCTAAGTCCGATCCTAACTCTCTAAGTCGTACTCCGTCTCTGAAATCTCAGACACCAGTATTAGTGAGGGCACAGCACATAAGCTGAAGCCAAGTCCGTTCCGACCCCCACAACGTACTCCGACTCCGACCCAACCTCCAACCCAATCTCCGACCCCCAATCGGACCTAGTGCATAACAGTATATTCGAACTGCCATACTCACTCCTACCAATGCCACAATCCACCGCCAATTCCGAACGTGCACGAACCGTTGAGGTGCCCGCTGTCGGTTCGCTTAAGGAATAGATCCTCTAAGCCTGCGCGCAACGGTCCTAGCAAGCAGACGGTGTGTAACGCAGTTGTTCAGCACTCCAAAGATCAATCAGGGCGAGGGGTACGTAACAGGGAAGTGGGATAGTGCTCTGTGATTGGATGAGGATGGGAGCAAAAGGTCGGTCCCGATGGCTGATCGTGCTCTGTGACTGGATGACAATGCGGAGCCCGGTTGGGAGGTATGCGAAAGCTGGTTTCAGGAGAATCAACCTCTCGGTGGCGGAGGGAAATCTGATCGTTGAACCAAGGTGTTTTACCTCAGTGTAGAGATGATGGATTGTGATGTAGAGTGTAGAGCGTAGACTTAGAGCGTGGACTTTGACTTTAGAGCGTTGGCTGAAAACTTGTTGATTGATTCCAAAGGCGAAAACTAGCGCCCTTTTATATACAAATCCCCAGGGCACAACGACACAATATGAGGAGCAAATGATGCGATATGATGCAAGAAATGCTGATCAAGCCAGCTGACGAAGCGTGTGAAGTTGAACTACTAAAGGGGGTAATCATGGAGAAATGAAATGACAGATAGGGGTAATCTTTGTAAGAATAGGGGGTGATGAGTAATAAAAGAACCAAAAATAGAACAAGGATGAGTAAGTCGTGTATGAATGAATTAAAAGATGAAACAGGGGTGAGTCATATAAAAGAACAATAGAAACATCCACCAATACCATCTTCCCTACGGCTCCGAAGGTTAATTGACCCTGAGTCACATGAGGACTTTCGTCAGCATCCACAACAAATACTCCTTATTGTCTTAGTGATCCGTCTCCATATGGTATCCCGTTCCAAGAGTATTCGGTCCCTTTGCCTGACACGATGTAACCTGAGTCGGATTGAAGTGGGAGGATAGGTCAGCGATGGCGACTGAAATTCTACCTCACGTTCGACTCTTCTATCCGTGTTATGATATAGAGGTGAAATGTCGAGGAATGTATATGGTTCAATGGAATTGTGAAAGAATATGGGATTGCCAATGGCATAAGAGAGACATGGTGGGGATCTTGGACGTTGAAAGAGTTTTGGAAGTATTTTGACATGTGGAGGTGGCTTAACATGCCTGTGGAGCTTGGCGTATTTTTGATAGTCCTCTGTGTCCAGAGACCAGTGTGACGTATTATTAGAAGTGATGTTGGAGAGGGGAATAGAATGGGAAGCCATGTGAATGATGATGAAAGGATCGGTGTGAATAGAAGGCTGATAATGATCGATGGCGATGAAACACGAGTGACGATCGATGGCTCGAATTAGAGACTGAGGTGGATAGGGAGTTGCGGCGCTATTTAAAAGTTGATACGAAAAGACGCTGGCGGAGTTGGACTGTCAGAGTGGTTCGATATGCGTCCTCGATGCATCCTGGCTCGTCACCGCTCCCAGCATCAACACCATCCCTGAGGTCGTTGAAGAACCAACGGACCACATAGAGGCTGTCAATGAAGAAGATGACACCCCGCCCTCTCCAAATCTGGCGCAAGCCATCTCCCTGCTCGCCAGCAGCATCTGTAACCCACAAGCCCTAAGTCCCAGACCAAGGTCTGAGAACCTGACCCCTTCAATGGCTCCGATCTGCGAAAGCTCCAGCCATTCTTGGTGCAATGCCAGTTGAATTTCCGTGACCGCCCTGATGCATTCACATCTGATCGGGTGAAGGTCACCTTCGCCATGTCCTATCTCAAGGGCACCGCACTGGACTACTTTGAGCCAGTGCTCATGGATGACTCCGATGACCCGATATGGTCAGAAGACTACTCCGACTTCATCTCCGAACTTTGGACCAATTTCAGTCCTTACAACCCTGAGGCCGATGCCGAGAATGAACTTGATTGACTTCGGATGAAGGAAAATCACAAAATCACAAAATACATTGTGAGTTTCCAGCAGCTAGCCCCGAAAGTCCAATGGGGCAACGCCGCACTCCGACGCCAATTTTACGTTGGACTCCCATCCTGCATCAAGGATGAGATATCATGCATTGGCAAGCTGGATACTTTGGTTACCCTTCGCAAGCTCACCCAATCCATCGACGCCTGTTATTGGGAACATCAATCCAAGGTCTCCTGTGAAAATTCGGCCAACAACAAATCAGACAAATCATCAGACAAGACCCCAAAGTCCAACAAGGGGTCCGATAAGAGGACCACCGCCAACTCAGGCCAGAAGTCAAACACTGGTAACGCTGCCGCTTCTGGTTCCAGTCAGAACAACTCCGGTACCAGCAAGAGTACTCCGGACCTCTCCACCAAGCTGGGGAAGGATGGAAAACTTACCCAGCGGGAACGCCAGCGCCGCATGGACAACAACCTCTGTCTGTTCTGCGGAAAGCCTGGCCACCAAGCCAAGGATTGCAACAAGGCAACCTCGTCTGCAGCAAAGGCAAAGGGCCGTGCTGCCAATGCCATGACAGAGAAGTCTGATGCAAAAGTGACGGACCCAAAAAAATAGTAAGCAGTCCTATAGCCTCCATATGGGCTGAGGGCTGCGTTGGTACTCCCCATATGACAAACAAGGTCCGCCTGAACGCATCCACTCTTTCCCACTCCAACTCCCTTACCCTCCTCATCTACTCCGACTCCATTCCCAATACCGCTATTCAAGCATTAATTGACTCTGGTTCTACTCATTGTTTCCTCAATTCCTCTTTTTCCAATTTACATAAACTCCATACATACACCATAACTCCGATATCACTCCGATTATTTGATGGCACTACTAATGATGTTATTTCATGAGCTATAGATCTGTCTATCCATCTTTCTGTTGGAGAAATCCAGAACCTTACATTCTATGTTACTCCACTTGACTCCAGCTGTTCTGTGGTTCTCGGACATAACTGGCTCACCCACTACAATCCGTTGATTGACTGGGCATTGGGCCATATCACATTCTGTTCTCCAGTACAGGCTGTGTCATCCCCATTGTCACCAGCAACTTTAGGTGCAAAACTATCTTCCACCTCCGCTGACTCCGCTCCAATAGATACTCCATCTACCCCACCGTTTATATCAATGGTGGACGCTATGGTCTTCGCCAGACTAAGCAAACTGGATGGTTCTCACACATTCCAGGTTCACCTCTCCAATCCGATATTCCTCGCCGCTCATTCCACCCAATCAACTCCACCGGACCTATCTATGGTTCCTAAGGAGTATCATGAGTTCACCAATGTGTTCAGCAAGTCTAAAGCCAACTCCCTAGCAGAACACTGACCATATGATCTCAAGATTGAACTGGATGACAACTCCACCCCTCTGCTTGGCCCTATCTACTCGCTATCCCAAAAAGAGCTACCGGCTCTCCAAACATTCATAGATGAGAACTTGGCCACAGGCTTCATCCGCCCATCCCTATCACCCCATGGAGCTCCAGTCCTATTTGTCCGCAAAAAGGACGGATCACTCCATCTATGCATTGACTTCTGTGGACTCAACAAGATCACCAAGAAAGACTGATACCCAATACCCCGCATTGCGGACCTACTTGAGAGTCCTTGAAAGGCTAAAATCTATTCCAAAATAGATCTCTGACATGCCTACCATCTAGTCCGCATCCGAGAAGGCGACGAATGGAAAATGACTTTCCACACACGATATGGATCTTTCAAGTGGTGTGTCATGCCCTTCGGACTAACCAATGCTCTGGCCACCTTCCAGAGGTTCATGAATGATACCTTCGCCGACCTCCTCAATGTGACTGTCCTCATTTACTTAGACGACATTTTGGTATATTCAGACAATGAAGAAGAACATCGGACACATGTCCGAGAGGTACTTGATGACAGACTTGGGCCACAAGTACAGGTCCTATCACAGAGAGTGATCAGAACCTGTGATTGGCCTGGAATATTCTACCCCTTTCTTCCACCTTCCACAACCTTCCAGTAGTTTCCATCTATTAATAGGTAGAATATTCCAGAACCATTACTCAGCCCCTGTAAATACAATATATAAGGAGGCCATTCTGCCTCTGAAATAGCAACATATTCTACCACTTCTACCCATCTTCTGCACACCAGTGTGACTAGAGTGACATACAGTGTCATCCTCTATCTCAGTAACTGTTGATTACCAGTTCAAGGATCTTTTACAGTTGTGTAACTGTACTTGATTGCACTCAAAGTAGTGATATTCCTGCTTTGGGCGTGAGTGTAATATCTGCCTCATGCGACTACAAATCTACAGGGTGAGATTGTCTGTCAATAGTCCTGCCATTAATGCTCTTGTTTAAGTTACTAGTGTGTACTGCCTTTGCAGAGCATTAGAATCTTGAACTCGTGTGAAGCAGTTGCTAGACTACTTCACACATTGCTGTTACCTGCTTCAGAGTGTCACTGGTTGGACGGTTGGATTCATCCACCTACTTCCTTTAGCCTCTAAGTGCATTCCCCTCATTTTGGAATATCTGGACCCCTAAGCGTCCGTGAACTCTAGACTCTGGAAGTCTTATTCATTTCTTGCTGCTAAGAAACGTATTACTTTTCTGCGTATAGTCTGCATTGACCAATACAAGGGATTGTAACCAAAGTACAAACGTTAAATTGTTTCTGGAGTTGTGCTGCAGCAGGGTTTGATATTCTTCTCAGCTGTTCATTCACGGAATTGTGGTGATTTAGAGTTTGCCCTAACACCATAATTTTGCAGGTTCCAAAACAGCGACTCTGCAGTACAACCAGTCATGAACAATGCTCGAGGGAAGGCAAAGAGGATGTATATCACACTTCAAGCCCACTGAGCTGCGCTTTGCTTTGTTCCAACTCCTAGTAGACTCGGGTTGGCTGACCATAGGCTAGGCTAGAGGACTCCTTGACTGGCAGGTGAAATACAGACTATGTGTATGGCCAGCTGGTCACTATTATCGTGGCTTGCGGCCGAGCTATCAGATCATTGTCCAGACTCAATTGGCACTATCTCCTTTCTCTCGTGGAACTTGTATCCTTGTGCTCTATACCCACCATCCTTTATGGCCATGCAAGAAAAGGCAACTCCACACATCTTCTGGGGACAATTGGTGACGTGACATTCCGAAACCACGATATGTTCCTGTACGAACTGGATACTGTTCTGGCTCATTTTGGGGTCCAGGATGACTATGAGCTCTATGGCCACTCCTGGGGCAGTACTTGATGCTTTGAAATAGTTCCAATTTGTCTAGTCATGTCACATAGCCATGCAGCATCACGAAGAAAGGGGGCTTTTCCTTAAGGTTGTGGGCGTCTTTTGACAGCATAGCTGACGACTTGGCTAATTCTGTATGTCAATTTCAAAGGCCAAGATAGATAATGCAAGTTGAGCTGACACCCTTTATTCTTCTTGATACACACAGCACGTATTCTTGTTTAAGCAGGCATACCTATCAGCAACTGGCAATTGTTTCATTCTGTAGTGTCCTCAAGCCTATAATTGATATGGCTATTGTCTTCGGACCATGTTATCTATTGGATCACACTGCTGAAGAAACCACTGAAGGACCCCATTCCATCCCACCCATCGCCATGACAGATCTCCAACACCACCTTCATCTCCCAATGTGTTTGAACATCCGCAACTTCCCATTATCAGAGTCACCACCACAGCTCATCTCCACACAATCTCCACAACTGTCTTGACCAGAATGGAAGTGCCTGCCCAGATGCAAAAATAGTGTTTGCTGCAACTATCATGCTGATGCCTAGGAAGGGTCTAGATGTCCAAAAAAAAATGGGAAAGGGACTCGTAGGAACTGATGGTGGCAGGTACGGCACACATTATGTGAAGGATCCGCATCGGGTTCTTAATTGCATGCACAACTGATTCCAGGTTCATGTTTGTTATGTGTGCCCAGGGATATACCTGACGTATTGTTGCCTAGTACTCCTGGCATGAATGTAAAGAACCCCAGTGCAACTATCATTGCTTTAACCATAGTCTCTGTTGGGTTATCAAGTCCGATGAAGACGAAGAAAATGTCGTAACCATTGGCATATTTGAAATCGAACAAGAGGCTCTACTGATGAGATTGGGACGCAAAGGGGGGCTATCAAGTAGTATACAGAAACTATGGACTCGGTTAATATAGCTACATTTAAGAAATGAGTCGGTATGTACACACTTCAGTTGTGTGTGTGGAACAAACAGCTGAAGTGTCTACAGATGTCATATAAACTTTACATGTTATCAAGGCTCACAGAGACAGGAGGTGTGTACTAGACCATTATTTGTACTCATGGTCTTTAGTGGAGCTTGATAATCCAATAATCATTTATAGAATGTCACGACAACGACTGCCAATCACCACGTGTACATATGCCTACTAGCGGTCAATACCTCCATCGATGGGGTCGCGCAAATGCTGAAGCATTAAAAGTAGCCGACGAGCCAACATGACTTCAAGTCACTAGCTGCCTCTCCATCTCAGCCTGCCACCTAAGCCTATGTGTGGCCTCGTCAGAGAGTCTCCAAACTTCATCTTCAGAGAAGATGTCCTGGCAATAATAGCGCAGGTGCCGGCGGAAATGTTCATATTGAGAGAACGTTTTGAGGCAGCCCGCCGGACATGTCAGCCCAACCACCGGCTTGTTTTTTTCCTTACTCCCTGTACCTTTTCCACCTCATGGTGTTGCAAAGGAGCATGGAATGATGCCTAGTGCTTCTGAAAGTTGCGGGAGATGATGCGACCACAGACCTGGCCGTTGGTGTCGACAATACCACATTTTCAGATTTTGGGAGAGCGTTGGCGTCTTTTTGACGATTTTTTCTTGATGGAGGTGCTGTCATGTCCTGGGTGGGATAATGCGCCGCTGATGCAGCTGGTACCCGCTGTGATGTTGACGCTACCGGCCATGGCCCCAGGGTCGGTGCACCCTTCCATGAGGAGGCTGATGATGATGCAGCTGGGTATCCACCCTGCTGTGCATATCCAGCATTTGCTGACTGTGGGGGTGTCATGGAGTTCCACGTCATCCCCTGGTCGTGAACAATCTGATATGTCGTGATGGTGGACCTGTATGCTGCATCAACACCACTGATGCCCACCCCCTGTGTGCCAAGCATATTCAGTTGCAGGTCGGCCGTGACAAACCTAGTGTGCTCCAACATGAAGTCCTCCTGTGTTACTTTGTCAATGCCATGCATGAAGAAAGCATCACTGGAGAACTCACTGGCAGTTCTGGTAGGTCAAAGCCAGTGTCACTGAGCTTGGTGTGAGCATCAAATGTAAAGGAGGAGGAGTTGGCTAGAGACATGTTGTTGAAGAGACAAAGCTGTTTGTTGGGAGTGTCCTTGTGGCAGGTGACCGTTTATACCGCAGTCTTGCTTCATAGGTCGGTTTGCTATGTGTGTATTCCTACCAGATGCGGTGTGCAGTGTGTCACAACGTGGTGAACGCATGGAAACCTTCTCTTGGGTGGCAGAACTCCCAGATCTGCATTCATCAGCATATGACTCACTTCATTGGAGCTTCGGTACCGTTTGGCATCTTGGAGCAGTATTGAGTCTGGCAAAGACTAATCTAGAACCTGTAGGAGCTAATTTTATCCAATCTAATCACCCGAAGCGATACATCACCTGATATGAGAACTATATATAGCAGAATGGCATATGGCAGTTCACTCTTCGGTGGCACAGTACTATTGAGAACAAAGGAAGGGTGCAATGCTGCTCACACAATGTGATATCGCCAGGTAGTATTGAAATTTGTGCCAATCTTGACTGCCGGTTTGTGGAAGTGAGATGAGTCTGCCCCGCATGGACTGCTTTCGAAATTGTACTGTGTGTATCACACCGGGTATTACCTCATGTTGTTATACATATTTGGGCGACCCGTTGACAGTCGGGACTGTGCGAAGAAGCTGGCTGAATGCAGTCAAACAAAGGAGCTCAGCCACGTTGGATCAGTCTCACATAATGTCGAGCTGTTCAATTATGTCCAGAGTGAATATCACGAAACACAACGTTCTTTGACGACAAATACCATAAACAATTCAACGTGTTTTGTGATGCTGTGGGAGATCAATAAGACGTTGCATCTTCTATCTCACCTCAATAGCCTTGTAGGTTCAAGAATTTGATACATGACCCACCTGATGAACGATACGAAGGGGGCTGAGCAGGAGTGCGCCTCACATGATCATTCGGAATGAGGATCTAACCCTGAGCAGGCGCAGCCTCGTCCCCAAACGAGTACGTTCAAGATTTAAATTTACACTCATTATTCTTTCACACCATCATATCCATCGAAGCTGGCAATTTCATCATGGTTTTCGCCATACTCTATTATCCGCAATGAATTGCATCATGGTTCCATATTTACACTAGGAGATATGCAGGTACGTGTTGGGTGTTTGTGGTGTTTGTTCATGGCGATGTGTCTGACAGGGCGGACATGTGGGATGTGATGTTTTATTTCAATCGAAAGGCAAGAAAGTACTGTCTGGGAGAATCATGTAGAGCCCAAATCTTCAGGCAACCATCAGTTCAGCATCAGGAATAGAAAACATGATGTGTTGTACAAGTTTTTGACGCTGTTTCCGACAGGGGTGTGAAGCGGCATATGAAGAGAGTGTGGGGATATGAGTAGGATCGTGTTGGAGTTGGTGAATCAGCAGCTTGTGAGGGTGAGGGATAGGATTGGGGGGGGGTGAAGGGGGGCATCTAGGATGGAAGCGATGAAGGTGGTGGATATACGTAGTTGCTGATTGCTTGGTCACAAATGTTTAAACACCAGACAGATGAAACAGCAAAGGCCAAAAAGAAGCAGGAAAAGCATCAAACCACCTGCAAAGAGGGTAATACGTGTCATGGTATTGTGGCTTGTATGTTGGGAATGGCAACAACACCCTGCCTATGTTCCCGCTTTCACGAGCCCCACCTAACGCATCCGTTCCCATGCCAATACTGCTCCAGTTAGAATCCACACAGGATCTTCTACTCCATAACAGATGCCGAACTCTGCCTTGCTCACCAGGCCTATCTCACCTGCGCACATTCGCTGTCCACCAGCAGCACTTATCACAGCATGGAACACTGCGTTCGCCTGGGCAATAGCTGTCAAGACGTGTCTCCTCTCGTCGTTGCAGGGGAATCAGCAAGCACCAGCGGAAAGCATGCCACCCGGTCTAATTGACAATACCCCAGCTCACTGCCACACTACCAGCAGCACATTCATGGTTGCACCAGCAATCGCCATTTGCACACCTGACTCTGATGTTGTTCAAAGGAAACCGCAACTTACCCCTTGGGGAGATGAGTTCAGCATTCTGCTGGACCGGGCTGACAGATTGTTAATTTACGCTGCGACTGCAATACAATATATTGGTGCATCTGGGAACTTCGAAAAACAGTTACATAACGCGCATCATACGTCTGGAGTCTTCAAAGAAGCAAACGGAAGCAATTGATTCGCTATACAATGATATTATGGAGCAGGGGTTCCATTGCAACCTCAATGATGAAGCATTTTCGAGACATGAGACACTTGCAGCAGTCATATTCCTGCAATCCCCTTTGCCTTTGGCCACCATTGCATCCTTGTTGAGAAAGGACAGCACTTGGGGCCTGGAGCCATTTCACCCTATTATTCATGTGCCCACTGCTTATAGCAGTCCCATGTCAATCTTTCGCCTCATTTCGCGATTTCATAGTTGAACAGTCTAGCTGTAAGAGACACTTCCTGGATGTCTTCGATGCCCACTGGATGTTAGCTGTCAAGTGTCTCCAATGTTTGAACCAGTCTCTGAAACATTATATTTGCAATTTGGATATCGACATGACGTTCTCACCATCCCATATACCCATTGCTATCCATGCCAGCCCACGATACTCTTGGGTGTATTGGGCATCACATCTTGTACACGTTCTTGAAGGAGCTTCAGGACGTAATTCAGTGGACAATGTCCAAGGCCTTCTTTCGGTATTTGTTAAAGACCATTTTCTACACTGGTTTGAATGCCTCAGCATCTTGAGGGAGCTCGAATTGGGTGTAAAGTCCCTTGACAAAGTCAGCGAGGCGATCTCGGTAAGCACTAAGTTAGCTGGCCATAAGAGTATTGATTAATCCATTTCTCAGGCCTTTTCAAAGAAGCATGGTGGATTTTGGGTATGCCATCACTCCTCCAGGACAGCCGTCGATTCCTCCAGTTCACGTTTGAACCAATTACCTGGCACCCTCTTGCCATTTATCACTCCGCAATTGTGTGGATCCCAAGGAGGTCGCTGATGCATGAGCGATATGCTGACACATTCCGTAGCACCCCTCAAGTACTATATGGGTTGTCAGAGTCCTGGGAGCGGGTGTTGCATATCCTGCGACACAATGGCGAAGTGCCATACATTGCCTTCTCAGCTGACAGCAGCCATGTTGTTTCAGGATCAATGCGTGGGGCGGTTCGAATCTGGAACATTGTGACTGGGGCGGAGGACGGTGCACACTGCAATCAGGATGGAGGATCGTCAGATTAAAGATGATCCAGAGGAGGTAGGTGACACCGCCACTGTTTTGGAACCTGCAAAATTATGGTGTTAGGGCAAACTCTAAATCACCACAATTCCGTGAATGAACAGCTGAGAAGAATATCAAACCCTGCTGCAGCACAACTCCAGAAACAATTTAACGTTTGTACTTTGGTTACAATCCCTTGTATTGGTCAATGCAGACTATACGCAGAAAAGTAATACGTTTCTTAGCAGCAAGAAATGAATAAGACTTCCAGAGTCTAGAGTTCACGGACGCTTAGGGGTCCAGATATTCCAAAATGAGGGGAATGCACTTAGAGGCTAAAGGAAGTAGGTGGATGAATCCAACCGTCCAACCAGTGACACTCTGAAGCAGGTAACAGCAATGTGTGAAGTAGTCTAGCAACTGCTTCACACGAGTTCAAGATTCTAATGCTCTGCAAAGGCAGTACACACTAGTAACTTAAACAAGAGCATTAATGGCAGGACTATTGACAGACAATCTCACCCTGTAGATTTGTAGTCGCATGAGGCAGATATTACACTCACGCCCAAAGCAGGAATATCACTACTTTGAGTGCAATCAAGTACAGTTACACAACTGTAAAAGATCCTTGAACTGGTAATCAACAGTTACTGAGATAGAGGATGACACTGTATGTCACTCTAGTCACACTGGTGTGCAGAAGATGGGTAGAAGTGGTAGAATATGTTGCTATTTCAGAGGCAGAATGGCCTCCTTATATATTGTATTTACAGGGGCTGAGTAATGGTTCTGGAATATTCTACCTATTAATAGATGGAAACTACTGGAAGGTTGTGGAAGGTGGAAGAAAGGGGTAGAATATTCCAGGCCAATCACAGGTTCTGATCACTGTGCTAACACTGATCAGGAGCTGAATAATGGTTCTGGAAAGTTCTATCTAATAATAGAAGGGAACAGCTAGAATGTTATGGAAAGGGGTAGAATATTCCAAGGCAATCACCTGATCTGATCACCCATCAGCTGATTTGATCCCTGAACTAGGCACTGATCAGGCAAAAAGAAGGGTGTCCACCCTGTTTTCTGCACTGGTTTGGACAGCCATGATTTATTGATCAGAGACATCTGAGCTTGAATTCAGGCTGAATGCCTGGTCCAAAGGGGAAGAGCTGGCTGTGTGAAGGTTTGTGGGTGCCTATGGGTCCACAACTGTAGCACAGCAGAAATAAATGATTCTGGGCCGAGTTCTGCATGGAATATTCCCGGAAAAATATGGAATTACAAGCATCAAATATATGCTGATATTTAGGAATGGAAAAGCAAAGAATAGCACATTGGTGCTGCATAAATGGAATTTGATAGGGAAAAGGTGGTTCCCATACAGCCACCAAGGAGCAAAGGGAGAGAGTCAGCAATTGTGAGGGCGACGCTGATGACGAGGCCACAACAACAAGATACTCAATAAGTGAGAGCCGATAAGAAATAATGCCAGCTGGTACAGCGGATATCCTCAGTCTATACAGCTGTTTCTGATAAATACATGGGACTTACCTGGTACAGCGGATATCCTCAGAGATCAAGCTGAGGGGATCACACTGCACCAAGGCGAGTCTTTATACTAAATGATGGAGACGGATAGGAGAACCAAGATAGGGGAGGAAAGATAGGGGAAGTGATAGGGGCAATGAAATAGGGGAGACGCACCCTGACAGGCTGCGCTGATAGGGGTGTCAAGAGAAAATACTAAAAATAGAATATGACTTATTTGAACCCTGACATCACCTCCCTCTTAATGCATGTCGTCTCGATATGCACTATCGTCCCATCCATCTCAAGAGAGACACACCCTGAAGCACTCTGCAAGGTCCCTTCTCACTCTCTGCCAAAGTAGAGCCCATGACAAGTGTTGATGGTGACTCTTCTCTGCCTTGGGGTAAAGTGGGATGGTGAACTCTCCAGGGGATATGGGATTGTTCGTGCTGAAAACTGCCCCAAGTATCATCTCCCTCCCTCATAGGTGACTTTACCGGCGAGCCCTTGGAAGGCATATGGTATGTCATAGTTGCCGATGAATAGAGGGTCCCCGATGTAGTATGTCTGGCGTCTGGATGGATTACGATGCCAGAAGGGGAAATGAACTTGTGGAGGTGGAGATGGGAGGTTATAATCCTCTACAGCACGTGCAGTATCCCTTGAGTCAACTGACCAAGTGATTGAGGGGTAGGAACGGAGTGAGCGTAGAGGGGTGGATTCAGACTGGTAAGGCATGGTGGGTTGGGTAGTGAACGATGATGGTTTTACTGAGGAAGGGGAAGTGGATTCACTGGCTTATATACAGTTAGTGGAATTTCGGCATGGATGAATTTGGTGAGCGCTAAGCTTCACTGTGCCTATTCTGCGGCTCTGAAATGTGTCCAATACCACGTGTTGGGTTCCTGCCAGCTGTCCAATCAAAGAGGACCTGTTTGGGAGGTTCTGTGAAGTTCTCAAAGCGTCTGAAGGGAAGAGCCGCATAGGTGGCTGCCGAGATACGCCTTGGGGCTTCAGGATTTTCCTGATGGAAGTCTGCAATGCGCCTTCTAGCCCCACTGGCATCCTTAGCTGGGATCCAGAGGTCGTCAGCAGCTCCATAGCCCTTCCAACGCACCAGGTATTCCAGTCTTCCTCGGAAAACTCTGCTGTCAAGGATCTTCTCAACTTCGTATTCCTGTACTCCATCTCGAATGACTGGAGGTGGTGGAGGAGATGACTGGCGTTCAGGGATGGGATCCTTTTCATAAGGACGGAGTAAGACAACAGAGAACACTGGATGAGTGCGGCCAAAGATTGGGGGAAGTCGTAGGCCATAGGCATTTCGTGAGACCACCTTATTAATCACATACGGTCCTAACCATTTGTGATCAAGTTTCTTGGTTGGATGGGTGGTGGTGATATTTTGTGCATTGAGCCAGACCTTGTCACCAAGTTTGTATACTGGGGCTGCTTGCCGATGGGCATCATAGAATCGTGCCATATCATCTGCTGCCTTTTCCAGGGCGGAGCGAGCCTCAGTGGTGGCTGTCTCCATACGCTCAGTGAATTCTTCCAGTGCTTCAAGTCGTGTCTCTCGGATTGGCTCTAACCCAAGCCTTGGGTGTTGGCCTGTATCAAGCATGAAGGGGGTTGATTGCGTGGAGGAGTGGATGCGGTTGTTGTATGTGAATTCGGCAAGAGGAACCCACTCAATCCAGTCATCCTGGCGCTGATTGACGAAAAGCCTCAAGTATTGTTCAATTTCTTGATTGACCCTTTCCGTCTGACCATCGGTTTGTGGATGATATGCTGTGGATGCTGCAACCTTGATCCCCAAAAGCTTATTGAGCTCACGCATAAATTGAGAGACAAACTGGGTGCCACGGTCACTGATGATCTCCTCAGGAAGGCCGTGGTGTTTCCACACATGGTCTCTGAAAAGTCGTGCAACTCCTATGGAGTTGATGTCAGAGGTGGTAGGGATAACATGTGCTCGTTTGGAAAGACGGTCCACAACGACAAGGAGTGCATCATAGCCATGGCTGATGGGTAGTTCTACAATAAGGTCAACAGATATCACTTGCCACCTCCGATCTGGGACACGATTAGGCAGGAGTTTACCCATAGGAGGAGCAGGGAAAGTTTTTGTCCGATTGCAGAGGTCACATCCCTTGACGTATTTGGCAATGTATCGTCCAAATCCAGGCCACCAGTAGCTGCGGGATACAAGTTCTGTTGTTCTCCAGCGACCAGGGTGACCTGTAATGTGAGTATCGTGGTGTGCCCTTACAATGTCATGGCGCAATTTTGGGTCAAGAGGGACATATACCTTGCCACGATAGAGGACGAGTCCATTCTCCTCGGTCCATTCCTGTCCTCGTAAATTCCGAGAGGGGCCAAGTTCCTTAAGAGCCTTTACAACCTTTTCATCTCTGTTGGTGCAGTTCCGCACACGTTCCAGGAATATGTCTCCTTCTCCTGTGATCATTTGAGCTTCTGGCCCTGGATAGGTGGATGTCGCATCGATGTGGAACAGCTCAGGGCCAAGAAGAACCTGGTTCTGGTTATCTTCCTCCCCCCGCTTATGATCTACACGTCGTGAGAGGGCATCAGGTTTGGCTGAATGTCGTCCAGGACGGTGGATCAGTTCAAAGTCAAAACGAGAAAGGTATAGTGACCAGCGAGCTTGTCGACGATTGAGATTTTGAGCTGTACGGAAATATGTGAGGTTTTGATGGTCGTTAAGGATTTCAATCTTGTATTTGGTCCCTTCCAAGATGTGGCGCCATTCTTCTAGTCCACGGATGACTGAGAGCAATTCCTTATCATGGATGGCATAGTTGCGCTCTGCATCTGAAAGGCTCTTGGATACAAAACCTACCGGCCTCCATTTCTCATCGTCACAGAGTTGAGATAGAACAGCACCTGTTGCATATGCTGAAGCATCTGTCTCTAGTCGAAAATGCTTGGTTTGATCTGGGAGGACAAGGATTGGAGTTGACGTGACAAGCTGCTTGAGTTTATCAAAGGCTTCTTGTTCTGGGCCATCAGGTATCCAAGACCACTGTGTATCTGCCTTTGTTAACCGATTCAGAGGCTTTGCGATATGTGAGAAGTCCTCAATGAAGCGACGATAGAAATTGATGAAACCCAGGAAGGATTTGACTTCTGTCACATTGCGTGGTGTGGGCCAGTCCCTGACTCCCGCCACCTTAACTGGGTCCATAGCTACCTGTCCCTGTGAGAGAATCAATCCAAGATAATCTACCTTCTGTTGCGAGAAAAGGCATTTCTCTGGTTTGAGGTACAGGTGGTTGGCCCGAAGAATTTCAAGGACAGATTGCACAATCGTGTGGTGTTGTTCTAGGGATTCAGTGAAAATGAGGATGTCGTCCATGAACACTACCATAGTGCCATCGTCAATGAGCTCCTTGAAAATGCCATTCATCATCGTCTGAAAGGTTGCTGGGCTGTTTGTGAGACCAAAGAACATGACCAGGGGTTCAAATAGACCACGATTGGTTCGAAAGGCTGCCTTCCACTCATCGCCCTCTTTAATACGCACATTGTTATATCCCCATCGGATGTCAAGCTTGGTAAAGTACTTGGCATTGGCTGTGGCAATTTTATTCATGATGTCTGGTACCAGGGGTAGTGGGTAGGCATTCTTGATTGTGATATCATTCAGCTTGCAGTAGTCTTGCACAAAACGAAGATTACCGTCCTTCTTCTTCACAAAAAGACAGGGGATGCCATGGGTGACTTGGAAGGACGTATACGATGATTCCGTAGGTTCTCCTCAAGGAATGAGTCCAACTCCTTCTGCTCATTTGGGGACATTGGATAGACCTTTGTGCTGAAGGGTTGTGCTCCTGGAGTGAGTTCAATAGCGTGGTCCCACAGTTTTCGAGGTGGAAGTTGGTCAAAGGACTCCTTTGCAAAAACATCCTTAAATCCCCAGTACGCCTTTGGGACAATCTCCTCAAAGGTTTTGACTGGAGTGGATTCTGCAGCCTTCTGTGCGAGCTGTTGAGAAACTGTTGAACCAGCATAGATATTCTCCAAGTCTTCTTCTACAAAGATAACAAATGTTCGGTCTCCCTCGTATTGGGGTTGCCCGTGTGAGTTCTTGCCATTTGAAGGAGTTGTACCAAGCGAATGCTCTTTGTGTTCTGGTACTTCTCCACATGAATCAGGGCAGCGAGTCATCTGTACCTTTCCTGTACGCCAGTCTACCTCTGGGTTGTGCTTCACAAGCCAGGTGTGCCCAACAATTATGCCAAAGGTTCCCAGGCTTGTGACTGAAAATGTGGCACGTTCAGTATGGGTCCCATATGTGCAGATGAGATCGACTTCTTCCTTGATTGAACCTGCTTCATTTGGGGTCCCATCAATGTTATAAACAGGTATGGCACGTGGTAGAGGGCGTGTTCGAAGTTTCTCTGCTTTGACATATTCTGCATCAATGAACATTCCTGTAGCACCACTATTGAGGAGTGCATCCACAGCTAGAGGGTATCCAGTGTCTACCGAGTGGATTTTCATGGGAATTCTTGTACATCGACGGATGTCTGCAGATCGAAGGTAGAGACGAGGAGGGTCATCATGTTTAGCTGAAAGTTGAGAAGGGGTTTCAGGCATGGCTGTTTTGGTTTCAGTCTGATGGACAAGGGAGTGTGCGTGTAACATATCGCTTGTGAGCCCTACAGTACATGATTCAAGAACTGAAAACCGGTTTGTCAGGCAGGGCATGCTCTTCACTGCTGACTGGCCTGAAAATCCTGCTTCTCCTCTTGCTTTGGAATTACTGCCTTCTGCGCTTCTTCCTTGGCCTTCAGTGCAGCTGCTACTGACTCTGATATCATGCCTGCAATTGCTGTTTGTGTGAGATCAGCTCGGATACGTTCCTTGCGTGGTTCAGGGCATGCTGGGGATATATGGCCACGCTTTCCACAGTTATAGCACGTCCGAGTCTCAATGCGATGGCGGTTGGAGTCAATATCCATAGGTGCAGCACCATTAGAGGTTGCCAAGGTAGTTGGTACAGAGATGACCGGAGTGCTGTGAGGGCGGGATGGGGTAGAGCGGGCAGGAGTGAGGGAAGTCTGAGCACGTCTCACTTCTAGAAGACGACGGTGGTTGCGGTCAATTTGACAGGCCGCTTCCTTCCATGCCTTGAGATTGGATGGGAGGGATGGCTGTGCATGGATCTTGTCAAGAATCATTGCAGGGAGCCCTCGGGCATAGGCATCTTCCAGTGCTGCATCATTAAACCCAGTCCTTCCTGCTAGTATCTCAAACTGTGCCGTGTATTCATCCACTGACATGCCAGGTGTCATCCTAAGATCGTGTAGCTTTGTTCGTGCTGTTCGAGAGCGGTCAGGGTCCCCAAAAGCGTTCTCCACTTGCTTAATGAATTCCTCCAAGGTGGAGAGCGGTGAGGTCCTGTCAATGACTGCCTGTGTCTCATTGTGCGCCCATACTTCAGCAGAACCTCCTGTCATAAAAGAGAGGGCATAGAGGATCTTGGTCCGCTCATCTGGGAAAGATGTAGGCTGGACTGCAATGGCAAGCCTGATAGAGCGAATGAAACCTTCCGTCTCTGCACGATCTCCATTGAATTTGGCTGGTTCAGCTGCCCTTATTGGGTGAACGGATGACGATGTAGGAGAAGGTGTGGGAAATGAGGTGGTCTGAGAGATGGTCTGTGCTGCAGCGATGGCGGCAGCAGTGGCAGCATCTGCTAGGTTGTTCTGGACATTGGCGAACTGGCTTTGGAGGTGCTGGTTCTGGAGTTGCAGCTGCTGGAGCTGCTGCGCCTGGGTGTTGAACAACGCTCGCAGAAAGCCACCACTTTCACCTAGAGTGTCCCAATAGGCTTCAGTGAGCTGATCGGTCATGGTATCGGTGAAGTAGTTAATAGGGAAAGTGTTATGAGGTGTGGGGTCGTCTTATGAGCTTGATCTTCTGTGAGGGCGACGCTGATGACGAGGCCACAACAACAAGATACTCAATAAGTGAGAGCCGATAAGAAATAATGCCAGCTGGTACAGCGGATATCCTCAGTCTATACAGCTGTTTCTGATAAATACATGGGACTTACCTGGTACAGCGGATATCCTCAGAGATCAAGCTGAGGGGATCACACTGCACCAAGGCGAGTCTTTATACTAAATGATGGAGACGGATAGGAGAACCAAGATAGGGGAGGAAAGATAGGGGAAGTGATAGGGGCAATGAAATAGGGGAGACGCACCCTGACAGGCTGCGCTGATAGGGGTGTCAAGAGAAAATACTAAAAATAGAATATGACTTATTTGAACCCTGACAGTCTGCCCTCCTCCTCTAATCCTAACTCTCCTCTTTATCTAAACCCTTATCCAACACCAACTCGTATACAAACTCGTTTCGAATCGTATCGACCTCGTGACAAACTGACCTCATTCAAGCTGAGCAACATGTCTACTTCAACAATTTGACAACAACAACAACTCGAGGACGACCCGTCTACTCCTTTGGCTGCTCAACCAGAGCAACCTATTGCCCCTATCACTCCTGGCTTCTTGCACACTAGATCCCCACTCACTCCTGTGATCTTGACCAGACATTTACTACGGATGAAGAGATTAGTGCTGCTGATGCCTCTTTTGCTGTGGAAGTTGATCAGACTAACCATGCACTTACCAATTGGACTTTTGATGGACCCCTGATCACAGGACCATTACAAAATGTCTTCGTAGTGCCTGGTAAGCCTTTGAAAAGCTTCAGTGCAGCAAGAGTACGGAGAGAGGTCAGACTTGATCCCCTACTCTCTTCCAGAAGAGATTCACTCCTTAGCATTGCAGAGATGAGCTTTAATCGTGCGGAAGCACCAGGTACTAGAGCTCTGAATCGTCTTGCTACTGGACTCTTCAGGAAAGAATTAGCATTACTCAATGTGGTACTGCTCGGACATCCTGGACGAGTTAGTCAGCATGGTAGTACGGGGTATTATCTTGATCCATGGAAGTATAAGCAACTGTTAGACACTCTTAATCATATTGCAAATGAGAGAGAAAGTGTTCTGCAGCAGATGAAACTTCCTCCTCCTACTGTCCCTACATTGCCTTCGGAATGGCCTAGTGACTCCCTTTGGAGTTCCAAAGACCTGGAAGTGCTTTGTGTTACACTACGTGAAGATGTAGAAAACTTTTTGGCATTTTATTGGGATGCTGTATCCAAGTACAAGGGTTCTTGGAAACCAGTAAAGGATGACTTTCTGTCTCCTGCTCTCCCAGACATTTCTGAGATGTCTTCTGACATTAATGGTTTCAAAATTCGCTTCGCTGCTGCCCAAGCTGCTTTGCAGAGAAAGGTTGCTGCGGATACTAGTTTTTATGAAGCTAAAGTCATTAATGCATCGGTGAATCCTGTCCTTGGACATGATCTTCCCACTCTTGCAGCTATGCCTGTCAGGGATGCTCAGCAGTCAACTGTTGCCTATACTGTTAAGGAAGCTCCTTTGATTTCCAGATTGGATCAAGGAGAAAAATTTCCAGTTGATCATGAACGGATTAGACAGAGACAGTCTGCGGTTTACAACCGTGGTCCCAGACCCTCTACTCTTTTCAATTCTCCTTACCATCAGGATCCTAGTAAACTTACGGGATCTGCAGGTTTGGAAGAAATGTTCTATACTCCTCCTCAAGTTCAGAGCAGGGGTACTTTAGGCATTCCAGAATCCATTAGGGTTCCTCACGGAACTTATGGAGCTTCTGGAGGAGGTGCTCCACCTCCTGGAGGAGAACCTCCTGATGATGACGGATCATCTGGTCCCCCTCATACACCTAATCCATTTTTGCCTAGACCATCATTGCCACATAGAAGTGGAAGGAGTAATCCTCCCCCTCTGGGTAGGCATGGAGGCTCAGGTCCTCCTGATGGAGGTGATGGTGGAGGTTACGGTCATAGTCCAGACTGGGGGGATCTTGATCAGAGAAATCCTAATCTCGGATTAGACGCTCCAGTGACTCAGAGCAAGCTGGAAGCTTACTTTGATAACAAGTTGCGTCAGGACTTAGTCCCTGAGTGGGATGGAAACCCTGACAGTTTGGCTCAATGGATATTGAAAGTAAATCATTTGGCTCAGCGATCTCCTATGGTCTTCAAGCAATTGGGACAAATTATCCCTTTGAGGTTGCGTAAAGGAGCTGAGAGATGGTTTTTCTCCTTACCATTGTCATATCGCCAAGAAGCAACTGAGGACTGGAAGTCCATCAGAGAAGTCATTGGTTCATACTATATGAACAGAGCCTGGTTGGATAGGCAGAAAGCTAGAGCAACTCGTGCTACTTTCAGAGAGCCTGGCTTTACTAATGAGACTCCTAGTGAGTATTACGTTAGAAAGTCAGAGCTATTGAGACTGGTCAGCAAGCTGTCAGACTCAGAGCTTATATTGGAAATCATGAATGGTGCTCCACCATATTGGCACACAGTCATTGATGCTCACAGGTGTTCATCTGCAGTGGAATTCCAAACTGCTATCAAGTATCACGAGGAATCATTGTCACATGCTCCTTTCTCTTCAGGAGACAACCTGGAAAGACGTATTAGAAATTTGGAAAATTCTTTGCATCAAACCAAACCTAGGTTTGACTCGAACAGATCTTTTAGAGATGCTAGAGCTCATCTGGTTGGATGGTCATCCAAATTGAATCCTCCAAAATTCCCTCGGGATGATTCTAATGTGTCTAAAAATTCCACACCTGAATCCAAAGGAGCTAGACCTTGCAGGCATTGTGGCAGTAACAAGCATTGGGATAATGAGTGCAAACATGCCAGTTCAGCATCTCGCTCTGCCCATACACGTTACACGGTTTCTAATGAAGAAGCTAATGC
The DNA here is from genome assembly GCA_025174535.1 of Cantharellus purpuraceus. Classification (NCBI taxonomy): domain Eukaryota; kingdom Fungi; phylum Basidiomycota; class Agaricomycetes; order Cantharellales; family Hydnaceae; genus Cantharellus; species Cantharellus purpuraceus. The sequence continues at coordinate 383,675 of JALBUN010000048.1, forward strand.
AGACCTTGCCTATGAGGATATGTACCTTGAATCACTTCATGAATCAGAAGTGGATTTAAGTTCAGACAATGCTCATGTTAATAATGTTGCGACTGAGAATATCCCTGAAGAACCTTCATCGGATCAACAGGAATCTGCTCAGGATACAGAGGCACATTGTCAACTTGCTAAACCAGCCATGAGCTTGCTGGAAAGTATGTCCCGACTGGGGGGATCCTGTCAGGGTTCAAATAAGTCATATTCTATTTTTAGTATTTTCTCTTGACACCCCTATCAGCGCAGCCTGTCAGGGTGCGTCTCCCCTATTTCATTGCCCCTATCACTTCCCCTATCTTTCCTCCCCTATCTTGGTTCTCCTATCCGTCTCCATCATTTAGTATAAAGACTCGCCTTGGTGCAGTGTGATCCCCTCAGCTTGATCTCTGAGGATATCCGCTGTACCAGGTAAGTCCCATGTATTTATCAGAAACAGCTGTATAGACTGAGGATATCCGCTGTACCAGCTGGCATTATTTCTTATCGGCTCTCACTTATTGAGTATCTTGTTGTTGTGGCCTCGTCATCAGCGTCGCCCTCACACAGACGAGTGTGACTATAGAACTTGTCTTCTGGAAATTCCAGATCGGTTTGTTCCAGATTACGAGAAACTATATTGAGTAAAGACTTAGTGATAGAAGGTCGGGTTATATCTGCAATGGTGCTTAGAATCTACACTCTAGACACTGCTTAAGCAATTCCCAGAGTGTCCACCAAATGTTTTGGAACCCGCAAAATTATGGTGTTAGGGCAAACTCTAAATCACCACAATTCCGTGAATGAACAGCTGAGAAGAATATCAAACCCTGCTGCAGCACAACTCCAGAAACAATTTAACGTTTGTACTTTGGTTACAATCCTTTGTATTGGTCAATGCAGACTATACGCAGAAAGGTAATACGTTTCTTAGCAGCAAGAAATGAATAAGACTTCCAGAGTCTAGAGTTCACGGACGCTTAGGGGTCCAGATATTCCAAAAAGAGGGGAATGCACTTAGAGGCTAAAGGAAGTAGGTGGATGAATCCAACCGTCCAACCAGTGGCACTCAGAAGCGGGTAACAGCGATGTGTGAAGTAGTCTAGCAACTGCTTCACACGAGTTCAAGCTTCTAATGCTCTGCAAAGGCAGTACACACTAGTTACTTAAACAAGAGCACTAATGGCAGGACTATCGACAGACAATCTCACCCTGTAGATTCGTAGTCACGTGAGGCAGATACTACACTCACGCCCAAAGCAGGAATATCACTACCTTGAGTGCAATCAAGTACAGTTACACAACTGTAAAAGATCCTTGAACTGGTAATCAACAGTTACTGAGATAGAGGATGACACTGTATGTCACTCTAGTCACACTGGTGTGCAGAAGATGGGTAGAATATGATGATATGTTATTCTTTCAGAGGCAGAATGGCCTCCTTATATATTGTATTTACAGGGGCTGACTAATGCTTCTGGAATATTCTACCTATTAATAGATGGAAGCTACTGGAAGGTTGTGGAAGGTGGAAGAAAGGGGTAGAATATTCCAAGCCAATCACAGGATCTGATCACAGCACTAACACTGATCAGGAGCTGAATAATGGTTCTGGAAAGTTCTATCTAATAATAGAAGGAAACAGCTAGAATGTTATGGAAAGGGGTAGAATATTCCAAGGCAATCACCTGATTTGATCACCCATCAGCTGATCTGATCCCTGAGCTAGGCACTGATCAGGCAAAAAGAAGGGTGTCCACCCTGTTTTCTGCACTGGTTTGGACAGCCATGGATAGCCACATGTCATGTGATGATCTCCACGGAAAATAGTGCCCTGAGAGGCTGTGGTTGTTAAGTTACAGAATATTTATTGATCAGAGACATCTGAGCTTGAATTGAGGCCAAATGCCTGGTCCAAAAGGGGAGAGCCGGCTGCGCGAAGGTTTGTGGGCGCCTATGGGTCCACAACTGTAGCACAGCAGAAATAAATGATTCTGGGCCGAGTTCTGCATGGAATATTCCCAGAAAAATATGGAAAAATAGAGAATATTTGAATAAGTCCATTCCAGGTACAAGCATCAAATATATGCTGATATTTAGGAATGGAAAAGCAAAGAATAGCACATTGGTGCTGCATAAATGGAATTTGATAGGGAAAAGGTGATTCCCATACAAGTGGCACTCTGAAGCGGGTAACAGCAATGTGTGAAGTAGTCTAGCAACTGCTTCACACGAGTTCAAGATTCTAATGCTCTGCAAAGGCAGTACACACTAGTAACTTAAACAAGAGCATTAATGGCAGGACTATCGACAGACAATCTCACCCCGTAGATTCATAGTCACGCGAGGTAGATACTACACTCACGCCCAAAGCAGGAATATCACTACTTTGAGTGCAATCAAGTACAGTTACACAACTGTAAAAGATCCTTGAACTGGTAATCAACAGTTACTGAGATATAGAGGATGACACTGTATGTCACTCTAGTCACACTGGTGTGCAGAAGATGGGTAGGATATGTTACTATTTCAGAGGCAGAATGACCTCCTTATATATTGTATTTACAGGGGCTGAGTAATGGTTCTGGAATATTCTACCTATTAATAGATGGAAACTACTGGAAGGTTGTAGAAGGTGGAAGAAAGGGGTAGAATATTCCAAGCCAATCACAGGTTCTGATCACTGAAATAACACTGATCAGGAGCTGAATAATGGTTCTGGAATGTTCTATCTAATAATAGAAGGAAACAGCTAGAATGTTATGGAAAGGGGTAGAATATTCCAAGGCAATCACCTGATCTGATCACCCATCAGCTGAATTGATCCCTGAACTAGGCACTGATCAGGCAAAAAGAAGGGTGTCCACCCTGTTTTCTGCACTGGTTTGGACAGCCATGGATAGCCACATGTCAGGTGATGATCTGCATGGAAAATAGTGCCCTGAGAGGCTGTGGTTGTGAAGTTAGAGAATATTTATTGATGAGAGACATCTATTCAGGCCGAATGCCTGGTCCAAAAGGGGAGAGCTGGCTGTGTGAAGGTTTGTGGGTGCCTATGGGTCCACAACTGTAGCACAGCAGAAATAAATGATTCTGAGCCGAGTTCTGCATGGAATATTCCCGGAAAAATATGGAAAAATAGAGAATATTTGAATAAGTCCATTCCAGGTACAAGCACCAAATATATGCTGATATTTAGGAATGGAAAAGCAAAGAATAGCACATTGGTGCTGCATAAATGGAATTTGATAGGGAAAAGGTGGTTCCCATACAAGTAGTGATATTCCTGCTTTGGGCGTGAGTGTAGTATCTGCCTCACGTGACTACAAATCTACAGGGTGAGATTGTCTGTCGATAGTCCTGCTGTTGGGGTATATGCAGTTCTAAACTACTTCAAATAAGGACTATTATTTAGTAGTTTAAAGGTATTTCAAATGTTCTATTGAATGTACTTATATTTCGCTTTTTTGTGTATTTGAGCCCACAAGTGTACACAAGGGGTCAGTTGCTGATATAATCTGTCATTCAAGTCCGATGAGCACTCACGCACAAGCGAACGACATGCGCATTACATAATCATCAGAGTTCATGCACTTCAGCCAAAAGTGGCCACAGAAGCTTCTGACACCTTCCTGGACCTTCCACAAGGTTCCCCAGCCTTCTCTTTCCTTCCAGGGCTTCCCTAAGCGCCAGGAATGTTCTCTGATTAGTTACATAAGCTAGATAGTCCATGTATATAAAAAGGGCTGCAACAGCAGTGCAATAAATAAGATCTTTTTACCACACACACACAGCAGTGTCTACTCAAGCATTGAGTAATCATCACATAAGCATCATGCTTATATCAGCTACTCTTAGTGTATATTAACCTTGATTGACTCTCGGAGAAGCCAGAAGTTATTATATTACAAGCACAGCAGGCTCTAATATTAATCAAACTCGGAGAAGAGGTTAATACGGAGTAACTGATTAGTAATTAACACACTACAAGCCCACTTGGAGCAGTAAGTGTATTAATTGTTATTCATTGATCAAGAACCTTATACGTGTAATTGAGACTCTGAGGTTAGTCAAATTATCACGTATCGGGCTATTGGTTATAATCAAGAATCTTGCACGTTTAATTGAGACTCTGAGGTTAGTCAGGCTAATACGTACTAGGCTATTGATTGGTCAAGAATACTGCACATTTAATTGAGACTCTGAGGTTAGTCAGGTTAACATGTACTTTGCTATTGATCGGTTGGTTCAATTGTGGGCATTTCAATAAATCAACAACACAGTCTATTAACTCACCTCTTTGAGACGAGATTAATATCCCTTGACTGTTGATTCTATCATGGATAAACACGTACAGTGAATACGCTTGTTCAGAAGGAAGTGTTCAAGTGCATATCTATCTTTTTACGTTGAAGGGATTATTGTTAGCTTTAATCCACTCAACCCACGGTACTAAGGCACTAGGTTACTTCCCCCTTTGAAGTATCTGAACCCTTCAACACCTGTCAATCTTTGACTTTACATTGCATCAGCAGTAAAGCGTGAACTACACGTGACAAGCATAAATCTCTATTGCTTCACTTCCTGTGGCAACATTGATTGTGATTGTTCACCGGAGTATAATTTCTTAATTGGGTTCTCCGTTAAAATAGTTTCAAGCTTATTGCTAGCCTTGAAAGGTCATACATCCTCGGGCTAAACTTAGATTGTGATTAACACCACAGTTTAGGTTGAAGTTCATGGTTCCAAAACACCTGCCATTAGTGCTCTTGTTTAAGTTACTAGTGTGTACTGCCTTTGCAGAGCATTAGAAGCTTGAACTCGTGTGAAGCAGTTGCTAGACTACTTCACACATTGCTGTTACCCGCTTCAGAGTGCCACTGGTTGGACGGTTGGATTCATCCACCTACTTCCTCTAGCCTCTAAGTGCATTCCCCTCTTTTTGGAATATCTGGACCCCTAAGCGTCCATGAACTCTAGACTCTGGAAGTCTTATTCATTTCTTGCTGCTAAGAAACGTATTACCTTTCTGCATATAGTCTGCATTGACCAATACAAAGGATTGTAACCAAAGTACAAATGTTAAATCATTTCTGGAGTTGTGCTGCAGCAGGGTTTGATATTCTTCTCAGCTGTTCATTCATGGAATTGTGGTGATTTAGAGTTTGCCCTAACACCATAATTTTGCGGGTTCCAAAACACAGATCCCCATGCACATGAAATCTATACTCCATTTGGAAACCATCACATCTCCATTTATCTGTCCAATTGTCACCACTGAATCTTGCCCATCTGTCTCCAGTTCTGATTGATGCATCAGCATCACCATAGGAACCCAGACATCTGTCCCTGTTGGACTTTCATGTAAGGCTGTCAGCCTCAGAGACCCATCACCGGAGTAATTATTATTAGATCTCAAATATGTATTTAAGTTGCCTGACTGGGGACTTCATTCCCCAGTTTGAATATCTAATCACGCCTAGTTCCTAAGTCTGATCCTAACTATCTAAGTCATACTCCATCTCCAAAATCTCAGACACCAGTATTAGTGAGGGTGCAGCACATAAGCTGAAGCCAAGTCCGTTCTGACCTCTACAACGCACCCTGATTCCCGCTCTGACTCTGACCCAATCTCTGACCCCCAATTGGACCTAGTGCATAACAGCATTGACCAATACAAGGGATTGTAACCAAAGTACAAATGTTAAATCATTTCTGGAGTTGTGCTGCAGCAGGGTTTGATATTCTTCTCAGCTGTTCATTCATGGAATTGTGGTGATTTAGAATTTGCCCTAACACCATAATTTTGCGGGTTCCAAAACAAAGACAAAGAGCATGGTGAATATTAGTATCTGAAAGTTTGTTTGGATGAACACCAGGAGACTTTGGAAGGTGTGATGAGTGTTTAGAGCATAGTCTGGAGATAGTAGCATTGGATACACCAGTCTGGGATGAGATTTGATAGCCTGAAATGTCTGAATCAAGGAGGGAAAGGATATGAGTCTGTAGAGAGGGAGACAGAGGCTTCATGATGATGTAGAGTAGATCAACAAGCTGTTGTAGTCTATTTGGCTATTGTTTAAGAGTCATGTGATATAAAGGAATCATTATATGCCAAATATGTCACAACAGGTATTGTCTGGAGGTCCACAAAAGCAGATTTTCAGTCACAGATCAGCTGGCCAAAAAACTGTTTCAATGATATGACTGGATTAATGTTTCCATATCTCTATCAGATCACACATGATCAACATGATTCAACAAATGCCTTGAGGATAAGATGCATTACTATATACAGTAATATTTTGGATATTTTACCAAATTTATTTGTTAGGTTATGGCACTGTAAAGTCAAAACAAGCAAAATTGAAATGGTTTTTTGAGTCACTGTATAAGAAGCCAACCCATGCCCCATGGGTGTGTCTAAGGGGCTTGGGTGTGAGCTATCCCATGCTATGAGGGCAGTCTCCAATGGTGTTATACTTCTGATAGCATGGTATAACTTTGGCCCAGCTATCCCATGCAATCATTGTGACCATATTATAGGGTCACACACTTTGGATACCCCCCTCCAGTCAGTCAGTCATGCCCTGTCACAGAGGAAGAGGTGGTCCAGGATATAGTTGAGCTTGGTCACTTGGGTTCAAGGTCATTGAATGATGCTTTGTTTCCTTGAGGAATAATACACTGAACTGAGGATTTTCTGCCAGGTTATGATGGGTATGTTAATGTCCTTTGATCTGGGATGTAAGTATTGCTGCTGCCCCTCCAGTTGAGAGGCAGAGAGCACCTGCAAGGGCAAGCAAGTCATCCTTTCACTTGTAATGTGAGAATAGGTTATTAAAAACCCTGTTAGTTGCTTCATCAAGAAGACATCCATTGCATGCAATGCTTTCAGCATTTTTCTGTGCTTCCTTCTCAGAGGTAATGCACATCTGCTCTTGCTATTCATTTTCCACAACCTCAAACTAGGCATGGAGGTCTGATCCAGTGACAAAACATCCCTTGATTTTTGTTGATTTGCAGGTTTTCCTTTTAGTTTCATTGGCAAGTTGAATTTGTATGTCATTAAGCTCCCGTTTGATCATGGTACAGTGCACTTGAGCAGCTGCAGTCTGCACCTTTTGGAGCTTAAGCATCATGTGTGTTGTCCAGTGCTGCTGATGGTATTTACACAGTTCTGAAAGCAATTGCTCACAGTCCAGGCACTGGTCCTCTTCATATCTAACTACTGAAGGCAACATGTGTATTAATACTGCTGCAGCTGAGCTGGAGTGGGTGGTTTGAGTGGTAGAAGACAGAGTACTACCTGTGTGAACAATGGACCATGAGGCATCATTTGAGGATGAAAAATCCTCATTGGTCCATGTGTCAGATTCATCAGAAAGATGATAATCTGAGTCATCTTCATGTGCAGTCTCAGCATCAGTGGGGATGGCAGGGGATGATGTCCACATCTCAGGGGGATGAGTCTGGGACCACAGCAGTAGCTGAGTTGCTTTACTTGGTGCAAAGTCCTCATTGGTGAATATAAATGAATCAAGGGGAACAAGGTCAGTTTTTGCCCATGATTTCTTGATGATCCTCAGGGTAATACATGTTCAGGCTTGCATGTATTCATGTATTACATTGTATCAGTTGATAGGGATGTTTTCAAGCACCTGCTGGTCACAGATATCCATCCATGCTTTTTGAATATGTGAAAAGGCACCAATGTCAAGGGGTTGTAGTTTATGTGTACACTTCAATGGGAAGCAGATAAGAGTGACTTCCACCTCCATCATGTTAAAAGCAGTATGCTTTATTTCCAGGTTTTCATGTGATTCATGACCATCAAGGAAAAGGATTGGTTTATTTGGATTAACTCAATGGCTTGCCACATAAGGGATGAACACTTTAGCAAACCAAAGATATCATTGTTTGTCCAACCTGATGGTGTGGTACTTACACTGCAACAGTGCACTTTACCTCAGTATGCCATAATGAAATAGAAACCAAATAAATATGCACCTGTCCACAGGTGCATTAATGCCTCAAATGTCAGGCAACAGACCCTCATTCAACATGAAGGCAGGAGGGACAGCATCCCCTGTGGCAGAAACACACTCCAAAATTGTCACAAGTTCAAGGTTATCACTACTGATCCTGTAGCAATTTCTAGAACCATGAAGGAAGTAGTGCTTTCTATTCCCAGTCTTTCACCTGCCACCCATTTGAATTCCCTTCTCATCTTCATTCCACTCATGCTCTGGCAGTATATCCCCATATCTTTCCCTCAGCTTGAGCATCACATTGTTGAAAAATTCCACTATGATTTCCTTAGTGAAATGCTATGCATGCTTCAGGTCAAGCTTGTTGGCTTTTGCTGCTATAAGTTCAGGATGTCACTTCTGAAAATTATACAGCCATTTCTTCCAAGGATATGTGCCAGTTAGTTGTTGTGCATGTGTGTGGAATGCTACACCATTGTAAGGTCATCCAGTACTTGATGACTGTTTGCACCATTCAGCAAGAACTAATTCCTGTGTGGGTGTAAGGATTTGCTGCTCTAAGTGGGCCTCCCCCCAGCTTTTATGTCAGTTCTTAGCCCTGTCAGTGAGCATTGCAACCTGCTTAGTGAGACAATAAGAGGTAACACATGCAGAAAATCTGGTTTATTACTCACATTTTCCTGCCTGCAGCTCTCCTGAATGACTGATATTTACTGTTAAGAACCCCCTCTATTGCAGCTTTAACCCATCCTTCGTAGTTAGGATTGTTGGTCCTTCGATGTTTGTATGCCATGGTCAAACAGTCTGCCGTTGCAGCCACATTGAAACACCGTTATGGCATGGCAAGGCGTGACAGAATCCTCCAAACTGGATCTCTCACAAAACTATCTTTGAGGGCTTTTTTTTTTACCAACATGTATAATGCTACAATACATTTGTGTCTGTAAATCTTTTTTGGCCATATAGAAGAAATTTGGCCAGCTATACTCAATGACCGACTGGGGGAGGGTGTCCGAAGTGCATGACCCTATAGTATAGGCACCGGGCTATGCCGAATTTACCATTTTCCCCTGATGCAGGCATGCTGGTTGGTATACAAATAGATCAACAGTATTTGGCCGTGAAGTGATCTTGCTATCCATGGGTTATTGACTTATGCTCCCGCAGTGCAGCCACTGGCAGACTTCGATGGTCAGTGATGGCTCGCACGCTAGGTATAATTGTTGGTGACATTCCAGGGCACAAATGGCACGAAAATGCCTTGGAGCTGGTTCACCCATTACTTCAAGATTTTAGCATGAACCTTCCCGATTACGTTCATCCCTTATTAGACTGAGCTCTCAAATTTTGTTCCATCTATTCGAGGAAAATTCACAATACACAAATATCGACCTTCTCATTCGTATCATTGCCCGTAATCCGTTCTTGGGCTAATTATGACCCCCCCGTGCACTTCAGGGCAGTTTGACCTACTGGTGGATTACCTTCTGTATATGCATAAAGGAATGCTCGTCTATGATTTAGAAATTGGGTATGATTTAATCGGGGACACTTGTAAAGTTTTAGAGTGGCTGGGTGGCTCGCCAAGTACCCAGGACCGGATGCGCGATTACATTTACGCAATGCACTCCTGTGGGCTGCGTGTGCAGTTCGGTCAGCAGTGGCTTCAATGGGTCGGAACAACGAATCATTCCGAGAGTGTTTCTCAAGTGAGCTTGCTTCCACAATTCTGTGGGATGCTACACAGAAGCCAGTCGACTATAACCAGTTGATGAAAAAGCCATTTTTCACTGGGTTTCAGCAATTACCCTACCTCAGATTGCTCTGCACCATTTTCCAAGAGTCCGTGTGGCAACTTCATCTTCTTCAAAATGGCCATGTCGATCACTGTCTCAAGATCGCAAACATACCATCCACCCATAGAGAAAAGACCTGTGGTGATTATGCTGTCCCTGTTGCACACATCTTTGCTGTCATTGACGCTTCGGCGAACAACATCCATTATTTCACGCGGTACAAGTCCATCTGAGTTGGCAACTTATTTTGCAAGTCTGGCATTACACATTCACCTGGGAACACAGCCCCGCCCGGTGGTTGCATACGCAAGGAGAAATTACAGTGTGGAAGAACACTTGATCGCGCTAGTCGAACAGGTTTGCCGTAAACTCGATGAGGAAGAGCAAAAGCGTGGACAGGATACCACTCAACACATATAAGAATGTGGCTCACTTGAGCCTCGAGGGATTCCCGCTTTAGGCAAGGAAATACGCAAGTTGTTGGATGCCGCCCGAAGAAGCATGTAGCATAGTGGATGCATCCACGCCTGCACTGATGGCTTGAAATTTATTGTGTCTGAGCTGTTTGGGAAATATATCACAAGCGTTCTGGAAACGTGAAGAAACTCAACTATTTGAGCTTCACCCATCACTGTCATCACATGATGCAGGTGCAGCGCAACCCCTTGTCAAAACTATTCGCGGCCTGTCGCTATGCGGGGAGATGGCGGGACCAGACAAAAAACACACTGTCGTTGTCTTGGCCCGGTCATTGGGGTTGCCGTGAATTGACATATGACATAGCACGACCAGGGTAATGCTCGAGTGCTCAACGCGTGCAAGAAATATAATTTCTTCGGGTATCGCGAGATCCGTGCTCCGGGCAAGCAAATACGTCAGCTACCGCGTACCATGTGGAAAGACGTGTGGCGCCTTCCGGAGGTATTCACATCATGCGGATGCAGGTGGTTTAGATGGCGGTCAAACTAAACAAAAAAAAAATCACGAAAACCTTCATACATTTTAACTTGGCCAAAACTGAATCATGAAGTAGAAATCTTTCATCAAACGCATAGGTTTCCGACTTCTTTCATGTTTGAGCTGCCGGCTATAGTGTAGGCTGTTAAATTAAGGATTGCTAATAAATTGTAATGACCCGTGCAGTGGCTGGACACAATACGTTTGATGGCTCCTTGATGCGTATGCGGCCTAGACACTATGAGCCAAATCATCCTGCAGCTGTTCTGACCACGCTGTAATTCTGTGTCTTCGCACCGTGACGGTTACTGAAACTCGCCACTCCTGCTAGGCTTCAACCTACATAAATCAAATCCAGTAGGACAAGTACATACATACCACTACAGTAAATACACCAATTTCTTTCTCGTGCTTATCAAGGACTCCACATACAGTGAAGTTTGTTTCGGGATTAGGTCAAGCGAGGAGAGGTCACCAGGGGGTCAAGTTCAAATCCAGACTCCACCACTCGGGCTGAACTTCAAATCTATCAATGATACCGATGGAACATATATCCAACAGAAAAGAGTGCTCATGGGGAGTTGGATGGGAGGACCTGTGTCTTGTTCCGCATCGCACGCAGTCCCTTTAATTTGGTAAGAATTTCAGAACAAACCCCGCAATACGGTAATTGCTGATCATGAATTGCTGATCCCTCCCCTTAGAGCCCCCCCGGCAATTGATATACCGATGCTGCGTCAGAGTCATATCTCTTTTGAGCCGCTGCTTTGTTTCCACTGCCACTACGTCAAGTACTGCGTTTAGTGCAATCTGAACTACGCTGGCGGTGCTGCTGTGCAAACAGGGTCGCCGATTGTGGTCCCATTTTTTTTTCGTATATACATGTCGACAACATACGACAACGAATAATAGAAAATGCTACTGATAGTCAAAGAGCCTGCCTGTGCGGATTGCGATCACCTTGGGCGCGGCATCAACCGCATATCGCATGTTGTGTCCTTGGCGAGAAGTGTAAGATGGACAAGACTTTGCTTATGGCTGTTATCGGTGGTAGGTGTAGGTGTAGGTGTTTCAGCCTGAAGTCGGAGAGAAGGAATGCCAGGAGTGACATCAGGTGACGGGGTCAGCTGGTTTTCTCACCCGTTTGCTTTGTATAGATGGTTACGAGAGCTGCGACCATAATTACTTGGGACCAGTAGCCAAGAACTACTGACCGACTTTACAAGCCTTTATGAGAGGAAATACCCCACAGATGCGACTGTATCTCGCAGGTGCATGGTAAGTTGTCTCCAAGACGGTAGGCGGCCAGACAAGGTTTAGAGTGTATAAAAAACTTGGGAAAGCTCATGTTATGCTATCGTGGTCGTCTCCTGACTCCTAATCGTTTGGACAAAATCGGCAGGCTATGTAGCCTAGCTGCGGATACGAAACGGGTCGAAGAATTATCACCGACTAGTGAGCATGACAACAAAGTACGCGTCTGGGACTCTGCGGAACCAGTTAGGTTTTGTGCTTGTATTGTTGGCGGTAAAAGTGATGAACTCTATTGTGTTTCTTATTTGAATGTAAGGGTGATTCGGGTTCAAAGAAAACGTGTCGCTGTCTTGTTATCTGGTAGTGTCAGGTTACTGTTTCCTCATGGGTCTATCTGGTCGTGGCACTGTTAGTAACGACTACCATAAGCTTCAACATACTCGTCATCGTTTTTACTCACTACTCTGCCTTGTGGTATCTGTTCTCTCGTACAGCCCAATGCATGTAAGAAGGTTTGTCTCGACACTACTCGTTCCAGTTGACAGATGCGTTACTATCTCATTGCTGACTCTGGCCATCACGCGGCCACTGAAACTTGACAGATGAACGATAGCCAGTATGTGCAAGCATGGCGTAGGGTGATCCATTATGACATCAATGGGGATTCAGGCTATTGGAAAGCTAGGCGTGGACTATATTGACCGGCGTCTGCATCAATACATCGGATCATAGACACATCAACATGAGCTCACCAGCCCGTGGATCCTGAATGAGCGGGTGGTTCGCTTGTATCTTGTCATTCTGATTGAACCTAGCATGTCAGTCGATGGGCCACGCAATTGAGCTGAATACTTGTGTTCCTAGTGATTGCGCGCAGTAACACCCATAAAAGAAGAGATGAAGGAAGAGATTAAGATAGAGTTGTTTACTAGAGTTGTTTCGAATATATCAAAATACGATGTTATCGGAGAGGTGCATCTGGTCATCTCGGGGGTGTGTGTACGCAGCGTCGTCTGGTCAACAGTCACATGAGCCACGTGAGTCAGTCAGTCAAGCTGTGCGCCACGGACTTCGAAGACGTCCAGTATCGATCGCATCCCCGTAAGTGACCTGCATGATGAGAGGCAATGATCGATGTTCATCGATCTTCACCTGGCGATTGCTGTATATGTATAAGAAACCAGTTTCCTGGACTCGGAGGCAGCTTGGCGCAATCTTACCAAAAAGCTACCGGCCCGCTGCATAGTTCCGGCAGGATCACAACGATATCAGCCTAGGGATAAGCTGCTTGCGGTATGACGACGTATAATGCGGTGCCTGCTGTCGACATTCAATCTTTTTAAGTGATGTTTGGGGACTTGGGCCCCCAGTCCCCCAACAGTGGCGCCGATTGGGCTGGAACACGCAATTAGTACTGGCGCTGGACCCCAAGTCTATGCTTTGGCCTTAAATATGAGTTGAGAGACGAGGCTTACGTGTCCCAACCACTCCTGCAGCTAGATCTCATCATGTCGTACCCACCAACGCAGGGCTGTTACGGTCGACAGAAGGCTGTCTTCATCGATTCATGGACACAGTCCTGTCTCACAAATGGCTTCCCAATGACCGATGGAAGTCTTGACAGTGGTGCGTTGCACGTTGCGCAGTGGCGATACTGAGTTCTCAAGAAAGACCCGTCTGCGTTGACGTGGTCGCCGCCTTACTATGGTCATCCACCTCCTAGACTCAGTTTATCCTTCCTTGTCATATTCAAATGTTCACCCTTCTTTCCGAGGAACTTCATCTCAGGATTTATCAGGTATTCAATTGAACCTAAACCTGAGTGTCGACTAACCGTTTTATGTTTCTCTGAGGCAACTATCCTCAAGACAACCGTTACTTCGAGACTGCTTCTGGCTCTGTCCATCGTATGTCTCTACCTCGAATGTCTTTGACCTAATCCGGAAGTCTTGTTCAAGCACATAGCTATGATATGATGGCTGGACCCTCCACCTCCAGCAGACCGTATTCTCAAGTACCAGTTCGTGCTTGTACCACCTTTAAATGTTGTGAATTGTAATATGCATAATGCAGGGCCCATACTCATTTTCCTCTACGTCACGCCGCCCCGCACCATCCCCAGGAGCCGAGCACGTCTACTCACAAATTACCACTCTCACACATAACCAAATTGTCAACGCGTACGTCCGCGATGTCCAACCCAGCTACGGACGCAGCGCGTCGAAATTCTTTGCGTGCAAGTACAGCGGATGTACGTATCCCAATGCATTTTACACCGAACATGAAGCGGTACAGCATGTTCACATGGCGCATTTGAATCTCGGGAATCAGGCGTTTGTTTGTACTACGTGGTGTGCTCATCTCATTGATTGATATGATGTTAGATATTCATGATGATTTTCATTTTGATATAGTGGCGTGGTCTTCGCACGAAAACAAGATGCCGTTCGACACGTAAAGACGATGAACGAAGGGAAGAAGTACATCTGCGATTACTGGTTAGTAGATCTCATTGGTTCTTCGTGTACAAATTGACCTGGAGAGGCACACTCACTAGTCACAAAGCATACTCTCGCAAGGATTACCGGGACAGCCATCAGGACCGTTGTTCTGGAATGAACGCACTCCGACTCGGGCATCATCAATCTTGAGCGTAAACGTGTGTCGTTTCTATGATTGAGGTTTTATTAATGGTTGCATTTCATTTCAATCCTGTCCTCTGCTACTCTTTTTTTCTGTTTTCTTTATTGCGTTGCTGCTAGTAATGTCTCGGCACTCAGGCTTGTCATGGATATGCTTCTCTCTCCTGTCCGGTGCCATGGGTATCCGAGCTCGGGTCCTATCCGTAATTGGTATATATATGGCAGTATTGTCAATTATCTTAGCTTAATAAAGGTGATATTGGCACTCTTTGGACAATCGTCTTCGCTACTAGTTACTCTGTCATAGTAGCCGTGTCGCCTGCCCTAGCTCCTATCCGGATTTCTAGATATACCGAGCTCGGCGCTGGTCGTAATTACGGTAGTATGTCAAATTCCTCGAACATTGACAACTGGCGCATAGAGTGCTTTTACGGTCTGCACGACGAGAGTACTGTCTAGGTGGCGGCTCGTTATTAGCTGTGCATGACATGCTGTCAATTAAGCCACACTAAATATGAGCGTTCTCACTGGTTGAGCTCAGTGTGGCAGAGAAAGATGGAATTTGTTTCTGCCGCAGAAGAAAACAATCCTACCCAACTCAACAGAGCTCGTATGTTTCACGCACACGGATATCAACGGCAATGGTGTCGTTCCTTGCCACACAGCCTCCCAATTCATGGTCCGATTTCTCCAATCTGGCCGCCCCCTTTAACTCGATGTTCCCTACGCTGTGACTTTGCGTACTCTGGCACACAAGCCATTTAAACCGAAGAATGATTTGACTGATGAATTAATGGTTGTTAATTTTAAGTGGTGATGCTAGCCTAAGATCCCGATCGAGGGCCCCACGGGCAAAGGGCACCATGAATCTAGCACTCCTGTCGGTTTACTGTCGAGCAAGCATTGCTCTTCTCAGAAGAATCAAGTTGTTGTATCACCCAAACCAGCGGAGAAACTTTCCTGACCCGTAAATAAATTCCTGAGCTTACCAGCAGTTTCCGGTGCCTTTCTAGCACCTTCCATCCTCTAACTCGTGTTGTTACGTCAGCTGCTGCTAGTCCTTAATGGGAAGCCGGTTATGGTAACTGGCACTGGATCTGGCACCCAATGAATCCTTAAAAGGATATGGGTTTTGCTGAAATTCGTAGTTGTGTGGGCTCACCCCTGTCTGCTCCCCACCCACTTCATGCCTTCACTCCAGAGTCGCCCTCGCTCTCAGAACGAGGCTCTATCTAACTTCTGTGTGCTGTCCCAGTCCCAGTCCAATCCGTCTGGTATGTGTGTGCAGGGTGGTGCGTTTGATCGCACTGTTATTCCTTTGGAGGTGTGCACATTCTCCCGGTGCACTCTGATTCTGTGTTCCTTGTGCAAGGAGCGAGCCACCCTGAGTGGGGCTTCATGAACACGTCGGGAAACGTCGTAGAGTCGTATCCAGTGCCAGAATTGACGAGTATGTCGTTTGTTGGTGACGGGATGTGATGAACAGCTTATCCCTTCGTTTCGTGGTCACTGCGAACCGATTGTTTTGCTCTTGATGTTGGTCAGATCCAGGCTTTGTCTTTGGAGGAAGCGGTGAGGCACCTTTAGGCATGGCCTGGGGAGATGATTACTATTTTGCCGCAGCTCCACCGCCGGTGAGTAAACTAGCACGCTTTCCTCGCCCTTATCAATTTGGGGCCAGGAGAGGTACACCAACACCAGCAGGGACTGGAGTTCAGTTGTACAATCGGATTTGCGTCCACACCGCGATCATGCATACACCCGCACAGATGATATAAGTATGCGAAGACAGTCCGCGTATGTATGCCAGATCGTATCGCCAAGTGATGGTTTCAGGTATTATGCGTGCACGTTCACCGGATGCAGGCACTCGGTTGGCTTTTGCACGCTGCAAGAGGCTCTAGTTCATGTAAGAGCATTGCATGTCCCTGATAAGCCGTTTATTTGCACGACGTGGTTCGTTGTCCAGATCGCTGTTCTTGACGAATCTTCTGATGCCCATTCCCTGCAGTGGTGCATCGTTTATGCGCAAGCAGGACGCTGCTCGTCATGTGAACACGATGAACAGCGGGAAAAAGTACAAGTGCTGCGTGTGGTCAGTAGTTATTCCCCCTGAGTTACACGCCATGATGACGCGTTGGCAACAGCAAAGAAGCATACTCGCGCAAGGATTATTGCCTAGTCCATGAGAAACGGTGCTTGGCTACTAGACGTGGTGCAGTTTCTGCGTGACTGACAAGCTTGATGTTTGAGTCACTCCCAAGGACAAATTGACAACTATACAGTTATCGCACAACTAAAACTTGGACTTACCATGCTCCTGTCATAATTGCTTTCCTTTCGTGTTTTCATCTCCACTGTATGTTGTCAATGTTATCTGTTTAGCCTAGTGTTGCGGCCGACTGGTCACCGAGATGGTGTAACGTATCATGATCGTGACGTGACAGTCACAAAAGGACGTTCTTTGACCCACAAGATTCTAGGAGCAATGAGTTCTGACAAGGACACTCTACTTTCCATGGGATTTGATCCGGGCCGTGTTGAATGTATGCCTAATTTACAACTCCAGTTGTTCCAAATGCAAAGCAATTATTTTGCAGGGGCGCTCCAAGCAACTTCCCATCGTGGTCTTCAGCCAGCAATGGATCATATAATAGAAAATGAAGGGAAACCTGTTCCAGATCCTTCCTCTGTGTCCGCTTCTTCCAGTGGTGGTCCTAGTGCAGTTGCTGGAGCTGATGAAGATGATGAAGACGCTGAAGCTCTTCAGGCCGTTTATGGCGTAGGTGGTAGAAGCGGAAGTGTTGATGCTCAAGCCAAAGTACGTCTTATATAAATTTTAATTTGTGCGTCTGAAGAATACCTTCTTGAACGCAGAGCATCAAGTGCTCGCAGTGCGGTAAAATTTTCCGGGATACCGCGATAGCAAATTTTCATGCTGAAAAGTCTGGTCATGACCAGTTTGAAGAGTCGGTAGAGGAGGTTAGACGATCACCTTCCCTGATCCAAGTTGTGCTGATAATACTCTACCAGATTAAGCCATTGACAGAAGAAGAGAAGAAAGCAAAGCTTTCTGAACTTCGTGAAAAGATGGCGAAGAAGCGTGCTGAGAAGCAGGCCCAAGATATATTAGAAAATAAAGCAAATGAAGCCATCAAACGCAAAGCAGCAAAGGTAAGTGACACATCTCCACTGTAATCAGTGCTTCACGTGTCTACAGGATATGGGTGCTATCAAAGAAGAATTAAAAGCAAAGGAGGCCATTAAAGAGGCTGCTCAACGGAAAAAAGGTACCTCTTATCTTTCACTTACAATGAACAGGACATGCCTGTAACACCAACCCCTCCCCCGGGTGTCTTCTTGCAGACAAACTAGAGGATGCCAAAGCAAAGGCTGCGATCAAGGCTCAAATCGAAGCAGACAAGCGCGAGCGCGCAGAGAAGGCTGCACGGGAAAAGGCGCTTAGGCAGGGCGCGCAACTTCCTCCTACGCAGTCTGCTGCTACACCTGCTGCTTCTTCCAGCACTGCGGGGAAAGATTATAAGGAGACAAGGCTACAGGTGCTGATGAATTGGATTTTTTTTGGAAATGCGTATATTTACAATTAGCGTTGCCCGTTGCCCATAGATTCGGTTAGCATCTGGTGGGCAGCCTTACACGACCACCCTTCCTAGTGATGCAAGTGCGCTGCATCCATGGATTATTTATTTGAAAATGCCCTAATCAGCACTTCCAGCTCTGCGTGAAGTAGCCGAATTTTTGGCAGGCCAGACCCTCGCCGTCGATGCGGATGATATTTCTTTCGCTCAACATTTTCCTAGGCATGATTTTTTTCGTTCCTTCCACAGTTGTGCCATTGATCACTCATTCTCTACTGCCCTCCTTTACCCCTCCCTTTTACACCACCACAGAAAACAATTCAGCCCGGCAGATTTTTCTCGGACATTGCGAGATCTCGGATTGACACCGTCTGCTGTATGGATTTACACTTTCTTTCTAGAGTTTGTGTTTTGTAGCTAACGTGACGAGCCAGGTATTAATTGCGTCGTGATCAGGGGATGCTTCGATGTCATTAATAATTGCAAATGTACACCATTGAAATCATTGAGAATGTATCATGAAACCGGTGAGCATCAGCATGTTGGCAGTTCTTACTTTGGTAAGGTCGAGAGACGCGCGTGCTCGCTCTAGTGAGCGGGTTGTGCGGCCTGTGGGTGATGTTATCCCATTGCTACCGCAAATTCTACTGTTGCAAACGGACGAGCGCTGGAACGCTAGTCCCTCCCATTTCTATTGCAAATTCCTGTTGCAAATGGACGAGCGCTGGAACGCTAATGACAGATGTGTCGAAGGAACATTATGATTCCGAGGTAGGCGTATTGTAATGGGAGGGCGTGGAATACGGAAACGTCGACGAATTGCATCATCAAGTTCATGGACTAGTAAGATTATTACTGATGATTCATCCCAACCCCCTAAACCAAGCTATGGCGATAAACTTCAGCTTGTACTTATCGGTCCATGCCTTAGCATCAAATGCCCTTCGCGCTTCGAAATGCTCTGCCTGACATCGCTTTTACAGAGTGAGTGGCAGGGACGTCCGGCGGCGCCAGGCTCGTGAAGAAGTATGAATTGGTTACGGCGAGGATCCGCTCTATGCGATTGAGATCAAGACACGGATGCAGAAGCATGACGAGACAAATGACACGTACGACACAGGTCTTTCCGGGTCTAAATTTTCCGTTAGTGGTTCGTTGTCGCTAATTGCGTCATATGGCATGGGCGCATCTGGATCAGGAATGAGCAAGGTGTACGTTACATCTTCATGTGCCTCCTGATGTCATGACTCCCTCCCGTCATTGATCTCGTCGGACAGTGATAATTATGCCTCATCAGGAAACGAGATTGTAGGCCGTACTTCAATCTGCTGCCACGCCAATTTCAGTGATAATGCACTTCTCGCGATGGTAATTGGCTCGGCAGCAAAGGGTTATGTTATGTTATGGTAAACTCTCAGGGAGTATGTCGACCAGACCGTAGGAGGGTCGGTTGTGGAAAATCGTGTCTTAACTCTATGGATGCGAGCACAAGAGTTCATTAATGCACAGGTGACTGACTGCAAAGGAGATCAGGAACAGTCACGCGGTGGCTATCTAAGCATACGTTGGCGTGATTCCACGCAGACGCATGTGGTTTATACTTGCCGGTGCAGGCTTCACGCATTGTTCCAACTTCTGTAGGGCACGAGGGTCACTTTGCTATCCCTACGCTTTGATTCGAGTGGCTGCAAGATACCAATAGATCCGCGAGTAAAACAAACTATATTACATCAATACATTCTATGTTGTTGCACGCAAGTTGCGCATCCGCAAAAGGGTTTTCCTTGGTCAGAAGATAGCAGAAGGGTGAGTAGTACGGCGGAGAGAAGAGGGGTACGATTTGATGAAACTGGGTGCGAGTTGGGTGAAAGTTGATCGAAGTGTCGAGTCTCTGGGGTGTCGTTCAGCATGCTTATGAGTATGATGGAAATTCAATCACGAATGAAGAAGGGGAGTTTCTAAAGTAGGATCTAGCCCTTTGAGGTGTGGAAAGAATTATCGTTCTTCGAAGTTTGAACTGCTGTTTGTGGTTTGAATTGGGTAGTTCTGTACAAGAGTGTTTGCACATGTTCTTGCTTGGTGGGTGAGCAAGTAGTTATTTAAGCAGGTAACGAAGGTATGGAAGACTGAAGTATAGCAGTCAGAGATACGACCCAACATACCTGTCCCTGATGATCGATCCCCTTGTTCTTATATGTGACCTAATTCTCGACAATGGAATCTAAGTGCTGTGCAGGGTGCTGAAACAAGACAATAGGTGTCGTGGACCATTAGAGTTCATACTGTCAGCTATTATGGTCGGAGAATGAATCATTATATTTCCGGCGCTTAGGTGATTATGGGGACCCACAAAGCCAAAATGTGCATGCCGCTCATTGTTCCGCAACAAAAGACAAACTACTTTCGCCCAACTATAAAGAGGAGCGATGGAGGGTTCAATATTCCCCACCACACTAACGTCGGTCCCTCCTTCTTGCTTATTACTGTATTCCGTATTCACGGTCAATCGCTCACTGTCTTTCATCTGCGCAGGACGCTCTAAGCTTTGTATAATATTGTGAGCGTTCTCTGTTTCCTTGTCGATGAGTATCACAATGAGATCTTTGCCCGTCCCTAGTCTTCACGATGCATTCAAGTGCCACTACACCGCCATCTATGAATCAAAGCCATTCATCAAAGTTAAACAGTGCCTCATCCACCAACACTGGCTACGGCTTCTTGTCTGCTCCTCCCAAGCCGAAACACAAGCCCCAGCCCATCACTACACGTTGTTCACCTCCGCGGTCGTTGCCACGTGTCATCTCTCGTCGAAGGTCGTCGGTACTCGGTAGCCCTGCCTTTCAGGCTTCGGTCGTTGTCCCTGTACCAACACCAACGTCTGAGACCCCCAAGACACCTCACCTCACGAATTACGGTTATACAGCCGCGTTTGCAACATTCCCCCGTCGTGGCTCAGTTTCCCACGTGCAAGAGGTTCAAATACATCAGGCGCGTCGCGCGCCTGTCTCCCCCAAGCGTCTATCACCACGTTCTGCACCAAGCTCTCCAAAACGTGGACACTCCTCTGGCTCACCCAAACGGCGCCACCACCGCTCGCCTTCGTCGCCTTTTGCTCCACCGTCACCTATCCGTACGCGTGCTCGTGCCGAGTCTACCACCAGAATCCCCTTGCCAGTCTCACCTACCCCACCCCTGCCACCTGCTCCCAAGTTGTCAAAGATCCGCTCTCTTACCAACTTGCGTTCCCGTTCCTCGTCTTCAGCACCCCGTGCTACAGCGCCCAAGTCCACTATGGCCACCCCCCCTCCCACAACTCCAAAGGTTACTAGCAAGCGTACCAAGCGCTCTGCGACACCTGCTCGCGGTAGCGCCGCATACGCCAAGTATCGCCCTATGCCGTTCATTCAGCAAATGCAGATGATCCAATTCCTGGAAGGCGGGTCGCTTGACTCCCACATCCGCAGGCATCACGTGCATGCGGGACAGGGTACTGCACACACGGGGTTCGCGACTGATGGGAAGGAAGACGTCGCACATGGGTATGCGTTCGCCGATGAACGTGGCATGATATGGTTCGACGAAGAGGAGGAATGGGAGTTCACTTGCCTGCTGCCAAAGGCGCGCCCACAACGTCACCGTGGTGGTCTCAAGCGGCTTCTTAGCATGCGACGTGATCAGGAGAGTAGTGATGAGTGGGAAAAGTTTGTTCAGGAGGAGGATGACGACCTTGAGGAAGACGTGGATTCCGAGGTACTTCTAGCTAGGGAAGACGACGCTCTCCGTGCTCGTGAAGACGACCTTGCCTCGTTTGGTGGTGACCTGGAGGGCGCGTGGGCGAGAGGTCATTCGGGCCAAAGTGTGCTGAAGCTTCCAGAGACCAAGACGGATCGCAAACACAGGGAGCGGAAGAGGGCAGGGGTCATCTTAACCTCCACTCAAACACAACTGCCCGCACGAGCATTGGAAACCACCCAACCCCCCCATGAACACATTGCGGCGCTCAAGGAAGAGTACTTGACGACAGCGTTCTCTCCCACCCCTACACGCACCTCGGAGTACCCGTCTCAGCGGCCTCGTGCAGCAAGCTCCTTCCGCATGTTCACTCGTGCAGCGACGTCCACAGACGATAATACGTCTCGCCCATTTTTCCAACGCCACAAGAACGCCTCCACAGGGGGTCAAAGCTTCGCGAGCATGGGTGCATCCCTACATGGTGGTGACGTGTTAGACGCGCGAGAGACAATGAGTGTACCTCCGTCGCCAACTGTGCAGTGGGCAACCAGGGATGATGAGACATCGTCTTGGGCGTCGAGCTCTACTTTTGCTGCGGAGACACCCCGCCGAACACCACCGCCAGCTCAGCTCAACTCCGTTTCTCCACCTCCCGCGGCGGCGCGCCGTCTTGGTATTAAGCCGTCCACGGCTGTTTCTTTGCACCCCTTGGCGGACAGCACGAAGAAGCAAAAATTGAAAGGCGTCATAGGATTCAAATCAGCGAAAGGCAACTAGACCTGAATTTTTTTAAACAAGCAATTCCGTGGATAGATGCCCTACGTGACATGAGACGTTAAGGCGCATTGAGACATTTTTGGGCCGTCAATAAAAAAGTCGACATAAATTCCACAATATCTACCTCTTCATATCCTCAACTATTCTATCCTTTCACCTCGTCGCTGACCCAATATTCATCTCGTCTGTGTACATCATATCATTTTCTTCCTGTTGTTGTCAAAGTGTTACACACTTAATCACCTCGATCCATATGTAGTTATCTACGGTCCTGTCTCCCTTAACCTGTAGCCTAGTCAATATTATAGCACATTGTTCTTGTTGTTGTGCGTTTAACAAACAAAAGTTGAAGTAGGATGTACTTCAACGACTGCTCCCACAACAACGCGTGACAAACGTGACAGCACGCGTTGTGCCTCCGAAGATTCCCCAATTGCAAATCTGATGGCAAGAAAAGCTCTTGGAGTGCTTTTGAGCAATTTAGTCGTTCGGGAAAGCCTGCATGACATGTTCAGGATGCAGGCTGGATGAGGTTTGCCGGAGGGGTACGGTCAAAATATTTGGAGTCAAGGGCCAGTCGAGCGCATATGCTCCGCAGGATCGAGCTGCCGTGCGTCCACTTCCCACAGACACCCACTGAGCTCACGCCTACGCCACAGCAGTGGCATGAGCGGGTGGCAACTGCAACCTGTGGTTTGTGGAAATCACTGTAGGTTAAATAGTGTGTAGATAACTGCAGGACTAACCTACTGTTTAGACTTGACTATCATCCACCATGCTTGGGCCTGATGTATCACAATGTGCAACTGACGTACCAGGAGAGGGGTGTGAGGAGGTCTTCTGTCGGAAGACTACACCAGGACTGTGTGCTAGGTTCAGCTACGTGACTAAGATAGCAGACGATGAACTGGCACACGAGCGATTCGTGGTACGCAGTCACCTACTACATATTCTGAATGCATGGCTCACTGATTTATATAGAAACTCCCTCAATTTGGCGATTGCGGGCTTAGATTCTGGGATGCCATAGGAGTGCATTGTGGTTCTTGCAAGAAACGATGTGAGTGAGTTCTCGGTTGAGCAACGTTCCTTTTCATCCGCAGATGATCAGGAGTTAGGATGCGGCGATCAAATGCTCCAGGACAAACAGCATGACCTCCATGACATTCAATGCCCGCATTACTCGATCATCTGCGGATGAAAAGGAACATTACTCGATCATCTGCGGATGAAAAGGAACATTACTCGATCATCTGCGGATGAAAAGGAACATTACTCATTATAAATAAATACCGAGAACGAACTCACATAGTTTCTTGCAAGAACCGCCACGCACTTTTATGATATTCTTGAATCCAAGCCCGCAATCGCCAAATTGAGGGAGTTTCTATATAAATCAGTGAGCCATGCATTCAGAATATGTAGTAGGTGACTGCGTACCACGAATCGCTCGTGTGCCAGTTCATCGTCTGCTATCTTAGTCACGTAGCTGAACCTAGCACACAGTCCTGGTGTAGTCTTCCGACAGAAGACCTCCTCACACCCCTCTCCTGGTACGTCAGTTGCACATTGTGATACATCAGGCCCAAGCATGGTGGATGATAGTCAAGTCTAAACAGTAGGTTAGTCCTGCAGTTATCTACACACTATTTAACCTACAGTGATTTCCACAAACCACAGGTTGCAGTTGCCACCCGCTCATGCCACTGCTGTGGCGTAGGCGTGAGCTCAGTGGGTGTCTGTGGGAAGTGGACGCACGGCAGCTCGATCCTGCGGAGCATGTGCGCTCGACTGGCCCTTGACTCCAAATATTTTGACCGTGCCCCTCTGGCAAGCCACAGGCTGGAACAAGCTGAAACCGGGTCTTCCGAATTGACCAACTCTTGAAGAGCATGGTGGGGCGGATGATTCGATGGGGAGTCAAAACTACTCGGGAGGCAAAGCGATTGATGATACAAGATGACGTTGCACTTTGAAGAAGTTCTGTGAGCCTGTTTTATCACTGGATCTAAGTGACAGGCATAAGTGTGTCTGCGGTCATATTAGACAAATGTGAATAGAGATATATGCTGAGATGGGGCTGAAAGCTCAGTAATGCGTTATACTGTACCCTGGCCTTCATAGCGGCCTTCTCTACGGCTTCATGCACATTATGGTCATCTCTATTCCCCATGACCATTGATGAACTTGTAACTATCGTAGATAACATAAACAAACATTCGTCAATCAACATGATGAGTATGGCGAGAAACACAGTAGTGATTCAAATTCTTATCCTATATCAATACACAAAAAACCACACATATTCCTCCTGACGCTTCCTTACCCCTCCAGTGCATACTGGTATTTATATGGCCCCATTAGTATGCAACGATTGCTAATTCCTTCGGTAAAATAGCCTTTTATATACCTGTGTGGGTTGACTAAACGCGACCTGAGAGTAATCTGGACAGAGATCTGCCTGATGTAGGGCTGTAAGCCTGCAAAATCGACTGTTCTGTCCACTCTCGCGTTCGCCAGTCCCAGTCATTGGTGACATTCCATACGTTGATATGGGCGCCTTCACCAGAAAAGACATAATGCTCGTCGTATGGTCCTACGGTGTCGTATATGCTCAGCCTCACGAATAATCTTTCGTCTACGTTCCGGGCTAATAGGCGACGGACAGAAGGGTCTTCGAGTTTGTGCCAGTGTTGGTATGCCACCTCAACAATTAGCAGTTTAAGCCGGGGGGCTTGAAGAAAATGGTCCACTGTGTCTTTGCAGTTGTCATCCGCGAAATCAAGGTGGTGTGTAAAGCAAATGTGAGTGAGCCGCGTTATTGTGAGTTTCTCGAGAAAGGATGGCACCAATTGCTCCCATCGACAATGAAGGTGTGTCACATACTCAAATGGCGGCGAGGTAAGGGTAATACCACGGGTACCTCTGCGGATTCATGAGTATGGTGTAAAGAAAGAATAATGAAGTGTTATCAATGGGCACCTTCGAATGGTAAGCTCAAATGGCCGTGGCCCGTTCACGGGAGGAATGCCTCTGATATAATTGATGGCCAATCTGCGAACGCCACGACATAGTCCAAGTAATTTTGGGAAGAGCAAATGATCCAGAGGTAGGGAATGGCGAACCCAGTCGCCTGGGGTATCATCATATAGCGACAAATTTCGGACACTTGTAGCAAGGAGGCGTTGATTGGCGAAAGTGGTTGCAAAGTCCGTCATTCTACGCAAGCCAAAGATCTCAACAGTTTCGTATATGATAGGATGTATCCATTGACGGACGTCACTCGAGATCAGACAGAGGGAAAGGCCTGTGTTGAAGTCCCGCAACGCGGCAAACTGGAAGATATAACAGACGAGCTCGACAGGAAGGGGTGGAAATGGTTGGCATTTGGGTTTAGAAGAGATAGTGAATAGAGAGCTAATATGGAATAGCATCGGTGGAGCTCTGGGGTCCTTAATCTGGAACCTGAAATGAGTGATAAGCGCATTCTAAGGGGACCAGTCAGGTAACTCACACAAATGACACTTACCGTGCAAATGCGAAAGTAGAGATGGGAATGAGACAATTTGAGTCTCAAGTGACTTTATAGGCAACTTGGGAACGTTATCTATGGGAGCTCGAGGCTGAGGCTCAACAGTTACTTCAAGGTCTTCAATGTCGATATAGCGGCAGCAGAAGATTCGAAGCAATACTTTAAAGGAGGATGTAGGTTGGTCGGACGGTGGTCGGACACGTTATTGTGATGTGGCTGGTCGTAATTGTCGTGACTCGTGAGCCATATCGTGTCGGGCGCCCTACCTTGGAGTTGCCAGTGACCACCTGTAAACTGCATACACACTGATTATCTTCGTTATACTTGAAGCTGGAAGCTGGAAGCTCGTGGTGCGGTTCTGCTTTAAGGCTTGACAACTAGCTAATTATACATGAAGGACCTAAATAAAGTAGGAAACGGATGATCCCAACCCTTCATGGGTTACGTAATTTTACTGACTGTCCGGAACATTACGCTCACGTGAGTGTCGCGTCCGGCCCTTGAAGCTTAAAATCTCAGATACACCTGCAACATAATTTTCCATGAGCACCTCTGTGCTTCCACAACGTCGATGTGGCACTTGAATGGTGGTCATCTGTGCATGGGGATATCGCATGGGGGGATAGAAGCATAGGTTCTTTCTTCTTGAACTTTACCAGTGAGTCGAGAGCCTCTCGAGAGTCTGATTGTTTAATCACTCTGGCTGGTTTGACCTGGGGTGGAATCTTCTTAGCAGCTGTCTTGCTACTCCAAATGGAACATGTTGTATCGGGACTGTTTCGCGCTGCAGGGTCGTTATTGTTGTATGTCATTCATTGCCTACTGTACTTCACCACTTCAGAGAATGAGTCCTGTCTCTGCGTAATTCATCTCTGTTCGGAGGTGAAATGAAGTGCCCGACATGAAAAAATTCATGTCACTCCACAACATCGATGGCTCTCAACACATGCATACACAGGTTGTTGGCAAGCTCATGTTTTGATAGCCGAACCAACGACTGCTGACAGTATCCATAGGTGTTTCGCTTTTTCTATGGAGTAATTGAGCAATTATCTACATTACCTCCAGCTGTCCATTACAGGCTCAAACTTCATCATGCCACGATCTCTTGATTACTTCCATCCACGCTTCGCTTGATGGTGTATTTGTTGGCGCGGCCGACAACAATGAATAATCGAACATCTGCCCTTTTCTACAGTATGCAATGGCCAACCTCAACAAGTAACCAACTAGGGGAGGCCTTTCAACCCCTCCTACGGACGCTAAACTTCTACGCTCTTATGATTAATCCCAGGTGGTGCTTGGTTTGACGCTGGATGTATTGATGCAGCCCAGAGCAATGATTCTGCATCCTGTCTCATGGCCTGTTCGCACTTTATTTGATATTTGGACAAGAACAATGGAGGAAGAAATTTAGAGCGTACCTTCATTCCGGCGTTCGGAAGTCAAACATGATTATCTTGTATCATGAGGAAATGATCAGGGCTGCAATGGTGGCCGTGACCAGAAATTCACATCGAATGTATAGAAGGGCATGATCATTCTCTTGTCAAGTCATGTCAATTGTACATAAGGTGCAGAGACATACGAACCAGTGCAGCAGGTGTTTGTTAACAAGCACCTGTTGCACTGGATCAAATGTCTCCACATCCTGCACCAGTATCCTCGGGAGAAGATAAAGACTATGATAACAGGATACACCAAAGCTACTTCCCATACTATTGCCACAAGTCGGAGTCCTGGTGTGGCTGGATGCTTAGCATATTTGCACAAAACGACCCTTAAAAAATTGGACCACTGAAGGCTGAGACTATATGTACAGTACATGATTGAGATACATATCAGTTAGTGGTGTCAGGGAGAACACAAAGTATTACATGTTTTACAGGTTGAAGTCCGTATGAACATTGCTCATGATGTTACGAGTCACCTCGCGCATATGTACCATAAATCTAGACTGACAAACCCCGCAGAGAACTTGCTGTCCCTCTTCCAGAGCATTTGGCGACTTCGCCCTTATTGCTTTGGGGTCGGAGAGTCGTGAGAGCTCCCATGGCGGGTCCTGCGCAACTAGGGGTCGTAGACTTCCTCCAGAGACATCATGATCCGCCCAGTGTTGTATCAAAAGAGTGATACACGTGCACTTGGAATGTTTTGAATTTTTGCGATGCTGCTGGTCGCGCGGTGGCGAAGGGCACCAATGGCACTCTATGCCTGGTGGACCCTTGCACAGCAATTCGGAAATGCGCTTTAGGACCGCACATTTTCCATCCTCGAAGCGCTTCTTGTCTGTTGGCGCAAGGGAGTCGATGTCAGAGAAAGCCCATCGGTGCAGAAAGCGAGTTGATAGAAACAACTTGGTAGGATTTCGGGGATGTCACACTCGCGAGCGAGGAGGTTTACAAAAGTGTGAGGTGTTGAGTATCCGAACAGATGGAAGCCATGGATCACTCCTGGCCAACTCGGAGAAGGGTAGCACGGATGGAGCTGCTCGAGAATGCGCACGTGGAGGATATTGCAATCATATTTGGTGGCCAAACGCATAACTCCACATATGGCAGGAAAATTATCCGCACGCATTGCAATAAAGTTGAAAGACGAACCATTGTAGAGTGCGGAGAGGAAATTAGTGAGATCTGTGGCGTCGTCAGGCATTCTCACAATAACAAGGCTTTCCATCAGTTCCTCATCCGGGCCTTCGGAAGGAATCCCTAACCCGTCCTCGAATACAGTGCAGGATCGGGAGAGTTGACTACGCTGCACCTTGAAGCACCTGTTACCAGCAGCCAGTATAATGCTGCCATCTGAGAACCACAGCTCCCGATATGTGATTAGATCTGATAGGGGAACCGAGAACTGTTCGTGGTTGGGGCTGGTCACCGTGCCCTTGGTACTCCTGCGAAGTCGTTTGGGGCTTTCTGTCCACAGAGTCGGATGATGACAGAGATGTCCGCTTTCGTTTTCTACTACAAGTAAACTAAGTCAAGATTTGACAAGAAAATCCAGGCTAAACATACGGTGCCATAATATATGTTAGCAAAGCTACGAGTGTGCGGCAAAAGCTGTTGTGAGCGTAGTACAGGAGGATGCTAATGAACTTGAAAAGTCTCCTAGAAATCCATCCGTCATGCGTCAGTAGTGATGTTTTGCGGCATAATCGCCTTGTCTTATAAGTTTTATGTAAACACCGCTGTGTCCAGGAGCTGAAATACAACATTTTACACCCACTCCTTTGCCTATACGCGTTCATCAACTACGCGTAGGCTTGATACTCTTACACCGCCTTGATCAGCGGTGCACGACTTCTGGCTCGAATTGATTGCAACGACCATTTCTGTCTTCCCTCATTATCTCATCCACATGCGCAAGCCGTTGTTCTGCCTAGAGATACTTTTGAATATCACCTAGGTTCTCCTTGCTTGGTGCATACTTGCAATTGAAGGTGGACTGGTGAGGCACTATGATAGTGCGGAGTTGGGACTTGATGGCGCCCCGGATGACAAAGGCTTGTGCTACTTTATTACGCCAGGGGGGTATGTACAGGCAGATCTATTATCTGCCTGAGTGTAAACACTGACATTGCGTCCTCTGTCAAACAAAGGTCTCAGTCAATCTCAAAGTTATCAACGAACAGTCGAATGTGTCTTCAGAAATCATGGACTCTTCCAAATGACTTCCGGCACAATCTGCTCAAACGTAATGTGTGATGTGTGTTCACGGGATCTTCCAAACGAACAGGGATTATGATGCACACCATACTCCGTCAGAGGAGCTCTGAACTATGACTGGCAGTATTAAATGATACCTAAACACCTACGCCTCCTTTGGCCACAGTAATTTCGAAAGATCAATTATGAGGGTGTAGGGGAGTTGATGTATGTCAAGTAGTGCGGTGGAGACGGGGAGAGCCTTCTACGTCCCGGGTACCTGGATCCTGTCGTAACTGGCACTGAAATTCGTGCGTCACAGAGTCTTTCACTCCCTCTCAGGCCCTCTCTAGCGTCAGTGTCAGAACTTTCCAGAGAATTTTAAACTAGCGGAAGTCAGCTCCAGTTGGCTCACAGCAACGTAGAGTGGCGTAGTCCCAGTTCCTGGATCCTGTCATAACCGGCACTGAAATTCGTACATCACAGAGTCTTTCTTTCTCTCTCAGGGCCCTCTCCAGCGTCAATGTCAGTACTATCCAGAGAATTCTAAACTATTGGAAATCAGCTCGAGTCGACTCACAGCGACGTAGCGTGGCGTAGTCGCAGTTCCTGGATCCTGTCGTAACCGGCACTGAAATTCGTGCGTCACAGAGTCTTTCACACCCTCTCAGGGCCTTCTCTAGCGTCAATGTCAGAACTATCCAGAGAATTCTAAACTGAAATCAGTTCGAGTCGACTCACAGCAACGTAGAGTGGCGTAGTCGCAGTTCCTGGGGCGTCAAATTTGCGTTCGGATCACTGAAGGCTGGGACCATATGTACAGTACAAGATTGAGATACACATAAAGTTAGTGATGTCAAGGAGAACACAAAGTATTACATGTTTTACAGGTTGAAGTCTGTATGAACGTTGCTCACTATGTTACGAGTCACTTCGCGCATATGTGCCATGAATTTAGACTGACACTCCGCACACATAAATGGTGGTCCCTCTTCCAGAGCATTTGGCGACTTCACCATTCTTGTTTTGCGGTCGGAGAGTCGTGAGAGCTCCCGTAGTGGGTCCCGCATGATTAGGGTTTGTAGTCTTCCTCCAGAGACAAAACTTTCCGCCCAGTGTTTTTTCAAAAGAGGGCTACACCTGCACTTGGGATGTTTGGAATTTTTGAGACTCCGCTGGTCGCGCGGTGGCGAAGGGCACCAAGGGCACTTTATGTCTGGTGGACCCTTGCACAGCAATTCGGAAACCCGCTTTAGGACCGCACATTTTCCATCCTCGAGCCGCTTCTTGTCTGTTGGCGCAAGGGAGTCGATGTCAGAGAAACGCCCATCGGTGCAGAAAGCGAGTTGATAGAAACAACTTGGTAGGATCTCGGGGATGTCACACGAGCGAGCGAGGGGGATTACAGAGGTGTGAGGTGTTGAGAATTTGAACAAACGAAAGCCGTGGGTCACTCCTGGACAACTCGGAGAAGGGTAGCGCGCACGCAGCTGCTCGAGAATGCGCGCGCGGAGGATATTGCAGTCATATTTGGTGGCCATACGCATAACTCCACATATGGCAGGAAAATTATCCGCACGCATTGTATCAAAGTTGAAAGACGAACCATTGTAGAGTGCGGAGAGAAAATTGGTGAGATCTGTGGCGTCGTCAGGCATTCTCACAAGAACAAGGCCTTCCATCAGTTCCTCATCCGGACCTCCGGAAGGAGCCCCTAACATGTCCTCGAATACAGTGCAGGAGCGGGAGAGTTGACTACGCTGCACCTTGAAGCACCTGTTACCAGCAGCCAGTACAATGTCGCCATCTGGGAACCACAGCTTCTGATGTCTGATTAGATCTGATAGGGGAACCGAGAATTGTCCGTGGTTAGGGCTGGTCACCGTGGGACTGGTACTCCTGCGATGTCGTTTGGGGGGCTTTCTGCCCTCAAATTCAGATAATGACAGAGATATCCGCTTTCGTTTTTTGCTACGAGTAAACCAAGTCAAGATTTGACATAAAAATACAGGCTAAACATACGGTTCCATAATATATGTGTATGTTAGCAAAGATACTAACGTGCGGTGCTACCTAAGGGTTTACGGTCTGAGCAGAACACGGTGAGGAGAGGAGGTACTGGGCACAAGCTGCTGTTTCGGGCCAGGATCCTCACGCGTGAAATTTAGTGGGCCAGCGACTCCACCAATCAGGACGCGGGAAAATAAATAAAATAAAGGACAAATACGAAAGGGGGAGAGGTGAGTGGAATGAAGTGTTCGTTGGTCGGACCCCCGCTGCCCGAGGATGTGGCAGGAGGCAATAGGATGGCGCTTACGCAAGCGTACCCCTTAGGCAGCGGGGTTTGAGCTTAGGCAGTTCGCTCCTCACTTTAAGCTCAACCTGACAAAAAGTTGTTGGCAAAAGAAGAATCAATTGATTCTTCCTCATTATTGAATTTTCTAGTTAATACTAGAAAACCAGCTGTTGCTAGTGTACAGATGTATACCAACCCCCCCAGTTGCTCATATAAGTGAGCAACTAGTAGACTAACTTAGTTAGCCTACAAAGATAGAAGAAAGAAAGGAGTCATCATAATGATAACTTGCAGTAGTGTTACGCACTAGGTCTGATTGGGGGTCAGAGATTGGGTTGGAGGTTGGGTCAGAGGTTTCGTCGGAGTCGGAGCACATCATGGGGGTCAGAACAGACTTGGCTTCAGCTTATATGCTGCGCCCTCAGTGTACAGGAGGATGCTATTGAACTATATAATTCGACTGCCTCGAGCCCGCCTTGATCTGTGGCGCACGATTCTGGCTCGAGTTGATTGCAGCGACCATTTCTGTCTTCCCTTCTTATCTCATCCACATGTGCGAGAGCCGTTGGAAGTCAGCTCGAGTTGACTCGAAGCAACGTGCCTGGATCCTGTCGTCACCGGCACTGAGATTTGTGCATCGCAGAGTCTTTCACACCCTCTCAGGGCCCTTTCCAGCGTCAATATCAGAACTATCCATTCTAAACTATCGGAAGTCAGCTCGACTCGACTCAGCAACGTAGCGTGGCGTAGTCACAGTTCCTGGAGTATCAAACTCATGTTTGGATCACTGAAGGCTGGGACCATATGTACAGTACAAGATTGAGATGCGCATATGTTAGTAATGTCAAGGAGAACACAGAGTATTACATGTTTTACAGGTTGAAGTCCGTATGAAGGTTGTTCACTATGTTACGAGTCACCTCGCGCATATGTGCCATGAATTCAGACTGACAAATCCAACACAGAATGTGGTGTCCCTCTTCCCGAGCATTTGGCGACTTCGCCATTATTGGTTTGCGGTCGGAGAGTCGTGAGAGCTCCCGTAGTGGGTCCCGCGTAACTAGGGGTTGTAGTCTTCTTCTTGAGACAACATTATCCTCCCAGTGTTTTTTCAAAAGAG
The DNA here is from genome assembly GCA_025174535.1 of Cantharellus purpuraceus. Taxonomy (NCBI): domain Eukaryota; kingdom Fungi; phylum Basidiomycota; class Agaricomycetes; order Cantharellales; family Hydnaceae; genus Cantharellus; species Cantharellus purpuraceus. Next base: position 417,030 of record JALBUN010000048.1, read on the forward strand.
TGATACACGTGTACTTGGGATGTTTGTAATTTTTGCAGTTCCGCAGGTAGCGCGGTAGGCGAGGGCACCAATGGCACTCTAGCTCTGGTGGACCCTTGCACAGCAATTCGGAAACCCGCTTTAGGACCGCACATTTTCCATCCTCGAGCCGCTTCTTGTCTGTTGGCGCAAGGGAGTCGATGTCAGAGAAACGCCCATTGTTGAAAGCGAGTTGATAGAAACAACTTGGTAGGATCTCGGGGATGTCACACTCGCGAGCGAGGAGGATTACAGAAGTATGAGGTGTTGAGAATCTGAACGGACGAAAGCCATGGATCGCTCCTGACCGACTCGAAGGAGGGTAGCGCGCACGCAGCTGCTCAAGAATGCGCGCGCGAAGGATATTGCAGTCATATTTAGTGGCCAGACGCATAACTCCACATATGGCAGGAAAATTATCCGCACGCATTGTATCAAAGTTGAAAGACGAACCATTGTAGAGTGCGGAGAGGAAATTGGTGAGATCTGTGGCGTCGTCAGGCATTCTCACAAGAACAAGGCCTTCCATCAGTTCCTCATCCGGGCCTCCGGAAGGAGCCCCTAACATGTCCTCGAATACAGTGCAGGAGCGGGAGAGTTGACTACGCTGCACCTTGAAGCACCTGTTACCAGCAGCCAGTACAATGTCGCCGTCTGGGAACCACAGTTTCTGATATTTGACTAGACCTGAGAATCGTTCGTGGTTGGGGCTGATCACCGTGGCCCTGGTGCTCCTGCGAAGTCGTTTGGGGGGGTTTCTGTCCACAAAATCGGATGATGACAGAAATGTCCGCTTTCGTTTTCTGCCACGAGTAAACCAAGTCAAGATTTGACAAGAAAATACAGGATAAACATACGGTGCCATAATATGTGTATGTTGCTAACGTGCGGCGCTACCTAAGGGCTTACAGTCTGAGCAGGACACAGTGGGGAGAGGAGGTACTGGGCAGAAGCTGCTGCTTCGGGCCAGGACCCTCATGCGTGAAATTTAGTGGGCCAGCGACTCCACCAATCAGGACGCAGGAAAATAAATAAAATAAAGGACAGATACGAAAGGGAGGTGGGATGAAGAGTTGGTCGGACCTCCGCTGCCCGAGGATGTGGCAGGAAGTAAGCGGATGGCGCTTATGCAAGCGTACCCTGACACCTCTTAGGCAGCGGGATTTGAGCTTAGTCAGTTCGTTCCTCACTTTAAGCTCAACAGGAAGAAGCTATTGAAAAGTCTCCTAAAATCTATCTGTCGTGCGTCAGTAGTGACGTTTGTGGTAAAATATGTAATCGCCTTGTCTTCTAAGTTTTATTTAAACACCCTCTGTGTCCCTGACTATAGTTCGACTGCCTCGAGCCCGCCTTGATCTGCGGTGCACGACTTCTGGCTCGAGTTGATTGCAACGACCATTTCTGTCTTCCCTTCCTACCTCATCCACATGCGCGAGGCGCTGTTCTGTTTAGAAATATCTCTGAATATCACCTAGGTCTTTCCTTACCTTGTGCATCCTTGTGATTAAAGGCGGATTGGTGAGGCACTACGACAGTGTTTTGGGCTTGATGGCGCCCCGGATGACAAAGGCTTGTGCTACAAGGGGGATATGTACAGGTAGGTCTATTATCTGCCTGACTGTAAACAACATTGTGTTCTCTGTCAAACAAAGGTCTCAGACGATCTCAAAGCTATCAACGAACAGTCGAATGTGCATGATCTTCCAAATGAACAGGGGCTATGATGCACACCATACTCCGTCAGAGGAGCTCTGAACTATGACTGGCAGCATTAATGCGTAGGAATGATATCTAAACACTACACCTCCTCTGGCCACAGTAATTTTGGAAGATCAAATTATGAGTCTACGGGAGTTAATTTAGGTCGAATATTTGGTGCTGTGGAGACCGAGAGAGCCTTCTACGTCCGGATACCTGGATCCTGTCGTAACCGGCAAATTCGTGCGTCACGGAGTCTCTTTCCCTGTTAGGGCCCTCTCTAGCGTCAATGTCATAAGAATTCTGAACTAGCGGAAGCACCAGAAACCGCAAAATGCTCCTCACTGTGCTGCTATTGGCAGCGGATTATGGATTATGATATTATTATGAAACGAATTCAAGCCTCAGAACGGCCACGCCCCACCCTGAAAAAGACAAAGGTGACAACCCCAAACCCAAGGTCCGGTGCACGGTACTCGAGGATGAAGACGGGTAACGATGATCATGCGCTGGTGTGGACGTTTGAAATGACATAACCTGATCTACGTGATATCCCCACCCACGCGCACGTATCGACTGATCCTAGTACATCTGGGCGTATGCTAGATACCTGATATGTAGCCGCAAACACCCTGCAGAATTCTCTGCCCTGTTCGCTTGCCAAATGTTTTCAGGAACTCCTATATACCTTGCGATCCATGACTGCGGACTTTTGCTATCAGCTTGAACCTACCCAGCCTTACGCCACCGGGTTACACTCGGAGATGCGCGCTGAAGAAGGTGGCACAGTTGATGTAGAGCCCCTGATGCATGACCGGAACGTTACGCCTCTTCGGCAGTACGCTAATTACACAGGCACACTGCGTGTCCATCAAAGCACCCCACGCGCCATTACATCACTTGTATTCTTTTCCCATACTTGCCAGCAAGTACCGACCTGGAGAGTAATATAAACCACTCTGTAAAGTGAAGAGGCGCGTAGTGCTAACCGCAGCACGTGTCTCCATGTAACTACTGTATTTCATGGTTCAAATATGGTATCCCCTCAATGCTCAAATGTGTCAGTCCAACCGGAGCTATGATTTGTTCCCCTCCGCCTGACTTTTCTTCGTGGAGCGTCAGTCAAACCGCACAAGCTCGATGAGCCGATGTTCAATAAATTTTTGTCCAGAGCAAGTGCCTGAGCCATCGTCCATACCGGGGACCTCATACCAGGGCACCACGAGAGTACAGTGTACATGTGAGGTGTGAGACGGACGCGGATCGGATCGGATGATCTGATGGTAATGTGATTCTATAACACACCGGCACCCATGCCTTTTTGGAAAAAGATCGCCCCGTTGTCAGTTAGACGGTACTGCACGCTTGCTTTTCTGCCGCCGGTGTGCACGCCGTGGGGGATGTGGTTGTCTGAGGGGGAGGGCAAGGAAGGAGAGGAAAGACCTGCGGGCCCGATGTGGAGTGCAATGTCGCCGCTGACGGCGCCGCTGCGCCCGCTGGCGAGGGGGCAGACTTCGATGTGTGTGTGGGCAGTGGTGAGGAGGGTGTGGAGGAGGGGGTCGGCGTCAAAGGGTGAGGAGGAGGAGGAGGATGGTGGGGACGCGTGGGCGCGGAGGAGGAGGGGGATGTGAAGGCGGTGGCAGAGGGCGCGGAGGGCGCGGATGAAGTGGGAGAGGGCAGCGTGGGGAATGCCGATGAGGGCGGGGAGGGTCATGTCGTCGATGATGACGAGGCTGGTGTCGTGGGTGTGGGCGCGTAGGGCGTGGGCGATGGTGGTGTAGAGGGGTGTGAGGGTGGGCGGACGACTGCTGTGGAAGAGCGGAGGACATTTGATGTATCCGCGCTGCGTCGTCTGTGGGTCATCGGCGGCGGCGGCGGCGGCGGTGGACGCGGAGATTGAAAGGGCATCGATGTAGGTGAGAGACCCCGTATTGAGATGGTGCGTCAGGTTGACATTGGACCTGGACGCGATGGCGCGCCAGTGCGCGTATTCGGATGCCAATGAGACGAGGAGCACGTGAGCCTGCGTCTGGGACGCGTGTGGCTTGAGATGGAGCGCCAGAGCGCGGTGAAGAATAAAGTCGGCAGGCGCGGAGAGTTGGTCTGTGATGAGGAGCAGATGCCCTTTTGGTGCAGCACTCCGCAGACCTGGTACAATTGACGTGGTCGAAATCATCTTGACGCTGTGCGCCGTGTTGTCGGCACTGAATGACACGTTTGCCAGCCGCCCCTGGTCTCGTATTCCACGTGCAGGGTCGCCCTCGCTACATTAGGACGTCGGATAAGGTCACTCGGTTATCCCTTGACGCAGATGATCCATCTCGTGAGGAATCTGGCTCTCAGCCCATAATACGCGCTGTTGCCTCTCCGTCGTTGGCGAGTGTTTATGTTGACGACTACCCAGATGATACAGGACCGTCTGTGGAAGCATCGGAAGGGGATGATCCGTTCGCGGACGAGGATGGATTTGACGACATCCCCGTAGAAAAGGTTGAAAGGCAAACTGTCCAGAAGCACCGCATGTTTAACTCCGTCCTGGTCTGTTGATGGCCTGGTTTTGCTGGCCCCCCGGACCCTAAATGTACTGCGCGTGGGCGATCTGCACATGCGTCATCGCCGGCCCTTCCCGACTCTCCGCGGTATATCAAGTTTCAACTCCTACTGCTTATAGTAACGAGCGGGTGACAACATCTTCCATATTCGCCCACAGGCAGTGCCATCTACGCCCTTTCAGTTATCCTTACCATTGTTTGGCGCTCACTTAGTTACGAAGGAACAGCTGAACGTTAGAAGCATGCGGGAGCAAAATATATGCGCCGTGAACCCACCATGTCGCTACAAAACACAGAACGGGGGTCCTCTATACATACCCCTCACAGTAGCAAATTCTTCACTCCATTGCACCATTGTTACATCCAGCACATCGTCAATAACCCATGCCCTACATTAATTCGCACGACAACTCTACGGCTCAGCTCCCTCTCACAGACCTCATTAGTCTTGCTGTCTTTCTCATATCCCGTCAGTGCTCTTCATCCGACTTGCAACTTTTATAATGCAGTTCTGACGGGAGCATCTAAACGTGAACAGTCCTAAGGCCGCTCTCGTCGGACATGTGTGGGTCACCGTACTCAGTAGCGGGAGTCACTCGTCGTCCGAGTCGTCAACTGCCATGAGGAACGTGCTGCAGCACGTGAGCGACGCCTTCAGACGTCTCGTTTCGCAGGGCTGCGCACTCCTCGCACGGGCCTTTGGGACTTTGCCTGCCATGGAGAACCTGCCACAGCATGCAGGCGACGTGAGGCCTTCGGTGGGCCTCTTGGAACGCCTGACTACCCCAGGGGGTGTGCTCCTCACGCAGGTCATTGAGCGTTTCACTGCATCGGTGAATGACTGATAATCGTAACATACATTTCACCGTGTACACCCCGCCTTCTTTCCTTTCAAGTGAAAACATGTACTCCTGTTTGCCGTGTACTTTCGGACGATATATCACATAGTTATATACACGTTGGAGATCTCGAGAACAATCATCACATACTTGAAGAGCGTCTCGGCGAATCCAATCGTTCAAGTGTTGCAGGGGCAGTTGAGCATTCAAATATATTGGGTATTAAGTAAATAATGTGTATGATCATCACTTTCACCCTCATCAGAGGCAGTTTTAGTGCCCGTGGAAAATAATGATAACCCCTCCCCATGATAGACGGTTATATTCATAATGGGGATTTAGTCCAGGACGTCAGCTTGTCATTCATCCGCGGCCCAATGGCTTGGTAAAGTCATTGGCGCACAAGGGAACTGACAACCGGTTATTCTTGGCACCGCATCCCTCCTCCCATTGGTTTCCATTACCAAAGCCATTAAACAGCTCTAGATTGAGTGAAAAGCACAGAACAACGTGACAGGCTTAAACCTCAAGGCCTCACTGCCTGAGAGTGGGACGTAATGCTAGCATCTGCTTTATCCTTGATCTTGTCTCCTACCACCACGTCAGGCAGCCCTTGACGCATTCAAAACCTGCCTGCTTCAGCTACGTTCGGAACCCTGTAATTACTATTGCTTCCCTTCTATTTTGATCCTCGTGACTTCTATCCGCAGAGGCCGGACCCATGCTCGGTACATAACCTAATGATCTGCTCCCCACCCCTCATCCGGGTCTCTGAGATACACTCTGATACAACAAGTTGAAACTCCCACCGCTTACATTGTGGAACGGCCATTTCCGGAACTTACCGCCAGCGCTTCTCGTGCCATCCCGCTGCTAATCATACATGAGGACGAAAACTAAATTGGTACAGACTAGTGCAGGGATGTAACGCGATTCTTGTGGGAACAATATTGTTTGTCATGCAGCTATAATATATCCCCCTAACCCTCCCCGATATCCTCACAACGATATTCTTCACGAGAGAGAAGCACCGGCAGCAATGTTTTCCGGGTAGGTGAGCCACCGCTCTGCCTTCCTTCTCACACACTGGCGCATATTATTCCATCACAGATTATGCCCGTTGGGATCGGCCGAGCTCGCATCGCCTCGCCCAGGACATGATGGAAGAGGATGGGGCGGGGTTTCAATGTGTTTAGAAGCACTCCTGTGTCCATGTGTCGCTACCGAACCGGTCAAAACTCATTATTGACGATTCGACAGTCGATTCGAATATGGAAATCTGGCGGGTCAGTAGGGTCAGTTGGGCAATGCTCAATGCTCAATTTGGCAACTCACAGATCATTTTGGTAGCAACAGGTACCCTTCCAGGTGAACACTTTTTTTTGCTCCTCTTCCAAGTCTGCTACCACCCACGCGGGGCGAACGTGCCCATTCCACCCACTTCAAGGCCTACTACTGGAAATATGAAACCATATACCATCTTGGGCTTCTAGAATGCAATGAGAAGGCGGCTTTTGATGCAGGGACAATAGATAGAATTTTTTTATATGTCTAAAAGCGCTCATCCGCCCCGCACCGTTGGATCACCTCAAAGACTGTTAATGTCGGAGGTTTAAATATATGCTCTCAAGATCCAAGCTATGATTTCGAAATCACCACAAAATCGACCGAAGACCTTCTCCCTATATATACCCTTCACAGTAGCAATTCTTCACTCCATTGCACCATTGTTACATCCAGCACATCAATAACCCATGCCCTACATTAATTCACACGACATCTCTACGGCTCAGCAGCTCCCTCTCACAGACCTCATCAGTCTTGCTGTCTTTCTCATATCCCGTCAGTGCTCTTCATCCGACTTGCAACTTTTATAATGCAGTTCTGACGGGAGCATCTAAACGTGAACAGTCCTCATGGCCGCTCTCGTCAGACATGTGTGGGTCACCGTACTCAGTAGCGGGAGTCACTCGTCGTCCGAGTCGTCAACTGCCATGAGGAACGTGCTGCAGCACGTGAGCGACGCCTTCAGACGTCTTGTTTCGCAGGGCTGCGCACTCCTCGCACGGGCCTTTGGGACTTCGCCTGGAATGGAGAACCTGCCACAGCATGCAGGCGACGTGAGGCCTTCGGTGGGCCTCTTGGAACACCTCACTACCCAAGGGGGTGTGCTCCTCACGCAGGTCATTGAGAGTTTCACTGCATCGGTGAATGACTGATAAGCGTGACATACATTTCACCGTATAATCCCAGCCCTGTTTCCTGTCAAGTGAAAACATGTACTCCTGTTTGCCGTGTACTTTCGGACGATGTATTACAGTTATATACACGTTAGAGATCTCGAGAACAACCATCACATACTTGAAGATCTTCTCGGTGTTATTGCAGAGACATTTGAGGACATAGCCTCTTTGTGCAAAAAGACTGCGCAGGTCTATCATAAATAAAAGCCGCAATCCGGTCATTTACAGGCGGCAAGTACGGCAATTTGCGGCGTGCGCCGGGTTGTCGGTGCTGTGCGCTGCCGCCCTGCATATGCCGACGTTCTCCATTTTGCAGGCACGATACCTGCCACAGCCCTTGTGTCTCATTTCAGAGCATACTTGTAAGTGAGCCGTCACCTTATAAAAAATGGTTTTCTTACGGTATGAGAAGAGGCGGTACTCGGGATGGATGGTGACTTGGAGCCTCGCGCCTCGCTCGAGCTCACGCATATTCTCTGTGCGTAGAGCTACCTACCATTGTTAATTGTCAATGTCATACCATTGAGTGATGTATCTTAGATGATCCCACATCGCTCGTATCGCTCGGGATGGCACTAATCTCACTCAGTCCTATCCTCCTCATGGTGCGTCAAATGTTATATATATTTATACATGGATCGGGACGTCCAGCTCTGACTTTGAGGTTGGGGCCAGTCAGCGTATGCTGCGCTGGTGGTGCAGACGCGGGAAGTGTTGCTTATCAACATGTGGGCGGGACAATTGGCGTGCGAAGGCGTGAGTTGGCTGTTAAAGCGTGCCGTGAAGCAGGACAGACCCGTGGGTGCGTGTCGCCCCACTCTTCCTTATCGTACCCATGCTCTACGACATATACCTCAGTTATATCATCATTTGATGTGCTGAGCGGCGTTGATCGCTGACCGCTGACTCGGATGCACCATTATAGAAAGTATCGGAAACGGTTATGGCTTTCCCTCCTCCCATAGCCAGTGGATGGGCTATTTTGCGTCTTTCCTCATGATGCACCTATACTTCCGCCATCGCTTCGCCAGCACGGGCTCCGTGGCGGTGGATCGCACGTGGAGGGGCGTTGTGTATCTCGGGTTGGCGGCGTGGACGGGGTTGGTGTGTTATTCGAGGTGACTACAACTTCCTGCAGAGGAAACTTTGTACCTATGTTCATCGTAGTTACATAGACAGCAATTCCAGTTGCCATTGCATCTTAAGATGTAATGGCAACTGGAATTGCTGTCTGCGTAATTACGATGGAAAAGGTACAAAACGTGTGCCCAGATTGTTTTGATGTGGGATCGTTAATGTTGCGGGTGGAAATAGGTATTATCTCCTCTACCACACCCCGCTTCAAGTGCTTTCCGGCCTAGGGATCGGGCTCCTCTTCGGCTGCGGGACATATGCGGTGATTGAGCTCGTGCCGGCTTGGTATCCCGGGACGGTGCTGGGGCGGGTGAGGACGTGGGTGGTGGGGTGCTGGCTAGGACGGTGGGTGCGTGTGAGGGATGGGTGGGCGGTGTGGGCGGATGGAGGGCGGGAGGAGGAGTGGGGGCGGTGGTGGGTGGAGTGGGAGAAGCGGGATGGGCGAAAGAGCAAGACACTGTGATGACGAACAACCATGTGCTCTTGAGTCTCAGACGGACACGGGACCAGTGTCGGACTTTGAAATACCTATCCTCGGATACCTACCTACTCATCACCAAGAACAATTAATGGCTCAAAGTGAAATCAGCTTGTAATAGTGTCTAATTGGTGCTAGCCCTGTAAACTCATTGAGGAATACCCTGGCTTGCATTCATGCGCGTGCTAGATTAGAGTATTCAGATCAAGGTTAGATCAGTAAGATCCGCATCGCACCCTTCCACTCAACCCAGGGCCACTCCGAGTCTTCAAGCGCTTCCAAGCTTCATGCTGTTTGCGCCGGTGCCAGATTGATGCTTCCTAGAATAATGATTTGGGCACGAGCGAGGGAGGCGTAGACTCATTGGAACGTGCCGACGCAGTCATACCTCCGTATTATATGAGCGATTGCTTAGATAGTGGGATGGATTCCATTGGCCGAACAGGTCGCACATGTGTGTAAAGTCCATAGCATAGGGTGCACACAGCTTGAAGGGAGGGCGCCTCACAGCCAGGGTGGCGCTGCCGCTTGGACGCCTTTTGCTCATTGGATGGATGTTGTGATATATCACCAGAACACAGAAGTTCACTTTGGCCATGGCATGCCGTATCACTGCCTTGTGTCGGATACAGATCCTGGCGACGCCTCGATGCACTGGCTATTGAGTCATGCACATACATATTCGGGGTTTCCAGATGTGGATGATGACTCCGTGTGGAGTACTTATATAAAGGAGTGCGAGTTGATTTATCGCTAGATCTCAAGTTGTTCATAAGCCAAATCTCGACGGCTTTAAACTTTTCAGTTGTTGAACCTTCTTTTCTACTTAGCCTGCACTTGTATTTGTGCCTTTGTGGTACGGTCGAGCATCATGATGGCCGCCGCGTCGCAGGTTATTATGAACACACTAGCAAATCTTCTGCCCTCAGATGGCGGTCTACTGGAGGGCAACATCCCCTCGGCAGCAACCCCTCTAGGTGGCACCAACATCAACAACTATACAACACACGCCACCGACTCCTCCTGGTCCTCCCTCTCTTCCAACTCCCTCTCCCTCTCCCTCATCCCCTCCCTCCTAATCTCCCTCGCCATCCGCCACCAAGACATGCTCAAACTCGTCGTCATCGGTGGTATTATCGAGGCGTTTCGACGGTTGGCGGATAGGGTATGGCGGTGGTTCCTGGACGCGTGGTTTATCACGGCGTATTTTGAGAGTTCTGATGACACGTTTGGTGAGTGTGGCGTTTCGTCTTGGATGGTCCTGGCGGCTCTGTTGTGGCGTTGATTGAGTTGCTGCTAATATGTTTTTTTTTTTGTTAGAATGGATGATGGTTTGGCTTGCGAAACAGGCCGTTTGGGGTGCGTACTTTCTTCCATTCGTCACACCATGGATGTGCTCACGAGCTAGGGTGTTGTCATTGTTGTTCACAGCCAAAGCCCGCGAGGTGCATATCAGCACCGCCAGCTTCGGCCAGACACACCACAAGGGCGTGGAAATCCCGGGAGAGGAAGATGCGCCCGACGCGCTCGGTGCGGAGACGGGGTTTCAGACGAAGCGCAAGTTGGCTTATTTGCCAGCGTATGGTATGTTGCTTTTGGTTCATCAATAGCCCATCGTCCGTCCTGGTCCTTGTCAGTGCTGATGCATCGGGGTTTTTTTTAGGTGCGAGGCATTGGTTGAAGTATAAAGGCACATGGATGTCTGTGGAACGCACGAAAAAGGACCCGAGGGATGCATGGGGACGCAAGGAGGAGTCTATCGAGATCAGGTAGGTAGTTGCTTTGTCTCTGTTCCTGTTGCTATGGTGCTAGTGTCGAAACCCACTACTTGTTGTGCAGTTTATTCACGCGCGATCATCGTCTTTTGAGGTCGCTCCTCCAGGACGCGAAGAAGGTGTATAAAGCGGAGGATGAAGATACCGTAGAGATCTATGGTGCTGATTCGTACGTCGCCTCGATGCAGTGATATCGTCAGGGAATAAGGGTGTTCTGACGCGGTTCAATTTTTAGGTATAATCAGTGGTATCGAACGTCGACGCGGAAGAAACGCCCTCTTCGGTCGATTATCTTGGAGCCTGAGGTGAGTGATCAACCTTTGAAAGGCGAGCGCGCCGACAATGTATTTTCTTTTTTTTTTTCTTTTCCTTGCCAGACTAAAAATTTGATTCTGGATGACGCAAAGGACTTTTTGTCTACGGAAAAGTGGTATACGGACCGAGGTGAGTACAATGATCATGTCCGCTCCGCAATGGTGTGCCTCATGCGTTATCTGCAAAAGGCATACCATATCGTCGAGGATACCTCCTGGTAAGAGAACACCCGCCAAGTGCACATTACCTCCCCACTAACATCCTCTTTTTCCTGGTTGCAGCACGGCGTCCCCGGCTCTGGAAAAACGAGCATCATCCACAGCATCGCGGGCGAACTGGGGCTAGACATTTACGTCGTCTCGCTGGCGAAAAAGGGCCTGGACGACTCGGGCCTGAATGAGCTAATATGCGAGCTGCCGTCGCGGAGTATTGCGCTGATTGAGGATATCGATGCGGCGTTTGGGAGTGTGGGGACGGCGCGGGAGGGAGTGGCTAATGGGGACTTGAAGACGGGGACAGGGACGGGGGATGGGGTGGGGCCTGTGCCGCCTGGCGCGGGTGCGGGTGCGGGTCCAGGTGCGGTGAAGGAGGCGGAGACCAACAGGGTGACTTTGAGCGGGCTGTTGGGGGCGCTGGACGGTGTGGCGGCGCAGGAGGGGCGGATATTGTTTGCGACGACGAACCGGTATGAGGCGCTGGATGAGGCGCTGTGTCGCGCGGGGAGGATGGATGTGCATGTGGAGTTTAAGAAGGCGACGCGGTGGCAGGCGAGGGAGTTGTTTCGGCGTTTTTTCCCGCCTTGTGAGGAATCTGAGGAGGAGGGGGAGAAAGCCAGGGGTGGTGATGGGCGGGGGAAGGGGAGTGTGGTGGAGAAGCCATTGCAGCAGGATGATGGTGGTGATGAGGCGCGTTGGTTAACGCAGGAGGAGAGTGATGCGTTGGCAGAGCGTTTTGCGGAGGCGGTTCCGGAGGGGAGGTTTTCGATGGCGAGTTTGCAGGGGCATTTGATGCGGTATAAGCAGCGACCGCGGGAGGCAGTCGAGACGGTCGCGGAGTGGGTCGTTCAAGAGTCCCGGAAGAGGGGGGTGGGTGTGAGAGGGGTGAAAGAGGAAGTTAAAGAAAAGGAAGTGAAGGAGGAAAAGGCGAAGAAGGTAGAGGGATTATAGCGCTATTAGATTCTGCTTCCCACTGACTTTAGGTTACTGGTATGTATAGAGTTGATAGCATTCAAAGCCTTCAGAGATCCAACGCTGAGCCAAATGACAGGCGAAGTATCAATTAATTGCGTCCAATGTCAAACACGTGCTTTGAAGGCAAAGGGGCCATGGCACTTGCATTTTCCATGCTAGATACCGGTCTTCAATCACTTGTTGCATAGATCTTGCTGAAAAATCTGATGTTAATACATTGGCAGAAAATCGTGAGCAGGATACTTGGAATCAGTAGTAGGGAATAACGAGCATAGAAGCCAGCACCCATCATGGATTCACAGGATATGAAGCCGATATTCTGTAGACGCAGACAAAATAGAAGGCGCTATGGCATCCCACCAGACGATTGAAAGGGCCAGAGGTAAATATCAACCCACGAACGGACGATGAGCCGAGCGAGTTGAGAGGCCAAGGAGAACTGGAGACGTTCTTGGATCGAATGTCATGCATAGGCGCGGTCAAAACTCCCCGCATCACCGATAAGTCGAGTTATAATATGTCATTATTAGTAACTCTCCAATCAGCAGACGGCGGCACTAAGTGATCTTTACCGATACCCGATTTCATCCCTTGCCTTTATAATGACCAGAGTTTTTCACGGGATGAAAGTGTCCTTGCAACGCGCCTGGCGCTTGACTGATAGCCGACCATGTCACCAGTAACTAACACCCGTGTCTTGTTTAACCAAATCCCCAAAGACTATCCTGTTCCAGGACAGACGACCATATATGACACTACCCAGCAATTCGATCTTGATGCACTGCTCAATGGCGGTGTGCTCATTAAAGTACTCGTGCTTGGCGTAGATCCTTACCTGCGTGGTCGCATGCGTGAACCGGTGGGTGCCTTTGTGGTGAAATGGATTGCGGAATTCACGAATCGTGCAGCCACCAGAAGGGGCCAATATCAAGGACAACTTTTTGGTGAGTGCCTCTGGATCTATCACGGGTGACCTTGATTGTGCCATATTTACGAATACCATAGAAACCATTTGCCATCGGTTCACCGTAAGTGCTTCTCCCAGTGGCCCGAGTCAGTCATGATTGAATATATAGGCTGGAAAACTATGGTATCGGTATCATTCTGCGTTCCGAGAATGCTGGGTTCAAAAAGGGTGACCATGTATACGGTCTCCTGGGTATGTAGAATTACCTCGCTCTGGGTGACATCTTTCACGTCCTTGAATATACAGAGTTTCAGGAATATACAATTAAAACCGACATCCCAGGCTCGAGACTGAGGGTGTTGGAAAACAAGGACAAATTGCCCTGGTCGGCTTTTATTGGAATAGCGGGCATACCTGGTATTATGGTCGCCGTGCCAAGCTGTCACATTATTGAAGAAATATACTCTAGGTCAGACTGCATATGTCGGATGGAAGTTGTTTGCCAAGGCCAAAAAGGTAGTAGCATAAATGAGTATCTTACTTCTTGATGATCTTTTACTGAACAAGTTCTTAGGGTGAAACTGTATTTGTAACTTCGGCTGCTGGATCGGTTGGAGCGTATGTTGTATTGTCATGTTATATTGGTGCTTAAATGAATGCTTTTGACAGGATGGTCATACAGCTTGCCAAAGCTGATGGGCTCAAGGTGATCGCCTCTGCAGGTTCGGATGAAAAGGCAGTATTTGCCAAGGAGCTTGGCGCAGACGTTGCATTCAACTACAAGACCAAAAGTACAATGGCCGCTCTGCAGGAACTCGGCCACGGTATCGACATTTATTGGGACAATGTGAGTGCTGTTTTTCGTCATTCCATCTGCAATTATCATTGACAGACTGTTTGAAGGTCGGAGGTAATCAAGCATTTCCTTCAAACAATTGATCATGTCTCATTGACTTGTACGTCGAAGGTGAGGTACTAGACACTGCTCTGGTCGCTCTCAACGTCAACGGCCGGGTCATTAATTGCGGATACATTTCGAGTTACGTCACAACGGCACACAACGCGAAGGAACAATATGGTGTCAAGGTCAGGTCCCCGACCTTCGCTGATCATGCCTGCCGCTTATCTTTTTTATTCACATAGGCTTTGGGTCTTATCATTCCCAAGCGCATTTCTTTAAACGGATTCATCACGACAGACCACAAGGAGTTGATCAAGGAGTACGACGCTGAGTTACCCAAATTGATTGCCAGCGGACAAATCAAGTATCGAGAACATATTTATCATGGATTGGAACATGCTGGGCAGGCGGTGTTGGACGTGCTGAAAGGCAATCATCTCGGGAGGCCGGTCGTCACTATTTCAGACACTTAGCTTGAATGGATAAGGCGTCCTTGATATGTCATTGGAAAGTTGACTCAGAGTTATTGCCATAATATCCATGTGTATTTTTGTATTTTGCACATCCTACGCTGTGTTACATGTGATTTGACTATTCCATATGTTTTTCGACACACTCAACAATTCAAGTAGTCATTTCAGACAAACTCTCAAATCATTGCTGTGCCCACTGCCTAACTACCAACAGATAAGAGAACATCACCTTCCCATCCAATGCAACGGATGGACCAGGCCATTCGTAAAAAGCACCCTCGAATTCTTTTGGGTAAAATCCCACATACTCTTTCAATCATATACCCTCAATCAATCATTGCAGTGATCTTGAGAGTATCCCAACAAAACTATTATGCTGAGAAAGGTCGTTGTGGCAGCAAACAAACTTGGGAGCTTTCTCCTGCTTGTGTTATCACGGAATGGGTATGGCTTTCAACAGGTGATGCGGCAAACATGTGTTTCCCAATAGACGGCCCATGACGTTGGACTTGTGCATTGTCTGCAAGTGAACCTTGGTTTCCGATCTGCAGATAAGTCTGCCATGATGATGTAGAAACTACCAATGTCCTCAAAGGTACAGCGAAGGGTTGAAACGGGTATGTTGGCGTCACCTTTCACGTACTTCATGGCAGCTGCTTCGATTCTTAAATCTTTCCTTTCCCACGAATGGGACTACGGTGTTATCTGTCTATGAATTGCCATATTCACTCGGCGTGATGCTTCTCTTGACAAGTGTAGAGCCACCAGCCCCTTGGACCTGGTAATAGTTTTTCAAGAAAATTTCTCTGTAAGACGTTCCTAAAAAAAGAGATAGACATTTAGATAGAGAAAACATCAAGACGACGAACATGATGATAATGAGAGATATCTTCGAATCCTCTTAATGGCTTAAATTAATATAATCAATAAACTCTAGTGATAATTTTGTCTTTTTGACATCTGTCCTGCTAGGATTATTGGTTGCATCCATCGTCGTTACATTTCACTTGTCCAAGAGTGCGAGCGCTGCTGGATCATTACCTAAACAATGCCAAGTGTCACTGAGTATCACAGGTTTCGGGACACGTGACTGTGTTTGGCCTTGCCCTGTCCACAATGGCGAGTACGGCAGGGCCCTCGAAGAAACCGTCGCAAGATGAGACAGCGAATACCGAATATCTCCCTGGACCATCTTTCTCCCTTCTCCCATCTGAAGACTACGAGGCAACCTCAACTCTGCAGTATGTCAACTCGCAATTGGTAGCGCATGGGTTTGCACGTTCCCCTGGGCTGGCTCTTGATGGGCTGGGGAATGCGGATAGTGAGAGGGTTATAAAGTGTTTATTGTCAATGCTGGGTCAGCGGATAGTGAGATCATTTCTCAGCCTCTTTGTCTTGGTACCCGCTGAACAGATGCGCACTGCGCAGGAGGATCTCCACAGAACGGAAGAGCTGGGCTCCAAGTTACGAACACTTACTTATGAACATGAACGCCTGCAGTCAATGCATCGGGCAGCAGTGGATACGGGTGCGAATGCAGAACGTGAGATGAACCTTTTTAAGTCAAAGATGGCGTACGTGTTGTTATTTCTGTCAAGGGGTTTCACGAGCTCAGTTTCTTGCAGTGCCTCACAACGATCACTGACTATGGAAGCTACTGCACATAAGCAGACCTTGTCTGAATTACAGCGCACTCGGACGTCGCTCCAGTACTTGCGTTCTACCGCGCAGAATGAGCTTAAACGTAAGGATAAGGAGATGGAACGCATGCTGGATCGATGGAACAAAGTTTCTGATGCACAGATTAAGCTCTCTGGTGCACAAAGTGGCTTGCATTGCTCTAATTTCGCTGTTGAAGCCGAATTGGGTACGAAAGGTAAAGGGTTGATGGAGGAGGCCCTCGAGCAGGCGGAGGAGGCGAGAAGAGAGCTCGTGAAGGAGAACGAGGGGTTCAGGTCTGTTATTTTGAGCACTGCGAATGCTGTGCAGGGTATGGTGTATAATGTAAGGGGACTTGGCGTTGATGTCCATGTCGAAGAGGTAAGCTAAGGCTCCGTGCTTACCGGCATCTTACCTAACTCTTGTCGTAGCCTGCCCCCCTTACCCATACTGCTGTCTTCGCGCCACCCACATCTTCTCTGTTACATCCGGATAATGCCCATGTCAAGCTTCGCGAACTCATGGCTACATTCCGGGAGGCTGTTTCTGGTATTTCAAGTTCAAGTTCGCCTTCTAGTTCTTCGGCGGTCGAGACCGAAGAAGTCACCAAACTGAAAGACCTCGTTAAATCGCTTCGTGATGAACTTTGTGCGTACTCCACATTCATCGTTACTCTGTCTGCTTATATCCGGTCCTAGCTCAAGTTCGTCAATCGTCCAGCACGCTCGCCACGCAGGCCCAGGAAGTTCTGGATCGGTTCACGACACGCGCATCGGAGCGTCTTGTGACTGGGCGAGACCCAACACCTGAGGAGGCCGCTGAGATGAGTATGGAACTTATGGGTGTCCTGGAACGGGACGAATTGCGTGAGACCCTTCAAAAGCGGGAGAAGGAGCTCCAAGCAGAAAGGGCCCGGTTTACGGAGGCGACTGTTAAGCTTGGAAAAGAGAAGGCGGTGTTGGAGGTATGTTGTGCGCGTATGATCTAGAGTTTCTATTGATCAATTATAATGACAGGTGGAGCGTCTTAAGCTGCTGGAAGAAAAACGGAGATGGGCTGTAGACCAGATGCTTGCAGAACTTCCTCCAACACCGGGCCCGGATCCTGATTTGGTTTCTCTTCGACCTAGCAAGACAGGAGCAAAGCAGCCGTCACCCACTCGAGTACGTCCACGGAAAGTGGGAGGGTCAAAAGGGTGCTCGAAATCGCCATCAAAGAAAACGACTTTGGCTAGACGAATGCCAGGAAGCATTGTGTCTGCAAAGCCGGACTCTTCGAAAGAGCTGGATTTTGGAAGGGGAAATGAAGTAGTTGAGAAGGTAGACGCCCTCGACGAAGCAGAGACTCTAGAAGTCAAACCTACAGGTGCAGCCGAAGACGGGCTTCAGCGGTCGACGACACCGGAAGAATGGCCACCACCCACGCCTCCTGCTCCAACTTTAGCAGCTGAGATGAAGGCATCACTTCCACTCGTCTTGTCCACCACATTCACACTTCCACCGCCTTCTCCGGCTTCGTCCCTCGCCCCTCTCGACCTTGGCTCCATCTCACCGAGTGCACCAGCCGTCCAAACGCAGCCATCATCTTCAATGGTTCCGAGCTTTGATGCTATCCCTCTCGCTACGAGTGCACATCCTCCTCTTATGCCGTTGGTTAGACCCCGCATATTTCCCTCCCCCTGTACTCCCAGGGCGGTAGTAGGCACGCAGAAGAAACATGCATATAGTCCTGCACGGCCGTCTCCACTCTCGAGAATCCTGATGATCGCTGACTCACCACCTTCGCCGCTTTCAGTGTCTACCGTTCAAGAGGAGAACGAAGAGAGCGAAGGTGCCTTGGACTCGCCGACAGATGCAGCAGCAGGTACGTTGCCTAACAGATTGTTGGCTCGAAAGCGATGGGACGCTCCCATTGATGAACCAGGTCCATTGCGACAACGCGCGGGAGAGTTAAATGGTTCTATGGGGGCGGATGCAGGGCTGACTAGCAACTTTGGAGAGAGTAAAGTGATAAATCACGACGAGAAGAGATTCACAGCCGAGGAGAAGGGCAAGGGACGCGTGGTTCCTACCTCCAACAAAGTTGTGGTGACGGAGAAGGAAAATATCGCGAGCACAGCAAGGGTGACGCGTCCTGGAAAGGCAAAAGTGACGTTTTCTTCAAACGGAGAAATTGCCACCGGTACGGTCAAACCGTCTAAACCCCGTGGGTCAGAGATTCGGAATACATCTACTGCCGTGAAAGGGGGCCTCAAATCAACTTTGACTAATGCAACGAGCGGGACATCGAGTGGTCCAGTCAGAAGTGCGGGGGGAACATCTCAGTCCAGCGCCAGAATGACAGGTGTGGGTGCAGCCAGGGTGGCAGCGGGCGGTGCGCGACGGGTGCCTAATGCAGGTGCCAATGTGGGTAAATTAGGAATAGGAAGACTATGAGATATGCAGTTGGCGCTTTTTGACCCTTTGTTTGTCTACTTTCGTCGGTATCAAGATTTATAGGCAGTCTGTCGTGTTTGTGCGCCCCTACGATACTACTTCGAATACAGTGGTTTCAGAGGATATGGTAATTGTTCCTTTTATACCCCTATTTCGCAGGAGGATGTGCTTCCCAGAACAATGGCATGAATTGCATCACTAGGCCCTTGATGGTCCCAGATGGGACCGTCGGTCTGTGCTATTTATGAAAGCGCTGCAGCCTCGAGGTTCGAGGTGCCAGGCAGTGAACCCTGGGCTGCACCACCCACTCACGTCCTAAAGCAGAAAGTAGACATCTCGCTGAACCTCGTTGAACCCGACCGCCATGGACGCAGCTACAATAAGTAGCTTTGCACCGTTGAACTATGCTGGAGAGTCGTGGCAGATGATTGGTATATCGAACTGGGTGGCGACGTACCTGGGGATTACAACTCCTTTTCCATCGTTTGTATCCAATCCGTTGATATGGGATACCCTCAAGCTCCTTGTATTGGGCTCTGTCTTCAGCACCGGGCGTAAATGGTTTTGGTGGCTCATTAATCGGTTTAGAATACGTATGTATGATCACAGGTAGGGTCAGAAGATCAGCCCTCTGACTCAAGTGGCATCCATATAGGCCGGTATGTTGCTGCAGGGTTCAATGCGAATGATCCGACCTACCACTGGCTCGTCGCGTACATGGTGGAGCCCCTCTCTCATTGATGAAGTATTGTGAATTTACTTCCCTTCATTTCAGAGAGATGCAAAAGTTTGGAATACGCCTCGCGAATATATTGTTGAAATGAAGTCCTCGCAGCGAAAGTGGAAAGAAGAGAATCACGCCGTCGCAGACGGACAAGTGGATTACATCCCACTGTACGATTCTGTGCAATTCTTCCGCTGGAAAGGATATGTTTTCGAGGTGGCCCAATACCAATCGCGAGAAGATCAGAGAAATGGTTATGATGATAACTATGGCAATGCTTCTGTTGAACCGGGCACTGGTCACCTGTATTTAACGTAAGGTGGGGAACCTGATCTTATTCGATGCTTACACCCCATCCAAGGATTCACACACGGAAGGCATCGGTGCTCTTCTCATTTGTGGAGGAGTGCCGTTCGAAATATGCTGAGGCTACGTGCGTTCCTGTTCGAATTTGGTTTTCAGATTCATATAGGACCATTTCCCCCTAGAAAACCCCACGTTATAGTGCATTCTATTGGGGTGAGCGTGGTACGGTAAACATTTAACTGACATGAACTATAATCCCGTGGCAGGGAATTCGTAGAAGAAGAGGTCATGATGACGGAGTTTGGGGGTCCGCAAAGACCAAGCATCGCAGACCACTGGATTCTTTGTTACTCGATGGCGGTAAGATTGACTCCCTTTTGGCGGATGCTCGTGAGTTCCTGGGGGTCGAGGACTGGTGGGTTTGAAAAGTCGTCTGTGTAGACGAATAGCTTGGAAATAGTACGACTTCAGGTACATTCAAGCTGGGATCCCTCATCGCAGAGGCTATTTGCTACACGGACCTCCTGGCACTGGAAAAAGTCAGTTACATCACTTAATGACTCATGGAGGCTGAATGCATCTGACCTTGCTAGCTTCGACTGTGTACACCGTTGTGCGTTTCGCTTCTTCACCACAATGTCCTAGAAAAGTAAAGACGTATGTTCAGGCAGGAGAATTAGGACTGGAGATATATTCCCTCTCACTCTCGTCAGCTGCGTGCGTAAGGCTCCAGCTTCTCAACCTTTGGCACTGACTTGCACTGTCATCAGTATGGATGATAATCAGCTGTCTGTTGCTGTCTCTCTAATTCCCCCTGGTGGTATACTTCTTATTGAGGATATTGATTGTGCATTCCCGTCACGAGATGACGAAGAGGATGACGATGGACTTCCGCAGTCTGGATCATTACATTACCCTCGATCGCAAATCACCCTATCTGGCTTATTGAATGTGCTTGATGGTATTGGTTCTGGTACGCATGGCAACATCGCTACGAATTATTCGAGCACTCATGTTCTATTCTAGAGGAAGGCAGGTTATTTTTTGCTACGGTGATAATTTATTCCGCAGCGATATCACAAAGTACATACAATCACTTACATTTTTATCAGACAAACCACATTGACCGCTTGGATCCGGCACTCCTCAGACCAGGACGTATTGATCGTAAAATTGAATACAAGCTAGCCTGCCGGCAGCAGGCTCGTTCTCTGTTCACGCGCTTCTTCCCAGCTGCTCGTTTCCAAATGCGTTCAGATAATACCAAACCCGAAAACGGCACATACCTCAAAATGCAATTTGTGTCCAACACAGAGGAGCTAGCAGACTCATTCGTACATGCGGTCCCAGAGCACGAGTTTAGCGTTGCAGAGCTCCAAGGGTATCTTCTTGAATGGAAGATGAAGCCACTCGATGCTGTGCGTGGTATCGAACAATGGGTTGAAGGGGAACGTACGATGAGGCGTGAGAGGGTGGCTCGGGAGAGATGGCGGAAGCAGCGCATTGCAGCGGCAAAAGCGAGAGAACAAGTACAACTCAGTTCAGCTGTGATTGCAGGCATCGGAAACGCAATGGCTAAAGGTAACATGTATGGCCAGCCTCCACCCCCTGTCCCTTTCTCACCATCGTCTGATGTCCCGTCGCCAAAAATTGGCCAAGCTGTCCCTCCAATCCCGGCTTGGCAGGCGGGCCGAAAGAAACCACAGAGGACAATGTCGATATAATCTTGCAACATAGCGTCCAATGACGTGCATTGCATGCTATAAACATATATACACACGCCAGATCCAGACGTTCAGTCGTGTAGCAATTGAAAACCCGTGCTATTTACTATGTCAAGTAAATGGCACAGACGCCGCGAGATCCAAACCGTATAGGACAGGCTGTTGCCACACGCTCCATGGACCCTGTGCCCTCACGACACTTTGCCAGATATGCACAACAGGTTGACATCAATCGGAAGGTTTGTTCAAGTAGGGTGGATCAAAACTGATGCACGAATTATTCATTAGCCTGAAGAACCTAGACTGTCTAGTATTTCCAGGTACTCTGTAGGTATGCTGGACGTGTGAGATACGAAAAAAAATTGTCCAAGGAAAATTTTTCGTTGTAGACGACGGTGATCGGAGATGGATAGGATGGATGCAAATACATCGTGTGTATCACTGAAAGTATAATCAGCGTCGATCGAACGATGTTGTGCGAAATACTCACAGTGATAACGGTGGGCTCCTCGCGTTTCGTGAACTCCTTCAGCTTACTGATTTTCAGCGCAACCTCAATAAGACCCTTCAAGCCCTCCGCCGTAGGCTTCGCATATTGTGTCTCGTCCTTCGTGTATCGTTCAACGTACATTCTCACAGTCGCACCCTGACTCCCTGTCCCGCTCAATCGGAACACAACACGACTCCCATCCGTAAACTGTACGATCTGTCCTTGGTTCCGACTCACACTACCGTCGATCGGGTCTGTATATGTGAAGTTGCTTGTCGCAGAAACGACAAATTCACCCGTGGAGCTGGCATGCCGTGTGTTCAGTAAGCTCTGTTCTGAGATGTGCTTGTTGAGTGCGTCAACGATCGCTTGTGCACCTGCCGAGTCGACCTCTTCGTAGTCATATCGTGAGAAGAAGGAACGGCCGTAGGTGCGGTAGTGTCGTTGCAGGATGTCATTGATACCAGTTCCTGATTTCTCCTTGTTGGCCGCGGCGAGAATGTTGAGCCAGGCGATTATTGCCCAAAGACCATCTTTCTCTCGGACGTGGTCTGAGCCTGTACCGAAGGACTCTTCGCCACAGATAGACAAACGGCCGGCATCCATAAGGTTGCCGAAGAACTTCCACCCTAGGACTCTCATCAGGAATAGACGAATTCCGTCTATTTAAAGGTACTCACCAGTTGGGACCTCAAAAAATTCCAAACCCTTCTCCTTGGCCACAAGATCGATGGCCCCCGAAGTAGGCATGCTTCTCGCGAGTCCCTTTACGCCACCTTTCTTGAAGTAAGGAATCACCTCTGCCCAGTCTGCGATGATAGCAACCGAGTCGGAAGGAGTGACAAATGCACTCTTGCCATAGATCATGTTCCTATCACCGTCACCATCACTCGCAGCACCAAAGGCGATACTGTCGCGCTCCACAACTTCCACAAGCGAGTGCGCATATGTGAGATTTGGGTCTGGGTGACCACCACCAAAGTCCGGGAGCGGGACTGCGTTTTGAACTGAGGACTCAGGAAGTTTGAGGGTGTCGAGGAGGATGGCGCGAGCATACGGGCCTGTGACACCATGCAAGCCATCGAATAAGACGCGGAAAGATGGCGTAGATGCAAGGAATGATTTTATCAGTGGGAAATCGAAGATGGAGGAGAGAAGTTCGACATAGTCGGCGACTGAGTCAATGATGGAGACTTTTGTAGGACCGTATGTGAATTCGCCAATCTTAGATAGGTCCACCTAGAAATAGATGAGGAAGAGTTGCATGGGTTGAAAATGCCTCTCACCTCAGGAGCCGTAAGAATCTTGTAGCTCGTAATAGTTTTGGTCTTCTCGTAAATCTTATCGGTGACATTCTCTGGAGCAGGACCACCGTTTGCGACATTGTACTTGATTCCAAAGTCATTATCGGGTCCACCAGGGTTGTGGCTTGCGGTAAGGAGGATGCCACCATCTGCTTTGTACTTTCTGATCACGTTGCTGGCGGCGGGCGTAGACAGGATCGAGTCTTTGCCGACGATGAAGCGTGCCACGCCATTTGCAGCACCTATCTTGAGAATAGTTTGGACAGTTGGTTGCGAGAAGTACCGTCCATCTCCACCGAGAACGAGTGTCGCCCCCTTTGGGGAGGTCGCGTCGAAGATCGCCTGCACAAAGTTCTCGGTGTAATGCTGTAGTTAAGTTAGGTTACCAACGCCCTCGCGACGTGGCTGATGATGCGCACCTCTTGCTGGAAGATCTTGACTCTGCATCATTTTCATGTCAGACTGTATTTAAGAAACAGACAACCACAATGCCATACCTCTTCCTGAGACCAGAAGTGCCTGGTTTTTGGCCGTCAAAGGGCCTTGTAGGTATTTCTTTTACTCCGTCAGACATTGGAGGTCGTGGTTGAAGTCGTGAAAGAGGGAGAAAGGTGAAGGTGAAAGAGTTTTCGCAGCCCTGGTTTATGTATGTACCGCGTATTCTTCACATGAAACGTGCGTCACTACTAGTCACGCCGTCGCCTGGTAATAATTCGTCTGATATTTCGTTTGCGAATACCTTCTGCCCGTATGGCATTCGTGAGGCCGCCGATCATGATATGGTCATAACCCCTTGGCCTGTGGGTCACGAGGAATTACACAAGGCTCCACTCCAACTCGTAAGTTTCACTAGAAGCCCAAGTGCATATTGCATCTCTGAACAGAACTCCAACCAGGGGCGTGTTGCAGATATCTCATAAATCAAGTATTCCCAAGGCAGGCAGGCCTAGAACAGCACACTGCCTTAGCGTTCGTGCCTCGACTGCGAGCCTCGACAAAGCCTATGATAACATGCTAATCATGGCATCTACGACAGCCAGGACAAGAAGTTCCTGATTGTCATGATGTACAGACCAGGATTGACTCCAAGTGTTGTTTACCACAGTGCGTTGACCATACGTTGGGCTTCGTTCAGCAGCCATGTGGCCAGCGCAACATAATTTCAGCATACGTACCGCTGGCGTAGTAATCAACCTTTTGCTTTCCATAAATATTGATGCAATTTTTGGCCAGCAGTTCATCCTTTCCATTCAGCATGAGTGACCCTAGGCGACCTTTTGGTAGCCAGTCGTTTTACTAAGTTAAACGTCAAATCCCATTTCTAAGGCACGCATATTGCCTTACGATGATGAAGATTTCTTCCAGTAACGGATTTTCTGCATCTCAAGACCAATAAATGGACTATGTTTGAAGGTCTCTTTCAACGGAGGTCTCACAGCAATCATGAGTTGCTCAAGAGTAGATTTCCTATATTACTGTAATTGTTCCCCCGCGTATGCACTGAATGTGGCCGACCTGTTCAAATATTTTAGTCTGGGAACTTCCCGAAAGTAATGTTTGTAAACACATGAGGATTATATAACACATTGGAGAAAAGTGAAGTAGGAAAAAGTGGAGTTGAGGATATACTGAGGGGTCTTATTCCTCGCCTAGGTTCGCACCCCACTATTCGCAATAATATTGCATCATGAGATGGTGTCATTGGATGACCTCTGGAGCACTTGACACCGGACTTGTTGGGGGCGAATCAAGAACTCCATTTGTGACTGCATCATCAGGACCTTCTCCTGAAGTTGTAGAGGGAGAGACAGTCCCGGAGTCAGCTTTCGACGGCGGCGGCGGCTGCTTATTCGATGACGGGGGCGTCGTAAAAGCAGTGATCTGACCTTGAGCCATCGCGCTACCAATGCCCGCAATCACAGCTGAGCTGACTTGTAATTGTTGCTGCACCTTTGCGACTGTAACTCGCTCCTTGCGTTCTGTCTCGCGAGCCTCCCTTTCCCGTCTCAACTTGCGTTCGGCTTCTATCCATTCTTCGACGCCTTGGACAGCGTCAAGAGGTTTCATCTTCCAGTCGAGAAGATACCCTTGAAGCTCTGCAACACTAAACTCGTGTTCTGGGATCTTGTGTGCAAATTCATCCGCCAGTTTGTCCGTGTTCGGTGCATATTGCACCTCGAATTGCTTACCCATCTTACGGTTGGAGGTTTCGGCAAAGCGGGCTGCAGGAAAGAAGCGACTATACAAAGCACGAGCCTGCTGTTGACTGGCTAGTTTATACTCGATTTTGCGATCGATGCGGCCCGGTCTTAAGAGTGCCGGGTCAAGGCGATCGATGTGATTTGTCTGAGGGTGAAAGATGGGAATAAGTAAACTGACCCCCAAGACAGCGTCAGCTATATAAAATCTGACCGTAGCAAAGAATATCTTTCCTTCCTCTAGAGATACGCTGTTAAATTGAACTAAAACGTAGCTGTTTGTTACATACCTGAGCCAATGCCGTCGAGCACATTGAGCAAACCTGAAAGAGTAATCTGGGACCGCTGGTAGACTCTTTTCCCACGATGCCTCGGTACTGGAGAATAGAATGCTCCCTCCATCTCTTGTTCCTCGTCTCGCGAGGGGAAAGCACAATCAATATCCTCTATGAGCAGTATGCCTCGAGGAGGAAGACGTGAAACAGTCATTTCCAACTGGTTGTCATCCAATCTGAGCATATGTAGATCAGTACTAGGTCTGAGGGATGAACGTTCATACACGTGCCCCGCGCAGGAGAGAGAGAGGGAGAATATTTCTAATCCCAATTCTCCTGCCTAAACAACCGCTCTGTTCAGAAATCTTGATGAGGAGCAGTGCGAGACGTACAATTGTATACACAGTTGAAGCTACAATGAATCGTGAAGGCTATCTCATGATCCGCCAACGATACGACAGAACGTACTTTTACCCGTGCCTGGAGGTCCATGTAGCAAATATCCCCTGCGATGTGGAATCCCAGCCTTGAGGTACCTGTAAATCCTCTTAACACCGCCGTTCAACTATCGAGTGTGTAAACTCGCCAGTCTTCGAGCTCGAGGAACTCGCGAGAGTCTGATAAAAGTGAGTCAATATTATTTCCATCTAGTAGAAGTGAATCCAGTGGTCGGCGGTGTTTGGTCTTCACAGGGCCCCATCGTCCCGGTGCTCCATCTTCATAACCTCCCCTTCCCTGTCACCAGACTTCAGGCGCAGCCAAAGGAAAGCATAATGGCCAGCTTACCGCTACGGAATGTACAATGACATGCTGTCTCCTAAGAATTGACATCATCAGAGCCAACGAAACGAGTTCTGTGAATGTGACGCACGTAGTTTGTGTGTACCTTAGACGA
This sequence comes from Cantharellus purpuraceus, assembly GCA_025174535.1. Taxonomy (NCBI): domain Eukaryota; kingdom Fungi; phylum Basidiomycota; class Agaricomycetes; order Cantharellales; family Hydnaceae; genus Cantharellus; species Cantharellus purpuraceus. Next base: position 443,563 of record JALBUN010000048.1, read on the forward strand.
CACTCTTCCACAAAAGAGTATAACACGGAAGGGTCAAGTGTGTAAATTCTATAGGGGGAGAGGCGTATCATCATCAACAAGGTCTGAATGGAAATCAATGCTTAAGCCCGTACGTCAGAAACAGGGAAGTTGAGCCAGGCATTTGTGGTGGACCATAAGGGTTAACTGGTTCGTCCACAGAATTATTTCTTGGTGGCGCTCGTGTCACTTCACATATGTATCCCTTCCACCGGAAGAACTGCATAGAGCCATGGACTGGTACGTAGTCCACATTATTGTGCTCGGGGCCGGTCTCCATCTTCCACTTCCGCTGTGACGACGCTATCTCGACCAAAAAATCCCGCGGCTTCCGCCACACCTTTTCTTTTGTCTAAAAAGAATTCACACATGATTTATAGCTCTATGAAAAGCAACGCTTTACCAGGTATGAGACAAGCCATTCGTAGGTAGGGTTGCCTGGCCTAAATTCGGCAGAGATGGAATATCCTATGAGCAATGTAAGGCAAGTTACATAGATGCGTTTACAAGAACAACACACGAATCTTGAACCGATCAACGACCCATCGAAATAACCTTCGCCCAGTCTCGACAACAGAACCCAGTACGAGAAGCTTAATGCTATCCCAGAGGAATGGATTTGACAGCAACCCCGGGAAAGTCGTCGACGCGCCAGCTAAAGCGACTATCCAGTTCACCATTCCAATCCAAGACGTGTCTTGAGCAAATGGGGTACCATTCACAGTGGCCATTATGCAGAAACCCTCAACGTGAGCTATTATTAATACTTGCAAGGCGGTGCGGTTAGCTATCTCGGTTAGATGGCCTCGAGGCTGCAACGTGACTCACGCTTACCTTTCCATCGTCCATTGACTCGAGATCACGCTCAACTATGACTTCCCTGGCGCTTATCATCCTCGACACTTGGCGTTCATTGGAAGAAACAGTGATGCGGCTCCGCTGCGCGCTAGGCGGCAGAGGCTGAGGCTCTTGATTTCGGCCGCTGATGATGGACAGCAGACGGCGTTGATGGATTGTTAAATTGGTTTCGCGTACGATGCGTTAGTGCTTCACGATAGCCTGAAGATGCATATCAGTATTGCTCAGTACATATTCCAAGAATGTTTACATGTTATCCGCCTTGTGATCGAAATTTCGTCCTTTCGAATCAGATACCCCATTTGAACGTTGAACGCTTGAGGGACTAACTACAACGCTGCCTAGTATGTAAGTGCCCGCTGGCCCATGCGTGCTGCCCACGGCAGAAACACACTATATTGACCTACATTGATACTTACTTACTTCATCCTCAAGTGTGACATCAAGTTATCGGACTTCATGATTATGGTAGAGGGAAACGCTAGTTACAGACGCTGGTGAAATCGCAGTATACATAGTAGTGACTAGCGGAAACTTGCCTGATCACTAATCATGGAATACAACGGGGGACATATCATTAGCTAGTCGGTCCTTCTTTGTATCGATGTCATTTTTACTTCTCTGCCAGTGACCCACACTTACCCTGAAAGGCCAGTCTTTCAGGTCGAGAAAAGTCTAATGGGCAGATCGATCGGAATGTTTATAGCAAGTGGAAATTAATAGCATTATTTGTCCGATCATATGGAGAGTTCTGAAAAAAACGAAATGCGGCCAGGACGCTATGTAATGGGGGAAAAGAAGAAGAAAATAAAAAGAGCATATACCCATGTCCGCGTAACAATCTAGTTTCTATCTAAGCATGAATTGTTAGGCTGCGCAAAACCGGCAGAAGAGCGCACTTCATGATTCTACGATGAGTAGTCTAGTGAGGAAAGATTTTCTACTCAGTACTCTCAAAGCGCCAGTACCTTGATGGCAGAGAAAGAGAGAGGGGTGTGCGTTCGAGATATGGCGGTGGTCGCGAACTTTGTTCGGAAGTTGGAGAGCAGGACGAGAGTGACCGAAGGAGAGACTGGTTCGCTAATGCATTGATCCCTACTTTGCGTTCTTCATGCCCAGGGTCTTGCAGGGCAGGCCGGTCGGCTGAGAATGGGTGGCGCAAATTGGGAAACAAAGATTCTCCACATCGGGGACTTGGTAATGGCGTGGGTGCCATGCTATTCGGGACAGAAGTAGCAGTGCCGAATGGAAGATGTGGTGGTGATATAGATGGAAATCTGTTCTCGCCGTAAGTCCGAGCTATAGGTGACATATGAGTCCAAGCCCTCGTTGCTGTGCGTCTCAACAAAGTCGATGGAGACAGCGGGTTATCACCGGGAGAATCACAGGTGTGGTTACTCATCAACTCTGATCCTGATCCGAAACGGTTTCGAAGGCGGATGAAGTCCGGGCGAGTCCGGGCTATTGTATCGCTTGCGAACTATGATAACATCGTTTTATTTTGTCAGCTTAAACATCATTACGGGTGACAGGGAGTGATAGGAAGAGGATGAGGGGAGGTGACAGAATGAGTACCCACATAGCCAGCCATGCAAGTGGTACGATGTCGACGCCACACATGCAAAGCCTGGTTTTGTTGGAGCTCGACATCAATCCAAGCAAGGCAAAGCGCACATTTTATGCGTTGCGACTCGATTGACGCTACGAGAGGGTCAGTCTTCAGTGTGCCGTATAAGTGTGTCTCCGCGCCTAGGTGCGGGAGTGAAAATGAAGTCAACCCAGATCCCAGAGAAATGGACGGACGTAGTGCCCTACGAACAGCCATGAGCGTTTAGTGAACCACCAACTAAACGTAAAGCGCACATTTGACATGTAGACTTATGCTGGGTCCAACAGGATAGGCCATAAGGTCGACCCTTGCGCAGTCTCACCACCCCGTTGCACTTACCGCACACCACTCGATCAGGTTCGACCACCTTGGCATCTTCATCTGCATCGAGAACAGCCTTGCGTTCAGTTAGACTAAGAGACTTTGCCCTGGGAGGGGGGCTGAAGCCGCATTCAGATCAGCTATATGCGGTGTTTCGCGAAATTAGCAAGAGTACATACTCCGTACGTGCACGGTCACAGCGCCATCTGTGGTCGAGCCAATGTGCCAGATGATAGCTTTTACCCTTCTGGAGACGCACAATTTTTGCACAATGTGTGCAGGTAACCTGCTCGGGTTGTACATCTCGCGCGTATGGATCCTCGAGGAGGAGCTGCCGGCGCCCCTCTGTTGTTGATGCTGAGCTCTTTGATCTCAGATGGTCAGCATAAGGTGCATATCCTGATATTATGCGCGGGTTTGTAGAGGGGCCCGTTCTTTGGAAATTGCGCAACTCAATATACTGATTTAGTATGCATTTTCGATACAGAACTCACGTTCGGGGCATTTGGCTTACGGGAGGAGTGCTTAGAGTAAGAGAGGCAACATGATTATGATACTTATACGAAAACATAAACAGACATCCTGGTTGGAAGCTGCGGGCCGATAATTCCCCATATACGTCACGTGATTTAGAACATGCTTTTGATGTACTTCGCGTCGACCCCATGTTGCTGTTCACTGAGTCTATGTTCGCAGTCGCGTGTGTTCTGATATTGACTGCGTTAGGAACGGTGAGTCGTCTGTCTTGGACGAGACATTGCTAGTTTTCTATGATGAGCATATGATCATCCTTGTTCTAAGAGCCATAGGCCTTCTTCACTTGCGAGTTCTAGCATGCGCTGTGGCTGCGACGACAATGCTAGGCATGGCCTTGCCTTTTCTGACTTTACTCTTATCATCCGTTCTTCCCGCTTGGGCTAAAGCTAATGTTGAGCAACTATGTTAGATATATCTCGTTATTATTATTGTCTCACCACACCTCCTTGTTGCAAGCCCTACAGAGAAACAATATATCTGTGCGAAATCCCCATCACATGGTTTACCTCTTCCAACGCTATCCGATTTGGCATCGCTATCCCTGTCGGTGGTCATCCCCGCCTATAATGAGGCTGAGCGGCTTACACCCATGCTAGAGGCCACATTGACTCATCTCATCTCAAATACATCTCGCACGTATGAGCTCATTATTGTCGACGATGGGTCGAAAGATGCAACCGTTTCCCTTGCTCTCTCCATTGCAGAGGCACATGCTGGCGTAGACATCCGTATCGTAAAAATGGACAAGAACGTTGGCAAGGGTGGCGCAGTGAAGCATGGGTTCATGCACGCACGTGGAGAACGCATACTGATGGTTGATGCGGATGGGGCAAGCCGGTTTGAGGATTTGGAAAAGTTGTGGAAAGAAATGGACCTGGTAGAAAGAGACGGGTATGCGGTGGCTATTGGAAGTCGAGCGCACTTAGTTAAGACAGAGGCTGTGGTGAAGGTGTGCACTGGTTGATACGTTCCTCAGCCCACATTCTCTTAAATGAGGTTATCCAACAGCGATCCGCGGTGCGGAATTTCCTGATGCACGGTTTTCATTTCGTATTACGGACAGTGGGCGTTGGACACATTCGGGACACACAATGCGGATTCAAAGTGAATTGACTCCTGAACATTTCAGTGTACTCGCGTTTTACTGACAAGCCACTTAGCTCTTTTCTCGCAGAGCAGCACAGCGACTATTTCCATACCAACACCTTACAACGTGGGTTTTCGACGTTGAGCTCCTCATCATGTCCCAGCTACTCGATATACCTGTAGTGGAGGTACCGATAGCATGGAATGAGGTAGCAGGGAGCAAGCTATCTCTCATGTCAGACTCAGTTGGCATGCTCAAGGATTTGCTTGTCCTTCGAGCAAACTATGCACTGGGAAGGTGGTCAGTTAATCGAGAGAAGATGAAAAATGATTAAGTGGTTTATCTTAAGCATATCTGTGTGTATTCACTGCACACCGTATTTTGATCAAGATACCGCATGAGAGATACTTGCATTTAATCGAGGGGCACCTAAATGCCTTCAAATATTATCTAGATATCTCTTCTGCGTTATGCGACTGATTGTCCGACATGTCAATCTAATGTTGCCAGAATTATATGGTGTTCGCACCTCGGAGCATCGAAGCGAGAGCTCTGGCACGCTGCCGAATCGGAGATGGACCCTGCAGTTTTATCTACTGTAACGCCCCCATTACGTTTGTTTTGGCTCCTAATTGAAGGATCGAAACTTTTCCGAGAAGGCGTAATCAGTACAGGAGTGCCTCCCATGTATGTATTACTGTCACTGAACCTTTTGCCTTGGTATTATTTCCTTCCCGTGAGTGTGGGAATATTGGATTGGGGATTCTTTAGTCTCTAGTCACGGAAACTGAAGCTAGCAACTAGCGCAGATTAATGGTGGCGCAATCATGGCCCTGGATTCGTGAAGACTTCCTTATAGAATCTAATAGTCCTATAAAACGCCACAAACCGGTAACATCAATCGGACTCTAAAGCTGTGCACGGCATGGATGACAAGTTGGTGCCCGGCGAAAAGCCCTTGGCCAAAGCGTTTGGCGCACGCCCTTAGATAACCAGTTGGCACAGACCTCAATATCCTTTCCACTAGTCTCCGCCGCCACCATGAATTGGACGAGGTTACCCAGAAATGAGCCACCCTGGTCGAGCACACTCAGTTGGGTGGCCGCGCTCATGGGTGCTTCGAGTGGCGCTGCCGCCATGTCTTCTAGTCCGCTGGTCATTGATGGCCTCAAAATACTTGTGCTCGGTTCCGTCATTGAGACAGGAAGGAGGATGTTTCAATGGATAGTAGATCGATTCGAATTCCGTGAGTCGACTGCTCTTTCTCATGGTGAATTTTCATACTTATTGCAAGACAGGCTATGCGGTCTCTGCTGAGTTCCAGGGTGGCGATAGTTCTTATGAATGGCTTGTGAACTATCTGGTGAGAGGGTTCCCGCATAGCCGGTGCTTCGTGCGCTCTTGTGACATTTCCTGAAGCGACCTCATAGATGACAGAACAAGTTTGGCAAACGCCACGCACTATCTACGTCAAATCCAAAAATTCACAGAGGAAGTGGAAGATTCCGAGTGATGCTGAGAATGGACAAGTAGACTATGTTCCAAACTTTGGAGCTGTTCAATTTTTTCGCTGGAAAGGATACTGGCTGGATGTCAGTAGATTGCAGGCAGGTGTCCCCTATGAGCCACACATGGGAGAATTCGACCAAATATTGCCTGATGGCCCGCCACCGAGTGCATCAATATCACTGAGGTCAGTAATGTTCAGAATTGAGGCATTTAGTCCCCTAATGTCTCAACTATTTTAGCATTTACACTCGTGATATGTCTGTGCTCTTTGAATTCGTAGAGGAATGTCGCTTGAAATATCTTGAGAATACGTGAGCTACATAGTTATTGTCACCAGCATTCACTCACGGCATTATAGCAAATCCGATATCATGATCTACACCATTGATCAAGTGAGTATGTTCTCTATCAAGTCAGATAGTGTTTCCAACCCCCACACCAGGCGCCCCGTTATGGTGACGAGGAGTGTTGGACCAGCGTGAAGACGAAACGCCGTCGTTCCTTAGACACCCTCTTACTTGATGAAGGCGTGATTGAGTCGCTTCTGGCAGACGCCCGCGAGTTTATGAGGACGGAGGATTGGTGAGTGAAACGCTCCAAATATGCCGAAAGTTGTCATAAGGCTTGACCTAGGTATATCCGGACTGGTATTCCCCACCGTCGAGGTTATCTACTATATGGTGCTCCTGGAACAGGAAAGAGTGAGTGGTTCTCACTTCTTACTTGGTATCATGAAACTTTACCACTCTTCTCAGCCTCTACAGTATACACTATGGTGAGTTCTGAGCCTCGCTACCTATGTCCTGTCTGAATATTCGTTCTGCAGGCGGGAGAACTGGGATTAGAGATCTATGCGCTCTCTCTTTCAGCCAGCGGGTATGTGTCTTCACCGTCCAATAATATCCATCCATTTCCTACAGCTGTTTCACAATTTGTAGGATGGATGACGATGGTCTGGCTCGGACTGTGTCGTCTCTTCCTCCGAAAGCAATTCTTCTTATCGAGGATATCGATTGCGCGTTTCCATCAAGAGAGGAATTGGATGAACAGATCCGTCAATCACAATATGCATCCTATCAGCTCCCGAGGTCACAAGTCACGTTATCTGGTCTATTAAATGTACTGGACGGAATCGGCTCAGGTGATGTAACCCTTGCGGTCGGCTGGCAAAGACGGTCAGACTAATTCACAGAACGTCTTTAGATGAGGGGAAGCTGTTCTTCGCAACGGTAAATCAATGCTTGCTGGGGGTTATTCAGACTGACATGTTTTCAACATGAAGACTAATCACATCGACCGCCTCGACCAGGCACTTGTGAGACCGGGTCGAATTGACCGCAAGATTGAATATAAGCTAGCCAGTCGAAGGCAGGCTCATAGATTATTCATGAGATTTTACCCAATATTCAAGCCTGGGGTTCCGTCATCGAGCCATTCAGAAGCTAAAGAACTCTCAAAAGTGCCTGAAATGGCCGAGGAGTTTGCGCGCGCTATTCCTGAGAACACATTTAGCATGGCGGAGCTCCAGGGGTATCTTCTAGAATGGAAGCAGGATCCCATTGGCGCTCTACATGCCATTGGTGCATGGGTTGAGGGCGAACGAGTTGCCCGACAGGAGAGGGCTGCACGTGAGCAACTTCGCAGGGAGAAGGCAGTAGCAGCAAAAATGCAACAGCACCATACCACTTATGAACCAACGATTGCTAGAGTGGGGAGCGGGACTTCCATGAAGTCTGGACCTCAGTCAAAAGTGGCTCGCCCGTCTGCAACCTCATCTGAAATCACTTCCGATGTGGATTCCGATCCTGAAACACAATCATTTGATACCAAGAATACCTGCCACAAACAGACTATTTCCCTTGGCCCCAGCAAGGTCATCAAGGCTGCGAATGGTGTCCAAGTTTCGCCCCAGTCGGATTCGCCAACTGTGGTATCAGATGCTGTTGTTTCTTGAAACATTGCTAGACAGGATAGATGGGCTCGAGCTCTGTCAGATACTTGGCTCTTTCATGCGCAAGTCGATAGATGTAATGCTCTGAGTTCGGTCGCAGGTAGAGTATGACCATGTACATGTAACTACATAGAGCAAATTTGGATTGACAAGAACTGAAGACATCGTCAAGCTTTGGTGCCAGGCGAGAAACACCGCTTTGGGGCTATTTCTTATAATATTTCGCGTTTCTGGGGTTATAGAATTAAGTGTGTGTGCGTGAGCAGTCGGAATAGTGAAATGCTGTGCCGTGCCACCCCCGTTTTGGTTATAGCACGCTAAGCGAGGAAGCCACTCCTCTGCCTCTGCTATGAATGGGTTGTCATGGAAAAACGTAGCTTCTCTCATAGACATACCGACGAGTTTTCCTCCTTTGCTTGCTAGATCTGTTTTTTGGGATGGACTCAGACTGCTTGTACTAGGCTCTGTCATTGAGACCGCGCGTAGAGTATTCATCTGGATCATCGACAGGTTTAGACTTCGTATGTTGCTTTCAGGTCATAGCCTGTAAACACCTACATAATTAACCATAATACACAGGCTGGTCCACTACTGCGGAATTTGAGGCCGGTGACGTTACCCAAGAATGGATCATCAATTACTTGGTAAGGCTTTCCCTTGAAACGAGTTTTTAAATCAAATAATGCTCGACTCTCGCTCTGCTGGCTACAGATCCAAGAAAGGGTGTGGCGAACACCACGCAATATATTCGTCAAGACGAAGAACAACAAGCGAAAGTGGAGGCTTCAAACCAGTACCAAGTACGATCAAGTAGATTTCATTCCACAATATGGATTTGTGCAGTTCTTTCGTTGGCGAGGACATTTGTTCGAAGTCAGTAGCCAAAAGGACAAACCTCGCCACCCGTCACATTACGCTAGAAGATACGATTCTATGCATTCGGAGAGTCCTACACATTCTAACTCTATCGCCTTGACGTCAGTCATTCGTACAAGATTTTCGGCTCTCTATAGCGTCTTCTAATCTCTTTATAGAATCTTCACTCTCAACAGGTCTGTTCTATACGCGTTCGTGGAGGAATGTCGGTTGAAGTATGCGGATCATACGTGAGTAAATAGAAACAGCACTATTCTCCCTTGGATTGAAGTCTTCTAGTAAATCTGAAGTTACCTTGTACACTGCGAGTGTGGTAGGTGTCCGTTACATGAACACTTAACTTGTCTCTTGATTTCTCGCTAGTATCATGGGGGAGGGTCCATATGGAACGATGTCAAAATGATGCGTCGCCGACAACTGGACTCCCTCCTTCTAGATAAAGATGTCATTGGTTCCCTTCTTAAAGATGCCCGGGAATTCCTGGATGTGGAAGATTGGTTCGTGAACAAATATGGGGTAAGAGTAGCACAACTAACTTGCGATGTTCTACAGGTATATCAGTGCAGGGATCCCGCATCGCCGAGGTTACTTGCTTTATGGGCCTCCTGGAACCGGGAAAAGTAAGTAGTTGGTTCTTCCCATATGCAGGCTACACCTCACCTCCTCATCAAGCTTCAACTATATACACCATAGTGAGTCGCCTATCGTGTGAGTCTCGATGGCAAGTGATGTCAAGCAAACAACTCTGCAGGCCGGAGAGTTGGGGCTAGAGATCTACGCTCTCTCTTTATCGTCCAAGTCGTATGTATTCTCGTGGGTTGTATTACTTCTTTGGTCAACCTGGGTGCCTTCTAGGTTGGATGATGCTTCTCTGGCCCATTTGGTCTCGCTTCTCCCTCCCCGGGGAATCCTCGTCCTTGAAGACATCGACTGTGCATTTCCGTCCAGGGTTGACAGCGATGAAGACGATTTCAAAGCCAAACAGTTGTTTTCACTGACAGTTTCTCGGACATCACAAGTCACCATGTCTGGATTGTTAAATGTCTTGGATGGAGTTGGTTCAGGTGAGTATTTCTTGTGCGGTTAGAGTGGTTTGATTCAGGCTGACGGCGAGATCAACTTAGAGGAAGGCAAAATATTCTTTGCAACCGTAAGTCCCCCCTATCCTTCCTCTCTCAATGCTCATTATCTTTTTTACAGACCAACCATATTGACCGTCTCGATCCTGCGCTTCTGAGACCAGGAAGAATTGATCGCAAGATAGAGTATCGACTTGCCAGCCCACAGCAGGCTCGCGGCTTGTTCTTGCGCTTCTTTCCCAGCTCTAACACTGCGATATTGTTCGAGACGTCTGATGAACACGCAGATGCCAAAGGACAAGATATGTCGCAACTGGCGGATGAATTCGCAACAGCCATTCCTCCTTACGAATTCAGCATGGCAGAGCTTCAAGGTTATCTCCTCGATCATAGGGTAGATCCCCTGGAAGCCTTGCGTGACATCCAAGTATGGGTAGAGAACGAACGTCAAGACAAACGGGACAGAGAGGTCCGTGAGCAGTTGCAGAGAGAGCAAAAGGCAGCAGCACAAGCTCAGGAGCAGTGGCTTAGCTATGGTGCAATGGCTGGGGGATTTCCGACAGCGATGTCTCAGCTACCAACGCCGATGCCGTACTATCCAGGGTACGGTACATATCAACCTCCCACTCAATTTACTCCGACCATAAATGCAGAACCTATCCAGGAAATAGCACAGAATGTAGGGAGTCCTCCAATTGCGGAACATGAAAGTTCATGACACATGTAGCTGTGAATTATGTGCACCTTGTCTGTGTGTAGGATACTTTCTCGGAAATTGTGTAGATTATATTGTTTTCAGGAAGCTTCGTTACCATAAAACCAGGACCTGAGGCCGTATATACATTGGAGGAATTATCTTCATCATTCGGCATTATAATAGGCCTGGATTTACATAACTCAGGTCAACCAATCACGTGGGAGAGCATGTGGGCCAGCGCTCTGGCGTACTCAATTTTTTTGCGCTGTGACAGCCCACAGTAAGCGCTTAAGCACCTTGGTCATGATAACGAAACGCTTCAGTTATTCGACTAATCCTTCTTTTATTACATGCAATGGCGCGTACACGAACTCGGATGCACACTGTCGTGAATTATGTAACAGATAAGGAAAGAACAAAACATCTATAATAAAAACTCTACAACCGATAGCAAATGAAAACAAAGCAAGCTGATGTCCTATGAACAGCAGAAATTATACAGAAAATCTTGTCAGATCGGTATCACCGCAAGAGCGCGATGGAATTAGTCGCAGAGAACCGTGCTGGTACTTCAAATGTCAATCCACCGCCTCCATGGCGTCGATCCCAAGCTTACAGATGCGCACCTTGCCGTCTGTAGTGAGTGTCGTGAATGGCGCCGGTCGCCGGCGGAAGAAGGCATCAAATTCTGTCTCCTCCTCCCGCGTTCTCTTGCGTGGCACCCAGGACTCTGCGTCAGGCGATGGTGACGACCTCGGGGTGGGTGGTGCCTCCGAAACCTCCATGGAATCATCGTCGTCGCTGTCTTGTCGCAGACTTTTTGTGGCAGGTCGGCCTTCCGATGCCATGCCATTGCTGGCTGATTCAATGACGCTGGTGAGGCGACCTGAAGCGACGAGCTCCGCGGCAATCATCTTCAGGTGGGCAGCATTTTCCGCTTCAATGCGTGCCTTTGCAGCCGCAACAGAAGCTGCCGTTGGGGAAGGGCGAACCACACGTGAGCGCCGCTTGAACATATGTGTGGGATTGATCACCAGAGGCGTCGTGAAGAACGAGGTGGGACGTGGTCGAGGGGCAGAAGAAGCGTCCGAATCATCCGAGTCACTCGAGTCAGTGATTGCTACACGGTCGTGGACCTGATCAGGGCTCTCGAGCAGGAGTTGGAGGTCCTCCCGACCATGCGCTTCAGCTGCTCTGCGCTTTTTGGACATTCGTTCCTGAAATGGAATCATCGGACAGCGGGAGCGATGGGCTCGCCAGTGCGATCCCTCGTACTTGTATGTCGTATCCAGGCGTATATACGTGCCACAGGCTTTGCATGTCACACGATGAGGATTAACATCCGTGGCATAAGCGTCGTCGTCAAGCACTTGTTTACGGGCATCCTCCTTCTCGCTCTTAGCTCGAATTTTAGCGTCTCCGGGACTGGGGATTTAGTCATAAAACACATCAATAAGAGAGTAGATGATAAACCGCACACTATGAGTTCGATATCCTGGCATGAAGCCTTGTGCTGTGGCCATACGCTCTGAGCATACCGGATGATGGGGTGTAGCCTAATCCAACAGCTACAATGCTTGCACAATAAGCGGTGGGGTTCGATTTTCTCGACGTCTGGATCATCAAGGAACTGCTGCTTCCTTTCATCCTCACTGGGCCACCTTGGTCGTGGGGGCAAGGGTGGCAGCATCGTCGGAGAAGGTGCCCGCCTGAAGTTGGTTCCTTTACCTTTGCCCTTCGGAAATGGGCGTATGGGTCGATTGGTAGACGTATTCGTACGTGGGGTGTGGGCAGGCATCGCATCTATCGATCGACTAGCAGGTTCTCCAGCATTGACCACTCGTGAATGCAAAGGCCTGCCGACAGAATAAATGATACATGGCGATAGCAAGGACACAAGGAGGATGCTTACTTGTCAAGCTGCCTATTATGGCAAATGTCTACATGCGCGACCCACGACTCGAACATATACGGCTCGGGACCTTCTAATGTGACGCGATTCTCACACCGCCTACAGATAACAGACTGCGGCTTCACTTCAAGAACATCCATGTCCATCAGGAATTTAATTCGCCGAGTTGCTCCATCGGTTTGGGCAGGCGTCGTATCTGGCACTCGTGACTGCACAGGCCTGCCGACCGAATGAATGATTAACGTCAATGGCAAAGACAAAAAGAGGATGCTTACTTGACAATTTTCTTGGGGCAAATCTCCTTATGCGTGAGCCACGACTCCAACATATACGGCTCGGAACCCTCTAATGTGATGCGATTCATGCATCGCCAACAGACAACACACCGTGGCTCCACTTGACAAATATCCTCGTCCTCCATTAACTTAAGGTGCCGATGCTTCGCTCCATTGGTTTGAGCAGGCATCACATCTAGTGATCGAATAGCAGGTTTTCCAGCGTCAACCACCCGTGACCGCAAAGGCCTGCCGACCGAATGAATGATTCATGCCAATGGCAATGACAAAAGGAGGATGCTTACTCGTCAATCTGCTTACGGCAAATTTCTTTATGCGTGAGCCATGACTCGATCGTATACGGCTCTGGACCCTCTAATGTGACGCGATTCTCGCATTGCCGACAGATAACAGACTGCGGCTCCACTTCAAGAGCATCCAAGTCCATCAGCAATTCAATTCGCCGACGCTCTACTCCGGCTTCTACTTTAGCCTCTCTGAAGAGTAACTGTTTAGCTTCTAGGTGCAGTGGACAAGTGTAAACTAACGTTTGCTGTTCAAAATCGTTTGCACATTCGCCGTGCGAGGGCCTAGCACAATAAAATGAGCTGGACTGAGATCGCTGTGAATTGAACGTGGAATGATAGTCACGTACTGGTCGAGCTGATTCTCAGACATTTCAACATCGCCGTCTTTATCTTCAGCACATGATGAGAAACGCGGTCCTTCCTTTATGAAGCTCAGGGAGCTACACGGACAAGGCGGGTCAGATAAGCATGGAAGAAGGGACAGGGGATAAGGAGTGTACCTTTCTTCGTTGTCAGGCGCACTTGCTTCAGGGGGTTTTGCGTCGAGCACTTCCTTCTCGTTTGTATTACTAGGCTCGCCCTGCAGGACATCTTCTACATCCATTGCTTCTTGATCATCGTCTAGCTCGTCAGACTCGTCGTCTGCCTCATTAGCTTCGACACTGTTCCTTTGGGGAAGATGACTATGTCAGTAGCAAAAATGCTCATCGATCAGCAGTACGCACTGCATCTCCATCCGCGCGTTGGATCCACACCGTCTCTGATGTCCCACCCACTTCCCTAGACTGTAGGCGTAATCTTGACGCAACCCCACCCAAGTATTACATACTGCGCAACGAATGCGGTGCGGTTCCACTTCGGCAGCATCTGGATCTTCCGCGAGGGTCTTCTTGCGAGCCTCAAGAGCAGCCAAAAGCCTCTTAGGAGAACTTCCAGCCATTCATAAGTTTCATAATAAGAGAATACAGGGAAGAACTCACTCGATTGTCTGTCCAGGGCAGGACTCTTTGTGAGTAAGCCAATGGCTTGGACTGTACTCCACTGGCAGAGACAGTTTGATCCAACGACCGCATGGTCGACATTGAACTCTATCAGGGAAGAGTTGCAGGATGTCTGGATCGGCAACAAGTATTGCCCGGCGGGATTCAGACGTGGTAGAAGGTGGAGGAACTTTGTGATTTGATCGCCTTGAATTTAAACATCAATTCGTTGTGTCAACACGACAGAAAGTCCCAATACATACTTTTCAGTTCCAGACGCTGCAGGAGACTCTGTTGTCTCGTGCTGGGCTGTCCCACTCCTGGCTTGTGCGAGACACTTTCGCTTATGTTGCACCCAATGGCTAGCGGAGTACCGGCTTCGGCTACACAATTTGACCCACTGGCCACGCGAATGAGTGACTCGTTGTAAATAAACCGTATTACTACGAAGCACCTTTACCTTATTGCAGATGCCGCAGAGGGCCCTGTGTGGCTCAAGAATGTTGACAGTCAGGTCGGCCTCCAGATGAGCTTTCCGCGCTTCAGCCGGCTCGGAAAAGCGATCGGTCACATCAGTCCTGAGACGCCTGCATTTGCGCTTGTGCTTGAGCCAGTGGTGTGCTGAATACTCCTGGGAGTTGCTGCCTTTGATCCAACGCTCACAGAGACCACATTTGACGCGACGAGGTTCTACGATAGCTGCATCTGGATCAGCCATCATCGCTTCACGTCTTTGCTCAAGTGCCATGAGCGCAGACCTGAAGTGCAAGATGAGTATATATACGGTGTAAACAGAGAGATAGTTGAACGTGAGATTGGACTGACGATTTGGATGGCGAAGCATGGCTAGCCAAAGACCCTTTCTGAGCATCGCCCTCACTGCTATCTGTCAACACTGGCATATCATCGCTCTCTAAGAGGCTGACTTGAGAGCTCGTCGACTCAGGCAGAGGATCCGATGACAAGGGTTTGAGTAACCCAAGACCTTCCTTTGCGAAGGCCTCCCGAGCGAATGGCCATGTCTCCGTAGGAGGAGAATCTAGTTTGCGGGGGAGCAGTGACGAAAAGGGAATCTGAGAGTCTGTGCGAGGGCCATGGTCTTGTGGAGTGACAGGATCGTCAATCTGGTCTGTTGGGGAGGCAAAGCCGTTGTTGGGTTCTACCTTCAAGATGGAAGGCGTCACTAAAGGCGGTGTGAGTTCGGTATGTTCTCTCGTTACTGATGTGTTGTCCACCACAGGTCTATTGTCTGGAGGAGCATCTGGAACCAGGGGAGGGCCCATATCTTCGTGAGAGTGTTCGCTGGCCGTGTCGTAATCGTCTTCGCCATTGATGGACTGGAGGCGGTTGCTAGAGTAAGATGCGTGAGCCTTATCGTGAGCGGAGTAGTAAAGACAAAGAAAGAGATGGGCTCGTTCTGGGATACTGACGCCAGATGTTGGGTGACACTTACTGTTTTTCTGTTTTTCTCAAGTGTCCTTTCCATACGCCGTAGCTGTACGGGGTTCGAGAAGAGAGATCCACCCAGCGATCGCACAATATGCAGAACGCGCGAAACGGCTCTAAGTCCCCAATGTAAGGCTCAGCGACGAGCGCTTTATAGCTTGCTTTGCGGTGAGGCGAGAGTCGCTCCAACGAATGTATTGTCGCCCGTGCTGCCGATGGGGATTCCCCGCAATCCTTGCTAGATGTGGAGGTAGAGAGCACATGGGTAGAGTGGTTTAGTGCACTGGATATCTGAGAGGAGACTAGATGCTGGGTGGGTGACCCCGAGGAATTAGAATGCGCGTCTAGTGGAGCAGCTCTATCGGAAACCAAAGGTATTGGTGGCGGTGGCGGTGGAGGTGGCGGTGGCGGTGGCATCGACTCGTGCGATATCTGTGACTGACCGCTTTCTGGTTGAGGTAGGTCGATGATCTGGGAATCGATCCCATGTAATCTACTTGACACTCTCCTATTTGCCACTCGTGGTGGAAGAGGATGAGCAACTGTTCGAGCATTTGAAATTACGGGCGGATGGTCGCTCTCACGACCTGTCTGAGGCGGGATGGGACCGCTGAGCCTGCCATATACGTCTAGTAAGCATATACGACTGTGCAAGGTATGAATGAATCTATTACAGGGACGGTAGTGGTCCTGCTGGAGCTGAAGAAGACGAGGTCTCGTCAGCGCGCTGCTGGGAATTGTCTGCAGAGTGCGTATCTTGAGAGGACGATGCTGTCAGTGAGTTGTTCCCTCCACCTGTGGACCGAGAGGAGAGCGAGGCAGCGCTGGCTTTCCTTTGCTCAGAGGGACCCACCACCTTCCCATCGAGTATCAGATGGGGAGTTGGGGCAGACAAGTTGAGCGGTCGGGAATTGCTAATGAAGGGACTCAGTATTGGGTCGAGAAGGAACACACTAGATTATGATACTAGTATCGTGTATACTTACTGCGACTTGGTGGCCTTGTGGCACCTCCAGACGGAGGCAGCGAAGAGCTTAGTCTCATCTAGTTTGAGCCACTTGTCACAGCGATTACAGAAGACGCGGTGAGGCTCTACCGCGGAGACATCTACGTCATCGAGTAGCATCTGCTGCCGTTCCTCAAGCGTGGCCATGATGATTTGTGAGGGGAGCGAGGGGAGGAGGGGAGGGCGAGAGGGAAAGAGACGCGTCAATATACGAGAAAAGGGGGGGATGTGGAAGCTAGGATGGTAGGGGGGAAGAGGGGGAGAGGAAGTGCGTATGAGAGGTTGCCTACGGTAGAATGGGGGTGTTGAGCGTGGAAGGTGGTGGGAATCTAGTTATCAAGATTGGGAGCTACTGAACAGTATCCTAAGGGGGTAGGACAGGAATTGGATGTCAGTGTGGTACTCGGGGGTGTGATTGAGTGAAGGGGGAGGAGGTGGTGGAAGAGGACGGAGGAAGATCGCCTGAAAGCTATCTTTCCCTGGGAAACGCTCCAACTCCGCCGCTCCGCCGGTAAAAGCCGGGCGGTCATCGCACCCATAGCGCGCTGTACCACACAGGCTGTACACAATGCTCACCTCATGCATCACACTTTTGCTAGTTAGACACACTTGTTACCATAAATTTTAAGTAGTACCGCATCGCATCCACCATCTCATCTTGGCCTCTTGCAGGATGCCTGACCGTGTGCTTTCTTGTGAACAGCCTCACTGATCTGCGACTCGAAAGCCAAATAGATATTGGCTGACGTGGTCCTACGCGTCCCCCTAGTCACCATGCTGATATTCAGCCTATCCTTGCATGCCAATCAAAGATTATAAGCCCGCGATCCGCCCCGGCACTATTTAGACTGCACTTGTGGCGCCAATGAAATTTAATACTGAACCTAGAGGTCACGCGCACTTGAGGTTCATGTGCCTCCCGTTCAACGATCTCAACACGCCCTCTCCCCTTGCCCCTGACGCTGGTGAGCGACGAAAAGGTCTCGCCGCTCGACATTGTTGCTGGAATCGACCTGCACTGTGGCAGTATACTAAGCGCTACTCTCACCGAGATGTTACTGGATCCTGTGGCCACATCTCGCAATCTTTGCATGACCATGCTATCCTCGTGAGCACCTCATGAGCACCTGGTACTGGTCACGGAGTCCACTCCAGCTCGATAGGAGCAAGTCTGGAGAAGTACCAAGTACTCATGCTCACGAATGCAGTTCTAACGCTCATATAACCGACTTATCCACTCTTTGGTTCATCAATCCCACAGAAAGACTGGAGGTTGTCACCCCGTTGATCTTTTGGGTCTAACAAATTTCTTCTGTTTTGGAAGCTATACTGCATGACCAACATGCACCATGGAACCTTCACACCCCATAGGGGCTATTGTCATCTTCAGTGTCATAGTTTTGTATTTCTACCCTAATGGGATGCAGCACTTGCCTAGGTGCTTGTATGGGGACGGCGTGGGGCAACAAGTATCCCTCTCTCCTTAAGACGATCCAGGCATCGATCTCAATATACAGAGGTGCTCTGTTACCAGAACACTAGGGATGGCCTGTGGCGGTATCATGCAATGCCTTGTTAAGCTCCTGAGTAGCTCCCCCTCTCATCAGGACGAGCCAGGCTTCGTTCTCAGGATCAAGTCATATACAGATAAGAACACAGAACATCAAGGATCACCCATGGCGGTGTCATGTTGAGATTGAACAGCAGCCAGACTGGAGTCACGAATCATACAGAAAAGAATTATTTCAGGGAGTTCTGGAAGACAACCGCTTTCAGCCTTCAGAGATATTTTTGTACAAACGCATGGGAGCACAAAAGATTTCATGCGCAGCGTCTATCACGAGATGTGATATCCTGGACACTATATGCGGAGAGGCTTATAACAAGGTTAGCCTATGAGTGCCTCCTGTAAGTCGTAAGCAAATAACACTTACCTGTAGGCCCAGGAAGTCCGGAAAGTGTTAGATTTTGGGTTATCGATGAAATAGCTAGCTGCTCGGGAAAGATGAGCTATTGTTGCAGTATTAGGAGTGGTTCCTCGGGAAACAATGATAACACTCCTGATATCAAGACCACAATAGCAGGTGCCCCCCCCCCCGTAGTCTTGAGAGTGAGTGGTCCTCACACCTTGTCTGTCCGAGCGACGCTAAGGTTGGTGATATGAGGTCATAATGACGGACTATCGCAAGGCGCCTTGGATGGGCAGTAAATATACGTTATCACTACCGTCCGAGAGATTGCTCAGGAGCCTTGATGTCGCTGTTTGCACCAAGTACACGGTCTATAATTAAATCAGTAACTAGACCCGATATACGTTCACTTTACAGTCCCAGCTACAGCTAGCGAGCAGACCCTCATCGTACAGTGACCAGGCACAACCTACAACAAATTCTGTATGCAAATCGTGGATATGCAAGAGCGACGGTGCAGGGGGATTGGGCTGCGTGGACCATCTGTGGGAACGTTTAGTGAATGAGCCATTCATTGGGCCAGGCACACTTACACTCGACAAGTCATATCGTAACTTGCGCTGGAAACAAGATCCGCTCGATGGGGGCTCCATTGCACCTTTCGCACAGCGTACTCATGGCCTCTAAAGTCCCTCTCACAGATACCGCCTACCTCAGCGGCACCACCGATCTTGACCATTCTACAGTCCCAAACCTTTACGTTCTTATCAACACCGGCCGTGGCAATATTGAACGGCCGGTATTTGTTCCAATCCAACGTGAGGACTTCAGTGACACTGGCTGGAACAGTCAGCGCAGCGTGAGCGGGAGGGTGAGGGGAATTGAGTAAACCGAGAGCTGATGTGGATGGGGGAGAGGGGGCACGGAGGTCGAATATCTTCATTGTACCGTCTAGGGAGCATGTGGCAAGCGTGGAGGGATGATGAGGTGAGAATATGGCCTGATAGATACATGCCGAATGGGCATGTAGTGTCTGCACAGAATGAGAGCGACTAGGTGTCCACTGGACGTGGCAAGTTAGCTGTATATAGACAATGACATAAGGAACAGAAACATGCGAGCTTTACGGTGCCATCCCAAGATGAAGATATAAAGAGCTCTTTATCTATGTTCGACCAGTCCACAGAGAAAGCTTCGCGAGTGTGTTCATGCCATGCTCTGATAGGAAGATCCTAGTCCTTGCGCGTCCGCATCGCACGTCACCGTCATGAGTGACAGCTCTGAGATTGTCGACTCACGTTGAGCATGACATCCCATAGCTTGATCGACCCATCCCCAGATGCCGTCGCTATCTGGTTCTCATGTATCTCCGACCAGGCAATGTCATATAGCCCGTCTTGCGTGTCATACGCTTTGTCGAGCTGCAGCGTCGTCGGAGCGAGAGAAACGATATGGAGCCGACCGTTGCCTACCAAACCGTAGTTTGCGGCAGATGCAAGCGCCATACGACCATTGTGGAATGGAGACCACGCTAAAGAATAGTGAGAGAACGCGGGCGTGTATAACGACCCGAGCATGTTCATCGTCGACAACCACTACTTTAGACGCCCGTGATTTCCCCGGCCTCTTGCTTGCCGAGTAAAGCGCTCAAGCGCCCTCTCCCAGGACGGCTTCTCCAAACTGGCAAGGCTCTCCAGCAGGGACACTACGCGATCACTCTTGGTAATGGAAGGACATGGAGGGACATATGCATCTTTTTCGCACATGAATCTCGCCTGTTACGCACTACCTCCAGTTTCCTACTTTCCGACAGTTTTTGAAACGCAATAGCGATAGTTTGTTACCACAACTGCGCTCCGGCTCTCCTGTGCCGTCTTTCTATGCGACTGCGTGCTGTTCCTGGTGTCATCCTCATGAGGCGTTATTGTCTCTCAATATACACTGTGTTTTGTACTACCGCAAGACCCAGAGGTGGGCAGACAACTCCTGATGTCTCAATCACTCTATTTCTCAATCCTGATATTTGCCTAGGGAACTGTTCCCCAAGCTGCGAGATTTCATACCTCTACTCAGTTCGTACTCACGCGTAGCGCTTCTGATGGGAATCAAATAGTACCACACCCACAGCACTCATGGTCAGGTCGACAGAACAAGCACAATGGGAAGGGATCAGTGTCACCGCTTCTCGAGTACTTTCACAAAGAATATCGAGAGTTCTTTGAAACCTGCTATTGCCAAATTTTCCATGTCGGACTTACCCGATCGTGGACAATTTAAAGCTCTTGCATACTAAAGCTCTGCATAACACTATCAGCAATTTCTTCAATACCTAGATGTAGGGAAATAATCCTTCCATTATGCGCATCGTAATAGCGCGGCAAGTCGTGTTTTGGGTGCTGTTTCGCCTTTGACTAAGATTGGGGACAGACACCACTTCCAGGGCTGGAAGGAGGGAGGGTTTATTTGACATCGTGCTACAAATGCAGAAGGGCTTTTGTCATATTTTGCGGCACTAAGTAAGCATCACTATCGGCAGAGCATCGAAGTCAGCAGCAAGAGTTCACTTGGAACATTTGAAAGCGCAAAAGCTACAAGAGGGTGTTGCACACGACGGCAGCTACGTGAGGACGGAGAGGAGGCTCGATTAAGTATTAATTCTAACCTCTGATGTCACTTTGAGGTCTACTGGCGAATATGACAACAAGTATAAGCACACTAACACTCCAGTTGGCGATTTCGAGCTCAAATCCCCAACCATGGCCTGCTTCAACTATCGGGGGGGCCAGTTAGACAGTCACGGTTGGGGACGATTGTTGACGCACATGGCTTTCTGGCAGAAAGCGGCCATTAGCCCCATTAGCCGCGCGCACATCACCGCAGTAGGTCTTATCTCTTACAAGTATTTGGTGCTTTCAATTGACCCTGGCGGTATAGACATCGGTATAGATATCTCTGGCGAAGTGGAGGTTTCTATTCCATTTCCGAGCATGCCTCGGAGGAACAGTGGTACCTCTCGTGAATATCTGAATACAGTATATACCCCGGACATGTATCTCATACACAAAGGCGGGACTGAGACTAAGCCACACCAGGGCAACCCTGTGCAATAGGAAGGTAGGCGAGGTTCAATAGGTAGTGCTCTTGGCAAATGAGGCTGATAGGCGATGACAACGCTCTTGAAATACTTCAACACAGTTTACTCTGGATCGACCGATATAGCTCAGTACGTGAAGAGGCCTTCCTATGCTGAAGCCATGTGGCACTAAAGGGCTCGACATCCGCGGATGATGGGTACCAAAATAGGGTACTACCGATAATGCGTGAGGCTGTTGTATAAGGCTGGCTGTATGAGAGGCCACACTACACAATCCGCAGTGGTGACACAGTATTCATTTCACTTGCAGAGAAGTTAAGACGGTTCGGGAACAATTGGTACATATCGCAACACTCCCACCATTATACACTTTAGGAAAGGGGAAACGAATTGCTTGTTTAACGGAATCTTGACGGGTCTGAAAATAGAGCATCAGTTCGAAGGTGTATCAGAGTCACTTTGCCAATATTGTTTGTCAAATCTACTAGCCATTGCAGACTTCCCAAATAATGACATCGTTCTGAGAAGTCTCTTAGGTATATCAATCCACAGGAACCATGTTTTTGTGCGATAGGTAACCCGGCGTAAGTCCATCAAGCTGGCCAAGTGCGGTTACGTAAACATTAGGTTTTAAACTTTTCCAGCGCGCATACTTATTATACCTGACCGCCAACTTCTAGCCTTTGGTCAAAACCTTCAATACGCTTCCTTCTCAATATGATTAGTTCGCACCGAACGGGAAATGCTAAAAATGATCTACGTCTAGTTATCCCTGCGAGTGATACTGAATTGGGCATAGATCTGTTATCCTGCTCCCTGATCGTCTGCAGTACCTAGTGTTTGACCTTCATTTTTTTCCGTTCCAGCAGGATTATGTTCTTGAGGCAGATGTCAACCAAGGGCTGGTATCAATGCTTATCTTTCGCTGGATCCTGGTTGATTTCTTAACCTGGGCTGGCTGACCGACCATTTTACCTTTATATCTATGACCCACATTCTGTGACTCCTTGCTACAGAATGAATTGTTTTGTAGGTGCGTCCCAGCGATAAAGGGCGGTGCGACCTTTGTACAAGGAGCAGCTGACGTGCTGGCACCTCATGCTGGTGAATGCATCCTAGATGCGTCGTGTTCGACACAGTTGTGGGCATCCCGAACGCTGCGTGTCAT
The DNA here is from genome assembly GCA_025174535.1 of Cantharellus purpuraceus. Classification (NCBI taxonomy): domain Eukaryota; kingdom Fungi; phylum Basidiomycota; class Agaricomycetes; order Cantharellales; family Hydnaceae; genus Cantharellus; species Cantharellus purpuraceus. The sequence continues at coordinate 466,204 of JALBUN010000048.1, forward strand.
ATACTGTCAACTTTGAAAGCATGTCTAGACATTCTGACGACGACGCACACGTGATTGGATAGAACCTTGCACCCCTATCTATCTTGCTGCACTGCCCATTGATCCAGTTGAAATCAGCTGGCGACTTGTCATGGCGGCATTGAAACTCACAGAGTATTGCCCTCCAGCTCAAAGAATTCTGAGCTCTTCTGTGGCTTTCCTACCCCCACCAGTGGGTCGCCTATACTTGAGCGCCCCACGTCATGGCAACGTATTACCGTGTTTCCTCTTAAGCCGATTACTTGGCTGTCAATCAAATATGTTACGCGTCAAGAACAAAGCCTTTTGGAAGCAATGAACAAGGCACAAGGCTCGATCATCTCAACTATCGATACTTGTCCTGAACAAATCAAATGCACCTCTTGCAATATTCCGAGAACTGACGGTGTGACTCTCAACATTTGACATGTCAAACAAGCTTGATACAATGCTACGGGTCGAGCCGGAATGGAATAAACTATGTTTTACAGGCATCACAGATCCGAAGCAGATTCAACTCCGGGCGCAAGCAAAGGTTAATTGCATACAAGGCAAGTTTTGATCGGAACGATTTTCCCTCACTCCCACACTCTCCTACACGGATTCTCAATTTGCGGCATGTTCGGAATCGGAACCTGGCAGCCCCAAAGCCAGGGTCAAGTAATATAGCCTCTCGGTTGTCCATCCCTCTTTCTACCGCCACTCACCCTTCCCCCTCAACACGACATGCCAGCTCCTCTCGCCCACATTCTCAACCCTGTCGATGTCAGTCCGTACCAGGCCGCGGGTCAGTCTGTGAACACCGAAGGGCAAGGGCCTGGCGAGACAACAGCCTCCCTCGTCTCTAACAAACGTGTGCCCAAAGCATGTACCCAATGCCGTCGTAGCAAGTCTCGATGTGATAAGGCTAGGCCGTGCTATTCCTGTGTGCGGAAGGGGCGAAGCGATACATGCATTGACGGATGTGTGGCTTGCAGACAGGCCAGACTAAGGTGGGGTCCTTCGATTTATTTCCTGGCTTTGTGAGACATGGAAATCGCTGACATGTGGTCGATTAGTTGTGATGAGACTCGCCCCTGCAATTCTTGCATTCAATTTGGGTGTACGTGCATTGAAGACGACCTTACCATCATTGCCACACGCAAAAAACAGAAGCTTCCTCCCTCTATGCTACTTGCACCCCGGAAAATCAGACCTCAGCCTCGCATCAAGATTTCTACAACACAGCCTCATACCGAACTGGAATGCATCTCTTGCCAGAGACACAACGAGAAGTGCACAGGCGGTCTTACCTGTCATCGTTGCGAGGAGCTCGGAGAGCAGTGCGTGTATGGCTCCCGACTATCCATCTTCACCAAGCAGCGTTGTGCTCAGTGTCGCAAGAAAAACAAGAAGTGTGAGCGCATCCGCCCGTGCGTGCACTGTGTCAGGGCAGATGTCCCATGTGTCGATCTGCCGAGGAAAAGCATAGGGGTTGGCTTAAGGGTGAAGAGGGCATGTGCAGGGTGTCGCGCGGATAAGACTCAGTGCGAGGAGGCGTGAGTTCTCATGTCCCTGAGAATACTTCTATTGTTCGCCGCTGATCATCTCATCTATGCTAGGCGTCCGTGTGGAGCGTGCAAGAAGAAAAATATGGACTGTGTGGAGCGTGCCTGTAATACTTGCTTTATGAAAGAAAGCAAGTGCGCATATTGCACAAAGGAAGACCAAATTCATCGGGAGGAGTGTGAAAATAGCTCGACTGCTTCGTACTCGGAAGGTGATCTTGTCGTTTCCTTCCGTGTATGTCGGATCATTGACTCCACACTCACAGAGGAGAACGACAATGTCTCAAGTTTATTTTCCCCATCGTCTGCCTCATCTCAATCGTGCAATACACTATCATTCGACCCCAATTGTGCAGGCAAACTAAAGTCACCCTTGTCGCCTCACGATGGTTCAGAATCTAGGTATGCAGTGGCGCTGAGTAAACGCTTGGAATCCCTCCACAGGTTGCCGAGTTTCGATACTTTTGATCCCTACTACAAACATTTGAACCACTCGGCGGCGTCTCCCCGACCCCTGGATCAACATTTATCTTCGACATTACAGACTTCTAAGACCAAGCTTCCATCGTTTTCCGACGGCTTCTCCTCACCTTCACCCGCTGCATTTACAAGTCACATGCAGACGCGCCCGAGCTCTGATCGCTCAAAAGACTAACTGCTCGATCTTGAGCTTGTTTCCGGACATCTAATCGATTTTTCCCGACGTCTAGCTTCTATAATACTGCGTCGACATTGAATTTTCTTGGCTATCACTTGCTCTCCACTTACATTGGGTCCCCTCTTGACAATCAGACCCTGCACATAAAACGTTCACAATGCAATCTTTTTGTACTCTACTACTATCCATATTTCTTGTTAATGCTTTTGTCATTGTCCCAGGTGCAATTGTTCAACTTGTCGCATAATGTATCGATATATAGAAATACCTATGGCCAAAAGTTCATGTCTCGACACTATCATGATACGAGGATTGCGTGTTACACTGGATAGTTGGTGCTCGAGGGGTGCCAGGTACCAATGACCCCAAACTAGGGTGTCACGAATCACGATCATTACTAAAACTAAGTTGAAACTAAGTACCCGGTGAAATGAATGGGATGCAATGGAGCTCTGATGGGGGCCTCGCAATATGCACGCCTAGGAAATACTGAAGTTGAAGCGTGAAGTATTAGACTGTGGGATGTGGAGCATATCCAGTGCACATGTCTACATGCATAACGCGGCAACCTTGCTATTGTAATCGAACTCACTCCGTTCCACATCGGCTGTGTTCTATTGATTCCACTGTATCCACTTTCCACACCCGTGACCAATATGTATGTATATATATAAGATGGTCGCTGCTCACTCGGATCTTGCTACATACCGACTGAGGTAAGGAGTTAGACTCTATCTTTTTATTATTATATTACTTATGTACTTCGTCGTACAGACGTACCCGACAGATTCCAACGTTTGTATGGCCTTAGATCAATAGCCTTGGGTGGAGCTTTCGACACGTGTACAAATCATTTGATGTGACCAATACAGGCCGCCCTTTCATGTTCTACCCAACCAGTCAACAAGTCTGATTGACGTGTTAGCTAATAAGTTTCAAAGAGTACCTCTCTATACTCTGTCTTCTCCAATGGAATCCTTGATCAAATCTACAATTGCAGGGAATCTCGGCTTAATGTCGCAACGGAACGGTTTGGGATGACTGTCGAATATTGAAGGCAGTTAACGAGGAAAACACAAGTTGCCTGTGAGACACATACCTGATAGTTCCCGGTAGCCATTCAAATACAGGCTCAATTAGCTCCCCGGTAAGTTCATTGTGAGCTTTCGAGATGTTGAGTGTCGCAAGGGTCATCGCAATAGAAAGGAATAGAGATGGCTCTGCAAGATGCCGACCAGGGCAGATCCTGTCCATATACAAAACATAGGTGTGAATCCCTCGTTATTCTCAGGAAAGATTGTATTGAGCACCTTCTCCCAAACCCGAATACAAGTTGAGTGGGGTCTGTGAAAGCACCTTCGACCTTGTTAGGTCCCACGAAACGATCGGGACGGAACGCGGAAGGCTCAAGGAAAAGTTCAGGATCATGTGTCATCCCCCTGCTTGACATGGGTGACCGAATGGGCGTGTCCAAACGAAGAATTTCTTACCAAATATTTGCTATAACGATAGATCCTGCTGGGATTCGATACCCTTGATACTGGTGACGCGTCAAAGGGATGGAGAATTAGAATGACATAGAAATTCACGTTGTCCTCTTTTACCAAGCGATGAGGGACTCCTATTATTATGCAGGTGTAGCGAAGGAATCAATAACACACTGTTGAGGATGTCTTGTGATTTCGTACCTCCCGGCACTACAGGACCCCACCTCATGACCTCCTTCACGATGGCATTGACATATGGCAAAGATGGCCTGTCCGCCATAGAAGGCAACCGTTCGTTCCCCACTACTCTATCTAGTTCAGCTTGTCCAGCACGTTGAACTTCTGGATGTGTGCACATGGCGAGGAAAAATGTCGTGATTGCAGAGACAGTCTAAGCGGGTAAATTGTTAACAAGCAATGCATCTTTAGATGACTACTCACCGTGTCGGCTCCACCTTAGGTTGGCGTGAGAATCGTGCAATCATGCTCAGTGTCTAAAGACTACTGGGAGGCATGAAGCGTGAACGAGTGACCAACTTACCGCCATAAATTGAGAACGCTGTCCACTTGATTGCAAACTCTGTTTCTGGAGAGTGTGGAACACTCAAATGTTCTGATGTGAAGGATACTGCAGCCGTGCCTTTTGCCTACACAAGGTTACTGTTGAAGATGAGGGAAAAATAGGTATACGTACCATTTCGTCTTTTGTATAAGTGTGAACCGCATCCGCTGTGTGAAATAGGTCTTTCCTCCAAGCTGCAGCCATACGACGAAATCCAGCTCCGGGAAACCAGCTGGGAACGTACTTGACTATCTCACAGTCGTCATGACACGATGATCTTTGTTTAAAAGTGCGTGGATTAACTCACGCCAGGGTAAAACGTCAACGAGGAACGCTCCGGGGGCTGTAGACAAAGAAAACTCCTCCAAGGCAGTCTCTGCTAAAGTGACAAAGGGGTCCTTTTCCGTTTCCAGGACTGTGTACCCATGTGAAATTTTCAGGACAGTCGCTGCTGCTGTACTGGAAGTTTAGGAATGTGTCAGTTACTTTGCGCAAGGAAATAATGGATGACGAACTGTCTAATATGATTGACAAGCTGTTCCGGCGTGTTGAGCAGACGATTGACAAATTTGGCGGTCTGCTGTTCCACTGCTGGCCAGAACACCTGGACAGGACGCTGGCTCAAGATCTGATGCATAAGTCGACGCCGTTGGCGAAAGTAATCGCCATAAGGAGTCAGAGAAAGCGCGTGATCCCAGCCAACACTGTAAAAGAAACAGAAAGCATGAGAGATGGGTCGAAAAGGAAGTACACGACTATTGGTTACAGGTCGCCACCCATGGCCATGTACGGGCGGTCAGAATATATCGAAGACCGTTTGTGAAGGAGATCAAAAGCAGCTTTTGCAGAGTTAAGGATCACGATATTACGCCTAAATACCGACAGAGACACCACTTCGCCTGTGGACCAACTTTAGTCAAAAATTTCAAGGGCGTACCCAGGAATACTTTGAACCACCGTATCGTTTTCCCCATTCCGTATATTTAAGCCATGCTTTCTCTTTTGGCATGTCAAGGGCATTTCCAATAATTGGCCACGGTGCTGGTCCAGGTGGTCGGGTATCCTGCTTGTTCCAACGGTAGTAGTAGATAAGGACCGAGACGATAATGGATACAATTGTGGGTACATATACGTGTTGAGTCATCTAGATTGCCGATGCGAGATGGAGTCACTAATTTGTTTTGTTATGACCTTTGTGTTGAAAGGTAGATGGGTACAGAATTCGCAGTTATGCAAGACGAAGGAGGAAGCTAGAGGTTTATAGCTGATGGTGGGGCTCAAGCACGATCTTTGAAAGGCCAGACTTTTGTAAGTGGGTGAGTCCGCATATCCGCAATTGCCAAGCAATGAAGCAAAATTATTGAATTACATACACGAGGATGTGAGTTCATAAGACTCGCCGAACGCTCGATGTAAGCTGTAGATCGCGAAAGCGGGTAGTAAATATCTCATTACCAACGCAGAAACCTACACCAAATACGTGGGAGACGTAGCAAGTAATCTCATAGCCAAAGTGTTCCAGGCATCCAGCAATTCTCAATTTTGATAACTATGGAGAACCCTACTAATACCTTTGAATCCATGACGGTACCAAGATGGGACGAGGGGAGGTTTCTATGGTGTACAAAGAAAAGAAATTTTGAAAACTTTCATACTTTTTGTCACAAACTTGAGCTTCTAGAATGTGAGGAGCAGGCGGCCTTTGATGCAGGGACTGTTGAGATGATGCAAACAAAGAATGTGCTTCTCCCAGAAGGTGTTGTCAAACACGTTGATTGCATCTTATCCACAGCGAAAGAAGCAGCTGGAATTACGACTGGGCCATGCTGGATATATATGTGGGTCTCAATATGTCAACACCTTCCTCTCTCGTACATGTTCAAATATTCATATATTGCCTCACCCTCGCCGCTCTCCCCGAGGTGCAAAGTACCCCCATTCCTTCTCTTATACCACCGATACACAACCACCCCCTCTGCTGCTCCCGACTTCGCCAACCTTTGATCTTCCGCAACCCTTGGTGAACTCGGCTAACTCGGGATGAGCACTGACCTATGTTAACAACGCAAAACATCACCCCTTTATGATAATCCGCTCCACCGGCGACATTGGGTCACTGAAGAGGAGGAGAACTGTTACACCGGGAATACAATTGACAGCAAGGCCATCATACAGCCTCACCACGAAACCCGCAGGGAACAAGCTACCCCCCAAGAGTCCTGCCCCCAACAACTCCACACGCACGCAGCTATCACATTATCGCTGCCATACCCTCACCAATTAGATGGTCCGAAAAAAGGTCTACACAACCTGAATTGGTGGCAGTGTATGATTGAGGTATACTCATTAAACTCAGATGATATTTTGTATGAATGTGGAAGAGGATGCTTTATCGGTAGACGTGGAATGCAAAGTGGGAGTGAACACCATTGAGACGAGAGGGAGTATACTGTGAGTTCTGTGATATTTCAACGGGCATTTGACGCGTGACGCATGACCGGGAACTAGGCCCGAGACAGCTGTGATGCGTGACATAACTTTATGCACAAAAAAGTTAACATTTACGTACTGGTAGCGTGGGAGCCATGACGGGTGACGCGTTATGTGCCACACTGGCCTTGCACCTTCCTCCATATGTTCTGCAGAGCATGGCCAGATAGTACCTGCATAACCTCAAGCAAAAACTCCGATCATCAAGAATTATGCGGTAATACCAGGGCGAGCCCATATGAGGCTATGAGTAGCGCCCTACAGCGTCCAGGGGTCGCCCAGACAGCAGTCTCCAGTGAGATCAGACAACTCATGCAAACTGATGGTGGTAATGACACGAGTGAGGTTACTCAAAGTTGGTATATACCCAATGTGAAATTCCAACGTTTGTCCGAGTCGACCAAAAGTACAGCAGCACAGGTAGTAGAGAAACAGCAGTTATCTGCAAGAAATTTCGTTCACAGTACACTGCCTGGTACTAGATCAGTTTCTGAGCGTAATTGTACTGAGATGATGCGAGATCGCGCTCGGCAATGTAAAAAGCTCCATGCAGGTGATGACCCGTGATGACGAGATCTTGGATTGTTCACTAGCTATTCTCTGAACTCAACGAGGACTTATCTTTCGACTTTTGCATCATTATCAGCTGATTCTAAGACAGGGATATTATTTGAGATTATGATTACAGTGTTGAAGTGAATTAAAACTCCGTGTGCGAGACAATAGCAAAGTAAAAATAGTGTGCGCCGCAAGGGATGGCAGCTATGTCAACCACTATAATAAGGCCACTCATGGTACCTGGTAGACAGCCCCTTTTCTTTTCATTCCACCTCTGGCAGGTGCTTCTGGTGACCTCTGCGAGGTAGTTAGTGTCAAGTCATCATCTTTCTCCTCCCTTACACACGTTCAGTATGTTTCTTCTTCACCCAATCTTCGCCATCTTTTCTTTAGCAGCTCTGGAAGGCTTGGCCGGCTCTCCTCTGCATTATTTGCCTGCGCGTTCCCGCAAGCATCGCAGGCAGATACATGGTGACATTGCTCGCCATCTCACCACTCGTGATGCTCCTCTAGCCAAAACCGGACCCATGAAATTGGTAGACAAGTATGCGGGAAAGACATTCTTTGAGTGAGTGTGGACGTGTTTAACAGTGATTTTCTGGTAATTTACTTTGATAGTGGTTGGGACTTCTTCATAGATCCGGACCCTACACACGGCAATGTTCAGTATGTGAGTAAAGAAGAAGCGGCTTCCTCGGGACTTGCCTCAGTGGGTGACGACAATGTCGTCCTCATCGCCGTTGATGACAATTCCACGATACCTGTGGGTGGAAACCGCAAGTCGTGAGTCTTTCTACTTCACAAAATCTGTCAGGTCAAATGACCCTCAAATCATCAGGGTACGCATCAACTCACGGAAAACGTATTCGGGAGGCCTCTTTGTCATGGATGCGAATGCAATGCCGTGAGTTGTTGCAACTATAACAATCAATTCTCACTTACGGCTGGCTGTGTTTAGTTCTGGTTGTGCCACTTGGCCAGCTTTCTGGACTGTAACCAATCAAAACTGGCCCACGAACGGCGAAATAGACATAGTAGAAGGAGTTAACACTCAAACAAAGAATCAGATGACACTCCATACGGCTCCGGGCTGCACACTCGATACGTCCGCTCCACCCTTGAATCACAGCACCAAAGCCTTTCTGGGTAATGTTTTGAGCACGACATGTGATGCTCTCGTAAATTCAAACTCCGGTTGTGGTGTCATGGATCCCGACCCTACTTCTTTCGGGGCAGGCGTCAAGAACAGCGGTGGTGGTGTTTTCGCCATGTTATGGGACAGTGTTGGAATTCGAATCTGGCATTTTAATCGTGTTAGCACACCACCCGACCTCACCATATTCGCACCAGATCCCTCTACATGGCCTGTTCCGTCTGCCTTCTGGAGCACCACTACCTGCCCTGTGAATCGGTTCTTCAAGGAGCACACTATTGTCATCAACACGAGCTTGTGCGGGTACGTTAAGGTTCCTTCTTTATGATGACACGTTGCGTCTTACTAAACGTGTGCAGAGATTTCGCGGGAAGTGCATATCCAACCAGCGGGTGCCCAGGTACATGTGCGGAGCATGTCGCAAACCCGAGCAATTTCAAGGATGCCAAGTGGAAGATTAATTATGTTGCGACGTACCAATGATGTCATTATGTGGTTGTAGCAGTAGCAATTATTTTTTTTCAGTACGTTAGGCGAAAAGTAAAGTGGCAGAGTATGTGCCGGATATTGGGGAGCGGCTTATAATATGTTGAGTAGTGTAGCCAGTTGCGAGATGTCAACAGACAGGATTACGAGAGATGGTTATCCTGTGTGTTTTGAAGCCTAAGATGCAACAGAAGTAGCATCTGTATATCATCCGATTCAAAGTCAGTTAGCCGCTGACCACGCATGTGTGGTCTCAGTCCAAGTCGCTTTTACGCCGTGGTGAGTCTATTCCGGCTGTTGTTCCAGGGAACGAAGGGGAATTCCAGAGGTGAGCTATATCTTCATGACGCCATGAACCTGTTTTGGAACCCACAAAATTATGGTGTTAGGGCAAACTCTAAATCACCACAATTCTGTGAATGAGCAGCTGAGAAGAATATAGAGATAGTACAATCATTATTGTGTATTCTAATATGCATGTACTTATAGTAAACATAGAGATCTCTACATAGTAATCCAGTGCGCATTTCCAAGCAACCATCATGGCCATCAGTCTAATGCATTGGCAGGCCGAGGTTGTCATGGTCTCTCAGCGATCCTCAACACTCCCCCTCAACCTTGCATATGCCAACTCAAGTGACTAGGTCTTCATGCTTCGGTCGTGGCAGTGACTTGGTGAATATGTCAGCAAGATTGTCATCGGTAGCACAGTATTGTACTGTAACTTCGTGAGAAGCTATTTTATCGCATATGTAGTGGTGTTGAATATCGATGTGTTTGCTTTGCATGTGGAATCTGATAATGTTAGAGAAATTGATGGCTGACTGACTGTCAACATGCAGAGTGGTGGGTTCCACCGGGGGCAGGTCCAATTCAGTGTATAGTGAGTGAAGCCATGCAATTTCTCGTGAGGCACAACTAGCTGCCATGTACTCAGTTTCCATGCTTGACATAGCAACGGTGGGCTGTTTCTTGGATGCCCATGTGATGGGTCCTCCAGTGGCTAGAAAAATGTAGCTTGTGATGGACCATCTGTTTCCCCAGTTGGTGTCAGCATACCCAAAGACTTCTGTAGAGTCTGATTTAGTGTAGGTGATGCCTAGAGACCTGGTACTGTTGAGGTAGTGAAAGATGTGTTTTACGGCCATCCAGTGCTCAGGAGCTGGGTTGGAGGTGAATTGGCTAAGACATTGCATGGCATGTGCTATGTCTAGTTGTGTCCCAAGGGCTGCATACATGAGTGAGCTGATGGTGACACCATACATGGGTATGTCATATCTTTTCTCAGCCGGTGTTTTGGACAACTTGACATTCAGATCCAGTGGCATGGACACAGGATGTGATTTTGCCATTCCAAAGCATTCCAGTATCCTTCTGACATATTGAGATTGCATCAGTGCAATGGTCTCTTTGTTTGGATCACGTAGGACTTGTAATCTGACAATTTGGTCTGGTTTGCTGAGGTCCGTGATCATGAAGTGCTTGGCTAGGTGTGTCTTGACAGCGTTTATGGCAGTGAGTCCAGAGGTGAACAGAACTATGTCATTGACATAAACTGCAGCAATGACAATTTCAGCATTGTCATGTCTAAAGTAAACACACTGGTCCAAATATAGCCGTTTGAAATCTAGATTGATGAACACTTTGTTGAGTTTCTTGTTCCAGACTCTTCCTGATTGCTGCAGTCCATAGATGGACTTGAGCAGCTTGCACACACGGCCCGTTCCATCTTCATATCCTGGCAGCTGAACCATGTAGATGGTCTCATCCAAATCTCTGTTTAAGTATGCTTCTACCATGTCGACCACATGTATGACTAGGTTGTATTCTACAGCAATAGTGAATAGGATTTGGAGGGTTTCAAGTCGCATCACCAGTGCGAATGTTTCATTGAAGTCGAGCCCAGGGATCTGGGTGAATCCCTTGGTGACTAGTTGGGACTTGTGCCTGGTGACACTGCCGCAATGGTCACATTTGATCCTGAAAACCCATCTGTTTGCAATCGCAGTTCTGTTTGGCAGGTGGTTCACTAGAATGTAGGTCCCGAGGTCTAGGTGCTGTTGGATCTCCCTGTCCATTGATTTGCGCCATTCTGGCCAGTCCGGACATGTCTGCACTTCTTGCATGGACTGCAGGTTATCCTCAAGGGTCACGCTTACCAGTGTGTAGTCACTGCTGGCATTATGTACATGGTGTCACCATTTGTGAGGTCCATGGGCTCCTGGACTGTTCAGGAGTCAATAGTTGACTGGTGGCTTAGCAGCAATGTGGCTGCTTCATTCTCTCAGTTCCACCGCTGTGCAATTGTGGATTGGAGGTGGGTCTGCTGTACTGGTGGGTTTGAGGCTGGCTGTATGGGTGATGATGTTGCATTCAAGTGTGGGTCCAGACATGACAGTGCAGGTGATGGTGTTGCATTTGAGTGTGGCTTGTCCTGCTCTGTGCTCTTCCCCTCAAGCTGCATCAGGTGCGAGATCATTACCTCTTGTGCAGGGGGGTCAGGACTGGCTGTAAATATGATGTTCCAGCTTGTCTGAATCTGCTTTGTGGCTGGATTGTAGTACCTGTAGCCTTTAGTCCTCTCAGAAATGCCAGTAAATATGAAAATTTTTGCTTTTGGGTCTAATTTGGACTGCTTGCCATCCTGCTGCAGCACCCAACATTTCCGGCCAAATTCCTTGAGTAGTGACACATCTGGTTTCGCTTTTTTGAATAGCTTGTCTGGGGTTACTGAGTCCGTCAGTGCGTGAGTCGGTGATCAGTTTTTGAGGTAGACAGCATAAGCGATGGCTTCCTTCCATAGCAGGTGAGGGAGCTGGTGTTGTGCAATCATCGTGCGTGTGTGCTCCACTACAGCCCTGTTGATCTGCTCTGTGATTCCGTTCTGGGCAGGTGAATGTGTGGCTGTGACTTCGAGTAGTATGCCAGCTTCGAGTAGGAAAGTCTCTAGGCCCTTGTTTATGTACTCCTTGCCACCGTCAACGTGCAGCTTCTTGAGTTTCTGACTGGTCTGAGTCTCAAGGTAGCTCTTGTAATACCTGAACTTTTTTAAGACTTCAGACTTGTGCTTCATGAAATATACTGCAGTTCTGCATGATTTCCCATCAGTGAATGTGATGAAGTATCGGTCACCTCCAATTGCCATTGTGCATGCTGGCCCTCATGTGTCTGAAACAGTCAGGTCTCTGATTTCAGCTATTTTTGTAAGTGACTCTTTGGGGAATGATTGCACATAATGCTTAGCTTTGATGCAGGCTTTGCATTGGGAGGACACTGGAACCGACTCGTCTACATCCATCCTGGCAACCATCTGCTTCTGCTTCAGCAGCTTTACTGCATTCATATTCATGTGGCCAAAGATTCGGTGCCACTTGTCCCAGGTATGTGTATTCTTGGCCAGGTATGTGTGATCCAACTGATTTTTAGCACGGATGTTCATGTGATATAGGCAGCCTTCCTTGGCCCCTTCAGCCAGTATGGTGCCATCGGGTGCCTTAATTACAGCATGTGAATCTTTGAAGAGAACAGCGAAGGCAGCATCCATGATCTGTGATATGGATATGAGGTTGTGGGGGGCACTAGGTGTGTGCAGTACATTGTGAAGGGTTATCAGGTATGTCCTGCCATTGACATTTGATAGCAGGCAAACAGTTCCCTTTCCTAGTGTGTCAGCATTGCCAAGAATGGTTACTTTGTGACTGGGGGTCTCTACATAGTCAGTGAATAGACTCCTATCTCTGGCTATGTGTGATCTACAGCCAGAATCAGCTAACCATGCTGATGAACTTTGTGCCGACAGGACCAAGTGATCATCCGTAGTGAAGGTGTACTCATCCTGTGTTTCATTGGCCTGATCCTTGCCATCGTTTTTCACATTGGTCTGGTTGTTCTCCTTCTTCTTTGATCTGCACTCTGCAGTGTAGTGACCTCATTTGTTGCAATTGAAGCAGGTGATTTTAGCATTGTACTTCTTTTTTTTGGCCACTAATGCAGCATCATCACCATTCTGCAGGTGGATTCAGCAATTGTGTTTGAGGAGTCTGGCTATGAGCTTGGTGGCATTGGTTAGGGCAGGGGTGTCAATAGAAGCAATGTAGTTGTTCCAGGAATCTGGGAGCAAGGTGAGTAGGAGGATAGAGAACTCCACACCGTTGATTTTCTCTCCCAAATTGTGTAATTCCTCTTGGTAACCACACATGGTACATATGTGTTTGTCTATTGGGGTGCCATCCTCACATTTTGCTTGGAATAGCTTTCTTTGTGTCAGCACTATGCCCAGTGGTCCTTGAGCTTCAAGTAGGCTCTGGAGTGCATCCCAAGCTTCTTTTGATGAGGATGCACTTGATATATAAACCAGCATTGAGTCAGCTACTCTCAATCTGATAGTGGACAGTGCCTGGCAGTCCCTCTTCTTCCATGCATTGAGATTCGGGGCTTGGGCTGCAGGTAATGTCCCCTGTTCGATGTATTCCAACAAGCCTTGGTCTGTTAATATGTCAATCATTTTTATCTTCCAGACTGCATAATTTTCCACGCCTTTAAGCAGGTCAATGCAATAGACATTAGTGTGTTCTGCCATGGATTTGATGTCTTCATGTTATGGTGCTGGGTGTGGGTACAAGGTTAGGCAGCAGGGCCCATAACCTATAGAGATAGTATGATCATTATTGTGTATTCTAATATGCATGTACTTATAGTAAACATAAAGATCTCTACATAGTAATCCAGTGCACATTTCCAAGCAACTATCACAGCCATTGGTCTGATGCATTGGCAGGCCAAGGTTGTCATGGTCTCTCAGTGATCCTCAACAAAGAATATCAAACCCTGCTGCAGCACAACTCCAGAAACAATTTAACATTTGTACTTTGGTTACAATCCCTTGTATTGGTCAATGCAGATTATATGCAGAAAAGTAATACATTTCTTAGCAGCAAGAAATGAATAAGACTTCCAGAGTCTAGAGTTCACAGATGCTTAGGGGTCCAGATATTCCAAAATGAGGGGAATGCACTTAGAGGCTAAAGGAATTAGGTGGATGGATTCAACTATCCAACCAGTGACACTCTGAAGTGGGTAACAGCAATATGTGAAGTAGTCTACAACTGCTTCACATGAGTTCAAGCTTCTAATGCTCTGCAAAGGCAGTACACACTAGTAACTTAAACAAGAGCACTAATGGCAGGACTATCAACAGACAATCTCACCCTGTAGATTCATAGTCATGTGAGGCAGATATTACACTCACGCCCAAAGCAGGAATATCACTACTTTGAGTGCAATCAAGTACAGTTACACAACTGTAAAAGATCCTTGAACTGGTAATCAACAGTTACTGAGATATTGTTATGACTATATTCATTAACGTCCAGATCCCCACGCATATGAAATCTATACTCCATTTGGAAACCACTGTCTCCATCTACCTGTCTGATTGTCACCGCCAATTCTGCCCATCCGTCTCCGGTTCCGATTGATGTATCAACATCACTATAGGAACCCAGACATCTGTCCCCATTGGACTCAGACATACTCATGTAAGGCCGTTGGCCTCGGAGACCCATCACCGGAGTAATTATTATTAGATTTCAAAATATGTATTTAAGTTGCCCGACTGGGGACTTCATTCCCCAGTTCGAATATCAAATCGCACCTAGTTCCTAAGTCCGATCCTAACTCTCTAAGTTGTACTCCATCTCCGAAATCTCGGACACCGGTATTAGTGAGGGCGCAGCACATAAGCTGAAGCCAAGTCCGTTCTGACCCCAACGACATGCTCCAACTCTGACCCAGCCTCCAACCCGACCTCTGACCCAATCTCCGACCCCCAATCGGACCTAGTGTGTAACAGTATATTTGAACTGCCATACTCACTCCTACCAATGCCACGATCCACCGCCAATTCCAAATGCGCACGAACTGTTGAGGTGCCTGCTCCCAGCATCGACACCATCCCTGAGGTCGTTGAAGAACCGACGGACCACATAGAGGCTGTCAATGAAGAAGACAACACCCCACCCACTCCAAATCTGGTGCAAGCCATCTCCCTGCTTGCCAGCAGCATCCGTAACCCACAAGCTCCTAAGTCCCGGACCAAGGTCCGAGAACCTGACCCATTCGATGGCTCCGATCTGCGAAAGCTCCAGCTGTTCTTGGTGCAATGCCGGTTGAATTTCTGTGACCGCCCCGACACATTCACATCCGATCAGGTGAAGGTCACCTTCGCCATGTCCTATCTCAAGGGCACCGCACTGGACTACTTTGAGCCAGCGCTCATGGACGACTCTGATGACCTGATATGGTCAGAGGACTACTCCGACTTCATCTCTGAACTTCGGACCAATTTTGGACCTTACAACCCTGAGGCCGATGCCAAGAATGAACTTGATCGACTTCAGATGAAGGAAAATCACAAAATCACAAAATACATTGTGAGCTTCCAGCAGCTAGCTCCAAAAGTCCAATGGGGTGATGCCACACTCCAATGCCAATTTTACATTGGACTCCCATCCCGCATCAAGGATGAGATATCACACGTCGGTAAGCCAGATACTTTGGTTAACCTCCGCAAACTCGCCCAATCCATCGACGCCTGTTATTGGGAATCAATCTGAGGTCTCCCACGAAAATTCAGCCAACAACAAATCGGACAAATCATCGGACAAGACCCCAAAGTCCAACAAGGGGTCCGATAAGAGGGCCATGCCGCCAATGCCATGATGGACAAGTCCAATGCAAAAGCAACTGACCCAAAAAAATAGTAAGCAGTCCTATAGCCTCTGTACGGGCTGAGGGCTGCGTTGGTACTCCCCATACGACAAACGAGGTCCGCCTGAATGCATCCACTCTTTCCCACTCCGACTCCCTTACCCTCCTCGTCTACTCCGACTCCATTCCCTATACCGCTATTCAAGCATTAATTGACTCCAGTTCTACTCACTGTTTCCTCAATTCCTCTTTTTCCGATTTACATAAACTCCATACATACATCATAACTCCGATATCACTCTGATTATTTGATGGCACTACTAATGCTGTTATTTCACGAGCTATAGATCTGTCCATCCGTTTTTCTGTCAGAGAAATCCAGAACCTTACATTCTATGTTACTCTGCTTGACTCCAGCTGTTCTGTGGTTCTCAGACATAATTGGCTCACCCGCTACAATCCATTGATTGACTGGGCATTGGGCCATATCACATTCTGTTCTCCAGTACAGGCTGTGTCATCCCCGATGTCACCAGCAACTTTAGGTGTGAAACTATCTTCCGCCTCTGCTGACTCCACTCTGATAGATACTCCGTCTACCCCTCCGTTTATATCAATGGTGGATGCTATGGTCTTTGCCAGACTAAGCAAACTGGATGGTTCTCACACATTCCAGGTCCACCTCTCCGATCCGATATTCCTCGCCGCTCGTTCCGCCCGATCAACTCCACCAGACCTATCTATGGTTCCTAAGGAGTATCATGAGTTCACTGACATGTTCAGCAAGTCTAAAGCCGACTCCCTAGCAGAACACCGACCATACGATCTCAAGATTGAACTGGATGACAACTCCACCCCTCTGCTTGGCCCTATCTACTTGCTATCCCAAAAAGAGCTACTGGCTCTCCGAACATTCATAGACAAGAACTTGGCCACAGGCTTCATCTGCCCATCTGTTACGCACTGGGTCCGATTGGGGGTCGGAGATTGGGTCGGAGGTTGGGTCAGAGTCGGAGTACGTCGTGGGGGTTGGAATGGACTTGGCTTCAGCTTATGTGCTGCGCCCTCACTAATACCGGTGTCTGAGATTTCGGAGACAGAGTATGACTTACAGAGTTAGGATCGGACTTAGGAGCTAGGCGTGATTCAATATTCGAACTGGGGAATGAAGTCCCCAGTCGGCAACTTAAATACATATTCGAAATCTAATAATAATTACTCTGGTGATGGGTCTCCGAGGCCAATGGCCTTACATGAGTATGTCCGAGTCCGATGGGGATGGATGTCCAGGTTCCCATGGTGATGCTGATGCATCAATCGGAACCAGAGACGGAATCGGCGGTGACAATCAGACAGGAAAATGGAGACATAG
Organism: Cantharellus purpuraceus; assembly: GCA_025174535.1. Classification (NCBI taxonomy): domain Eukaryota; kingdom Fungi; phylum Basidiomycota; class Agaricomycetes; order Cantharellales; family Hydnaceae; genus Cantharellus; species Cantharellus purpuraceus. Next base: position 483,243 of record JALBUN010000048.1, read on the forward strand.
CGGTTTCCAAATGGAGTATAGATTTCATATGCGCGGGGATCTGAGGGGATCGGACGGGGATCTGGGCGTTAATGAATACAGTCATAACACCATCCCTATCTCCTCATGGAGCTCCAGTCCTATTTGTCCACAAAAAAGACGGATCACTCCGTCTATGCGTCAACTTCCGTGGACTCAACAAGATCACCAAGAAAGACCGATACCCAATACCCTGCACCGCGGACCTACTTGAGAGTCCTCGAAAGGCTAAGATCTACTCCAAAATAGATCTCCGACATGCCTACCATCTAGTCCGTATCCGAGAAGGCAACGAATGGAAAACAACCTTCCACACACGATATGGATCTTTTGAGTGGTGCGTCATGCCCTTTGGACTAACCAATGCTCCGGCTGCCTTCCAGAGGTTCATGAATGATACCTTCGCTGACCTTCTTGATGTGACCGTCCTCGTTTACTTAGATGACATTCTGGTATATTTGGACAACGAAGAAGAACATCGGACACATGTCCGAGAGGTACTCTGACGTCTCCGAAAACATGGCCTCTTCGCCCGCGCTGACAAATGTGAATTCCACTCCGACTCGGTCAAATACCTAGGCTATATCCTCTCCCCGGCAGGATTAACAATGTCTGATGACAAAATCAAAGCCATACAGGAATGGCCAGAACCCCGGAAAGTCAAGGATGTACAGTCCTTCCTCGGGTTTGCCAACTTCTACCGCCACTTTATTCACGGCTACTCCGATATCACTGTTCTGCTCACCCAACTCACTAGGAAGGGTATCCAATGGAATTTCACTGACGAATGTAGACAGAGCTTTGAGACCTTGAAAAAGGCCTTTACTTCCACTCCGATACTGACTCATTGGGTTCCAGACATTCCTATCCTATTAGAGACCGATGCCTCCGACTATGCACTTGCCGCAATCCTGTCCATCATCTCTCCAGACGACGGACAAGTCCACCCGATCACTTTTCACTCGCGTACATTTACACCCCCCGAACTGAACTATGACATCCATGACAAAGAGCTCCTTGCCATATATGAAGCCTTCTGGATATGGAGACACTACCTTGAGGGTCCCTCCGATCCGGTGGACGTCATAACTGACCACAAGAACTTGGAATACTTCTCCACAACAAAACTGCTCACCCAGTGACGAGCCAGGACGCATCGAGGACGCATATCAAACCACTCTAACAGTCCAACTCCACCAGCATCTTTTTGTATCAACTTTTAAATAGCACCGCAACTCCCTCTCCACCTCAGTCTCTAATTCTAGCCATCGATCGTCACTCGTGTTTCATCGCCATCGATCATTATCAGCCTTCTATTCACACCGATCCTTTCATCATCATTCACATGGCTTCCCATTCTATTCCCCTCTCCAACATCGCTTCTAATAATACATCACACTGGTCTCTGGACACAGAGGACTATCAAAAATATGCCGAGCTCCACGGGCATGTTAAGCCACCTCCACGTGTCAAAATACTTCCAAAACTCTTTCAACGTCCAAGATCCCCACCATGTCTCTCTTATGCCATTGGCGATCCCATATTCTTTCACAATTCTGTTGAACCATATACATTCCTCAACATTTCACCTCCATATCGTAACATGGATAGAAGAGTCGAACATGAGGTAGAATTTCAGTCGCCATTGCCAACCTATCCTCCCACTTCAATCCGACTCAGGTTACATCGTGTCAGGCAAAGGGACCGAATACTCTTGGAATGGGATACCATATGGAGACGGATCACTAAGACAATAAGGAGTATTTGTTGTGGATGCTGACTGAAGTCCTCATGTGACTCAGGGTCAATTTACCTTCGGAGCCGTAGGGAAGATGGTATTGGTGGACGTTTCTATTGTTCTTTTATATGACTCACCCCTGTTTCATCTTTTAATTCATTCATACACAACTTACTCATCCTTGTTCTATTTTTGGTTCTTTTATTACTCATCACCCCCTATTCTTACAAAGATTACCCCTATCTGTCGTTTCATTTCTCCATGATTTCCCCATTAGTAGTTCAACTTCACACACTTCGTCAGCTGGCTTGATCAGCATTTCTTGCATCATATTGCATCATTTGCTCCTCATATTGTGTCGTTGTGCCCTGGGGATTTGTATATAAAAGGGCGCTAGTTTTCGCCTTTGGAATCAATCAACAAGTTTTCAGCCAACGCTCTAAAGTCAAAGTCCAAGCTCTAAGTCTACGCTCTACACTCTACATCACAATCCATCATCTCTACACTGAGGTAAAACACCTTGGTTCAACGATCAGATTTCCCTCCACCACCAAGAGGTTGCTTTTCTTGAAACCAGCTTTCGCATACCTCCCAACTGGGCTCTGCATTGTCATCCAGTCACAGAGCACGATCAGCCATTGGGACCGACCTTTAGCTCCCATCCCCATCCAACTACAGAGCACTATCCCACTTTCCTATTACTCAGTGCCGCCCCTACCCCTGATTGATCTTTGGAGTGCTGAACAACTGCATTACACACTGTCTGTTTGCTAGGACCATTGCGCGCAGGCTTATAGGATCTATTCCTTAAGCAAACCGACACCGGAGACAGGTCCGATGGTCTGAATACCTATCTCAGTTCAATCTCATTATCCGTTTCCGTCCAGGTCGACTCGGAGCAAAGCCCGACACGTTAACTAGACGCTGGGACGTCTACCCTAAAGAGGGGAGTAGCGACTATGCCACTGTAAACCCACACAACTTTCGTCCTGTGTTCACTAATGAGCAGCTGGCATTGTCCCTATGAGCATCCACCCTCATGACTCCCACCCTCTGAGCTGTCACCATTATGGACATCGACCAACTCCGCTCCGACATCCGCTCATCACTCCGATCTGATCCTGTTGCGGTTAAACACTTGGACAACCCTTCCGATCCGAAATGGTCACTTGACCCTGAAGGGCACCTCCGACACAATGACTGGATATATGTCCCCAACGCCAACAGCCTCCGACTCCAAATCTTGCAGTATTATCATGATCACCCGATCTCAGGCCATTTCAGGCAAAATTGCACACAAGGATTAATCCGACGAGACTACGTATGGCCAAAAATGCGGGAATACATTCAACACTACTGTAACTCCTGTACCACGTGTATGCACTCAAAATCACAAAGGCACAAACCCTACAGAATGCTTAAGCAACTTCCGATCCCGGAGCAACCATGGAACTCCATCTCCATGGATTTCATAGAGAAGCTCCCCCCATCGCTCAGATATGACACCATACTTGTGGTTGTTGACAGGTTCACCAAACAGTCCCTATTCATCCCGACGCATGACACCATCACCTCTGCCTCACTAGCTAAATTGTTTGTTCTCCACATATTCTCTAAACACGGAGTCCCATCGCATGTCACGTCTGATCGGGGCTTGGAGTTTGTATCCTCCTTCTTCCGCACATTAGGAAAGGCTCTCAACATGAAGCTTCATTTCACCTCTGGATACCACCCTGAAGGAGATGGACAAACAGAACAAATGAATCAGTCCCTGGAACAATATCTCCAAATTTATTGTAACTATCAACAAGACAACTGGGCTGATCACTTCCAATCGCAGAGTTTGCCTACAACAACGCTCCAAATGCGACTACTGGCATCTCTCCGTTCTTTGCTAATAAAGGCTACCATCCGAACATCTCCATCCACCCCGAAAAAGAACTTGCCTCCACCAAAGCCCGCCAATTCATAACCGACCTTGATCAACTACACCAACATCTCCGATGCTCAGAAACAATATCAAGTCTCCGCAGACCGACGCTGCATTCCGGCTCCGGACCTGCAAATCGGAGACAAAGTATTCATTAAGGCCGAACACTTCCGGACCACCCATCCATCGAAGAAACTCTCTGAGAAATACTTAGGTCCTTATGAGGTCATTGCTCACGCAGGCAGCAGGTCTTTCACCCTCCACCTCCCGGACCACTTCCGAGCAGTTCATCCGGTCTTCCATATATCAATGCTCAAACCTGCCACTACAAACGAGATCTCTGGTCACACGCAACCTCCACCTCCCCCGATCATCATCAAAGGAGACAATGAATATGAGATCTCGGAGATCCTGGACTCGAAGATTGACCATCGATACAAGTGCAAGCTCCAGTACTTAGTCAAATGGACTGGATACAAAGGCACCGATGAAGAATCCTCATGGATCTCCGCGTCCGAACTTGATCACGCATCTGAATCCATCTCCGACTTTCACTCCACTTATCCAGACAAACCTGGCCCTCTTATGAATCTTTAAGTTCAATTACTAATGCTAATGCTATTATTTTGCATCATCATTTTATTACAAGTCAAGGGAAATTGCATGCCTGCCCAAAAGCTCTGAAGGAATCACTCCGCCTCATTTTTCTCCGTTCCGAAATTTATAATCATTTTCATTCTTATTTTATACATTGCATTTCCTTTTTCTCTTTCCCTTATCTACCTCAGGCTCCGTCTCCGACTCCTCATCACTCTCTACATCCAACACCCAATCCTTCTCATCTCCCATGTCCAAATCCTCGTCCAATGGGGCCATGAACTTCTGCAACCGACGTAACTCGGCTGTCTGACGACCCTCCAGAACCTCCTTCCGTTTCATCGTCCTCACCAAGTCTACTAACAACCCCTCCGTCCGCCGAAGGTGCTCTGACTGCAGGTTAACCAGCCGGATAAGCTGGCCCACGGTGCTATTGGGTGCCGAAACGCACCCCATACCTGCACCGGTCGTCGCCCCTTCCGATCCAACGCTGCTACCCCCGGCTGCCACAGCACCCGTCTCCGTCCACCTCTTTTTGGTCAGACGACCCTCCGATTCCTTCTCTGCCCCTCCTTGTACCACTAGTCGGGGCTTGAACTTCCCATCTATCCTACACCCTCCTTTCCAACCCCGACAACGATTGTAGGACCGAAGTCGGCGAGTTGGGCCGGTAGGCCACACGCACTCCACACCTGCATCACGACATAAGTCGCAAGTTACGCCGGGTCCACCAAATGGCTCCGTTGGAGCCAGAGCCTTGGGTGGACCGCCCCTTCTCGCTGTGGCCTCCAAGTGTTCCCTCTCCTCCTCCTTGTCCTGCTGTTCTGCCGCCGCCTTCTCCATCTCGCGCTTGCGAAGCTGGATCGCCGACCTGGCGACACGCAGCTCCTTCTTACGGGTCACCAACATCCGACTCTCCGCCTTGCACCATATGACCCTCCGGTCTGCCTCTCGCTTCTCCGTATCAGCACTTGGGTAGGCCTTCAATGAAAAGACTGCGACATTGAGATTCTTCTTGGTGGTAGCGGCATAGAGCTCTGCTCTTTTGCGAGCCTCGACCGCAGCTACCCAAGCCATCTCCTCGTAGGAATTCGAAGTGGGATCCAGCTCCGCATCCGTCCCAACATCCATGCCCGCCTCAGGCTCCGCATTCACACTGAGATCCACATTGGCATTGGGATCTGCCTCCACCTCCACCCTCTCCATCTCCACCACATCATCTTCCTCAGCTGCCCCCAACTCAAATAGGGGCCGTGCCCATGGACGTAACGGCGAGTCCTCCGCAGTGACAGTCCTCGAATGAGTCATCTCCGTTACACGGACAGAGATGATGGTGACTTCCAGAGTCCCTGGCCATATTGGCACACTCGGACTTCCTGGGTGGCTGGTTCCCCCTGCCCTGGTCACCTCCTCCTCTACCTCCATGGCGGCCTCTAACTCGTGCGCCTGCTCCTCCACTTCTTTCAGTCTCGCAGCCTCCATCGCTGCCGCAAGTTCCTTCACCATGCAGGCCCTCTCGACTTTGGCTTCCTCCTCTTTCCTTCTCTGTTCTGTTTTCGCCGCCTCTTTCTGCCGCTGCTCTTCCTCCTCTTTCCGTCTCCATTCCGCCTCCTCCTCCTCCTTCCGTCTCCGTTCCGCCTCCTCCTCCTCCTTCCATTTCCGTTCCGCCTCCTCCTCCTCCTTCCATCTCTGCTCTGCTTCCTCCTCCTCTTTCTGTTTCCGCTCCTCTTCCTCTTCCTTCCGTCGGGCCAAGAGCAACTGCTCCAGCTCAGCCACACTCATGCTTGCCAAAGGGTTTGACATCATTGAGGATAAGACCTCAATCATGCCCCTCCTTTTATATGTCTCCAGACCCCCAGTATAACTCCGACCGCACCCAATCGTCTCACCTATTCAATCCATGGACATGAGGCCTCAGGGGCTCGGCCTTAAATGGAGAGATACTGTTATGACTATATTCATTAACGCCCAGATCCCCATCCGATCCCCTCAGATCCCTGTGCATATGAAATCTATACTCCATTTGGAAACCGCTACGTCTCAAGAGTGAATGCCATTGCTGCTTCTCCCCAGAGAGAAGGACCTAGTTGAGCATCATGTAACATGGAGATAATGCTTTCTTCCAGTGTCCTGTTGTAGCGCTCTGCAACCCCATTCTGCTGTGGTGTGCCCAGTGCAGTCTTTTGCCTGAAGATCCCAGAGGACATGGTCAGGAAGGAGAACTGGTGCAATGAGTACTCTCCTCCTTTATCATCCCTCAGGGTCTTGATCCGTTTGCCAGTCTGGTTCTCCACCAGTGCTTTGAACTGCTTGAATGCATCCAATGCCTGGTCCTTGGTTTTGATCAAGTACAGGCTCACAAAACGAGATTTGTCATCAATGAATGTGATCCAGTACCTAAACCCTTGTCCAGTGGGCACCTTCAATGGGCCATGAACATCAGAATGAATGAGTTCCAGGATGTCAGAGGCCCTGAAGGAGGCTTTCTTGGGGAATGAATCACGGTGTTGTTTACCATGAATGCATGCTTCACAGATTTTGGGGAATGGATTGTCTGATGTGGTGTCCATCCCCTCCACCATGTTCTGCATGATCAGCTGTTTGACAGTGTCAATCCCAAGGTGCCCAAAGCGATGGTGCCATAGTTGGAGATCCAGTGACTTGGACGCAGCAATGTGTGCAGTGTGAGAAAGCGTGTTGCCATCCAGGTATGCCAGTCTCCCCTTGACCGTTGCAGTACATAACAGTTTGCCCAACTTGTAGAATTTCACAACTGGTCCTATGATTTCCACACGAATCTGACAGTGCATGGTCAAGAAGAGGAGTGAGAGGAGGTTGTTTGCAAGTTTGGGAATGTATAGTACATTGCTGAACAGTATAGGTTTCAAGTTTGGATCATTTGGGCAAAACATCACTGTGCCAATCCCTTCAGAGTACACAACACTACTGTCCGCCAATTCAATGGGAGCTCTATGAGGTTTGAGCTCCTTAAACCAATGGCGATGTGGAGTCATATGTAATGAGGCTCCTGAATCAGTGCACCAAAGGGAACTGGTATCAGAGACAAGGTGTGCATGAGGAAGAGAGGGAATGCTTGCGGTGGTAAATGCCAATCCTGCAACTTCAACAACAGAGGAGGTAGATTCATCTGCCTGTTTAGCCTTGTGCCTCTGCTTCTTCTCCTGCTTAGCCATCTGTCTGTGCTCCAGATTAGCCTTCTTGGCATTGGCTAGAGAAAAGCAAACATCGGTGTTATGAGTAGATGATTTGCAGAAGTTACACCATTTAGAAGAGGGTGTTGAAGCAGGTGGTTTGGATAGCATGGCTGATTGAACAGAACGGTGCAGATGGTTGTTCTCCTCTGTGATAAAGGCTTCAATAACTTTGGCGGCCTTGTCAATGTCCTTTTGAAGCAGTAATGCAGACGTGAAGCTGTCAAACTCCTCAGGAAGGGCTCTAATCAGTGTCATGATCACCAGTTCCTCGTCCTGTCTGGCTAGTGTATAGGAGCCATCTGGACAAAGGTTCTGGCAGAGTTGCATGGCAGAGCTGACACGACCAATCAGTGACTGGAGTGTCTCATCAGGAGCCTTGCGTATATTGAAGAGTGCATCATAGGCATTGAAACAAGTGCCTGCCTGCTTCTGAACATGAACCTTGTGCAGAGCCTCCCACATTTTCACTGGATTGTCCTCTAATCCCTGAATGTGAACTCACTGCCCTTGTTCCAAGGTTGATGCAATGAGTCCAGCTGCTACCTCCTGATCCAATTCCCATTTCTCCATGTCTGGAGGTTCAGTGGGGTGCTTTTTTCTGCCACTGACAAGCATCCATAAGCCCTTTGAACATAAGCTAGCAGTCATGTTGAATGCCCAGTGATGATAATTTGAGTCTGAGAGGATGGAGAAGTTAGGAGAGGGAGTGTAATCATTGGAGATGGTTGTAGACATGGTCTAGAGGTGTGTGGAGCAAGGGATAGGTATGACTAGATGATTTGGGTGAGATATGAATGAAGTTTGGTTGAGTGTATAAGAGTCCAAATGGAGATATTGATAATTGCAAGTGAAGGGATGATAGGAGAGGTTCTCAGAGTTGTGGGATGGTGATAGACACCGGAAAGACTGCGGACACAAAGTGTGGGAGGTGGTATGGGCATAGGGAGTGCAGGAGAGTAAAAATGAGTGCAGAGCACTAAATCCAAGTGGGGTAAAAGCCCTAGGGAGTCCAGAGGGATCCTGAGTTGTCCAGGGGGGTCCTGAGTCGTCCTAGGAATGGAGAAAATGGTCCAAATGGCACCAATCACCTTCCAGCAACTTCAGGGACAACAGGACTCAGAATGAGATGGCACAACCTCGCCGCAAATCAGGTGAACTGTTATGAGTCTGCAGACCACAGACTCCAGCACCCGAGGTTAACAAGAGGCCTCAGTCAACCGGCAAACTAAGGCCAGGGTGTGGCTTTGTAACACTAGGCAATGAGGAGGGATCCTTTCTCACCACTGGAACCTGAAAGGTACTTACATATAGTGGTGCTGCCATCCATCACCCTCATGGGGGCAACAAGTGCAATGCATATGTGTTGCACTTAATCGAGGCCCAAAATGGAGGCTGACTAATCTTTCCACCAAAGTGGTGGAAAGAGCATTAAGAGTCGCATGGCTGTGACTTATACATGACATTGAAGATGATGTTGCGACACCTTTTTGTAGACTATGATAAGATGTACAAGGATAACTCAGACCTGTTTGCACAGGTCCAAGAACTTGAAGGACTTCTCGACAATGAGAAGTCTGAAGTGACTTGTCTCAGAGATGAGTTAAAAACACTGAAGGAGGCTGCAGATAGAGCACCTCCTACATTCAAAACCAAGCTCACGATGGTGCGCTTGGCCCCAGTAGCATTGCTATTGCATGCTACAGCAGGCAAATCATTGCCTGCCATTATGCCATCACAAGCCATGGCTTCATCGTCATGGGAAACAATCAATCTCACCAAAGAGGATGATCTCCCAAGCAGATTGCCTCAGGTCAACCCTCAAGGGTTCAAGGGTCAAGATTGGGACAACACCAACCCAATCTGGGAGGGATATGACCACAATCGTAGTCTCCTCCTGGCTAGCATCCTCAAGGGTGCTAAGCAGCCAGGCAAACTCTTTGAGTTTGCCCTATCCAAAATCAAAGCTGAGATTGATCAGCGGATGATTTCAGGCATGCTCTCAAGCATGCCAATGCAGGGAAATCATTCCTCAAATGGGCACCATGGTTCATGACTGCAGCTGACCCTCCCAGAGCAGTCACTGGCCACCTGCTGCGACCTCTGGGCAAGTCTGCCCCTATCAGGGCAGACTGGTTCAACATCTGCGATATGGACACTCTAGAGTTTGTATCACTCCATAAAAAGGCATTGGCCACGCTGTTCACAGAGCAGACTGTACCAATGTGCAGAGTCATCAAGAGAATGACTCTGCTAGCTTGCACTGATAATGTGAGCCTTATCTTAACTCTACTGACCATACCAGTAGACACACTTGCTGTCATACAGGGGTGGCAAGTAAACCATCTGACAGGAGTCAGGTGGTACTATGAACTTGTCTGATGTGGACATATGGATGTGGCTGCACAAGGCCACTCCCAAGAAGGGTTCTTCTGCATTTAAGAAGAAGCTCTGGACTATGTTCCAGCTATGTTCCAGAATCCTGGCCACTTGGGATTATTGACCAGTGGTCAAAAGTTCTCACCAACTCTTTGTGACACCTTTCATGCTTCAGTCACTGGAGCGTATGATTGGGGGAATTGCTGAACATACTGAATTAGAGCTTGCACTCTGGTTTTGACAATTGGGAGGCATCACCCCCGATTGTGCTGCTATATTAGAGGAGTTTGCTAAACGCATTGCCTCTGGAGCAACATGTAACCAGCCTGCCAGGGTTGGTAAGCGAAAGCAGGAGACTCAGGGAGTCTCCCAAGCAACTCATAAAGCTGCTAAACACTCTCTTGCTGAGCATTTAGGTCACGATCAACTTAATCATGAACTTGATTGGGATGCTACAGTAGCAATTGCATCCTCCTCATCCATTCAAGTGGATGAGGATACTGCAACCACATCGGGGATGACTGAGAGCCATCCCCCTCTGGAGCCATATGAACAAGATGACCATATGGACACCGACTTGTCAGAACAGCTTCATAAGGAGCTGTATGATTAAAAAGTACTGAATGAGATTGTGTCTCATTCAAAAAGGGGAGGGTGTAAGTACCCAAGGTACTTACTTAATATAACATATAAGTACAATTAATATATGTAGTATTCCCTGAAGGAATGCTGTCCTCTTGGTAGATATATGCACCCATTGTAGAGCTCAAAAGCGAAGATGTGTCTTATTAGAAAAGCCAAAATACAAACTCAGCAAAAAAGCAAAATTGTAACACAAAAAACACTCATATCTCCTCACAGAATAATCCAATCCATACCAATCTTTTTAGGGACCTTCAGTGCATTCCAACACACCCCCTCAATGAAGCGTTCCTTCAATCCTACCAATCCCTAATCCATCTCTGAACTTCACATGCTTGGCATGTACCAGGCTCTTGGTTAGCACATCAGCTACCATCTCATTCGTCAGCACAAACTGGAGTTTCAGCAATCTCCTTTCCACCTTTTCCCTCAACCAGTGATACATAACATGAATGTGCTTCATCCTGGAGTGGTGTTCAGGGTTCTTGGATACCGCAATGGCAGGTTGGCTATCACAATAAAGCGTGACTGGAGGAAGGTCGTAACCAAGTTCAGTTAGCAACTGTTTCAACCACATGGCTTCATGTCCTGCAAAGTTAGCTGACATGTATTCAGCATCAGATGAGGATGTTGCCACTGTGGGTTGCCGTTTGCTGCTCCAACTGACTGCTGCTCCACCAATGAAGAAGGCATATCCAGTTGTTGACCGTCTCCCCTGCATAGCTGGCATCGCAGTAGGCCTGGAGCATTGCCTGGGAGCCAGAGTCTGGAGGTCCATACATGTGTCATCCCCAGTTCAGCAGTCCCTTTGAGATATTTGAGCACATGCTGAACCGCCTTCCAATGACCTAAACCAGGATTTGAGTTGAATTGGCAAAGTTCACCAACTAATGTGAAATGTCCGGTCTGGTTCCAATTGCAAGGTGATTCAGGCTCCCAACAGCGGCAAGGTACGGAACACCTCTCATGGCCTCAATGTCCTCCTTTGACTGTGGACAGAGATCCTTGGAGAGATGACAGCCTGGATCAAGAGGAGTTGACACTGGTTTGCAATTCTCCATGTTGAACTGCTTCAAAACATCCAGTGTGTACTTGTGCTGATTAATGTGCAATGCCCCCTTCCCGTCCCTGTGGATTTCCAGACCAACAATGTACCTAGCAGGTCCCATGTCCTTCATTTTGAAGTGTTGCAACAGCTCAAGCTTTACTTTGTCAAGATGGGTGCAACTGTTGCATGCTATAAGCTGATTGTCAACATAGACAGGGATGTAGACTTTTTGACGGGTCCTTGGATGTAGAGGTAAAGGCAGCTGTCCACCTTGGATCTGGTGAATCCCATGTCATGAAAGGCTTGGTCCAGTTTGGTGTGCCACCTGTTTCCCCCTTGTCTGGTTTCATAGATCGCCTTGTTTAGTCTCCCAACCTTGTCTCCTTGCCTGTACTCATCTGGAAGTTCCATGTAGACCTCCTCTTTAATATCCCCATTCAAATAGGCAGATTTGAAATCAACTTGGTCCAATTCCAGATCCTCAAGGGCAGCAAGAGCCAGGAGCACTCTGAGCGTGTTGAATCTCACAACAGGGGCAAATGTTTCCATGAAGTCAATCCCTGCCTTCTGTGTGTATCCTTTTGCAACCACTCTAGATCTGAAATGCTCAATGGATCCATCAGGGTTCTTCTTAAGTTTGAATACCCATTTGGAACCCACAGCCTTCTTGCCTGCAGGGAGATCCACTACCATCCAAACATTGTTGTCCATAAGCAACTGATATTCATCATTGCAGGACTCTCTCCACCATGGTGCATCAACTCTAGACATGGCCTCCTGATAAGTGGATGGTTCAGGGAGGTCAGGAGCATTGCTGAGGTTGACAAGTTCCTCAAGTGGATGTTGAACAGATGGTATGGCAGATTCTGCCTGTTCCACCCCCTCAGTTGGATCATCTCTCTCCTGTGACTCAGGTGGAGGATTCCTGTGTAGAGCTCAAAAGCGAAGTTGTATGTTATTAGATAAGCCAAAAATACAAACTCAGCAAAAAAGCGAAATTGTAACACATAAAACACTCATATCTTCTCACAGAATAATCCATATCATACCAAACTTTCCAGGGACCTTCAGTGCATTCCAACACACCCCCTCAATGAAGCGTTCCTTCAATGCTCCAAATACCCAATCCATCTCTGAACTTCACATGCTTAGCACGCACCAGACTCTTGGTTAGCACATCAGCTACCATCTCATGTGTCGGCACAAACTGAAGTTTCAGCAATCTCCTTTCCACCTTTTCCCTCAACCAGTGATACATGACATCAATGTGCTTCATCCTGGAGTGATGTTCAGGGTTCTTGGATACGGCAATGGCAGGTTGGCTGTCGCAATAAAGCGTAACTGGAGGAAGATGGTAGCCAAGTTCAGTCAGCAACTGTTTCAACCACATGGCTTCACGTCCTGCAAAGTTGGCTGACATGTATTCAGCATCAGATGAGGATGTTGCCACTGTTGGTTGTCGTTTGCTGCTCCAACTGACTGCTGCTCCACCAATGAAGAAGGCGTATCCAGTCGTTGACCGTCTCCTATCCTCATCCCCTGCATAGTTGGCATCACAGTAGGCCTGGAGCATTGCTTGGGAGCCAGGGTCTGGAGGTCCATGCGTCAATCCCAGTTCGGTAGTCCCCTTGAGATATTTGAGCATGTGCTCCACCGCCTTCCAATGACCTAAACCAGGATTTGAGTTGAATTGGCAAAGTTCACCAACTGCATGTGCAATGTCCGGTCTGGTTCCAATCGCAAGGTAATTCAGGCTCCCAACAGCGGCAAGGTACGGAACACCTCTCATGGCCTCAACATCCTCCTCTGACTGTGGACAGAGATCCTTGGAGAGATGACAGCCTGGATCAAGAGGGGTAGACACTAGCTTGCAATTCTCCATGTTGAACTGCTTCAAAACATCCAGTGCATACTTGTTGTGCTGGTTAAGGTGCAACGTCCTCTTTCTCCTGTCCCTGTGGATTTCCAGACCAACAATGTACCTGGCAGGTCCCATGTCCTTCATTTTGAAGTGTTGCAACAGCTCAAGCTTTACTTTGTCAAGATGGGTGCAACTGTTGCATGCCATGAGCTGATCGTCAACGTAGATGGGGATGTAGACTTTGATGGGTCCTTGGATGTAGAGGTAAAGGCAGCTGTCCACTTTGGATCTGGTGAATCCCATGTGATGGAAAGCGTCATCCAGTTTGGCATGCCACCTGTTTCCTCCTTGCCTGGTTCTGTAGATGGCCTTGTTCAGTCTCCCGACCTTGTTCTGGAAGTTCCATGTAGACCTCTTCTTCAATATCACCATTCAAATAGGCAGATTTGAAGTTGACTTGGTCCAATTCCAGATCCTCAAGGGCGGTGATGGCCAGGAGCACTCTGAGCGTGTTGAATCTCACAACAGGGGCAAATGTTTCCGTGAAGTCAATCCCTGCCTTCTGCGTGTATCCTTTTGCAACCACTCTAGATCTGAAGTGCTCAATGGATCCATCAGGGTGCTTCTTAAGTCTGAATACCCATTTGGATCCCACGGCCTTCTTCCCTGCAGGGAGGTCCACCACCGTCCAAACATTGTTGTCCATGAGTGACTGATATTCATCATTGCAGGACTCTCTCCACCATGGTGCATCAACTCTAGACATGGCTTCCTGATAACTGGATGGTTCAGGGAGGTCAGGAGCATTGCTGAGGTTGACAAGTTCCTGAAGTGGATGTTGGACAGATGGTATGGCAGATTCAGCCTGTTCCACCCCCTCATTCTGGGCATCGTCCACCCCCTCAGTTGGATCATCTCTTCCCTCTGACTCGAGTGGAGGATTCCTGTACTGGGCAGCATTTGGGACAAGCCACCATGGTTGGGGAGGGATGCGGATGCGTGTTGAATGTCTCAGAGGTGGTCAGGTGGTAGAGGTGGAGATGGGGATGGTGGAGGGGATGTAGGGGATGGTGTTGCAACGTCTGGCAATGGTAGTAAAGGGGGGGTAGCTGGAGGAATAACTGGAGGGGAAGTAGAGGTTTGGTGAATGGCCACATCATCAGGAAGTTGCACAAGTTGCTGTGGTGGATTGTGCGTGGTGGATGTATGTGAGTGACCAGATTCATCAAAAATGACATCCCTGCTTATCAATACCCTCCTTCCAACTGGGTCCCACAGTCGCCATGCCTTAGTCCCATTTTCATATCCAATCATGACACACTTGGTAGAGTGTGATTCAAGGTGGCGTCTTTTAGATTTGGGGACATGGACAAACGCAGTGGAGCCAAATACCCTGAAATGTGCAACAGATGGCTTGTGACCGTGCCAGGCTTCATATGGAGTCCCATGGGAAAGCGCAGAAGTGGGAGAGCAGTTGTGGAGAAGAGTGAATGCTAAGGCTGCTTCTCCCCAGAAAGAAGGACCTAGTTTGGTATCATGTAGCATGGATATAACACCTTCTTCCAGAGTCCTGTTGTAGCGCTCTGCAACTCCATTCTGCTGTGGTGTGCCCGGTGCAGTCTTTTGCCTGAAGATCCCAGAGGACATGGTCAGGAAAGAGAACTGGTGCGATGAGTATTCTCCTCCTTTGTCATCTCTCAGGGTTTTGATCCGTTTGCCAGTCTGGTTCTCCACCAGTGCTTTGAACTGCTTGAATGCGTCTAACACCTGGTCCTTGGTCTTGATCAAGTACAGGCTCACAAAACGAGATTTGTCATCAATGAATGTGATCCAGTACCTAAATCCCCGTGCAGTGGGCACCTTCAATGGACCATGAACGTCAGAATGAATGAGTTCAAGAATGTCGGAGGCCCTGAAGGAGGCTTTCTTGGGGAATGAATCACGGTGTTGTTTGCCATGAATGCACGCTTTGCAGATTTTGGGGAATGGATTGTCTGATGTGATGTCCATCCCCTCCACCATATTTTGCATGACTAGCTGTTTGACAGCATCAATCCCCAGATGCCCAAAGCGACGGTGCCATAGTTGTAGATCCAGTGACTTGGACACTGTATGGGAACCACCTTTTCCCTATCAAATTCCATTTATGCAGCACCAATGTGCTATTCTTTGCTTTTCCATTCCTAAATATCAGCATATATTTGATGCTTGTACCTGGAATGGACTTATTCAAATATTCTCTATTTTTCCATATTTTTTCGGGAATATTCCATGCAGAACTCGGCTCAGAATCATTTATTTCTGCTGTGCTACAGTTGTGGACCCATAGGCGCCCACAAACCTTCGCGCAGCCGGCTCTCCCCTTTTGGACCAGGCATTTGGCCTGAATTCAAGCTCAGATGTCTCTGATCAATAAATATTCTGTAACTTAACAACCACAGCCTCTCAGGGCACTATTTTCCGTGGAGATCATCATCTGAGATGTGGCTATCCATGGCTGTCCAAACCAGTGCAGAAAACAGGGTGGACACCCTTCTTTTTGCCTGATCAGTGCCTAGACCAGGGATCAGATCAGCTGATGGGTGATCAAATCAGGTGATTGCCTTGGAATATTCTACCCCTTTCCATAACATTCTAGCTGTTTCCCTCTATTATTAGATAGAACTTTCCAGAACCATTATTCAGCTCCTGATCAGTGTTAGTACAAATGTTAAATTGTTTCTGGAGTTGTGCTGCAGCAGGGTTTGATATTCTTCTCAGCTGTTCATTCACGGAATTGTGGTGATTTAGAGTTTGCCCTAACACCATAATTTTGCAGGTTCCAAAACAGACACAGCAATGTGTGCAGTGTGTGAGAACGTGTTGCCATCCAGGTATGCCAGTCTCCCCTTGACTGTCGCAGTACATATCAGTTTACCCAACTTGTAGAATTTCACAACTGGTCCTATGATTTCCACACGAATCTGATGGTGCATGGTCAAGAAGAGGAGTGAGAGGAGGTTGTTTGCAAGTTTGGGAACATAGAGTACATTGCTGAACAGTATAGGTTTCAAGTTTGGATCATTTGGGCAAAACATCACTGTGCCAATCCCTTCAGAGTACACAACACTATTGTCTGCCAATTCAATGGGAGCCCTATGAGGTTTGAGCTCCTTAAACCAATGGTGATTTGGAGTCATATGTAATGAGGCTCCTGAATCGGTGCACCAAAGGGAATTGGTATCAGAGACAAGTGCGTGATGAGGGAGAGAGGAAATGCTTGCAGTGGTGAATGCTGATCCTGCGACTTCAACAACAGAGGAGGTAGATCCATCCACCTGCTTAGCCTTCTGCTTCTGCTTCTTCTCCTGCTTAGCTGTCTGTCTGCGCTCCAGATTTGCCTTCTTGGCATTGGCTAGAGAAAAGCAGACATCCGTGTTATGAGTGGATGCTTCACAGAAGTTGCACCATTTAGGAGGTGTTGAAGCGGGTGGTTTGTTGGATAGCATGGCTGATTGAACAGAACGGTGCAGACGGTTGTTCTCCTCCATGATAAAGGCTTCAATAACTTTGGCCTTGTTGACGTTCTTTTGAAGCAGTAACGTGGACGTGAAGCTGTCAAACTCCTCAGGAAGGGCTCTAATGAGTGTCATGATCACCAGCTCCTCGTCCTGTCTGGCTAGGGTATATGAGCCATCAGATGGACGAAGATTCTGGCAGAGTTGCATGGCAGAGCTGACACGACCAATCAGTGACTGAAGCGTCTCATCAGGAGCCTTCCGTATATTGAAGAGTGCGTCATAGGCATTGAAGCGAGTGCCTGCCTGCTTCTGAACATGAACCTTGTGCAGAGCCTCCCACATTTTCACCGGATTGTCCTCTAATCCCTGAACATGAACTCGCTGCCCTTGTTCCAAGGTTGACGCAATGAGTCCAGCTGCTACCTCCTGATCTAGTTCCCATTTCTCCATGTCTGCAGGTTCAGTGGGGCGCTTCTTCTTGCCATTGACAAGCATCCACAAGCCCTTTGAACGCAACCTTGCAGTCATGTTGAATGCCCAGTCATGATAATTTGAGTCTGAGAGCATGGGGAACTTAGGTGACGGAGTATTGTCGTTGGAGGTGGTTGTAGACATGGTTTATAGGTATGTGCAGCGAGGGATAGGTATGAGGTAGACGAATTGGGTGAGATATGAGTAAAGTTTGGCTAAGCATATTCAAGTCCAAATGCACTTTTTGAGAATTGCAAGTGAACGTGTGATAGGATAGGTTCGCAGTGTTGTAAGGTGGTTATAGCGGGTGCAAACACTGCGTGGGCAAGATGTGGGAGGTGGTACGCACACAGGAAGTGCAGGGGAGTAAGAATAAGTGCAGAGCACCAAATCCGAGAGGTAATAGTCCTAGGGTGTCCAAAAACGGTCCTGAGTTGTCCAGAGGGGTCCTGAGGATAGAGAAAATGGTCCAAATGGCACCAATCAACTCCCAGCAACTTCAGGGACAACAGGACTCAGAATGAGATGGCACAACCTCGCCGCAAATCAGGTGAACTGTTATGAGTCTGCAGACCACAGACTCCAGCACCCA
The DNA here is from genome assembly GCA_025174535.1 of Cantharellus purpuraceus. Taxonomy (NCBI): domain Eukaryota; kingdom Fungi; phylum Basidiomycota; class Agaricomycetes; order Cantharellales; family Hydnaceae; genus Cantharellus; species Cantharellus purpuraceus. The sequence continues at coordinate 501,231 of JALBUN010000048.1, forward strand.
AGGTTAACAAGAGGCCTCAGTCAACCGGCAAACTAAGGCCAGGGTTGTGGCTTTGTAACACTAGGCAATGAGGAGGGATCCTTTCTCACCGCTGGAACCTGAAACCCTTTGGAGGCTGAAGAGATGACTGCTGGGAGAAACTGAGGGGGAAAGGGAGGATGTGGTGGGCCAAAAAGTGAAGTGTGATTGAGGTTGAAGTTGTTGTTTAATGGGGAATGAGAGGGTTGGAAAAGGTGGATGGAAATGAGAGGATTTTGATGATATAAGTATGTTGGAACAACTGTTTAGAGCTGGAGGCTGGGGCCCATAACCTGTAGAGCTCAAAAGTGAAGTTGTATGTTATTAGATAAGCCAAAAATACAAACTCAGCAAAAAAGCGAAATTGTAACACATAAAACACTCATATCTTCTCACAGAATAATCCATATCATACCAAACTTTCCAGGGACCTTCAGTGCATTCCAACATTTCTAAGGTTGACACAATGAGTCCAGCTGCTACCTCCTGATCCATTTCCCATTTCTCCATGGCTGCAGTTTCAGTGGGGTGCTTCTTCTTGCCATTGACAAGCATCCACAAGCCCTTTGAACATAACCTAGCAGTCATGTTGAATGCCCAGTCATGATGATTTGAATCTGAGAGCATGGGGAACTTAGGAGAGGGAGTGTCGTTGTTGGAGGTGGTTGTAGACATGGTTTATAGATATGTGCAGTGAGGGATAGGTATGACTAGATGAGTTGGGTGAGATACAAGTATATATTTTGGATAAGTGTATACAAGTTTAAATGCAGTTTTTTGATGATTGCAGGTGAACAGGTGATAGGATATGTTCACAGTGTTGCGAGATGGTTAAAGAGGGTGGGAACACTATGTAGACAAGATATGGGAGGGGATACACACACACAGGAAGTGCAGGAGGGTAAAATTAAGTGCAGAGCACCAAATCCAAGATGTAATCATCCTAGGGGGGTCCAAAATGGTCCTGAGTTGTCCAGGGGGGTCCTAGGGATAGAGAAAATGGTCCAAATAGTATCAATCACCTCCCAGCAACTTCAGAGACAACAGGACTCAGAATGAGATGGCACAACCTCGCTGCAAATCAGGTGAACTGTTATGAGTCTGCAGACCACAGACTCCAGCACCCAAGGTTAACAAGAGGCCTCAGTCAACTGGGGAACTAAGGCCAGGGGTGTGCTTTGTAACACTAGGCAATGAGGAGGGATCCTTTCTCACCACTGGAAGCTGAAACCCTTTGGAAGCTGAAGAGATGACTGCTGGGAGAAACTGAGGGGAAAGGGGAGGATGTAATGGGTCCAAAAGTGAAATGTGGTTGAGGTTGAAGTTGTTGTTTAATGGGGAATGAGAGGGTTGGAAAAGGTGGATGGAAATGAGAGGATTTTGATGATATAAGTGTGTTTGAGCAACTGTTTAGAGCTGGAGGCCAGGGCTCATAACCTGTAGAGCTCAAAAGGGAAGATGTGTGTTATTAGATAAGCCAAAATACAAACTCAGCAAAAAGGCAAAATTGTAACACATAAAACACTCATATCTTCTCACAGAATAATCCAATCCATACCAATCTTTTTAGGGACCTTCAGTGCATTCTAACAAGAACTTCCCCCATTTAGGGAAGTTAACCACAAGATTAATCTTGTGGATCCTGACAAGCAAATACATTATCACTTGCCTAAGTGTCCAGAGCACTGAGCAGAACTTTCAGAGAAAGTTCTGTGATACACCACTGCTAAATGGTGGGTATTGGCTACAGCCTGGCAGGCTGTACCAATGCTATGCATTTCCAAAAAAAATGGGAAGCTCTGCACTGTGTTTGACTTGTGCAAACAGAATGATAATATAGTGAAGGACGTAACACCCTTCCCCGATCAGGACAACATTAGACACAATGTTGCCCACTGTACATATTGATCTAAACCTGATATGTCTGAGGTGTATGAACAGATATGTGTCAGACCAATGGATATACCCAAGATGGCATTTGCGACCGTCTTGGGGACATTTGTCAGTCAAGTCATGCAGCAAGGGGACTGCAATGCCCCCTTGACATTTCAGCAGCTAATGACTGCCATCTTCTGAGAATATATCGGAAGATTTGTCCATGTATATGTGGACGACATATTTGTGTACTCTTGTACTATACAAGAGCATGAACACCACCTAGAGATGGTATTCACCGAGCTCAGGAAAGCACATACATATGTTCCTGAGCAAGGATAAGATTGATCTATACTCAACAAGTATGGATTGCCTTGGTCACCTAATAGATGACCAAGGCATGCATGCAGACACTGATAAAATGCAGTGAATATGAGAGTGGAGATGACCTAGGTTGTACCACAAAGTCCAACATTTTCTTGGACTAGTGCAGTATCTGGCACACTATATGCCAGACATAACTGCATACACAACCCCTTTATTGGGTTGTGCTCATAATAATTGTCCATTCTTATGGACACCACTGCTAGAGAAATGCTTTGAAAGCATCAAGCTCCTAGCGTGTAGGGCTCCAAATTGAAGCCCATCAATGTCAATAACCCCGATACTATTTGGGTTATTACTGACGGCTCCAAAACTGGAGTTAGAGCTGTCTATGGACAAGGAAAAGATTGGCAGACCAGCCAGCCTGCCAGATTCCTATCCAAGAAATTTAGTGCTGCACAACAGCACTATAAGACCCACAAGCACAAGACTATAGCTGTGCTCGAAGCCCTAATGAGATGGGAAGATAAGCTACTAGGATGAAAGTTTGTCCTAGTAACTGACCACAAGGGTCTCAAATACTTTGAGACCCAAAAGAACCTGTCTCCTAGACAGATTAGATGGTGGGAGTTCTTATCCCATTTCAACTTTACTACCCTGCATATAGATGGGGGTAGAGAACAAAGTAGCGGATTGTCTATCGTGCTACTATGCTGATGACTCCCCAACAGAGAGTCATCCCAACTACATCTACATAAACGCAGATGTATGTCTCAATCCTGAAGGAGAACTGCTCCCCATGGAATGGTTTGTCGAGATCAGGACAGCAGCAGTCATCCGAAGACAACTGCTCAAGAAAAAAGAAAACTGAAGCACTCAATGTTCAAACAGAATCATTGAATGATGATTCTAATTCCTGTAAAGAAATAGAGGATGTTGGAGTGATGTCATCAGATGATGATGGAACACCATTGTGACCCCATGTCAAGCATGGGATCAACCTCATGCAGATTGTACAAGGCACATATAGAAAGGATACTGTCCTTTCTAAGGTGCTGGAAGCACCTAAAGAACACACACGATTTGATGTGCATGATGGTCTAATATGGACCAAAAATATATACAAATGCGATGTCATCTGTATACCCCACTCAGTGTTCCTGAAGGGGAGGAGGCTGGTTGAGATAACAATTGACCATGTGCACCAAGTAGTTTGCCATTTTGGTCAATTAAAAACCATGAATTACATTTGATGGTCATACTGGTGGCCAGGCATGACCACCGATGTCAAATCATTCTGCACTTCATACGCGAAGTGCCAAATGAATAAAGACAGTATGAAGAAACCCACAGGGCTTCTTCATAGCTTGCCAGTACCAGAGTGGCCCTGGCAATCAATAGGTATGGACTTTATGGGTCCATTACCAAAATTGAATGACTATGACTACCTATTGGTAGTCATAGATCACTTCATGTCACAGGTACATATAATACCTACAAACACATGCATAACAGCAAAAGGAGTAGCATGGCTATTCCTTAGATGCTTGTTCAGAATCATGTCAGTATACAATACTCTGATGTATATGAGATATACATCAGAATTTCAATGATACATAAAGCCATGGAGTTACAATTTGAATATCTTAAAAGATTTTGAATGTGTGAAATTTTCATAAATATAAACATATATTCTATATTTTAATAAACTTTAAAAGATAAGACATTTGGTTAAGATGAACATAACTGTTTATATGAATATAACAGTAATGTATGTATTAATATAATTGGTATTATATAGGTTATTTAGATATACAAATACCAGGTGGGGATTAAAGATAGTTCAAATTATGTTACAAGTATTGTATAAGAAAGAATCCATGATTTTTGGATGTTCTCTCAACAGAGTTGCCACCAGTAAATGGGGAAAAAACAATTATTTTTGAGAATTACACCAAAATATAAAAAGATGTTTTAATCTAGTATATTGTGTAAAATTTGAGAATCATGTTGAAATATGAAAATAAGTTTATCTAAGTGTGTTGTGTAAAATTTGAGGAAAATAGGTTGTATATACATATTTGTTATATTTCTGATCAAGCGTCTTAAAGAAGTTGTACACCTTCATGGTGTACCAGACTCAATCATGTCTGATCAAGATTTGAAATTCACGTCTATCTTTTGGTGTGAACTACAGCAGATAATGGGAGTGAAACTCCTCATGTCCACAGTGTTCCATGTTAAGAAAAGATATGGAGGGGTGTTATGGGTGAGTGTAAAATGATGGTGAGGGATGGTGGCGAAGTAGATTTTGAATAGGGGAGCAATTACTGCAAGGATGCAGATATATGCGGGGTCGATGGAAAGATATTGTTTAGTAGAGTAATGTTACCAAATATCAGAATATTTGGTTAAGAACTGGGACTTCTGCGAAATATTTGAGCAGAAATGGGAATAGCAACACTTCGAAAAAGTGTTTGCTTAATAGAAATGGATGTAATGATCCAAATCGTTCGTAATTTGAGATAGCAATAGTTGATGCAATATCCTAATGGGATATGCAAAGGATTTCCAATCGAATAGGTCGTTTAGGAGTTATTCCAGGAACGACAGAAAGTTGACACAAGCTGTTTGTTTGCAGCTTGGAAGGGATTAAGAGTAATCAATCTCCTTATTGATACTCGTACACAGTTGTAGTTAATATACAATTTGACAATCACATGATAAAAAAGCCTTTTAGTAAGATTGAAACATATGATAAAAGAAATGATGTGGATACTGATAATATGTGATGTCATGGGGAAAAACTTTTTACAGAGAAAGGAGTTTTTACCCGTTTGACTTGAGGTTTATGACGAATGAAAATCATCATAATACCTCCCTTTTTGAGTAGTAACCACCCCCGTAGAACGAAAGGATGGCTCACAAAATAAAATCGAAAAACACCTTCTCCTCATCCCTTAATCAAAAAAAATTCCCAAACTTTTCACAACTTTTTCTTATCATAAAACTCCCCCTTCTTGCTCCAATAGATTGTAATATTCCTTGAATAAATTCTTGACATTCCATCTGCAAATGGATGGAGCAATGGAACAAGCGAATCATTCCCTTGGCCAAATACTTTGTACTGTTGTATGAAGTGATCAGAAGGATTAGGCACACAAGTGTCCAATGGTGGAGTTTGTGCTAAACTCCAACATAAGCTCAACAACAGGGTTTACTCCACTTGAGCTTAATCATGGGTATATGCCTAGAATAGGCATGCCCATTAACAATGACACCAAGTTCAAGGGTGTCAAATGATTTGCACAGCAGGCTCAAACAAACCTGCTAGCAGCGCACGACACGATTATAGAAAGTTGCATTGTTCAGATGTTTCATGCTAATAAGAAATGTCAGGAAGGTCCAACCTTCCAGAGAGGTGACAAAGTCTACCTCTCAATGAAAAACTTGACTCTACCTAAGGGTAGAACCAGCAAACTAGTGCCCAGGTATATCAGGCCCTATAAAATAATCAAAGCCCATAATAAAACTTTGATGGTGACACTGGAACTGCCACCAGAACTGACTAGTAGGCACATTATGCCTACGTTCCACGTCAGCCTCATTTGACTGTATGTGCCAAATGATGAGGTGAGATTCCCAAAACAGGAAGCAAAGTCATTTTACAACTTTGGGAATGATGATGAGCAGGAGTGGCTCATCAATGAAATCATCACTCATCGATGGATAAGCAATAAAGAACTTGAATTTCAAGTTCTATGGACATTGGGAGACATCACCTGGGAACCTGACATGTCATGTAAGGACCTAGAAGCTCTAGACAATTATTTAGAACTTCAAGGGGTGACTTGAGCATGAGAACTACCTCATAGATGGTGGTTCTAAGAGAGACAGAGCCCCAAAGATCTAATGGGGCTCAAGGGGGAGAAGTGGAGCTATCAAGAATAAAGGTAGCTCCTAGCAGGATGCAACAAAGAGCTACCATCAATGATGGTAGCTCAACGAGGGGAGGAGGAACTACCTCGATTAAATGATAGTTCCTAGATAAGGACAGAACTACCATAACAACAGGCAGCTTGATGGTAGAAAAAAACTACTCCTCTAGAGAGCAGTTCACTGTCATGCTACTCATAATAGTACAAAAGGGGTAAGTGATAATTAATCACATTACACCTATGTGACATAGTTACTGGAAAAATTCTCAATAAAGAATTTTTGAGCTCAGCCATAAAAGGCTCGGTGTTTCTTCAAACCATCACAACCCCCCCTCCATCAAAATGTCATCTCTCAGAAGGGAGATAATGGATGCTCAGGACAAGCATCCAATGGAAGTTGAACAAACTTCCACAGCGGCAGCACTGGCAATGAGTGCTGCAGACATGATCAGGGGTCATCAGGATGAGATGTCCTGGAAAATTGGTGGATGGCATGGTGGCGCTGCCATCCATCACCCTCACAGGTGCAACAAGTGCAATGCATATGTGTCACACTTAATCAAGGCTCAAAATGGAGGCCAACTATATCTTTCCACTGCTTTGGTGGAAAGAGCATTATGAGTTGCATGGCTGCAACTTATACACGACATCGAAGATGACATCATGACACCTTATTATGAAGACTACAATAAGATGTACAAGGATAACTTGGACCTGTTTGTGCAGGTCCAAGAACTTGAAGGACTTCTCAACAATGAGAACTCCAAAGTAACTTGTCTCAGAGATGAGTTAAAAACACTGAAGGAGGCTGCTGATAGAGCACCTCCTACATTCAAGACCAAGCTCACAACAATGCACTCAGAAATTGAAGCTGAGCTTGATCAGCTTTGAAAGGAATATATGGCTGGTGACACCAGCTGTATCTTAAAAGACCCAGCATTGAAGATGCTGGAGGAAGCCCAGCATACAAATTATTGGAAATGATGGGATGATTTCAGGCATGTTTTGTATATGATCAGGGAATAGGAGGTATAAAAGTGATGAGGATTGGATATGAGGATCAGGTGATATTAGACATAGAGGGGGTGATAATCAATATGAACGAGAAACAGGAGATAAAATTGAATAGCTAGTTACAAAGATAAAAGACTTGGCATACAGATCCATGACTCCTGACCATATGCAGGGATATATCATGTGGGCAGTCATTTGTGTAGGTGATGATAATATGATCTAACCTCATGACTGGTGATCAGACAGAAGGAGCTTGTGATGAGAGATGAATGAGTGGTTGTGTATGTTGGTGGGGACAGAATAAGCCTATATGCATGGTTTACAACAGAGCAGACAATGATGCAGGAGGAGATGTTGGAAGGGAGATGGTTTGTGCTGCAGTGACAACAGCAAGCCTCAGCTAGGTTGTTCTGGACATTGGCAAACTGGCCCGGGAGGTGCTGGTTCTGGAGTTGCAGCTGTTGGAGCTGCTGCACTTGGCTGTTGAGCAAGGCTCACAAGAAGGCACCACTTTCTCCCAGAGTGTCCCAAAAGGCCTCAGGAAGTTGATCAGTCATGATTGGTGTAGAGGGTAATAGGGAAAGTATTATAAAGTGTGGAGTGATCTTATGAACTTGATCTTCTGTGAGGGCTACGCTGAATGACAAGGCCACAACCACAAGATACTTAATAGATGAGAGCTGATAAGAGATAATGCCAGCTGGTACAGTGGATATCCTCAGAGATCAAGCTGAGGAAACCATGCTGCACCAGGCAAAGTCTTTATACTGGATGATGCAAGGAATAGGGGAACCAAGATAGGGGAACAATAGAGGAAAGATAGGAGAGAGATAGGAGAGCATACCCTGACAGGCTGTGCTGATAGGGGCAATAAGAAAGGTACTAAAAATAGAAACTGAGTCATATGAACCCTGACACTCAGTAACTGTTGACATACCAGTTCAAGGGCCACTTACAGTTGTGTAACTGTATTTGATTGCACTTGAAGTAGTGATATTCCTGCTTTGGACATGAGTGTAGTATCTGCCTCATGTGACTACATATTCTACAGGGTGAGATTGTCTGTTGATAGTCCTGCCATTAGTGCTTGTGTTTAAGTTACTAGTGTGTACTGCCTTTGCAGAGCATTAGAATCTTGAACTCATTTGAAGACTGCTTCACATATCACTGTTACCTGCTTCAGAGTGTCACTGGTTGGACAGTTGGATTCATCCACCTACTTCCTCTAGCCTCCCCTCTTTTTGGAATATCTGGACCCCTTGTTATGACTATATTCATTAACATCCAGATCCCCGTCCGATCCACTCAGATCCCCGTGCATATGAAATCTATACTCCATTTGGGAACCGCTACATCTCCATTTACCTGTCCGATTGTCACTGCTGATTCCGCCCATCTGTCTCCGGTTCAGATTGATGCATCAGCATCACCATAGGAACCCGGACATCCATCCCCGTCAGACTTGGACATACTCATGTAAGGCCGTCGGCCTTGGAGACCCATCACCGGAGTAATTATCATTAGATTTCAAATATGTATTTAAGTTGCCCAACTGGGGACTTCATTCCCCAGTTCAAATATTGAATCATGCCTAGTTCCTAAGTCCGATCCTAACTCTCTAAGTTGTACTCCATCTCCGAAATCTCGGACACCGGTATTAGTGAGGGTGCAGCACATAAGCTGAAGCCAAGTCCGTTCCGACCCCCACAATGTGCTCCAACTCTGACCCAACCTCCAACCCAAACTCCAACCCAAACTCCGACCCCCAATCAGACCTAGTGCATAACAGTATATTCGAACTGCCACACTCACTCCTACCAATGCCACGATCCACTGCCAATTCCGAACATGCACAAACCGTCGAGGTGCCCGCCCCCAGCATCAACACCATTCCCGAGGTCGTTGAAGAACCGACGGACCACATAGAGGCTGTCAATGAAGAAGACGACACCCTGCCCTCTCCAAATCTGGTGCAAGCCATCTCCCTGCTCGCTAGCAGCATCTGTAACCCACAAGCCCCTAAGTCCTGGACCAAGATCCGAGAACCCAACCCATTCGATGGCTCTGATCCGTGAAAGCTCCAGCCGTTCTTGGTGCAATGCCGGTTGAATTTCCATGACCACCCTGACGCATTCACATCCAATCGGGTGAAGGTCACCTTCGCCATGTCCTATCTCAAGGGCACCGCACTGGACTACTTTGAGCCAGCACTCATGGACGACTCCGATGACCCGATATGGTCAGAGGACTACTCCAACTTCATCTCCGAACTTCGGACCAATTTTGGTCCTTATAACCCCAAGGCCGATGCTGAGAACGAACTTGATTGACTTCGGATGAAGGAAAATCACAAATTCGCAAAATACATTGTGAGTTTCCAGCAGCTAGCTCCGAAAGTCCAATGGGGCAACACCACACTCCGACACCAATTTTACGTCGGACTCCCATCCCACATCAAGGATGAGATATCACGTGTCGGTAAGCTGGATACTTTGGCTACCCTCCGCAAGCTTGCCCAATCCATCGACACCCGTTATTGGGAACGTCAATCCAAGGTCTCCCGCAAGAACTCAGCTAACAACAAATCGGACAAAATGTCGGACAAGACCCCAAAGTCCAACAAGGGGTCCGATATGTTATTTGAATAATGTAAATAATTGCCTTGCTGGGGTGTAGTGACGAGCAGAAGTCGAATAGAAAATGGAGCAGTGGTGGGAACACGATGTATGCGCAGTCGAATTTGAAATATATCTTGGGAGTATCCTCGTATGAAGTTTGATGGGATTTAGTGTAGTCTTTGTCTAGATATTGACAATTTGAGCAGGGATGAGGAGCAGATGACTCAAACGAGAGTAAATGCTTAATAAAAAAATAGCCAGTGATTGTATGGCTTCGTAATTCGAGATTCGAGTTGGATATGCAATATTCTAATAGAATATGCAAAAGCTAATAGAAATACGTGTTCGTTCTGGAGATATTCCAGATATGAATAGATTCAGACACACAGACAGAATAAGTGAGAGATAATTGCTCTATCTATTCAAGTGCATTACAGATGTGATTTATATATGATACTAAGTCCTATGAATGAGTGAAGTCATTCGTAAATGTCCTGAGTCAATGATGGGATGGATGATGAGATGATGATGGGGGGGAAGTGTCCATGATGATGAAATGATGAAAATAAAAGCGAAATAATGTCCAAGAAGTTCTGGAACTTGCAGGGGCTTCTTCTGTTCCCTATTCCATTCCTGTAACTGTCCTCCTTTACCCCCTTTGTCCCTCAAAACCTCCTGAGCCTCCTATATGCTCCTGTTCCTCCCCTGTCCCCTCTAATCCCCCTCTCCTCTCCCTTCTCCCCAGAAGTCCGGCAGCTAGACATCTGGCAGCTGGAACAACACGATAAGCGGGCCACTGCCAACTCAGGCCAGAAGTCAAACACTGGTAATGCTGCCGCTTCCGGTTCCAGTCAGAACAATTCCGGCACCAGCAATAACTCCAGAGCTCGCAAGGGTACTCCGGACCTCTCCACCAAGCTGGGAAAGGACGGAAAACTCACCCCGCAGGAACGCCAGCGCCACATGGACAACAACCTCTGTCTGTTCTGTGGAAAGCCTGGTCACCAAGCCAAGGATTGCAACAAGGCAACCTCGTCCGCAGCAAAGGCAAAGGGCCGTGCTGCCAATGCCATGACGGACAAGTCCGACGCTAAAGCGACGGACCAAAAAAAATAGTAAGCAGTCCTATAGCCTCCGTACGGGCTGAGGGCTGCGTTGGTACTCCCTGTACGACAAACGAGGTCCGCCTGAACGCATCCGCTCCAACTCCCTTACCCTTCTCGTCCACTCCGACTCCATTCCCGATACCGCTATTCAAGTGTTAATTGACTCTGGTTCTACTCACTGTTTCCTTGATTCCTTTTTTTCTGATTTACATAAACTCCATACATACACCATAACTCTGATACCACTCCAATTATTTGATGGCACTACTAATGCTGTTATTTCACGAGCTATAGATCTGTCTATCCGTTTTTCTGTCAGAGAAATCCAGACCCTTACATTCTATGTTACTCCGCTTGACTCCAGCTGTTCTGTGGTCCTCAGACATAACTGGCTCACCTGCTACAATCCGTTGATTGACTGGGCATTGGGCCATATCACATTCCGTTCTCCAGCACAGGCTGTGTTGTCCCTGATGTCACCAGCAACTATAGGTGCGAAGTTATCTTCCGCCTCTGCTGACTCCGCTCCGATAGATACTCCGTCTACCCCTCCATTTATATTGATGGTGGATGCTATGGTCTTCACCAGACTAAGCAAACTGGATGGTTCTCACACATTCCAGGTCCACCTCTCCGATCCGATATTCCTCGCTGCTCGTTCCACCCGATCAACTCCACCAGACCTCTCTATGGTTCCCAAGGAGTATCATGAGTTCGCCGACGTGTTCAGCAAGTCTAAAGCTGACTCTCTAGTGGAACACCGACCATGATCTCAAGAATGACAACTCCACCCCTCCGCTTGGCCCTATCTACTTGCTATCCCAAAAAGAGCTACTGGCTCTCCAAACATTCATAGATGAGAACTTGGCCATGGGCTTCATCCACCCATCCCTATCTCCTCATGGAGCTCCGGTCCTATTTGTCCACAAAAAGGACGGATCATTCTGTCTATGTGTCGACTTCTGTGGACTCAACAAGATCACCAAGAAAGACCAATACCTGATACCCCGCACCGCGGACCTACTCGAGAGTCCTCGAAAGGCTAAGATCTATTCCAAAATAGATCTCCGACATGCCTACCATCTAGTCCGTATCCGAGAAGGCAACGAATGGAAAACAACCTTCCGCACACGATATGGATCTTTTGAGTGGTGCGTCATGCCCTTCGGACTAACCAATGCGCCGGCTGCCTTCCAGAGGTTCATGAATGATACCTTCGCCAACCTCCTTGATGTGACCGTCCTCGTTTACTTAGATGACATTCTGGTATATTTGGACAATGAAGAAGAACATTGGACACATGTCTGAGAGGTACTCTGACGTCTCCGAAAGCATGGCCTCTTCGCCCGCGCTGACAAATGCGAATTCCACTCCGACTCAGTTGAATACCTAGGCTATATCCTCTCCCCAGCAGGATTGACAATGTCTGATGACAAAATCAAAGCCATACAGGAATGGCCAGAACCCCGGAAAGTCAAGGATGTACAGTCCTTCCTCGGGTTTGCCAACTTCTACTGCCACTTCATTCACGGCTACTCCGATATCACCGTTCCGCTCACCTGACTCACTAGGAAGGGTACCCAATGGAATTTCACTGATGAATGTAGACAGAGCTTTGAGACCTTGAAGAAGGCCTTTACTTCCGCTCCAATACTGACTCATTGGGTTCCAGACGTTCCTATCCTATTAGAGACTGACGCCTCCGACTATGCACTTGCCGCGATCCTGTCCATCATCTCTCTGGACAACGGACAAGTCCACCCGATCACTTTTCACTCACGTACATTTATGCCCCCCGAACTGAACTATGACATCCATGACAAAGAGCTCCTTGCCATATATGAAGCCTTCTGGATATGGAGACACTACCTTGAGGGTCCCTCCGATCCAGTGGACGTCATAACCGACCACAAGAACTTGGAATACTTCTCCACAACGAAACTACTCACCCGGAGACAAGTCCGATGGTCCGAGTACCTATCTCAGTTCAATCTCATTATCTGTTTCCATCCAGGTCAACTCGGAGCAAAGCCCAACGCGTTAACTAGACACTGGGACGTCTACCCTAAAGAGGGGAATAGCGACTACGCCACTGTAAACCCACACAACTTTCATCCTGTGTTCACTAATGAGCAGCTGGCATTGTCCCTATGAGCATCCACCCTCATGACTCCCACTCTCCAAGCTGTCACCATTATGGACATCGACCAACTCCACTCCGACATCCGCTCATCACTCCGATCTGATCCTGTTGCGGTTAAACACTTGGACAACCCTTCCGATTCGAAGTGGTCACTTGACCCCAAAGGACACCTCCGACACAACAACCGGATATACATCCCCGATGCCAACAACCTCTGACTCCAAGTTTTGCAGTATTATCATGATCACCCGATCTCCGGCCACTTCGGGCAAAATCGCACACAAGGATTAATCCGATGAGACTATGTATGGCCAAAAATGTGGGAATACATTCAACACTACTGTAACTCCTGCACCACGTGTATGCACTCAAAATCACAAAGGCACAAACCCTACGGAACGCTTAAGCAACTTCCGATCCCAGAACAACCATGGAACTCCATCTCCATGGATTTCATAGAGAAGCTCCCCCCATCGCTCGGATACAACACCATACTTGTGATTGTCGACAGGTTCACCAAACAGTCACTATTCATTCTGACGCATGACACCATCACCTCCACCTCGCTAGCCAAATTGTTCATTCTCCACATATTCTCTAAACACGGAGTCCCATCGCATGTCACGTCTGATCGGGGCTCGGAGTTTGTGTCCTCCTTCTTCCGCACACTAGGAAAGGCTCTCGACATGAAACTTCACTTCACCTCTGGATATCATCCTGAAGGAGATGGACAAACAGAACAAATGAATCAGTCCCTGGAACAATATCTCCAAATCTATTGTAACTATCAACAAGACAACTGGGCTGATCTACTTCCGATTGCAGAGTTTGCCTACAACAACACTCCAAACGTGACTACCGGCATCTCTCCGTTCTTTGCTAATAAAGGCTACCATCCGAACATCTCTGTCCACCCTGAGAAAGAACTTGCCTCCACCAAAGCCCACCAATTCGTAACTGACCTCGATCAACTACACCAACATCTCCAAGAGACCATCTCCGATGCCCAGAAACAATATCAAGTCTCCACAGACCGACACCGCATTCCGGCTCCGGACCTGCAAATCGGAGACAAAGTATTTGTTAAGGCCGAACACTTCCGGACCACCCGCCCATCAAAGAAACTCTCCAAGAAATACTTAGGTCCTTATGAGGTCATTGCTTGCGCAGGCAGCAGGTCTTTCACCCTCCACCTCCCGGACCATTTCCAAGCAGTTCATCCAGTCTTCCATATATCAATGCTCGAACCCGCTACTACAAACAAGATCTCTGGTCACACACAACCCCCACCTCCCCCGATCATCATCGAAGGAGACAACGAATACGAGATATCTGAGATCCTGGACTCGAAGATTGACCGTCAATACAAGTGCAAGCTCCAGTACTTAGTCAAATGGACTGTGTATGAAGGCACCGATGAAGAGTCCTCATGGATCTCCGCGTCCAAACTCGATCACACATCTGAATCTGTCTCTGACTTTCACTCCGCTTATCCAGACAAACCTGGCCCCCTTATGAATCTTTAAGTTCGATTACTAATGCTAATTCTGTTATTTCGCATCACCATTGTATTACAAGTCAAGGGAAATTACATGCCTGCCCAAAAAGCTCCAAAGGAACCACTCTGCCTCATTTTTCTCTGCTCTGAAATTTATAATCATTTTCATTTTTATTTTATACATCATGTTTCTTTTCCCCTTTCCCTTATCTACCTCAGGCTCCGTCTCCGACTCCTCATCACTCTACATCTGACACCCAATCCTTCTCATCTCCCATGTCTGAATCCTCGTCCAATGGGGCCATGAACTTCCACAACCAACGTAACTCGGCCGTCCGACGACCCTCCAGAACCTCCTTCCGTTTCATTGTTTTCACCAAGTCCACTAGCAACCCCTCCGTCCGCTGGAGGTGCTCCGACTGCAGGTTAACCAGCCTGATAAGCTGGCCCACAGTGCTATTGGGCACAGAGACGCACCCAGTACCTGCACCGGTCGTTGCCCCTTCCGATCCAACACTGCTACCCCCGGCTGCCACAGCACCTGTCTCCGTCCGCCTCTTTTTGGTTGGACGACCTTCCGATTCTTTCTCTGCCTCTCCTTGTACCACTAGTTGGGGCTTGACGCTCTGACTCTGGGGATCAAACTTCCCATTGATCCTACACCCTCCTTTCCGACCCCGACAACGATTGCAGGACCGAAGTCAGTGAGTTGGGCCGGTAGGCCACATGCACTCCACACCCGCATCACGACATAAGTTGCAAGTTACGCTGGGTCCACCAAATGGCTCTGTTGGAGCCAGAGCCTTGGGTGGTCTGCCCCTTCTCGCTGCGGCCTCCAAATGTTCCCTCTCCTCCTCCTTGTCCTGCTGTTCTGCTGCTGCCTTCTCCATCTCGCGCTTGCGAAGCTGGATCGCTGACCTAGTGACACACAGCTCCTTCTTACGGGTCACCAAAACGCGACTCTCCACCTTACACCATATGACCCTCCGATCCGCCTCCCACTTCTCCGTATCAGCACTCGGGTACACCTTCAATGAAAAAACTGTAACGTCGAGGTTTTTCTTGGTGGTCATGGCGTAGAGCTCCGCCCTTTTGTGAGCCTTGACTGCAGCTACCCAAGCCATTTCCTCGTAACAATTTGAAGTCGGATCCGGTTCCGCATCCGTTCCGACATCCACACCCGCCTTGGGTTCCGCATTTGCGTCGAGCTCCATATTGGCATCAGGGTCCGCCTCCACCTCCACTCTCTCCGCCTCCGCTGCTTCATCTTCCTCAGCCGCACCCAACCCAAACAATGGCCGTACCTGTGGACATAACAGCGAGTCAACTGCAGTGACAGTTGTTGGGCAAGTTGTCTCCGACCACATAACGGAAATAATGGCGACTTCCGGAGTCCCTGTCCATATTGGCACACTCGGACTTCCTGGGTGGCTGGTTCCCCCTGCCCCGGTCACCTCCTCCTCTACCTCCATGGTGGCCTCTAGCTCATGCGCCTGCTCCTCCACTTCCTTCAGTCTCGCGGCCTCCATCGCTGCTGCAAGTTCTTTTACCCTGCGAGCTCTCTCAGCTTTTGCCTCCTCCTTCTGTCTCCGTTCCGTCTCCACCGCCTCTTTCCACCTCTGCTCCTCCTTCCATCTCTGTTCTGCCTCCTCCTCCTTCCGTCTCCATTCTGCCTCCTCCTCCTCCTTCCGTCTCTGTTCTGCTTCCTCTTCCTCTTTCTGTTTCCGCTCCTCCTCCTCTTCTTTCCGTCAGGCCAAGAGCAGCTGCTTGAGCTTGGCCACGCTCATGCTTGCCAAAGGGTTTGACATCGTTGAGGATAAGACCTCAATCATGCCCCTCCTTTTATATGTCTCCAGACCCCCAGCATAACTCCGACCGCGCCCAATCATCTCACCTATTCAATCCACAGACATGAGGCCTCAGGGGCTCAGCCTTAAATGGAGAGATACTGTTATGACTATATTCATTAACGCCCAGATCCCCATCCAATCCACTCAGATCCCTGTGCATATGAAATCTATACTCCATTTGGAAACCGCTACGTCTCCATTTACCTGTCCGATTGTCACCGCCGATTCCGCCCATCCATCTCCAGTTCCGATTGATGCATCAGCATCACCATAGGAACCCGGACATCCATCCCCATCGGACTCAGACATACTCATGTAAGGCCGTCGGCCTTGGAGACCCATCACCAGAGTAATTATTATTAGATTTCAAATATGTATTTAAGTTGCCCGACTGGGGACTTCATTCCCCAGTTCGAATATTGAATCACGCCTAGTTCCTAAGTCCGATCCTAACTCTCTAAGTTGTACTCCATCTCCAAAATCTTGGACACCAGTATTAGTGAGGGCGCAGCACATAAGCTGAAGCCAAGTCCGTTCCGACCCCCACAACGTGCTCCGACTCCGACCCAACCTCCGACCCAAACTCTGACCCGAACTCCGACCCCCAATCGGACCTAGTGCGTAACACCCCTAAGCATCTGTGAACTCTAGACTCTGGAAGTATTATTCATTCTCTACTGCTAAGAAATGTATTACCTTCCTGTGTATCATCTGCATTGACCATTACAAAGGATTGTAACCAAAGTACAAATGTTAAATTGTTTCTGGAGTGCTGCAGTAGGATTTGATATTCTTCTCAGCTGTTCATTCACAGAATTGTGGTGATTTAGAGTTTTCTTTAACACCATAATTTTGTGGGTTCCAAAACAATTACACCCCAATCAACTCATACTTGCCTTGTCTCTCCCATGCACCCCCCGCTTCCTTAGAGTCAGACATGTAATTCTCCATAATTCATATGATGAAAATTTCATGTCTTTCATATTTTTGGGTAACACATCATGCTGTATGACCTAATCAAGGCTGCATGGCCTGAGTTTTAACATGGCTTGAAGCTGTGTTTCTGCCACA
Source organism: Cantharellus purpuraceus (assembly GCA_025174535.1). Lineage (NCBI taxonomy): Eukaryota > Fungi > Basidiomycota > Agaricomycetes > Cantharellales > Hydnaceae > Cantharellus > Cantharellus purpuraceus. The sequence continues at coordinate 518,686 of JALBUN010000048.1, forward strand.
GTGACAAATATGTAACAAATCAGCTGGAAAATTGTGCATATAGGTGGTTCATCAGCTTTTCCCAGCACATTCCTAAGTTTCAAAAGTATTTATCAATATAACTTGATATTATTGAAGCTAACATGTTCATGCAAGGTTATATGGGAAAAAAATTTCATTCACACTGTTTGTGTTATCTTGGGTATTGTAGTGTATTTGGTCAACTATTTGATGCCTGATAGTACTTGAGAGAGGGATCTAGAAAGAGATGTATTATCCAAGATGGGGTGCTCAAGATCCCTTAATAAATAAGTCCCGAGAACCCGAAAGCCTGCTTCACTGAAGCCAGGCTGTGCTAACCTAGTTGGAACATGAGTTGCAACCCACATTGAAAATGCCATGAGTACTGGCCATTCCCTCATTGCTTGATGGATTGACATGTGGAATTGAGTAATCTCAAGATGTGCCTAATGCAGTCGCGCCTGCTTCACCCCTTTAATCGATGCATAGTTTCGCTATTCTTACAAGTGCTTACGCTTACAGGTATCAGTGAGCGCAAATGCGGAGACAGTACATCGAAGAACGGGGCCCCCGCTAGTCGGGTCCTTGACAGGTAATGGTCTGATCGATGCATTTAAATCATAGACTTCCTCCCCGTCTCCTCCCCAAACACTTCCACGAATGCACCACCAATGTCTGGCAAGATATCTTGAGTGACTAAGCCTCTTCCGTATCGCTCGAAAGCCCTTCTGGACGCAGTCCGAGTCACCATAGATCCGCCTATGGATGCAAGCAAGGGTATGAGGCGTAACGATATTTTACTCTCTCCATCGGAACTGAGACAGCGTTTCAGAAGCATCTCAAATCAGTGAATAATACACACTTGAAAACTCCTTGCTCATAATTCTTGCCCCAAGCAAGCACAGCGCCTATTACGCCAGATAGAATATCACCTTGACCACCACATCTCTTGAGGCCGCCTGGGGTGTCGACTTCGATGGTTCTTGCGTCTTCATCCTTGCTGATGTAGTTTCCAGAGTCGGATAAAGATATTCTGTCAATTGGCCCCTTCTGAAGGACTGTCACGCCGCCTAGTTTACGAGAAATGACAGCTGCCAGTGACCCTGGGGATGACTCGGGCGGAACACCCTAATTATCTCATGATATATATAAGTACGCGTCTCGTAGTCATCTGGGCGTACCACACTTTCTGAGAGTCTCTTGAACTCAACAACATTTGGAGTCAACACAGCTTTGTGGTAGCCTCTCACAACTTCAAGATCCATCTGCACCATCCACAATGCATCAGCGTCTAAAACCACATACATGTCTTTCTCTTTCGCCAATTTGAGAGCAAGCCTCGCGTGATCCTGCATGTACTCTTCACGTCCCAGGCCGGGGCCTATCACCAGAACATGGAGGCGTTCCAGAACACCGCTCAACTCAGAACGCATTAACTCTGATGATCTGCATCGGTAGTCGGCGGGAGAGAAAGAGCAAATTGAGTGTATGGGGCGAACCTTCCATCACGCAAGATAGGGTGAACAATGAGATCAGGCGAATAGCTCTTAATTGCACCCGCAGCAGTAGGCGAGCATATCACATGAGAGAGATCCGCCCCCTTCATTATGAATACAATCAGTTTCTGAAACCGGTAGACAATCCACCTAATCCTCACCCACCATACGAAGGGCAGATATAGCGGCAAAAAATGGAGCACCAGTATAACTGTGGAAACGATGCTCAATCCGTGGCTGGGATATATTTTGTCTTACTTACTCCTGCGCTCCTCCAACTATCCCGACGCGACCTCGACACAATTCATCAACATGTGTATATCTCCAGTACATGAAAACTGGATATACCAGATTGACCCTTATGTAGCTTTCCCGTCAATGGGGGGATAAGCTGTTTCACTTGAGCTATTATTTCCTTGGGGACCGGCATGGAAGAAATTGAATTATTGAAGTCAGTAGGAGGAGGGCCGAGAGGGCTTCACCTGAGAACGTCATACCGGTAAATCCCGGGCCGACTTCTCACCTGTATATCATCCGATTTAAAGCCAGTTGGCCGCTGACCACGCATGTATGGTCTCGGTCTAAGTCGTTTTTACGCCGTGGTGAGTCTATTCCGGCTGTTATTCCAGGGAACGAAGGGGAATTCTATATCTTCGTGACGCCGGGTGCATTGGTCAAGCTGAACATCGGTGAACCAGCCGGGGACATGTATCATCTGGCACTTACACCGTTGAACGCCCAGCACCGGCCTAGCCGCACTCCACAATGTTGGCACACGCGTCGTCACCGTCGGCGACGGTGACGACGATAACTCCACTAGATACGAGTTTTGCAATAAACTAAAATCATATCACATTATCTTCGCCAGCTGAGTCCAAATATAGGGGTGCGCCAGCCCTCCCCGCTCATCTAAAGCCCGTGCTCGCCGGCATCAACGACGACAATGTAGATGCGAATTTTGCAATAAAAACCAAGTCTGCATTCTCTCAGTTAGCTGAGTCCAAAATGGGGTTGTGCCCATCCTCCCTGTTCATCTAAAGACTGTGCTCGTCGTCCACGCCAACAAGCAATGATATCTTACTTGATACTTAATATTTTCACTATTTTTGATCCTAAACAGTCCATTGCTTCAAATATTATCATGCCCTCATTCAATCCTTTTCATCCTCCAAACCTCATTGATGAGTTATCTTAATTTGAGCACATTTCCAGGTCTCATAATAAATCACAAGGGTCTGACCGGCTGGCTGAGCTTAAGGGCCAAATACATGCAATGATTTGTGAAGGCTTAGGTTAGCTGAACTGCAAGTCCTTTCAAAAATCCTGCAGCTCATCTGTCAATTTCAGTGGCTATCACCGGTGATTCCAAGGCAACAATGCAATACAACTGATATGAAAATCTAATTGTGGTGGACAAGGGTGTTGAATTGGTCAATTGGCAAAATGCAGTGCCATTCATCAATGCATCAAATATTGGATCCATGCATACTCTATGGAAGCTGCATGCCACTCTGATGATGAGCAATATAGAACAGCAATGTCACTGGGTGACACTATCAGGGGATGAGTGGGAAAAACACAAGGATGCATTCCATGAAGCTACAGCCAAATGTTCCACCAAAGTGGTTTCTGTGGAACAGATCACAAATGGGAATGCCAGGGCAGTGCTCCTCTGGCTCCTGTGAGCAGGAACTAAGGTTTGAACAAGTAGAACCATGCAGTTTAGTAAAACAACCCCCTTCTTATGTTCACCATTTCTGACCATATTTTGTTCACTTGCCACCTGATTTAATTTAATTTACAATGATTACTGGTTTAGTGTAAGTACCCTAGGTACTTACTTATGTAGTATAGACATTATATGTATATAGCTACAGCATTCCACTAGGGAATGCTGTCATCTTGGTAGATGTATGCACCCATAGGGTGCATATATAGTGTTATGATTATATTCATTAATGCCCAGATCCCTGTCCAATCCACCCAGATCCCTGTGCATATGAAACCTATACTCCATTTGGAAATTTTCATGTCTCCATTAGTCCATCTGACCAATACCACTGTCTCTGCCCATCCATCTCCAGTTTCATTTGTTATAAAATATGGGAATTCACCTTGCTGGGGGGAGTAGAATTCAAATAGTGATTGAGGAAGTGATGGGAACCTGATGTATGTATAATCTAATTGAAGATATGCTTCAGGAGTATCTTCGTACGAGTTTTGAAAGGGCTCTGTGAAGTCTTCATCTAGATATTGACAATTTGAGTAGGCAGCAGGAGCAGATAACTTGAATTTGAGTGTATGCTCAATATAAAATCAGCCAGTGGTAGTATGGCTTCATAATTCAGGATTTGGATAGATTATGCAATATTCTAATAAAATAAAAATATGCAGAAGCTTGTAGAAATACAGGTTCATTCTGGAGTTATTCCAGATACAAATAGTTTCAGACACACAGATAGAATGAGTGAGAGATAATTACTCTAAATTGTTCAAGGGCAATACAAGTGTAATTTATACATGATAAGGGGCCTCATGAATGTAAAAGTCCTTTGTAAATGTTCTAGACCAATGATAGAATGTATGATGGAGGAATGATATGGGGGATTGTCCATGATGTGAAAATGATGAAATAAAATGTAAGAAAATATCCAGACAGCTCTAGAACTCACAGGGGCTTCTCCTATTCTCTATACCATCCCTATAATCATCTCCACTTTTCCCCTTCTCCCATCTGATCCCCCTGAGCCTTCTTTGTGCTCCTGTCCCCCTATCCCCTCTACCCCTCTCCTCCCATAATTCCAGCTCAATTCCTCATGAAGTAGGTCCAAAGTGAGTTAGTGGACTCACTCCCCAATAACATCATTGATGCATCAGCATCACCATAGGTGTTATGACTATATTCATCAACACCCAGATCCCCACATACATGAAATCTATACTCCATTTGGAAACTGTCACATCTACATTAGTCCATCTGATCATCATCATCAACTCCACCCATCCATCTCTGGTTCCACTGTTTTGGAACTGTGAACTTCAACCTAAACTGTGGTGTTAATCACAATCTAAGTTTAGCCTGAGGATGTACGATCTTTCAAGGCTAGCAATAAACCTGAAACTATTTTAATGGAGAACCCAATTAAGAAATTATACTCCAGTGAACAAACACAATCAATGTTGCCACAGGAAGTGAAGCAATAGAGATTTTTATGCTTGTCATGTGTAGTTCATGCTTTACTGCTGATGCAATGTAAAGTCAAGATTGACAGGCATTCAAGGGTTCATATACTTCAAAGGGGGAAGTAACCTAGTGCCTTAGGACTGCAGGTTGAGTGGATCAAAGCCAACAATAATCCCTTCAATGTAAAAAGATAGATACATACTTGAACACTTCCTTCTGAACAAGCATATTCACTGTACATGTCTTATCCATGATAGAATCAACAGTCAAGGGATATTAATCTCATCTCAAAGAGGTGAGTTAATAGACTGTGGTGTTGATTTATTGAAATGCCCATAATTGAACCAACCAATCAATAGCAAAGTACATATTAACCTGACTAACCTCAGAGTCTCAATTACACATGTAAGGTTCTTGATCAATGAATAACAATTAATACACTTCAAGTTACTGCTCCAAGTGGGCTTGTAGTGTGTTAATTACTAATCAGTTACTCCATATTAACCTCTTCTCCAAGTTTGATTAATATTAGAGCCTGCTGTGCTTGTAATATAATTGCTTCTGGCTTCTCTGAGAGTCAATCAAAGCTAATATACCTTAAGAGTAGCTGATATAAGCATGCTGCTTATGGGATGATTACTCAATGCTTGAGTAGACACTGCTGTGTGTGTGGTAAAAAGATATTCTTTAAATTTTATGTTGGCCTTCCATCCCACATCAAGGACGAGATATCATGTGTTGGGAAGCTGGACACCCTGGTCAACAAACTCACCCAATCCATTGATGCCTGTTACTGGGAATGTGGTCTTCCGCAAAAATGCAACTAACAATAAGTCAGACAAATCATCAGGCAAAAGACCCCCAAGTCCAACAAGGGGTCCATCCAACAAGAAGGCCACCAACAACTCTGGTCAGAAGTCAAACACTGGCAATGCTGCTGCATCCAGTTCTAGTCAGAACAACTTCAGTTCCAGCAACTGTTATAATTTACAAGGAATCCAAAATGGGAAGGGGTTGGATGTATGCACATTTGTAAATTGTGTAGGTGTCATATGGCCTCATGGATGGTACCAATGGATATATATGAATGAGAAGTAATCAGATCATTTGAGATGTTGACAAAACTTGAAGAAACACAAAAGATATAATAAAACAATGATTTCACTTTCAGAGATAACAATCTATCAAACAAGGTTGGAGAACATAATGTCTGGTTTGTTTCATTGCTAGCTAAGTTCATTTTATACAAGCATATGTAGAGTCTGTGATAAAAGTATGGAGTGATAGGGATAAGGGGGAAAATAAATGGGCATAAAAATAAAATAAGGGGTGATTCTCTAACCCCTACCTCCTAGCCTCCTTACCCATTTGTTTTTCCTATCTCCTAGCCCCTCAGCTTCTTTCCTACTCGCTCCTGGGCCTCCTATATGCCCCTGAGCTTCATATATCCTAACAGCAACAACTCTGGTGCTTGCAAGAGTACTCCAGACCTCTCCACCAAACTGGGTAAGGATGGCAAACTCACCCCAGCAGGAACACCAGTGCTGCATGGACAACAATCTCTGCTTGTTCTGCAGAAAGGCTGGTCACCAAGCCAAGGATTGCAACAAGGCAACCTTGTCTGCTTCAAAAGTGAAGGCCTGTATGGCCAATGCTATGGAGGACAAGTCCAACACCAAAGTGACAGACTCAAAAAAATAGTAAGCAGTCCTCTAGCCTTCACATGGGAAGAGAGCTGCATTGGTACTCTTCATGCAACAAACAAGGTCTGCCTGAATACATCTGCTCTTTCCCACTCTGACTCTCCCCATAACTCTGATCCTGCTCCAATTATTTGATGGCACTACTAATGCTGTTATTCCATGAGCTATAGATCTGTCTATCTGGTTTTCTGTCAGAAGAGAAATCCAGACCATTACATTCTATGTTACTCCACTTGATTCCAGCTGTCCTGTGGTTCTCAGATATAATTGGCTCACCCACTACAATCTGTTGATTGACTGGGAATTGGCCATATCACATTCCATTCTCTAGTGCAGGCTGTGTCACCCTCAACATCACCAGCAATTTTAGGTGTGAAATTATCTTCTACCTCTGCTGACTCCACTCCAATAGATACTTCATCTACCCATCCATCTATATCGATGGTGGATGCTATGGTCTTCACTCAACTAAGCAAACTGGATGGATCTCAAACATTCCAGGTTCACCTTTCCAATCTGATTCTTCTCACCATCTGCTCTGCTTGATCTACTCTGACAGACCTATCTATGGTACCTAAGGAGTATCATGAGTTTGCCAATGTGTTAAGCAAGTCCAAAGCCAACTCACTAGCAGAACACCAATTGTACAATCTCAAGATCAAGTTGAATGACAACTCTGTCCCTCTGCTTGGCCCTATCTACTCTCTATCCCAAAAAGAGCTACTTGCTCTCTGAACATTCATAGATGAGAATTTGGCCACAGGCTTCATCCGCCCATCCTTATCTCCCCACAGGGCTCTGATTTTATTTGTCTGCAAGAAAGATGGCTCACTCCACCCATGTGTTGATTTCCATGGACTCAACAAAATCACCAGTACCCACTGCCCCATACTGTGGACCTGCTTGAAAGTCTGTGCAAAGCTAAGATCTACACCAAGGCTGATCTCTGACATGCCTATCATTTGGTCTGTATCCATGAAGGCGACGAATGGAAAACAACTTTCTGCACTTGATATGGCTCCTTCAGATGGTACGTCATGCCTTTTGGACTAACCAATGCTCTGGCCACTTTCCGGTGGTTCATGAACAATACCTTCACCAACCTGCTCAATGTTACTGTCCTTGTCTACTTGGATGACATCTTGATATACTTGGATAATGAAGATCAACACCAGACACATGTCCAAGAGGTACTCCACCATCTCCATGTTACATCCTGTAACACCAAGTCTGATCTCCAGACTCCATCTCCATCTCCATCTCCTTCTACTCCACCTCTGTCAACTCCACCTCCATCAACCCCAAACTCCATTTATTGTTCTCCTTATAAGTAGTTTCTTCTGATAGGTTACAACAAACTGCTACCTTTTATTTCTGACTTGAGTCTGAACCCCAAACTCCTTTCCATGTTGTATTCCATATCCATCTTATTGTCCTATCACTTTTAGTTTTATCATTCAATTCTTCACATACTTATATAGGCTACTCTATGTTACAGTAGTTTGTATATTGACTAAGATTTGCCCCATCAACTTCTTGATTGCTAGCTTATTGACAAGTACCTTCTTGACAAGTTGAACTCTGGATTCCTGATCCAACTCTGTACTCCAAACTCCAAAATATTGGACCAATAATCTGAGGGAGCACAACACACAAGTTGAAGCCAAGTCCACTCAATCTGACGCAATAGTTATTGCCCCCACTCTGTCTCCAGTTGAACTGGAATAGTAAAGTCCCCTTCCCTTCCTCACTAGCATTCAAACTCTGATTACTACTTTGAATGCTGTGTACCAGCCCTTAACAGCATATACGAACTTACACCCTCAATCATCATGCCCCCCTGAAGCACTCAAACCTCCATCTGAGCGGGAGTACCACTCACTACCATTGAGGAAGTCCCTGGAGAAGCCCCAGCCTCCAATCAGGAGCTTGAGGCTGAACTCCAGGAAAGCACTCCTCCAGCCAATCCCTCATCTGTCCCAGTCCCTAACCTTGCAGAAGCCCTCAGCATGTTGGCTAACTCCATATCATCTCCAAAGAAGTCCTCTGCTCAGACCAAGATCTAAGAGCCAGATACCTTTGATGGATCTGATTCCCATAAACTCCAGCCCTTCCTTATGCAATGCACCCTCAATTTCCATGGCTGTCCTGATGTGTTTGTTAGAATGCACTGAAGGTCCCTAAAAAGATTGGTATGGATTGGATTATTCTATGAGGAGATATGAGTGTTTTATGTGTTACAATTTTGCCTTTTTGCTGAGTTTGTATTTTGGCTTATCTAATAACACACATCTTCCCTTTTGAGCTCTACAGGTTATGAGCCCTGGCCTCCAGCTCTAAACAGTTGCTCAAACACACTTATATCATCAAAATCCTCTCATTCCCATCCACCTTTTCCAACCCTCTCATTCCCCATTAAACAACAACTTCAACCTCAACCACATTTCTCTTTTTGACCCACTACATCCTCCCTTTCCCCTCAGTTTCTCCCAGCAGCCATCTCTTCAGCTTCCAAAGGGTTTCAGCTTCCAGTGGTGAGAAAGGATCCCTCCTCATTGCCTAGTGTTACAAAGCCACACCCCTGGCCTTAGTTCCCCGGTTGACTGAGGCCTCTTGTTAACCTTGGGTGCTGGAGTCTGTGGTCTGCAGACTCATAACAATTCACCTGATTTGCAGCGAGGTTGTGCCATCTCATTCTGAGTCCTGTTGTCTCTGAAGTTGCTGGGAGGTGATTGATGCCATTTGGACCATTTTCTCTATACCTAGGAGTTGTTATGACTATATTCATTAACGCCCAGATCCCTGTCCGATCCCCTCAGATCCCCACGCATATGAAATCTATACTCCATTTGGAAACCGCTACATCTCCATTTTCCTGTCCGATTGTCACCGCCGATTCCACCCATCCGTCTCCAGTTCTGATTGATGCATCAGCATCACCATAGGAACCCGGACATCCATCCCCATCGGACTCGGACATACTCACGTAAGGCCGTCAGCCTTGGAGACCCATCACCGGAGTAATTATTATTAGATTTCAAATATGTATTTAAGTTGCCCGACTGGGGACTTCATTCCCCAGTTCGAATATTGAATCACGCCTAGCTCCTAAGTCCGATCCTAACTCTCTAAGTTGTACTCCGTCTCTGAAATCTCGGACACTGGTATTAGTGAGGGCGCAGCACATAAGCTGAAGCCAAGTCCATTCCGACCCCCACGACGTACTCCGACCCCAACCCAACCTCTGACCCAACCTCTGACCCAACCTCCGACCCAACCTCCGACCCAACCTCCGACCCAACCTCTGATCCAATCTCCGACCCCAAATCGGACCTAGTGTGTAACAGTATATTCGAACTGCCATACTCACTCCTACCAATGCCACGATCCACCACCAATTCCGAATGCGCACGAATCGTCGAGGTACCCGCCCCCAGCATCGACACCATCCCCAAGGTTGTCGAGGAACCGACGGACCACATAGAGGCCATCAATGAAGAAGACGACACCCCGCCCTCTCCAAATCTGGCGCAAGCCATCTCCCTGCTCGCTAGCAGCATCCGTAACCCACAAGCCCCTAAGTCCCGGACCAAGGTCTGAGAACCCGACCCATTCGATGGCTCCAATCTGCGCAAACTCCAGCCGTTCTTGGTGCAATGCCGGTTGAATTTCCGCGACCGCCCCGACACATTCACATCTGATCAGGCGAAGGTCACCTTCGCCATGTCCTATCTCAAGGGCACTGCACTGGACTACTTCAAACCAGCACTCATGGATGACTCCGATGACCCGTTATGGTCAGAGGACTACTCTGACTTCATCTCCAAACTTCGGACCAATTTTGGTCCTTATAACCCTGAAGCCAATGCCAAGAATGAACTTGATCGACTTCGGATGAAGGAGAATCACAAAATTGCAAAATACATTGTGAGTTTCCAGCAGCTAGCTCCAAAAGTCCAATGGGGCGACGCTGCACTCCAATGCCAATTTTACGTCGGACTCCCATCCCGCATCAAGGATGAGATATCACGCGTCGGTAAGCTGGATACTTTGGCTACCCTCCGCAAGCTCGCCCAATCCATCAACACCCGTTATTGGGAACATCAATCCAAGGTCTCCCGCGAAAATTCAGCCAACAACAAATCGGACAAATCATCGGACAAGACACCAAAGTCCAACAAGGGGTCCGATAAGCGGGCCACCGCCAACTCAGGCCAGAAGTCAAACACTGGTAACGCTGCCACTTCCGGTTCTGGTCAGAACAACTCCGGCACCAGCAATAACTCCGGAGCTCACAAGAGTACTCCGGACCTCTCCACCAAGCTGGGGAAGGATGGGAAACTTACCCAGCAGGAACGCCAGCGCCGCATGGACAACAACCTCTGTCTGTTCTGCAGAAAGCCTGGTCACCAAGCCAAGGATTGCAACAAGGCAACCTTGTCCGCAGCAAAGGCAAAGGGCCGTGCCGCCAACGCCACAACGGACAAGTCCGATGCTAAAGCAACAGACCAAAAAAAATAGTAAGCAGTCCTATAGCCTCTGTATGGGCTGAGGGCTGCGTTGGTACTCCCCATATGACAAACGAGGTCTGCCTGAACGCATCCACTCTTTTCCACTCCGACTACCTTACCCTCCTCGTCCACTCCAACTCCATTCCCGATACCGCTATTCAAGCATTAATTGACTCCAGTTCTACTCACTGTTTCCTCAATTCCTCTTTTTCCGATTTACATAAACTCCATACATACACCATAACTCCGATATCACTCCGATTATTTGATGGCACTACTAATGCTGTTATTTCATGAGCTATAGATCTGTCTATCCGTTTTTCTGTCGGAGAAATCCAGACCCTTACATTCTATGTTACTCCACTTGACTCCAGCTGTTCTGTGGTTCTCGGACATAACTGGCTCACCTGCTACAATCCATTGATTGACTGGGCATTGGGCCATATCACATTCTGTTCTCCAGCACAGGCTGTGTCATCCCCGACATCACCAGCAACTATAGGTGCGAAATTATCTTCCACCTCTGCTGACTATGCTCCAATAGATACTCCATCTACCCCTCCGTTTATATCGATGGTGGATGCTATGGTCTTCGCCAGACTAAGCAAGCTGGATGGTTCTCACACATTCCAGGTCCACCTCTCCGATCTGATATTCCTTGCCGCTCGTTCTGCCCGATCCACTCCACCGGACCTCTCTATGGTTCCCAAGGAGTATCATGAGTTCACCGACGTGTTCAGCAAGTCTAAAGCCAACTCCCTAGCAGAACACCGACCATATGATCTCAAGATTGAACTGGATGACAACTCCACCCCTCCGCTTGGCCCTATCTACTTGCTATCCCAAAAAGAGCTACTGGCTCTCTGAACATTCATAGACGAGAACTTGGCCATGGGCTTCATCCGCCCATCCCTATCTCCTCATGGAGCTCCAGTCCTATTTGTCCACAAAAAAGACGGATCACTCCGTCTATGCGTCGACTTCCGTGGACTCAACAAGATCATCAAGAAAGACCGATACCCGATACCCTGCACCGCAGACCTACTCGAGAGTCCTCAAAAGGCTAAGATCTACTCCAAAATAGATCTCCAACATGCCTACCATCTAGTCTGTATCCGAGAAGGCAACGAATGGAAAACAACCTTCCACACACGATATGGATCTTTTGAGTGGTGCGTCATGCCCTTTGGACTAACCAATGCTCCGGCTGCCTTCCAGAGGTTCATGAATGATACCTTCGCTGACCTTCTTGATGTGACCGTCCTCGTTTACTTAGATGACATTCTGGTATATTTGGACAACGAAGAAGAACATCGGACACATGTCCGAGAGGTACTCTGACGTCTCCGAAAACATGGCCTCTTCGCCCGCGCTGACAAATGTGAATTCCACTCCGACTCGGTTGAATACCTAAGCTATATCCTCTCCCTGGCAGGATTGACAATGTCTGATGACAAAATCAAAGCCATACAGGAATGGCCAGAACCCTGGAAAGTCAAGGACGTACAGTCCTTCCTCGGGTTTGCCAACTTCTACTGCCGCTTTATTCATGGCTACTCTGATATCACTGTTCTGCTCACCCGACTCACTAGGAAGGGTATCCAATGGAATTTCACTGACGAATGTAGACAGAGCTTTGAGACCTTGAAAAAGGCCTTTACTTCCGCTCCAATACTGACTCATTGGGTTCCAGACGTTCCTATCCTATTAGAGACCGACGCCTCCAACTATGCACTTGCCGCGATCCTGTCCATCATCTCTCCGGACAACGGACAAGTCCACCCGATCACTTTTCACTCGTGTACATTTACGCCCCCTGAACTGAACTATGATGTCCATGACAAAGAGCTCCTTGCCATATATGAAGCCTTCCGGATATGGAGACACTACCTTGAGGGTCCCTCCGATCCGGTGGACATCATAACTGACCACAAGAACTTGGAATACTTCTCCACAACGAAACTGCTCACCCGGAGACAGGTCTGATGGTCTGAATACCTATATCAGTTCAATCTCATTATCCGTTTCCATCCAGGTCAACTTGGAGCAAAGCCCGACACGTTAACTAGACGCTGGGACGTCTACCCTAAAGAGGGGAGTAGCAACTATGCCACTGTAAACCCACACAACTTTCATCCTGTGTTCACTAATGAGCAGCTGGCATTGTCCCTATGAGCATCCACCCTCTGACTCCCACTCTCCAAGCTGTCACCATTATGGACATCGACCAACTCCGCTCCGACATCCGCTCATCACTCCGATCTGATCCTGTTGCGGTTAAACACTTGGACAACCCTTCCGATCCGAAATGGTCACTTGACCCTGAAGGGCACCTCCGACACAACAACTGGATATATGTCCCTGACGCCAACAGCCTCCGACTCCAAATCTTGCAGTATTATCATGATCACCCGATCTCAGGCCATTTCAGGCAAAATTGCACACAAGGATTAATCCGACGAGACTACGTATGGCCAAAAATGCGGGAATACATTCAACACTACTGTAACTCCTGTACCACGTGTATGCACTCAAAATCACAAAGGCACAAACCCTACAGAATGCTTAAGCAACTTCCGATCCCGGAGCAACCATGGAACTCCATCTCCATGGATTTCATAGAGAAGCTCCCCCCATCGCTCAGATATGACACCATACTTGTGGTTGTTGACAGGTTCACCAAACAGTCCCTATTCATCCCGACGCATGACACCATCACCTCTGCCTCACTAGCTAAATTGTTTGTTCTCCACATATTCTCTAAACACGGAGTCCCATCGCATGTCACGTCTGATCGGGGCTTGGAGTTTGTATCCTCCTTCTTCCGCACATTAGGAAAGGCTCTCAACATAAAGCTTCATTTCACCTCTGGATACCACCCTGAAGGAGATGGACAAACAGAACAAATGAATCAGTCCCTGGAACAATATCTCCAAATTTATTGTAACTATCAACAAGACAACTGGGCTGATCACTTCCAATCGCAGAGTTTGCCTACAACAACGCTCCAAATGCGACTACTGGCATCTCTCCGTTCTTTGCTAATAAAGGCTACCATCCGAACATCTCCATCCACCCCGAAAAAGAACTTGCCTCCACCAAAGCCCGCCAATTCATAACCGACCTTGATCAACTACACCAACATCTCCGAGATCTCCAATGCTCAGAAACAATATCAAGTCTCCGCAGACCGACGCTGCATTCCGGCTCCGGACCTGCAAATTGGAGACAAAGTATTCGTTAAGGCCGAACACTTCCGGACCACCCGTCCATCGAAGAAACTCTCTGAGAAATACTTAGGTCCTTATGAGGTCATTGCTCGCGCAGGCAGCAGGTCTTTCACCCTCCACCTCCCGGACCACTTCCGAGCAGTTCATCCGGTCTTCCATATATCAATGCTCGAACCTGCCACTACAAACGAGATCTCTGGTCGCACGCAACCTCCACCTCCCCTGATCATCATCGAAGGAGACAATGAATATGAGATCTCGGAGATCCTGGACTTGAAGATTGACCGTCAATACAAGTGCAAGCTCCAGTACTTAGTCAAATGGACTGGGTACGAAGGCACCGATGAAGAATCCTCATGGATCTCCGCGTCTGAACTTGATCACGCATCTGAATCCGTCTCCGACTTTCACTCCACTTATCCAGACAAACCTGGCCCTCTTATGAATCTTTAAGTTCAATTACTAATGCTAATGCTATTATTTTGCATCATCATTTTATTACAAGTCAAGGAAAATTGCATGCCTGCCCAAAAGCTCTGAAGGAATCACTCCGCCTCATTTTTCTCCGTTCCGAAATTTATAATCATTTTCATTCTTATTTTATACATTGCATTTCCTTTTTCCCTTTCCCTTATCTACCTCAGGCTCCGTCTCCAACTCCTCATCACTCTCTACATCCAACACCCAATCCTTCTCATCTCCCATGTCCAAATCCTCGTTCAATGGGGCCATGAACTTCTGCAACCAACATAACTCGGCTGTCCGACGACCCTCCAGAACCTCCTTCCGTTTCATCGTCCTCACCAAGTCTACTAACAACCCCTCCGTCCGCCGAAGGTGCTCTGACTGCAGGTTAACCAGCCGGATAAGCTGGCCCACAGTGCTATTGGGTGCCGAAACGCGCCCCATACCTGCACCGGTTGTCGCCCCTTCCGATCCAACGCTGCTACCCCCGGCTGCCACAGCACCCGTCTCCGTCTGCCTCTTTTTGGTCAGACGACCCTCCAATTCCTTCTCTGCCCCTCCTTGTACCACTAGTCGGGGCTTGAACTTCCCATCTATCCTACACCCTCCTTTCCAACCCCGACAACGATCGCAGGACCGAAGTCGGCGAGTTGGGCCAGTAGGCCACACGCACTCCACACCTGCATCACGACATAAGTCGCAAGTTACGCCGGGTCCGCCAAATGGCTCCGTTGGAGCCAGAGCCTTGGGTGGACCGCCCCTTCTCGCTGTGGCCTCCAAGCGTTCCCTCTCCTCCTCCTTGTCCTGCTGTTCTGCCGCTGCCTTCTCCATCTCGCACTTGCGAAGCTGGATCGCCGACCTGGTGACATGCAGCTCCTTCTTACGGGTCACCAACATCCGACTCTCCGCCTTGCACCATATGACCCTCCGGTCCGCCTCTCGCTTCTCCGTATCAGCACTTGGGTAGGCCTTCAATGAAAAGACTGCGACATTGAGATTCTTCTTGGTGGTAGCGGCATAGAGCTCTGCTCTTTTGCAAGCCTCGACCACAGCTACCCAAGCCATCTCCTCGTAGGAATTCGAAGTGGGATCCAGCTCCGCATCCGTCCCAACATCCACGCCCGCCTCAGGCTCTGCATTCGCACTGAGATCCACATTGGCATTGGGATCTGCCTCCACCTCCACCCTCTCCATCTCCACCACATCATCTTCCTCAGCTGCCCCCAACTCAAATAGGGGCCGTGCCCATGGACGTAACGGCGAGTCCTCCGCAGTGACAGTCCTCGAATGAGTCATCTCTGTCCGTGTAACAGAGATGATGGCGACTTCCAGAGTCCCTGGCTGTATTGGCACACTCGGACTTCCTGGGTGGCTGGTTCCCCCTGCCCTGGTCACCTCCTCCTCTACCTCCATGGCGGCCTCTAACTCGTGCGCCTGCTCCTCCACTTCTTTCAGTCTCGCAGCCTCCATCGCTGCTGCAAGTTCCTTCACCATGCAGGCCCTCTCGACTTTCACTTCCTCCTCTTTCCTTCTCTGTTCTGTTTTCACCGCCTCTTTCCGCCACTGCTCTTCCTCCTCCTTCCGTCTCCGTTCTGCCTCCTCCTCCTCCTTCCGTCTCTGTTCCACCTCCTCCTCCTCCTTCCATTTCCATTCCGCCTCCTCCTCCTCCTTCCATCTCCGTTCTGCTTCCTCCTCCTCTTTCTGTTTCCACTCCTCTTCCTCTTCCTTCTGTCAGGCCAAGAGCAACTGCTCAAGCTCGGCCACACTCATGCTTGCCAAAGGGTTTGACATCGTTGAGGATAAGACCTCAATCATGCCCCTCCTTTTATATGTCTCCAGACCCCCAGTATAACTCCGACCGCGCCCAATCATCTCACCTATTCAATCCATGGACATGAGGCCTCAGGGGCTTGGCCTTAAATGGAGAGATACTGTTATGACTATATTCATTAATGCCCAGATCCCCGTCCGATCCCCTCAGATCCCCGCGCATATGAAATCTATACTCCATTTGGAAACCACCACGTCTCCATTTTCCTGTCCAATTGTCACCGCCGATTCCGCCCATCCATCTCCGGTTCCGATTGATGCATCAGCATCACCATAGGAACCTGGACATCCATCCCCATCGGACTCGGACATACTCACGTAAGGCCATCGGCCTCAGAGACCCATCACCGGAGTAATTATTATTAGATTTCAAATATGTATTTAAGTTGCCCGACTGGGGACTTCATTCCCCAGTTTGAATATCGAATCACACCTAGCTCCTAAGTCCGATCCTAACTCTCTAAGTCGTACTCCATCTCCAAAATCTCGGACACTGGTATTAGTGAGGGCACAGCACATAAGCTGAAGCCAAGTCCGTTCTGACCCCCACGACGTACTCCGACCCCAACCCAACCTCCGACCCAACCTCCGACTCAACCTCCGACCCGACCTCCAATCCAATCTCCAACCCCAAATCGGACCTAGTGCGTAACATGGAGTCCCATCGCATGTCACATCCGATTGGGGCTCAGAGTTTACTCCGACCCCAACCCAACCTCCAACCCAACCTCCAACCCAACCTCCAACCCAACCTCCAACCCAACCTCTGACCCAACCTCCAACCCAACCTCCAACCCCAAATCGGACCTAGTGCGTAACAGGACTCCCCTGGACAACTCAGGACCGTTTTGGACCCTCTAGGACTATTACCTCTTGGATTTGGTGCTCTGCACTTAATTTTACCCTCCTGCACTTCCTGTGTGTGTATCCCCTCCCATATCTTGTCTACATAGTGTTTGCACCCTTTTAACCACCTCACAACACTGCAACCTATCCTATCACCCATTCACCTGCAATCATCAAAAACTGCATTTGAACTTGTATATACTTATCCAAAATATACTCATGTCTCACCCAATTCATCTAGTCATACCTATCCCTTGCTGCACATATCTATAAACCATGTCTACAACCACCTCCAATGATGACACACTCTCTCCTAAGTTCCCCATGCTCTCAGATTCAAATTATCATGACTGGGCATTCAACATGACTGCAAGGTTGCATTCAAAGGGCTTGTGGATGCTTGTCAATGGCAAGAAGAAGCGCCCCACTGAACCTGCAGCCATGGAGAAAAGGAACTGGATCAGAAGGTAGCAGCTGGACTTGTATGGGAACCACCTTTTCCCTATCAAATCCTATTTATGCAGCACCAATGTGCTATACTTTGCTTTTCCATTCCTAAATATCAGCATATATTGGGTGCTTGTACCTGGAATGGACTTATTCAAATATTCTCTAATTTTTCATATTTTTTTCAGGAATATTCCATGCAGAACTTGGCCCAGAAGGATTTATTTCAAATGTGCTACAGTTGTGGACCCATGTGTGCCCACAAACCTTCACACAGCCGGCTCTCCCCCTTTGGACCAGGCATTCAGCCTGAATTCAAGCTCAGATGTCTCTGATCAATAAATATTCTGTAACTTGACAACCACAGCCTCTCAGGGCACTATTTTCCATGGAGATCATCCCCTGAGATGTGGCTATCCATGGCTGTCCAAACCAGTGCAGAAACAGGGTGGACACCCTTCTTTTTGCCTGATCAGTGCCTAGTTCAGGGATCAGATCAGGTGATTGCCTTGGAATATTCTACCCCTTTCCATAACATTCCAGCTGTTTCCTTCTATTATTAGATAGAACTTTCCAGAATCATTATTCAGCTCCTGATCAGTGTTAGTTCAGTGATCAGAACCTGTGATTGGCTTGGAATATTCTACCCCTTTCTTCCACCTTCCACAACCTTCCAGTGGTTTCCATCTATTAATAGGTAGAATATTCCAGAACCATTAGTCAGCCCCTGTAAATACAATATATAAGGAGGTCATTCTGCCTCTGAAACAGTAATATATTCTACCACTTCTACCCATCATCTGCACACCAGTGTGACTAGAGTGACATACAGTGTCATCCTCTATCTCAGTAACTGTTGATTACCAGTTCAAGGATCTTTTACAGTTGTGTAACTGTACTTGATTGCACTCAAAGTAGTGATATTCCTGCTTTGGGCATGAGTGTAATATCTGCCTCACATGACTACAAATCTACAGGGTGAGATTGTCTGTCGATAGTCCTGCCATTAGTGCTCTTGTTTAAGCTACTAGTGTGTACTGCCTTTGCAGAACATTAGAAGCTTGAACTTGTGTGAAGCAGTTGCTAGACTACTTCACACATCGCTGTTACCCACTTCAGAGTGTCACTGGTTGGATGGTTGGATTCATCCACCTACTTCCTTTAGCCTCTAAGTGCATTCCCCTCTTTTTGGAATATCTGGACCCCTAAGCATCCGTGAACTCTAGACTCTGGAAGTCTTATTCATTTCTTGCTGCTAAGAAATGTATTACTTTTCTGCATATAGTCTGCATTGACCAATACAAAGGATTGTAACCAAAGTACAAATGTTAAATCATTTCTGGAGTTGTGCTGCAGCAGGGTTTGATATACTTCTCAGCTGTTCATTCACGGAATTGTGGTGATTTAGAGTTTGCCCTAACACCATAATTTTGCAGGTTCCAAAACAGGACTCATTGTATCAACCTTGGAACAAGGGCAGCATGTAAATACCCAAGGTACTTACTTACTATAGTATATAAGTATAATTGATATATGCAGCATTCCCTTAAGGAATGTTGTCCTCTTGGTAGATGTATGCACCCATAGGGTGCATATGTAGTTATTATGTAAGCCAGTGGGCCCAGTACACGTGTGGGTCCACTTATAGGAGATAGCACTTAGTTAACTACCACATGGTACAACACATTGCCCAACCAATACACTTGGTTGAGTTCTGTGCAACGGTGTGAACTAAGACACACATTAACACAGCAAGTTCATGTTCAGGGATTAGAGGATGATCTGGTGAAAATGTGGGAGGCTCTGCACAAGGTCCATGTTCAGAAGCAGGCAGGCACTCATTTCAATGCCTATGATGCTTGTTCAGAATGATGCTGTTATACAATATTCTGATGTATATGAGATATACATCAGAATTCCAATAATAATCATAAAAATAGGGAGTTACAATCTGGATATCTTTAAAGATTTTGGATATCTGAGTTTTTTTTAGATATCTTAAATTTTTATAAATATAAATATATATTTCATATTTTAATAAACTTTAAAAGATAAGATGTTTGTTATGGATGAACATAATTATTTATATGAATATAACAGTAATGTATATATTCTATATTATTGGTATAATATAGAATATTTAGATATACAAATACCAGGTGAGAATTCAAGGTACATTAGATTATTTGACCAGTATAGTATAAGAAAGAATGAGTGAAAGAAATTAAGTGTAGCAGGAGTAGAATAGAATATTCCCTTGAAGCAGTTGCCACCGGTAAATGAAAAAAAAAAAAAATTATTTTTGAGAATCATGTCAAAATATCAAAATATGTTTTAAATCTAAGTAAATTATATAAATTTGAGAATCATGTATGAAATATCAAAATGTGTTTTTAATATAAGTATATTATGTAAAATTTGAGGAAATGGGTTGTATATACATATTTGACATATTTCTGAACAAGCGTCTATGATGCACTCTTCAATATATAAAAGGCTCCTGATGAGACACTCCAGTCACTGATTGGTTGTGTCAGCTCTGCCATGTAACTCTGCCAGAATCTTCGTCCATCTGATAGCTCCTATACCCTGGCCAGACAGGACAAGGAACTGGTGATCATGACACTCATTAGAGCTCTTCCTAAGGAGTTTGACAGCTTCACATCTGCATTACTGCTTCAAAAGGACATTAACAAGGCCAAGGTTATTGAAGCCTTTATCATGGAGGAGAACAACCATCTGCATCATTCTGTTCAATCAGCCATGCTGTCCAACAAACCACCTGCTTCAACACCCTCTAAATGGTGCAACTTCTGCCAAGCATCCACTCACAACACCAATGTTTGCTTTGCTCTAGCCAATGCCAAGAAGGCAAATCTGGAGTGCAGACAGACAGCTAAGCAGGAGAAGAAGCAGAAGCAAAAGCAAAACAGATGGATGAATCTACCTCCTCTGTTGTTGAAGTTGCAGGATCTGCATTTACCACTGCAAGCATTCCCTCTCCTCATCATGCACACCCCATCTCTGATATCAGTTCCCTTTGGTGCACTGATTCAGGGGCTTCATTACATATGACTCCACATTGCCATTGGTTTAAGGAACTCAAACCTCATAGAGCTCCCATTGAAATGGTGGACAATAGTGTTGTGTATTCTGAAGGGATTGGCATGGTGATGTTTCACCCAAATGATCCAAACTTGAACCCTATACTGTTCAGCAATGTACTATACATTTCCAAACTTGCAAACAGCCTTCTCTCCATCCTCTTCTTGACCATGCACTGTCAGATTTGTGTGGAAATCATAGGAGCAGTTATGAAATTCTACAAGTTGGGCAAACTGATATGTACTGCAATGGTCAAGGAGAGACTGGCATACCTGGATGGCAACACTCTCTCTCACACTGCACACATTGCTGTGTCCAAGTCACTGGATCTACAACTCTGGCACCATCGTTTTGGGCACCTGGGGATTGACACTGT
Organism: Cantharellus purpuraceus; assembly: GCA_025174535.1. NCBI lineage: Eukaryota > Fungi > Basidiomycota > Agaricomycetes > Cantharellales > Hydnaceae > Cantharellus > Cantharellus purpuraceus. Next base: position 539,879 of record JALBUN010000048.1, read on the forward strand.
CAAACAGCTGATCATGCAGAATATGGTGAAGGGGATGGACATCACATCAGACAATCCATTCCCCAAAATCTGTGAAGCATGCATTCATGGTAAACAACACCATGATTCATTCCCCAAGAAAGCCTCTTTCAGGACCACAGACATTCTCCAACTCATCCATTCTGATGTTCATGGTCCATTGAAGGTGCCCACCAGACAAGGATTTAGGTACTGGATCACATTCGTAGACGACAAATCTCGTTTTGTGAGCCTATACTTGATCAAGACCAAGGACCAGGCATTAGATGCATTCAAGCAGTTCAAAGCACTGGTGGAGAATCAGACTGGCAAACAGATCAAAACCCTGAGAGATGATAAAGGAGGAGAGTACTCATTGCACCAATTCTCTTTCCTGACCACATCCTCTGGGATCTTCAGGCAAAAGACTGTGCCAGGAACACCACAGCAGAATGGAGCTGCAGAGCGCTACAACAGGACTCTGGAAGAAGGCATTATCTCCATGTTACATGATGCCCAACTAGGTCCTTCTCTCTTGTTACGCACTAGGTCCGATTGAGGGTCAGGGGTTTGGTCGGAGTCTTGGTTGGAGTCAGAGAAGGAGTTGGGTACATCGTGGGGGTCGGAACAGACTTGGCTTCAGCTTATGTGCTGCGCCCTCACTAATACTGGTGTCCAAGATTTTGGAGACGGAGTATGACTTAGAGAATTAGGATCAGACTTAGGAACTAGGCATGATTCGATATTCAAACTGGGGAATGAAGTCCCCAGTTGGACAACTTAAATACATATTTGAAATCTAATAATAATTACTCTGGTGATGGGTCTCCGAGGCCAACGGCCTTACATGAGTATGTCTGAGTCTGACAGGGATGGATGTCCAGGTTCCTATGGTGATGCTGATGCATCAATCAGAACTGGAGACGGATGGGCGGAATCGGTGGTGACAATTGGACAGGTAAATGGAGACGTGGTGGTTTCCAAATGGAGTATAGATTTCATATGCGCAGGGATCTGAGGGGATCGGACGGGGATCTGGGCATTAATGAATATAATCATAACAGTATCTCCCCATTTAAGGCTGAGCCCCTGAGGCCTCATGTCCATGGATTGAATAGGTGAGACGGTTGGGCGCGGTCAGAGTTATACTGGGGGTCTGGAGACATATAAAAGGAGGGGCATGATTGAGGTCTTATCCTCAATGATGTCAAACCCTTTGGCAAGCATGAGTGTGGCCGAGCTTGAGCAGTTGCTCTTGGCCTGATGGAAGGAAGAGGAAGAGGAGCGGAAACAGAAAGAGGAGGAGGAAGCAGAATGGAGATGGAAGGAAGAGGAGGAGGCGGAACAGAGACAGAAGGAGGAGGAGGAGTGGAGACGGAAAGAGGCAGTGGAGATGGAACAGAGAAGGAAAGAGGAGGAAGTGAAAACCAAGAGAGCCCGCAGGGTCAAGGAACTTGCGGCTGCGATGGAGGCTGCGAGACTGAAGGAAGTGGAGGAGCAGGCGCATGAGCTAGAAGCTGCCATGGAGGTAGAGGAGGAGGTGACCAGGGCAGGGGCAACCAGCCACCCAGGAAGTCTGAGTGTGCCAATATGGGCAGGGACTCCCAAGGTCGCCATCATTTCCATTACGTGGATGAAGACAACTCGTCCGACAACTGTCCCTGCGGCAGACTCGTCATTACGTCCACTGGCATGGCCATTATTTGGGTTGGGTGCGGCTGAGGAAGATGAAGTGGCGGAGGTGGAGAGGGCAGAGGTGGAGGTGGATCCTGATGCCAATATGGAGCTCAATGCAAATGCAGAGCCCGAGGTGGGTGTGGATGTTGGGATGGATGCAGAGCCGGATCCAACTTCAAATTGTTACGAGGAGATGGCTTGGGTAGCCGCGGTCGAGGCTCGCAAAAGAGCGGAGCTTTATGCTGCTACCACCAAGAAGAATCTCGATGTCGTGGTCTTTTCATTGAAGGCGTACCCGAGTGCTGATATGGAGAAGCGGGAGGCAGATTGGAGGGTCATATGGTGCAAGGTGGAGAGTCAGGTGTTGGTGACCCGTAAGAAGGAGCTGCGTGTCGCTAGGTCGGCGATCCAGTTTTGCAAGTGTGAGATGGAGAAGGCGGCGGCAGAACAGCAGGACAAGGAGGAGGAGAGGGAACATTTGGAGGCTGCATCGAGAAGGGGCGGACCACCCAAGGCTCTGGCTCCAATGGAGCCATTCGGCGGGCCTGGCGTAACTTGTGACTTGTGTCGTGACATGGGTGTGGAGTGTGTGTGGCCTACCGGCCCAACTCACCACCTTCGGTCCTGCGATCGTTGTCAGGGTTGGAAAGGAGGGTGTAGGATCGATGGAAAGTTCGATCCCTGAAGTTGGAGCGTCAAGCCCCAACTAGTGGTACAAGGAGGGGCAGAGAGAGAAGCAGAAGGTCGTCCAACCAAAAAGCGGTGGATGGAGACAGGTGCTGTGGCAGCTGGGGGTAGCAGTGTCGGATCAGAAGGGGCAATGACTGGTGCAGGTATGGGGCACATCTCTGCACCCAATAGTACCGTGGGCCAGCTTATCCGGCTGGTTAACCTGCAGTCGGAGCACCTCCGGCAGACGGAGGGGTTGCTAGTGGACTTGGTGAAGACGATGAAGTGGAAGGAGGTTCTGGAGGGTTGTTGGACAGCCAAGTTACGTCGGCTGCGGAAGTTCATGGCCCCTTTGGACAAGGATTTGGACATGGGGGATGAAAAAGATTGGGTGTCGGATGTAGAGAGTGATGATGAGTCAGAGACGGAGCCTGAGGTGGACAAGGGGAAGGGGAAAAGGAAACACAATGTATAAAAAATGAAAATGAAAATGATTATAAATTTCAGAGTGGAGAAAAAGGAGGCAGAGTGATTCCTTTGGAGTTTTTTGGGCAGGCTTGTAATTTCCCTTGTGACTTGTAATAAAATGACGATGCGAAATAATGGAATTAGCATTAGTAATCAAACTTAAGGATTCATAAGAGGGCCAGGTTTGTCTGGATAAGCGGAGTGAAAGTCAGAGACGGATTCAGATGCATGATCGAGTTTGGATGTGGAGATCCATGAGGACTCTTCGTCAGTGCCTTCGTATCCAGTCCATTTGACTAAGTACTGGAGCTTGCACTTGTATTGACGGTCAATCTTCAAGTCCAGGATCTCAGATATCTCATATTCATTGTCTCCTTTGATGATGATCGGGGGAGGTGGGGGTTGCGTGCGACCAGAGATCTCATTCGTAGTAGCGGGTTCGAGCATTGATATATGGAAGACCGGATGAACTGCTCGGAAGTGGTCAGGGAGGTGGAGGGTGAAGGAGCTGCTGCCTGTGCGAGCAATGACCTCATAAGGACCTAAGTATTTCTTGGAGAGTTTCTTTGATGGACGGGTGGTCTGGAAGTGTTCGGCCTTAACAAATACTTTGTCTCCAATTTGCAGGTCCAGAGCCAGAATGCAGCATCAGTCTGCAGAGACTTGATATTGTTTCTGGGCATCGGAGATGGTTTCTCAGAGATGTTGGTGTAGTTGATTGAGGTCGGTTACAAATTGGCGGGCTTTGGTGGAGACAAGCTCTTTCTCAGGGTGGACGGAGATGTTCGGATGATAGCCTTTATTAGCAAAGAACGGAGAGATGCCAGTAGTCACATTCGGAGCGTTGTTGTAGGCAAACTCTGCAATTGGAAGTAGATCAGCCCAGTTGTCTTGTTGATAGTTACAATGGATTTGGAGATATTGTTCCAGGGACTGATTCATTCGTTCCATTTGTCCGTCTCCTTCAGGATGGTATCTGGAGGTGAAATGAAGCTTCATGTTGAGAGCCTTTCCTAATGTGTGGAAGAAGGAGGACACAAACTCTGAGCCCCGATCGGATGTGACATGCGATGGGACTCCATGTTACGCACTAGGTCCGATTTGGGGTTGGAGATTGGATTGGAGGTTGGGTCGGAGGTTGAGTCGGAGGTTGGGTCGGAGGTTGGGTTGGGGTCGGAGTACGTCGTGGGGGTCGGAACGGACTTGGCTTCAGCTTATGTGCTGTGCCCTCACTAATACCAGTGTCCGAGATTTTGGAGATGGAGTACGACTTAGAGAGTTAGGATCGGACTTAGGAGCTAGGTGTGATTCGATATTCAAACTGGGGAATGAAGTCCCCAGTCGGGCAACTTAAATACATATTTGAAATCTAATAATAATTACTCCGGTGATGGGTCTCCGAGGCCGATGGCCTTATGTGAGTATGTCCGAGTCCGATGGGGACGGATGTCCAGGTTCCTATGGTGATGCTGATGCATCAATCGGAACCGGAGATGGATGGGCGGAATCGGCGGTGACAATCGGACATTCCATTCTCCAGTGCAGGCTGTGTCATCCCTGACATCACCAGCAACTTTAGGTGCAAAAATTTCTTCCACCTCTGCTGACTCTGCTCTGATAGATACTCTGTCTCCCCCTCTGTCTATATTGATGGTGGATGCTATGGTCTTTGCCAGACTAAGCAAACTGGATGGCTCACAAACATTCCAGGTTCACCTCTCCGATCCAATGCTCCTTGCTGCCTGTTCTGCTCAATCAACTCCACCAGACCTATCTATGGTTCCTAAGGAGTATCACGAGTTTGCTGACGTATTCAGCAAGTCTAAAGCCAACTCCCTAGTGGAACACCAACCATATGATCTCAAGATTGAGTTGGATGACAACTCCACCCCTCCGCTTGGCCCTATCTACTTGCTATCCCAAAAAGAGCTACTGGCTCTCCAGACATTCATAGATGAGAACTTGGCCATGGGTTTCATCCACCCATCCTTATCCCCCCATGGAGCTCTGGTCCTATTTGTCCACAAAAGGGACGGATCACTCTGTTTATGTGTTGACTTCTGTGGACTCAACAAGATCACCAAGAAAGACCAATACTCAACACCCTGCACTGTGGACCTGCTTGAGAGCCTGCGAAAGGCTAAGATCTATTCCAAAATAGATCTCCGACATGCCTACCACCTAGTCCGCATTTGAAAAGGCGATGAGTGGAAAACAACTTTCCGCACTCGATATGGATCCTTTGAATGGTGTGTCATGCCCTTCAGACTAACCAATGCTCCGGCTGCCTTCCAGCAGTTCATGAATGATACCTTCACTGACCTCCTTGATGTTACTGTCCTCATTTACTTAGATGACATTTTGGTATATTCAGATAATGAAGATGAACATCGGACACATCCAAGAAGTACTCCGATGTCTCCGAAAACATGGCCTCTTTGCCTGCACTGACAAATGCAAATTCCACTCCAACTCAGTTGAGTATCTAGGCTATATCCTCTCCCAGGCAGGACTGACAATGTCTGATGACAAAATCAAAGCCATACAGGAATGGTTGGAACCGTGAAAAGTCAAAAATGTACAGTCCTTCCTGCGGTTTGCCAACTTCTACCACTACTTCATCTACAACTACTCCAATATTACCATTCCACTTACCTGGCTTACTAGGAAGGGTATCCAATGGGATTTCACTGATGAATGTAGACAGAGCTTTGAGACCTTGAAGAAGGCCTTTACTTCCGCTCCAATACTGACTCATTGGGTTCCAGATGTTCCTATCCTATTAGAGACCGATGCCTCTGACTATGCACTTGCTGCAATCCTGTCCATCCAATTGCTTTTCACTCACATACATTTATGCCCCCCAAACTGAACTATGATGTCCATGACAAAGAGCTCTTGCCATATATGAAGCCTTCTGGATATGGAGACACTACCTCGAAGGCCCCTCCAATCTGGTGGACATCATAACAGACCACAAGAACTTGGAATATTTCTCCACAACAAAACTACTCACCTGGAGACAGGTCTGATGGTCCAAATACCTGTCTCAGTTCAACCTTGTTATCTGCTTCTGTCCTGGTCGACTTGGAGCAAAGCCTGACACGTTAACTAGATGCTGGGACGTCTACCCTAAAGAGGGGAGTAGCAACTATGCCACTGTAAACCCACACAACTCTCATCCTGTGTTCACTAATGAGCAGCTGGCATTGTCCCTACAGGCATCCACCCTCATGACTCCCACCCTCTGAGCTGTCACCATTATGGACATCAACCAACTCCGTTCTGACATCTGCTCATCACTCTGATCCAATTGTTTTGGAACCGTGAACTTCTACCTAAACTGTGGTGTTAATCACAATCTAAGTTTAGCCTGAGGATGTATGACCTTTCAAGGCTTTGAAACTATTTTAATGGAGAACCCAATTAAGAAATTATACTCCGGTGAACAATCACAATCAATGTTGCCACAGGAAGTGAAGCAATAGAGATTTATGCTTGTCACGTGTAGTTCACGCTTTACTGCTGATGCAATGTAAAGTCAAAGATTGACAGGCGTTCAAGGGTTCAGATACTTCAAAGGGGGAAGTAACCTAGTGCCTTAGTACTGCAGGTTGAGTGGATTAAAGCTAACAATAATCCCTTCAACGTAAAAAGATAGATATGCACTTGAACACTTCCTCCTGAACAAGCGTATTCACTGTACGTGTTTATCTGTGATAGAATCAACAGTCAAGGGATATTAATCTCATCTCAAAGAGGTGAGTTAATAGACTGTGTTGTTGATTTATTGAAATGCCCACAATTGAACCAACCGATCAATAGCAAAGTACATGTTAACCTGACTAACCTCAGAGTCTCAATTAAACATGCAAGATTCTTGATTATAACCAATAGCCCGATATGTGATAATTTGACTAACCTCAGAGTCTCAATTACACGTGTAAGGTTCTTGATCAATGAATAACAATTAATACACTTCAAGTTACTGCTCCGAGTGGGCTTGTAGTGTGTTAATTACTAATCAGTTACTCTGTATTAACCTCTTCTCTGAGTTTGATTAATATTAGAGCCTGCTGCGCTTGTAATATAATAACTTCTGGCTTCTCCAAGAGTCAATCAAAGTTAATATACACTAAGAGTAGCTGATATAAGCGTGATGCTTATGTGATGATTACTCAATGCTTGAGTAGACACTGCTGTGTGTGTGTGGTAAAAAGATCTTACTTATTGCACTGCTGTTGCAGCCCTTTTTATATACATGGACTATCTAGCTTATGTAACTAATCAGAGAACATTCCTGGTGCTTAGGGAAGCCCCTGGAAGGAAAGAGAAGGCCAGGGAACCTTGTGGAAGGTCCAGGAAGGTGTCAGAACCTTCTGTGGCCGCTTTTGGCTGAAGTGCACAAACTCTGATGATTATGTAATGCATGCGTTGTTCGCTCGCACGTAGTTGAATGACAGATTATATCAGCAACCGACTCCTTGTGTACACTTGTGGGCTCAAATACACAAAAAAGCGAAATATAAGTACATTCAATAGAACATTTGAAATACCTTTGAACTACTAAATAATAGTCCTTATTTGAAGTAGTTTAGAACTGCATATACCCCAACACCAATCCTGTTGCAGTTAAACACTTGGACAACCCTTCTGATCCAAAGTGGTCACTTGACCCTGAAGGCCACCTCCGACACAATGGCTGGATATATGTCGCTGACGCCAACGGACTCTGACTCTGAGTTTTACAGTATTATCATGATCACCTGATCTCCGGCCATTTTGGGCAAAATCGCACACAAGGGTTAATCTGACGGGACTATGTATGGCCAAAAATGCGGGAGTACATTCAACACTACTGTAACTCTTGTACCACATGTATGTGCTCAAAATCAAAGGCACAAACCCTACAGACCACTTAAGCAACTTCTGGTCCCCAGAGCAACCATGGAACTCCATCTCCATGGATTTCATAGAGAAACTCCCCCTGTCGCTCAGATACAACACCATACTCATGATTGTCGACAGGTTCACTAAACAGTCACTATTCATTCTGACACATGACACCATCACCTCTGCCTTACTAGCTAAGTTGTTTGTTCTCCTCCACGTATTCTCTAAACACAGGGTCCCATTGCATGTCACATCTGATCAGGGCTCAGAGTTCGTGTCCTCCTTCTTCTGCACATTAGGAAAGGCTCTTGACATGAAGCTTCATTTCACCTCCAGATACCATCCTGAAGGAGATGGACAAACAGAACAAATGAATCAGTCCCTGGAACAATATCTCCAAGTCTATTGTAACTATCAACAAGACAACTGGGCTGACCTACTTCTGATCACAGAGTTTGCCTACAACAACACCCTGAATGTGGCTACTGGCATCTCTCCATTCTTTGCTAATAAAGGCTACCATCCGAACATCTCTGTCCACCCTGAGAAGGAACTCACCTCCACCAAAGCCCACCAATTCATAAGTGACCTCAATCAACTACACCAACATCTCCAAGAAACCATCTCTTGCCCAGAAACAATACCAAGTCTCTGCAGACTGACGCTGCATTCTGGCTCTGGACCTGCAAATTGGAGACAAAGTATTCATCAAGGCTGAACACTTCCAGACCACCCATCCATTGAAGAAACTCTCCGAGAAATACTTAGGTCCTTATGAGGTCATTGCTCATGCAGGCAGCAGGTCCTTCACCCTCCACCTCCCTGACCACTTCCAAGCAGTTCACCCAGTCTTCCATATATCAATGTTCGAACCTGCTACTACAAACGAGATCTCTGGTCACACCCAACCTCCGCCTCCTCTGATCATCATTGAAGGAGATAATGAATATGAGATATCTGAGATCCTGGACTCAAAGATTGATCATCAGTACAAGTGCAAGCTCCAGTACCTAGTCAAATGGACTGGATACGAAGGCACCGATGAAGAGTCCACATGGATCTCTGTGTCCAAACTCGATCATGCATCCAAATCCATCTCTGATTTTCACTCCACTTATCCAGACAAACCTGGACCTCTTATGAATCCTTAAGTTCCATTACTGATGCTAATTCTATTATTTCGCATCATTTCATTACAAGTCACAAAGGAAATTACAAGCCTACCCAACCTCCAAAAGAATCTCATGCCACCCCATTTTTTCTCCACTTCAAAATATTACAATCATTTTCATTTTCATTTTTTAGTTATACATTGCACTTCCTTTTCCCTTCCCCTTGTCTACCTCAGGCTCCGTCTCCAACTCATCGTCACTCTCCACATCTGACACCCAATCTTTCTCATCTCCCATGTCCGAATCCTCATCCAAGGGAGCCATGAACTTCTGCAGTTGACACAACTCAGCAGTCTGCTGTCCCTCCAGAACCTCCTTCTGTTTCATCATCTTCACTAACTCCACTAACAACCCCTCCGTCCACCGGAGGTGCTCTGACTGTAGGTTAACCAGCTGGATAAGCTGGCCCACAGTACTGTTGGATGTAGAGATGCACCCTGTACCTGCGCTGGTTGTTGCTCCTTCCGATCTGACACCACTACCTCCAGCTGCCACAGCACCCATCTCTGTCCACCGCCTTTTGTTCAGACAACCGTCCAATTCTTTCTCTGCACCTCCTTGTACCACTAGTCAGGGCTTGATGCTCTGACTTTGGGGATCAAGCTTGCCATCAATCCTACACCCTCCTTTCTGACCCCGACAATGATCACAGGACTGAAGGTGGTGGGTTGGACCAGTGGGCCATACACACTCCACACCTGCGTCACAACACAAGTTGCAAATTATGCCAGGCCTGCTGAATGGCTCTGTGGGAGCCAGAGCCTTGGGTGGTCTGCTCCTTTTTGACACAGCCTCCAGGTGCTCCCTCTCCTCCTCCTTGTCCTACTGTTCCGCTGCCACCTTCTCCACCTTGCGCTTGTGAAGCTGGATCAATGACCTAGCAACACGAAGCTCCTTCTTACAAGTTGCCAATACACGATTCTCTGCCTTGCACCATATGACCCTCCAATCCGCCTCCCACTTCTCTGTATCAACACTTGGGTGTGCCTTCAATGAGAAGACCACAACCTTGAGGTTCTTCTTGGTGGTAGTAGCATATAGCTTCACCCTTTTGTGAGCTTCAACTGTGGCTACCCAGGCCATCTCCTCATAACAATTCAAGGTTGGATCAGGCTCCATATCTGTCCTGACATCCACACCCACCTCAGGCTCTGCATTTGCATTGAGCTCCATGTTGGCATTGGGATCCGCCTCCACTTCCACCCTCTCCACCTCCGCCGCATCATCCTCTTCAGCTGCACCCACCACAAATAACAGCCATGGTCACAGATGCAATGATGAGTCTACTGGAGGGGCAATTGTCAGATGGGTCAACTCCATCCATGTGACTGAGATAATGGCGACCTTGGGGGTCCCTGCCTGTATTGGCACACTTGGACTCCCTGAGTGACTAGTTGCCCCTGCCCCAGTCACCTCCTCCTCCTCTACCTCCATGGCAGCTTCTAGCTCATGTGCCTGCTCTTCCACTTCCTTCAGCCTTGCAGCCTCCATCGTGGCCACAAGCTCCTTGACCCTGCATGCTTGCTTGGCCTTCGCCTCTTCCTCCTTCCACTTCCGTTCCATCTCCTCCTCCTCCTTCCATCTCCGTTCCTCCTCCTCCTCCTTCTGTCTCCATTCCTCCTCCTCCTCCTTCCATCTCTGTTCTGCCTCCTCCTTCCATCTCCATTCCACCACCTCCTCCTCCTTCCATCTCCACTCTGCCTCCTCCTCCTCCTTCCGTCTCTGCTCCTCTTCTTCTTCCTTCTGTCAGGCCAGGAGCAACTGCTTGAGCTCAGCCACACTCATACTTGCTAAGGGGTTTGACATCATTGAGGATAAGACCTCAAACATGCCCCTCCTTTTATATGTCTCCAGACCCCCAGTATAACTCCGACTGCGCCCAACTGTCTTACCTATTCAATCCACAGACATGAGGCCTCAAGGGCTTGGCCTTAAATGGAGAGATACTGTTATGACTATATTCATTAACACCCAGATCCCTGTCCGATCCACTCAGATCCCCATGCACATGAAATCTATACTCCATTTGGAAACCATCATGTCTCCATTTATCTGTCTGATTGTCACAATCAATCTTGCTCATCTGCCTCTGGTTCCAATTGATGCATCAGCATCACCATAGAAACCCAGACATCCATCCCTGTTGGACTCAGACATATGCACATAAGGCCGTCAGCCTCGGAGACCCATCACTGGAGTAATTATTATTAGATTTCAAATATGTATTTAAGTTGCCTGACTGGGGACTTCATTCCCCAGTTTGAATATCAAATCATGCCTAGCTCCTAAGTCTGATCCTAACTATCTAAGTCATACTCTGTCTCTGAAATCTTGGACACTGGTATTAGTGAGGGTGTAGCACATAAGCTGAAGCCAAGTCTGTTTCCAACCCCCATGACACTCCCCAATCTCCGCTCCAACTCCAACCATTGACTTCAACCCAATCTCCAACCCCCAATTGGACCTAGTGCATAACGTAGGGTCATCAGAGTCATCCAATGAGTGCTGGCATGAAGTAGTCCAGTGTGGTGCCCTTGAGATAGGACATGGTGAAAGTGACCTTTGCCCAGTTGGATGTGAATGCATTGGGGCAGTCATGGAAGTTCAACCAGCATTGCACCATGAATGGTTGGAGTTTGCATGATGACAAGCCAGGACACATCAAGGATGTATATCAAACCACTTTGGTCAAACTCTGCCAGTGTCTTTTTGTATCAAACCTTTAATAGCGCTGCAACTCCCTCTCTGCCTCATTCTCTATTTCTAGCCATCAATCATCACTTGTGTTTCATCGCCATCAATTATTATCAGCCTTCTATTCACACTCATCCTTTCATTGTCATTCACATGGCTTCCAATCCTATTCCTCTCTCCAACATCTCTTCTAATAATACATCACACTGGCATGGAGGACTATCAAAAATACACTGAGCTCCACAGGCATGTAAAACCACCTCCACATGCCAAAAAAACTCTTTCAACATCCAAGATCCCCATCATGTCTGTATGGGAACCACCTTTTCCCTATCAAATTCTACTTATGCAGCACCAATGTGCTCTATTTTGCTTTTCCATTCCTAAATAACAGCATATACATGGTGCTTGTGCCTGAAATGGACTTATTCAAGTATTCTCTATTTTTCCATATTTTTTTTAGGAATATTCCATGCAGAACTTGGCCCAGAATGCTCTTATTCTGTTGTGCTACAGTTGTGGACCCATAGGCACCCACAAACCTTCACACAGTCAGCACTCCACCCTTGGACCAGGCATTTGGCCTGAATTCAAGCTCAGATGTCTCTGATCAATAAATATTCTGTAACTTGACAACCACAGCCTCTCAGGGCACATTTTTCCATGGAGAACATGATCTGAGATGTGGCTATCCATGGCTGTGCAAACCAGTACAGAAAACAGGGTGGATACCCTCCTTTTTGCCTGATCAGTGCCTAGTTCAGGGATCAGAGCAGGTGATTGATGATCAGATCAGATGATTGGCTTGGAATATTCTACCCCTTTTCATAACATTCCAGCTGTTTCCTTCTATTATTAGATAGAACTTTCCAGAATCATTATTCAGCTCCTGATCAGTGTTATTGCAGTGATCAGAACCTGTGATTGGCTTGGAATATTCTACCCCTTTCTTCCACCTTCCACAACCTTCCAGTAGTTTCCATCTATTAATAGGTAGAATATTCCAGAACCATTAGTCAGCCCCTGTAAATACAATATATAAGGAGGCATTTTGCCTCTAAAATAACAACATATTCTACCACTTCTACCCATCTTCTGCACACCAGTGTGACTAGAGTGACATACAGTGTCATCCTCTATCTCAGTAACTGTTGATTACCAGTTCAAGGATCTTTTACAGTTGTGTAACTGTACTTGATTGCACTCAAAGTAGTGATATTCCTGCTTTGAGTGTGAGTGTAATATCTGCCTCACATGACTACAAATCTACAGGGTAAGATTGTCTGTCGATAGTCCTGCCATTAGTGCTCTTGTTTAAGTTACTAGTGTGTACTGCCTTAGCAGAGCATTAGGATCTTGAACTTGTGTGAAGCAGTTGCTAGACTACTTCACACATTGCTGTTACCCGCTTCAGAGTGTCACTGGTTGGACAGTTGGATTCATCCACCTACTTCCTTTAGCCTCTAAGTGCATTCCCCTCATTTTGGAATATCTGGACCCCTAAGCATCCATGAACTCTAGACTCTGGAAGTCTTATTCATTTCTTGCTGCTAAGAAATGTATTACTTTTCTGCATATAGTCTGCATTGACCAATACAAGGGATTGTAACCAAAGTACAAATGTTAAATCATTTCTGGGGTTGTGCTGCAGCAGGATTTAATATTCTTCTTAGTTGTTCATTCATGGAATTGTGGTGATTTAGAGTTTGCCCTAACACCATAATTTTGCAGGTTCCAAAACAATGTCTTTCTTATGTCATCAGCAATCCCATATTCTTTCACAATTCCATTGAACCATATACATTCCTTGGCATTTTGCCTCTATATCATAACACAGATAAAAGAGTCAAACGTGAGGTAGAGTTTCAGTCGCCATCACCAACCTATCCTCCCACTTCAATCTAACTCAGGTTACATTGTGTCAGGCAAAGAGACCAAATACTCTTGGAACATGATACCATATAGAGACAGATCACCAAGACAATAAGGAGTATTTGTTGTGGTTGCTGACTGAAGTCCTCATGTGACTCAGGGTCAACTTACCTTCAGAGCCATAGGGAAGATGGTATTGGTGGATGTTCCTATTGTTCTTTTATATGACTCACCCCTGTTTCATCTTTTAATTCATTCATACATGATTTACTCATCCTTGTTCTATTTTTGGTTCTTTTATTACTCATCACCTCCTATTCTTACAAAGATTACCCCTATCTGTTGCTTCATTTCTCCATGATTTCCCCATTAGTAGTTCAACTTCACATGCTTCATCAGCAGGCTTAATCAGCATTTCTTGCATCATATTGCATCATTTGCTCCTCCTATTGTGTCATTGTGCCCTGGGGATTTGTATATAAAAGGGTGCTAGTTTTTATCTTTAGAATCAATCAACAAGTTTTCAGCCAACACTCTAAAGTCAAAGTCCATGCTCTAAGTCTATGCTCTATGCTCTACATCCCAATCCATCAGCTCTACACTGAGGTAAAGCACCTTGATTCAATGATCAGATTTCCCTCCCCCACTGAGAGGTCACATCTCCTGAAACCAGCCTTTGCATACCTCCCAACCAGGCTTCTCATCATCCTCCAGTCACAGAGCACAATCAACCATCTTGCCAGAAAGTCCCAGAGCACAATCTACCATCTTGACCATCCCTCTTTCTCACCCTCATCTTCCAACCACAGAGCACTATAACTCATCTTGACAGTGCCCTTTGAATCACCCTCACCAGACACAGTGTACTATTACACTTACCCATTACTCAGTACTACCCCTCGGCCTGACTGTTCTTTGGTGTGCTGAACAACTGCATTAAACACTATTTGCTAGGACCGTTGCATGTAGGCTTAGACGCTTGTTTGGAATGATGCTGTTATACAATATTCTGATGTATGAGATGTACATCAGAATTCCAATAATGATCATAAAAATAGGGAGTTACAATCTGGATATCTTTAAAGATTTCAGATATCCAAGTTTTTTTTGGATATATTTCATATTTTAATAAACTTTAAAAGATAAGATGTTTGTTATGGATGAACATAATTATTTATATGAATATAACAGTAATGTATATATTAATATTATTGGTATAATATAGAATATTTAGATATACAAATACCAGGTGAGGATTCAAGGTACATTAGATTATTTGACCAGTATAGTATAAGAAAGAATGAGTGAAAGAAATTAAGTGTAGCAGGAGTAGAATATTCCCTTGAAGTAGTTGCCACTGGTATATGAAAAAAAAAAGAATTATTTTTGAGAATCATGTCAAAACATCAAAATATGTTTTAATATAAGTATATTATGTAAAATTTGAGGAAATGGGTTGTATATACATATTTGATGTATTTCTGAACAAGTGTCTTATAGTATCTATTCCATAAGCAAACTGACAGCAAGTCAGAGCTATCAAAGAGGTCAGGTTCCCAGACCTTGGTCTGGGACTTAGAAGCCTGAAGGATACAGATGCTGCTGGCAAGTTGGGAGATGGCCTCTGCAAGATTTGGTGGAGGTGGAGTGTCATCTTCTTTGTTGACAGTCTCTATGTGGCCTGTTGACTCTTCAATGACTTCAGGGATGGTCTCGATGCTGGGGGCAGGCACTTTGACCATTCATGCATGTTCAGAGTTGATGGTGGAGCACGGCATTGGGTAGAAGTGAGTGTGGCAGTTTGAATATACTGTTACGCACTAGGTCCAATGGGAGGTCAGAACTTGGGTTGGAGTCGGTGTTGGTGTTGGGGTGCATCATGGGGGTTGGAACAGACTTGGCTTCAGCTTATGTTCTGCACCCTCACTAATAGCTGTGTCTGAGAATTTGGAGATGGAGAAAGACTTAGATAGTTCAGATCAGACTTAGGAGCTAGACGTGATTTGATATTTGAACTGGGGAATGAAGTCCCCAGCAGCACAACTTAAATACATATTTGAAATCTAATAATAATCACTCCAGTGATGGATCTCTGAGGCCAATGGCCTTACATGAATATGTCCAAGCAGTGGGGATGGATATCTGGCTCCTATGGTGATGCTGATGCATCAGTGAACCCAGAGATGGATGGGCAGAGTTGGATGATCAGATGGATTATGGGAGATGTACAGTTTACAAATGGAGTATAGATTCATATGCATGGGGATCTGGGCATTAATGAATATAATCATAACAATTCTACCCATCATTTGCACATCAGTGTGACTAGAGTGACATATAGTGTCATCCTCTATCTCAGTAACTGTTGATTACCAGTTCAAGGATCTTTTACAGTTGTGTAACTGTACTTGATTGCACTCAAAGTAGTGATATTCCTGCTTTGAGTGTGAGTGTCATATCTACCTCACGTGACTACAAATCTACAGGGTGAGATTGTCTGCTGATAGTCCTGCCATTAGTGCTCTTGTTTAAGTTACTAGTGTGTACCTTTGCAGAGCATTAGAAGCTTGAACTTGTGTGAAGCAGTTGTTAGACTACTTCACACATCGCTGTTACCTGCTTTAGAGTGTCACTGGTTGAATGGTTGGATTCATCCACCTACTTCCTCTAGCCTCTAAGTGCATTCCCCTCATTTTGGAATATCTGGACCCCTAAGCATCCATGAACTCTAGACCCCAGATGTAAGTACCCAAGGTACTTGTTTACTATAGTATATAGTTATATAGTTATAATTAATGTATGCAGCATTCCATTAAGGAATGCTGTCTTCTTGATAGATATATGCACCCATAGGGTGCATATGTATAGTTATTATGTAAGACAGTGGACCCAAGTACACATATGGGTCCACTTATAGTAGACAGAACTTAGTTAACAATCACACTGTACAGCACATCATCCAACCAATATACTTAGTTGAGTTCTGTGTAACAGTGTGAACTAAGACACCAACTTGCACTTTTTTGAACTTCCAAAGGAAGAATCAAGTGATTCTTCCTCATTATTGAAGTTTTCTAGTTAATACTAGAAAACCAGCAGTTGCTGGTGTACAGATGTATACCAACCCCCCCAGTCACTCATATAAGTGAGCAACTAGTAGACTAACTTAGTTAGTCTATAAAGATAGAAGAAAGTTACCAGTCATCATAATGATGACTCACAGTAGAGTGAGTTGTGCTGGCAGCACCCAGGACATCATAAATGATGAATGGTGGTATGTAGCCAGCAGCAGAAGCTCCCATGAAGGGGAGCTAGACCCTAGAGAAGTTGTAGGGACTTCTTATAAGGAGGACTCTAGAAGAGAGTCACCACAGTCATGAGACCGCACAGATGATTGCACAATAGATCATCTGTCAAACAAGAACCCCTCATTGAGGGGTTCTTTGATTAGAGAAGAAAGAAGGAGACAGTCATCAACTGCCTCCAACATTCCTAAAGGAAAAGAACGTGCTCAATATATAAGCACAAGTAGAAGTAGCTATACTTCTACTAGGGAATTGCACAGCATGGAGCAGTGTGAAATCCACAAGTCAATTGCGAGATTGACCAAACAACTCATGCATAATCAACATGAGATGAAGAGCATTAGCAAAGCTAGTGCTCAGGTAGCCAAGATGGCTGCCAATACTATGGGGCAGTGTTTTGAACCTGCAAAATTATGGTGTTAGGGCAAACTCTAAATCACCACAATTCCGTGAATGAACAGCTGAGAAGAATATCAAATCCTACTGCAGCACAACTCCAGAAACAATTTAACATTTGTACTTTGGTTACAAGCCATTGTAATAATCAATGCAGACAATATGCAGAAAGGTAATATGTTTCTTAGCAGTAGGGAATGAATAAGACTTCCACAGTCTAGAGTTCATGGATGCTTAGGGGTCCAGATATTCCAAAAAGAGGGGAATGCACTTAGAGGCTAGAGGAAGTAGGTGGATGAATCTGACCGTCCAACCAGTGACACTCTGAAGCGGGTAACAGCAATGTGTGAAGTAGTCTAGCAACTGCTTCACACAAGTTCAAGATCCTAATGCTCTGCTAAGGCAGTACACACTAGTAACTTAAACAAGAGCACTAATGGCAGGACTATTGACAGACAATCTCACCCTGTAGATTTGTAGTCATGTGAGATAGATACTACACTCATGCCCAAAGCAGGACAATCACTACTTCAAGTGCAATCAAATACAGTTACACAACTGTAAGCAACCCTTGAACTGGACAACCAACAGTTACTGAGATATAGAGGATGACACTGTATGTCACTCTAGTCACACTAATGTGCAAATGATGGGGTAGAAATGGTTATTTTTTCAGAGGCAAAATGGCCTCCTTATAGACTGTATCTGCAAGAGCTGACTAATCCTTCCACCTATTAATAGATATGAGTCATGGCAGGAGTCATAGCCTGAGTCATAGTAAGAGTCATAGCATGAGTCACTATTACTCAAATAACTTGGGCAATACTCCATTTACCAGGCTGATCAGCACAGCTATGGGTAGGCACAGCTTCGATTGAAAGCTCCACCAAAAATGAAGTCAGGAGGAGCTGTGGTTGCCAAGATATTGAGGATTTACTGGCAGTGGTGATTGAAATGAGTCATGTGATTGAAAATGAGTCAGTAGATCAGGTGACTCTGCTGACTTTGAAGCTGCTGACATCTGCAAAGTTTTGTGGGTCCATATGGGTCCAAAACTTTGCCCAGCAGGACAATAAATTTGTGAACCCATTTCTGCATGGAAAATTCCCAAAAAAAATATGAAAAAAATAGAGAATATTTGAATGACCCTAAATCAAGAGAAAGCAGCATGTATATGCTGATATTTTAAGGCCATAAAGTGAAAATATACAATTTTGGGACCATAAACAAGATCTTTTCAGGGGAAACCAGTTCCCATACAGGCAGCAAATTGCAGAGCTAGGAACAATGTTAAAATTGCTCCAAGAGAACTCTGAGTGATGCAAGTTGCATCACCAAAGATCAGATTCTTGACAAGAATCTGAATCCAGAGAGTCTGGATCTCCCCAGGGTGAGAGGATCCAACCGAATGATCAGTTGGATAGAGGAAATGAGATTCCCCCAATGAAGGGAATTAGAGATCCAGTAATCCCTGTGAGGCAAGGATTACTGATCCAGATTGAGGAGGAAACTCCTCAATCTATGGCAAAGGAGCTTGATCAAGAGATCAAGCTATGGAAACAATGAGAAGTTGAGGCTTCTTGTAAACACAGGTTAGCCCTCAAACAGAAGGCTAAACATGCAGAGCAGGAGCTCAGCCAGCTGTTTAGAGAGCAGCAGCCCCAGCAAGAGCTCAATGTGGCTGTCGATTTAAACTGACAGTTGCAACATGCGCTGAACAGTTACCAGTGCTGTCAGTTCACTTATGGAATAGATCCTATAAGCCTGCATGCAACGGTCCTAGCAAACAGATGGTGTTTAATGCAGTTGTTCAGCACACCAAAGAACAGTCAGGCCGAGGGGTAGTACTGAGTAATGGGTAAGTGTAATAGTACACTGTGTCTGGTGAGGGTGATTCAAAGGGCACTGTCAAGATGAGTTATAGTGCTCTGTGGTTGGAAGATGAGGGTGAGAAAGAGGGATGGTCAAGATGGTAGATTGTGCTCTGGGACTTTCTGGCAAGATGGTTGATTGTGCTCTGTGACTGGAGGATGATGAGAAGCCTGGTTGGGAGGTATGCAAAGGCTGGTTTCAGGAGATGTGACCTCTCAGTGGGGGAGGGAAATCTGATCATTGAATCAAGGTGCTTTACCTCAGTGTAGAGCTGATGGATTGGGATGTAGAGCATAGAGCATAGACTTAGAGCATGGACTTTGACTTTAGAGTGTTGGCTGAAAACTTGTTGATTGATTCTAAAGATAAAAACTAGCACCCTTTTATATACAAATCCCCAGGGCACAATGACACAATAGGAGGAGCAAATGATGCAATATGATGCAAGAAATGCTGATTAAGCCTGCTGATGAAGCATGTGAAGTTGAACTACTAATGGGGAAATCATGGAGAAATGAAGCAACAGATAGGGGTAATCTTTGTAAGAATAGGAGGTGATGAGTAATAAAAGAACCAAAAATAGAACAAGGATGAGTAAATCATGTATGAATGAATTAAAAGATGAAACAGGGGTGAGTCATATAAAAGAACAATAGGAACATCCACCAATACCATCTTCCCTATGGCTCTGAAGGTAAGTTGACCCTGAGTCACATGAGGACTTCAGTCAGCAACCACAACAAATACTCCTTATTGTCTTGGTGATCTGTCTCTATATGGTATCATGTTCCAAGAGTATTTGGTCTCTTTGCCTGACACAATGTAACCTGAGTTAGATTGAAGTGGGAGGATAGGTTGGTGATGGCGACTGAAACTCTACCTCACGTTTGACTCTTTTATCTGTGTTATGATATAGAGGCAAAATGCCAAGGAATGTATATAGTTCAATGGAATTGTGAAAGAAGATGGATCACCAATGGCATAAGAGAGACATGGTGGGGATCTTGGATGTTGAAAGAGTTTTGGAAGTATTTTGACATGTGGAGGTGGCTTAACATGCCCATGGCACTCGGCATATTTTTGATAGCCCTCCGTGTCCAGAGACTAGTGTGATGTATTATTAGAAGAGATGTTGGAGAGAGGAATAGAATTGGAAGCCATGTGAATGATGATGAAAGGATTGGTGTGAATAGAAGGCTGATAATGATCAATGGTGATGAAACATGAGTGACAATCGATGGCCTGAAATAGAAGTTGCAGCACTATTTAAAAGCTTGATACAAAAGACACTGGTGGAGTTTGACTGGCAAAGTGGTTTGATATACATCCTTGATGCGTCCTGGCTTGTCAGCATGTATGAGTGGCGGGCCTTTCAGGAGACACCCACCCACCATGAGCAACAAGATACCCAATGGGTACCTCAAGAAGATGTTCCCCATAACAGGGAACAATCAGTACCATTGACCCTAGAAGGTTAAGACATACTGAATCAATAAGACACAATTGATCCCATCAATGGCATTACTCACATGGTGCAAGTAGCCATAGATGCTTGTTCAGAAATACATCAAATATGTATATACAATCTATTTTCCTCAAATTTTACACAATACACTTCAATTCAAACTTATTTTCATATTTCAACATGATTCTCAAATTTTACACAATATACTAGATTAAAACTTATTTTCATATTTTGCCATAATTCTCAAAAATAATTCTTTTTTTCCCCATTTACTGGTGGCAACTCTGTTGAGGGAACATTCAAATATCATTGATTCTTTCTTATACAATACTTGTAATATAATTTGAACTATCTTTAATCCTCACCTGGTATTTGTATATCTAAATATCCTATATAATACCAATTATATTAATACATACATTCCTATTATATTCATATAAACAGTCATGTTCATCTCAACCAAATATCTTATTTTTTAAAGTTTATTAAAATATGAAATATATGTTTATATTTATGAAAATTTCACACATCCAAAATCTTTTAAGATATCCAAATTGTAACTCCCTGGCTTTATGTATCATTGAAATTCTGATGTATATCTCATATACATCAGACATGATTCTGAACAAGCATCATAGTTGATAATAAAGATACAGACCCAGAGAAGTCTGTACTTGCCAAGGCAGGCATTAAAGTATCGCCTCCTGAGCAATATGCAGGAGGCACAGATCTTGAAGAGTTTGAGATCTTTGTAGCAGGGATGCTACAATGGCTGAAGATGAATAATCCTAGGGCCATCAAGTACAAAGTTTCAGCTATTGTACTTAGGCACTCACCTTAAAGGCGAGGCCCAGGACTGGTTCTACAGGAATGTAGAACACTATGACAGGGCAGTCCAAGACTGGACCCTGGAAACTGCAATCCAAGGATTGCAGCGTATATTCCTACACACCCTGACACATCACCATGCATCAAATAAATTTGACTCTGTAATACAGGGTCAAAGGACCATTCACAAATTAATGAACAACCTAGATAAGTATGTGGGCCGCATGATAATGCCACCGGACGCATACACATACAGGAAGAGGTTTGTAACCACAATGCATGAACCTCTGAGACAAGAAGTCCTCAAAAAGGGCTTCAATGCCAAGTTTAGCAGTATTGAGCAGTTGTATGGAACTGCTCGAATGATAGGTGAAGTGGCGTGATACCACCATGGTATACAATGCCCAGAGAATGCAACTAACACGTCCTCCTCAACCCATAGACCAGTAGTAGTCAATAGAACTACTGGTATGATGAATACGGGGAGTCGACCCATGCTCCAAGGACGTGTGTATACAGCTCCCAACACACACTCATGACAAGCAAGTGTGTCAAGGTTGGAACCCCATAATGGAAGCTCCGGTTCCAATTCCAACAATTACCTTTTCAAGGGTAATTATCAATTGAAGCCACCAGCACACACAAGTGGTGATCGATTGAACAATGTTACTAGTAATATTGTGTGCTACAAATGTGGCCAGACAGGTCACATGCAACCCAGCTGCCCCAAACTAAGGGCAATGTAAGGTCAGCTGCAGTCTGAAAAGACATGTCCTCACACATAGTGGAGGACAATGTAGATGGATTCTCCCCAATAGAGGGAGAACATGAAGAAGCAATGGATGATCCCAAGGACCATCTAGATGAAAGTATATCAGCTATAGAAGTGGCTGACAAATGGGATGAAGAGGTCACCCCATATGAATGGGATGACCAAGATGATGCCCCTGAAAAGAAGGCTACGCCAATGTATTGCTCTAATGCAATATGAATTCAACCCAATAATCAAATTCCACCAAAACACACCTATGCAGTGCATTTCTGTAGTGCAACAAGATTCCCAAGAAGCAGGGAATCACAACAGCCGCATATAGCTGCTGTCAGTGTCAACAGATCAGCCCAGCCAAACCTATGTATAATCATAGGAGCCAACAGAAGTTGACAGCATGACCAGATAGACCATACATAGACAATAAAACAATCTCTGGGTATTGGGAGATTGGTGGAACACTAGCTCACTGTCTATTAGACAGTGGGAGCGAGGGGATAATGATATCCCCTGAATTTACACGCATGACAGGTATGAAAACCTTCACACTAGAGCAACCCATTGCACTGCAATTGGCATGCATTGGGAGCAGGAGTACCATAAATTATGGTACTCACACTACCATAAAGTTTGGTAGTTGGGACATTGAAGAATATTTCGTGTCACCAACGTTGAGTATTACAATGTAATACTTGGCACCCCATTCCTATGAAAGCTAGGAATATGCCTGGACTTTAATGGCCCAGGCCAAATCATGATGGGAACTGAAGAAGTCCCCACCAATGAAGAGCATAATACTGATACTCTTCATACCCCATCATGGGGTATAAACTCAATGCGAAGAAGGAGTATTGGTGTGAATAAATGATACCAAGGGGGTAACTCTAAACATGAGTTACCCACAACACAGTCCTTCCCAAAAGAAGGACTAGACTCAGTAAAGGACCCCCCAATAGAGGATTAAAATAAGAGCATGATGTGAATAGCTTCGTCTCATGAAGGATCAACCGATTACATGGCTGATCAGATCCCTCAGTTGAGGGATGGAAAGAAAAGTACGCTGACCTATTCAGCAGTATACCCTTAGAACTTCCCCCATTTAGGGAAGTTAACCATGAGATTAATCTTGTGGATCCTGACAAGTGAATACATTATTGCTTGCCTAAGTGTCCAGAGCACTACTGAGCAGAACTTTCAGAGAAAGTTCTGCAATACACCACTGCTAAATGGTGTGTATCGCCTCCCATATCTTGTCTACACAGTGTTCACACCCTCTCTAACCATCTCACAACACTGTGAACCTATCCTATCACCTGTTCACCTGCAATCATCAAAAACTGCATTTGAACTTGTATACACTTATCCAAAATATACTCATATCTCACCCAACTTGTCTAGTCATACCTATCCCTTGCTGCACATATCTATAAACCATGTCTACAACCACCTCCAACAATGACACTCCCTCTCCTAAGTTCCCCATGCTCTCAGATTCAAATTATCATGACTGGGCATTCAACATGACTGCAAGGTTGCATTCAAAGGGCTTGTGGATGCTTGTCAATGGCAAGAAGAAGTGCCCCACTGAACCTGCAGCCATGGAGAAATGGGAAATGGATCAGGAGGTAGCAGCTAGACTCATTGCGTCAACCTTGGAACAAGGGCAGCAAGTTCATGTTCAGGGATTAGAGGATGATTTGGTGAAAATGTGGGAGGCTCTGCACAAGGTCCATGTTCAGAAGCAGGCAGGCACTCATTTCAATGCCTATGATGCACTCTTCAATATATGAAAGGCTCCTGATGAGATACTCCAGTCACTGATTGGTCATGTCAGCTCTGCCATGCAACTCTTCCAGAATCTTTGTCCATCTGATGGCTCATATACCCTGGCCAGATAGGATGAGGAACTGGTGATCATGGTGCCTTGCTGAGAGTGTTCTGTGTGAAGTAGAATTTGAATAGGGAGTGGGGAAGTGATGTGGACTGGGTGTATGACGTCCAAATGAAAGATATACTTGAGTAGTATCTTCCTATGAAGTTTGAAAAGATTCGGTGTGATCCTTGTCTAGATATTGACAATTTAAGTATGCAGCAGGAACTGATGCTTCAAAATCAAGTAAATGCTTAATAGAAAATAAACCAGTGGAGCTTAGGCTTCGCAAACTGGGATTCGAATAGATGTTGCAATATCCTAGTAGGATATGCAAAATATTGTAGAAAGACATGTTCTTTCTGGAGTTATTCCAGATACGAATAGTTCAGATACAAGACAACAAAAACAAGTGAGAGGAAATTCTCTAGTCCATTGCATATCTAGCTAGGCATGTTTTATACAGGATATGCATGCTAATGACTCATGATAAAAGTTCTGTGTCATTTGAATAAAGGGAAAGTGATTTATGATAAAAACAAAATGGGGGTAATGTCAAATAGGGAAAAATGATGAAATGAATCAAAAGAAAAATTAGGGTGAATGTTCAGATGATTGTGGAGCTTACAGGGGCTCCTCCTTTCCCCTCTCAGTCATTTCCCCTCATCTCCTTATCCCCTCCTGAGCTCCTGAGCCTCCTATATGCTCCTATCCCTCCTATCCCCTCTGTTCCCCCCTCTCCTTTTTCTCCCCAGAAGTCCAGTTTTCCAAATAACATTAGTGAGAGGTGGGAAATCTGATTGTTGAACCAAGGTGTTCTACCTTGGTGTAGAGCTGATGGATTTAGAACATAGAGTGTAGAGCATAGACTTAGAGCATGCTCTTTGACTTTAGAGTATTAATGTGAGGGCTATGCTGAATGATGAGGCCACAACAACAAGATACTCAATAGATGAGAGCTGATAAGAGATAATGCCAGCTGGTACAGCAGATATCCTCAGTCTATATACTTGTCACTGATAAATACATGGGACTTACCTGGTACAGTGGATATCCTCAGAGATAAAGCTGAGGAAACCATGCTGCACCAGGCAAGGTCTCTATACTAGATGATGCAAGGAATGGGGGAACCAAGATAGGGGAACAATAGGGGAGAGATAGGAGAGCACACCCTAACAGGCTGTGCTGATAGGGGCAATAAGAAAGGTACTAAAAATAGAAACTGAGTGATATGAACCTTGACAGTTAACTGAAAACTTGTTGATTGATTCCAAAGATAAAAACTAGCACCCTTTTATATACAAATCCCCAGGGCACAATGACACAATATGAGGAGCAAATGATGTGATATGATGCAAGAAATGCTGATCAAGCCTGCTGATAAAGCATGTGAAGTTGAACTACTAATGGAGAAATCATGGAGAAATAAAATGACAGATAGAGGTAATCTTTGTAAGAATAGAAGATGATGAGTAATAAAAGAACCAAAAAACAAGGATGAGTAAAGCATATATGAATGAATTAGAAGATGAAACGGGGGTGAGTCAGATAAAAGAACAATAGAAACATTCACTAAGACCATCTTTCCTATGGATTTAAAGGTGAGTTGACTCTGACATGAGGACTTCAGTCAGCAACAACAATAAATACTCCTTATTGTTTTGGTGATCCATCTCCATATAGTATCCTGTTCCAAGGGTATTTGGTCACTTTGCTTGACACAATGTAACCTGAGTTGGATTGAAGTGGGAGGATAGGTCTGTAAGACACTTGTTCAGAATCGTGTCAGTATATAATATTCTGATGTATAGGAGATATACATCAGGATTTCAATGATACATAAAGCCAGGGAGTTACAATTTGGATATCTTAAAAGATTTCGGATGTGTGAAATTTTCATAAATATAAACATATATTCTATATTTTAATAAACTTTAAAAGATGAGATATTTGGTTGAGATGAACATAATTATTTACATGGATATAATAGGAATGTATGTATTAATATAATTGGTATTATATAGGGTATTTAGATATACAAATACCAGGTGGGGATTAAAGATAGTTCAAATTATGTTACAAGTATTGTATAAGAAAGAATCAATGATATTTGGATGTTCCCTCAAGGGAGTTGCCACCACTAAATGGGGAAAAAAGAATTATTTTTGAGAATTATGCCAAAATATCAAAATATGTTTTAATCTAGTATATTGTGTAAAATTTGAGAATCATGTTGAAATATGAAAATAAGTTTGAATTGAAGTGTATTGTATAAAATTTGAGGAAAATAGGTTGTATATACGTATTTGTTGTATTTCTGAACAAGCGTCTAATGGCAACTAAAACTCTACCTCATGTTTTACTCTTTTATCTGTGTTATAATATAAAGGCAAAATGCCAAGGAATGTATATGGTTTGACAGAATCATGGAAGAATATGGGATCACCAATGGCATAAGAGAGACATGGTGAGGATCTTGGATGTTAAAAGAGTTTTGGAAGTATTTTGGCATGTGAAGGAGGCTTTACATGTCTGTGGAGCTTGGCATATTTTTGATAGTCCTCCATATCCAGAGACCAGTGCAATGTATTATTAGAAGTGATGTTGGAGAGAGGAATAGAATTAGAAGCCATGTGAATGATGATAGAAGGATTAGTGTGAATAGAAAACTGATAATAATTGATGGCGATGAAACATGAGTGACAATCAATGGCTGGAAATAGAGAATGAGACTGGGAGGGAATTGCAGTGCTAATAAAGGTTTGATACAAAAGACACTAGTGGAGTTCAACTGTCAAGGTGGTTCAATATATGTCCTCAATGTGTCCTGGCTCATCAGCAGAGTCCACAAAGTCAAGGAGCTGGAGGCACACAGACTACAGGAAGACTTCCAAACCCTTGTAATACTCCCCTGACATCAAGTCCTCTTGGCTGGCCCACTTGGAAAAGTGGGTGTCAGTGACATCCTTCTCAAGGCCAAAGTGAGAGATGATGTCATGTTTTGCAGGGCATATGTTCCAGAGGGTCCAGACCACTATGAAACAAAACTCAGCCCAGGGACACCTCCTTCTATCTACAATGCTATGGTGAGTTTCAGGAGCCTCCCTCTGGCCAGCATGGTCTTGAGGGATGCCACAGAAATAGCAGTAAGTGAACTTCTTAAACCAGAAGTTCCTCCTGAAAGCTGGCCAATCATGGGAGGGGAGCTGCTCTGCCAGATAGGCCTTTGTACATTTTGTGAAGTAGCTATGAGACTTGAGGGCTCCCCTGCTAGCAAAGCACTGGGGGCATTTGTGGGCCAGCATGGGGAGGAAGATGTTCAATCCTGCAGACTTGATGAGATGTGCATGGAGGGTGTCTTTCATCAGCTGCTTTCTGTGCTTGATAGAGTTGCCAGGTAAGTCTGTCATCTTAGCAGGTGCAGATGCCCAGTAGGCTGGGGTGAAAGAGCACTCTGCTCTGAGGGGTGTTGGGTCTGGGGGAAGTGGATGTCCAGGCTCTGGCCTGTGGGAGTGAAGGGACAGATAGAGAGGCAGACCAACCAGGTTGGGGGGCATGTTTGCCAGGGTGGTGGCTTGATCTATGGTGCTGGCCATGGATGAAGTCAAAGTGAGACTACCATACAGCCTGTCATTGCTGTCCAGAGGTTGCTCAGCAGCATCAGCCTTTTCTCCTTCTGACTCTAACACCAAAGCAGTAGCTGGCCTAAAGCAGGGATCAGGGGCAGGTACAGGGTGCCTCATGGCTTGTTGGATGGTGAGAGCCATCTCTGCATTGGGTTTGCAGATGTCACATGAGTTGCAGCTTGGCACTTGGGCATAGGTTTTTGACCTTTTTATGCCATCCATAGTGTTTTGAATGATCTTTCTCCTGCAAATCTGGATGGAAGAGACCATGTATGTGAAAAACTAGATACAGGTGGGATCCTGTGGGCTGGTGAGTTGGCTCCCATTCACCATGACATGTGTGAATTCATCATAGATGCTTGTTCAGAATCAAATCATGTCATTATACACTATTCTGATGTATATGAGATATACATCAGAATTTTAATGATACATAAAGCCAGGGAGTTACAATTTGGATATCTTAAAAGATTTTGGATGTGTGAAATTTTCATAAATATAAACATATATTTCATATTTTAATAAACTTTAAAAGATAAGATATTTGGTTGAGATGAACATAACTGTTTATATGAATATAACAGTAATGTATGTATTAATATAATTGGTATTATATAGGATATTTAGATATACAAATATCAGGTGAGAATTAAAGATAGTTCAAATTATATTACAAGTATTGTATAAGAAAGAATCAATGATATTTGAATGTTCCCTCAACAGAGTTGTCACCAGTAAATGGGGAAAAAAAGAATTATTTTTGAGAATTATGGCAAAATATGAAAATAAGTTTTAATCCAAGTGTATTGTGTCAAATTTAAGGAAAATAGGTTGTATATACATATTTGATGTATTTCTGAACAAGTGTCATAGATGACGATTACATGGGAGGGGTTCTGTCTTCTTCCTGCCCTGCTAGCAGCTTGCATGTAGGACATCAGGCCAAATGCATGTTCATAAATGATGACAAATTTGACATGAGGATGGTCAACTCCCTGTGCAAAGGCAGTGGTAGTACAGAGGATGGGTGGCATGCCTCTTTCCCAAAGGGCCAGGGAGATCTGTTTGCTATTGGTGGTATCTCCAGGGTGCTTTGATGTTCTTGGAGAACCTTTGGGCAGTATTGATGTCTTTGAAAAACACAATCATATGCTCCTCTGCTTTCAGGATGCTCTGCAGGTAAAAAACCAGCCTAGTGGCTGCAGTGTTAAGTATGAGAGGGCATTTGATGCAGATGGCATGATACCCTAACTCAGGATGATCTGTGGTGGCATGAATGATGTGCAGGTCTTTCACCAGCCTGGTCTGTCTAATGAATGTGGACTCCAGATGAGAGGGTAAGGTTACAAACATGCATTGAACATGATGCACTTGACAGAAGATGGCCAACTGAGAGTAGGTGGTTATCCTATCTGGGTGAGTGGGCAGATACTCTTGGCACTCATCCATGATGATCCACTTGATCTGCCTTCCCACAGGTGTTTCTAATAGCCTGGATGTAGGTGAGTTATAAGGGAGCAAAGGTGGAAGGATGAGAAACTCACTGCTTGAAGCCTTGGGAGATGCATGACTCTGACTGCATGAAGATGAGCTGTGCGTCATGTGGTACCTGCATGGCTGAAGCAAAGTAGCATGCCCTGATGCCCATGTCCTGGGAGGTGTGCAAGTGTTGTTGGAGTAGAATTTTAAATGGAATGAGTATGACAGAGATGGATTCTGGCTGGGCTTTGGCCAGTGCCTGTCACAGCAAACTCTTTCCTCTACCTGTGAGAAGGACCAGGCAAAAGTCCCTCCTGCATTTTAACACTTCCACTATGCCCTCCAGCTATTGGGGACTCCTCTCCCTGGCCCACTCATCTGCCAAGGCCAGCTTGATACCTTGTGGCTAAATCTTCTAGAGCTGAGAGGGTCAGGTCTGCAGCAGAACCTTGTGATGGGTCTGGTAGGTTGGAAGGAGAATGGGGGTAGCTGAGCCTTGGGGTCTGGAGCTAGCACTAAGAGTGGAGGATGGAGGCAGCTGAGGCAGTTTTCCTTTTCCTTTTCCTTTCCTGTCCATCTGGTGCAGGATAGCTGACAAGCGAGGCAAGGGAGGAGAGGAGGGCTCTGGGCCAGGCAGCCCTGGCACCTTTGGAGAGCTCAAAGCCCACAGGTTAGAGGTAAAGGCAAATACATCTGATGCAAGAAGGGATCCAGGCTATGCAGGCTCAGAGGGTGGGAGAGATGCTAGTTCTTGAGACTCCTGCTAGAGAAACAGGGGTCTGTGCAGGTTTGATGGTCACCTTTGCAGAGCTTAAGGCATATAGGTCAGATGTAAAGGCAAACATATCTGATGCAGGAAGAGATGGAGGCTCTGCAGGCTTAGGTGTAGAAAGAGATGGCAGTTCTTGAGGTGGAGGAGCCTTCTGTTCAGGTTTGAGCAGAGCCTGCTGAATGGCATCCCATACCAGAGCACCTTGTTATTAAATAATGGGAATTTGCCTTGCTGGGGGGAGTAGAATTCAAATAACAATTGAGGGAGCGATGGGAACCTGATGTATGCATAGTCAAATTAAAGATATGCTTCAGGAGTATCCTCTATGATTTTCAAAAGGGTTCTGTGAAGTCCTCATCTAGATATTGATAATTTGAGTAGGCAGCAGGAGCAGATAACTCAAATTTGAGTGTATGCTTAATATAAAATCAGCCAGCAGTCATATGGCTTCATAATTCAGGATTTGGATAGAGTATGCAATATTCTAGTAGAATATGCAAAATCTTGTAGAAAGATGCATTTGTCCTGGCATTATTCCAGGCACAAATAGTTACTGACACAGATAGAATGAATGAGAGATAATTACTCTGCTTTGTTCAAGGGCAATACAAGCATAATTTATACATGATAAGGGGGCCTCATGAATGTAAAAGTCTTTCGTAAATGTTCTTGACCAATGATAGAATGTATGATGGAGGAATGATGTAAGGGGTTGTCCATGATGCAAAAATGATGAAGTAAAATACAAGAAAATGTCCAGGCAGCTCTGGAACTCACAGGGCCTTCTCCTCCCCTTAATCATTTCTCTTTGCCCCCTTTGCTCCTCCAATACTACTGAGCCTCCTATATGCTCCTGTCCCCTTTACTCCTGTTCTCCCTCTCTCTATCTTTCTCTCCAGAGGTCTGGCAGCTAGAACAACACACCTAACCCATCCCTCAGGGTCTCTTCCACTGCTCTCCTAATCATGGCCTCCATAGCCTCCTCATCCAGCTTGGCCACAGACCCTTCAAGGCCAGCCTGGCCTCTATTCCAGCCTGTCCCATCCTGTCTTAAGAAATGCAGAGGGACAGGTAGCTCCCAACCCACAAATGTTCCACCATTCCTGGCATACCTGTTTGTATTGCCACATGGCATCTTGAGTGAGAGAGGGAAGGTCCCCTTTCAGTATCCCATACCTACTCCTGGTCTGACTGGTGCTGTGAGATAACACCAAGTCCACCATGTTGTTCCTCTCCATGTGAAGGTGAGGAGGGATGTGCTCTCTGGCAATAGCAATGCTGACTTGTCTCCAAGCCCTGAGGTTTAGACTGCATCCTACAAACTGACCCATGGTGGTCTTGAAAGCAGTGGAGAACTGGTTTTTGCTCATCCTGATTTCATTTTAGATCCAGAGGTACCTGTCTGTATGTGTCAACTCAAGGTATCTCAGACCTAACCTTTTACTGACATTTCATAGAGCTCTGCTGCTACAAGCCCATATGCAACCTGGGCCAGCAACTGCTCAGCATGTCTCACTCCACTGGCCAGATACTTCAACATGAGCTCCTTGAGAATGGGAGGTAAGAACACTGGCATGCACTCATCATGTCTGGTGATGTTGGTGGTTTTTGTATATCTTTTAAGCAGGAACATGTCCTGCATGATGCAGTGCAGATTCCTGGGCCTGTCAGAGTTCCATAGCTTGTGGTCCAGGAATTCAGTGATCCAGGTAGGCAGTGAGGGCAACAGGTAGCAAAGCATGGCTAGCATCTTGTTCAACTTGACACACTTGTCCAGCACGTTGAACATTCCAGGTAAGTTACAGCATGCCCTTCCAAACCCATCTATCATAGCCAAGTTCATATTGCTCTGGCCAAACAGAAACCCTAAGAAAGGGTGCACAGGCTGCCCCACCTCATTTCTATAGGCTAGATGGTGCAGGAAGCTATACCCTCTCACATCTCTGGGAAGGTCATTCATGAACAATATATCCTCCAACCCTGTCACAAACCTCCTCCCTCCTGTCATCCCATTGAGTAAGTTCCAAGCTGCTCTATCATCTCCTTTATTCCTTCTCTCATTCTGGAAAGATCCAAAGTCTCCCCTTAGGTCATCACCTGCATATAGTCCTCTGACCAATACATCTGAGGGGGCTGAATGGACATGAACACCACAGAGGAAACATTGCTGCATCTCATGCAGCTTGTTGTGCACTGTGTTCTAACCTAGGGCCAATATGACATCATGTGCTTCTATAGTCACTCTGTAGGAAACCCTCTTTAGCTTTTGAAAACCATGCCAAACATGCTCTTGTCAGCTCATCCTATTATGCCATTGGAATGAGTCTCCTTCTTGGCATCAGCCATGATGGCCACAGTGAAGGACAAATACTTGAATTTGGCTAAGAGAGATATCAGGGTTTCTCGTCTCATGAAGCTGAGGCCATCCCTCAGAGAGTTGAGAGCAAGGAAGCACATCAGAGGACAAGACCACTTGGTCCTTGATGAATCCTCTGGCTGCTTCTGCCAAATAGTCCAAAGTAGACAGTGCAGCTTGTTCAGTGCCATGGTCTCTAAGTGGGCTGACAGCTCCTGTGCTGATATCACCTGATACAGATCACCTGCAGCCTCTTCCTGTATCCTTGTCAGAGGCATCTCATACCCCAATCCATCCTTCTGAAGGCAGCGTAATACCACCAAGTGTTATGACTATATTCATTAACGCCCAGATCCCCGTCCGATCCCCTCAGATCCCCACGCATATGAAATCTATACTCCATTTGGAAACTGCTACGTCTCCATTTTCCTGTCCAATTGTCACCGCCAATTCCGCCCATCCGTCTCTGGTTCCGATTGATGCATCAGCATCACCATAGGAACCCGGACATCTGTCCCCGTCGGACTCGGACATACTCATGTAAGGCTGTCGGCCTTGGAGACCCATCACCGGAGTAATTGTTATTAGATTTCGAATATGTATTTAAGTTGCCAACTGGGGACTCCATTCCCCAGTTCGAAGATCGAATCATGCCTAGCTCCTAAGTCCGATCCTAACTCTGTAAGTCATACTCCGTCTCCGAAATCTCGGACACCGGTATTAGTGAGGGTGCAGCACATAAGCTGAAGCCAAGTCCGTTCCGACCCCATGACATGCTCCGACTCTGACCCAATCTCCGACCCCAATCGGACCTAGTGCGTAACAGTATCTTCGAACTGCCATACTCACTCCTACCAATGCCACGATCCACCGCCAATTCTGAACGCGCACAAATCGTTGAGGGACCCGCCGCCAGCATCGACACCATCCCCGAGGTCGTCGAAGAACCGACAGACCACATAGAGGCTGTCAATGAAGAAGACGACACCCCACCCTCTCCAAATCTGGTGCATGCCATCTCCCTGCTCACTAGCAGCATCCGTAACCCACAAGCCCCTAAGTCCTGGACCAAGGTCCAAGAACCCGACCCATTCGATGGCTCCGATCCGCACAAACTCCAGCCATTCTTGGTGCAATGCCGGTTGAATTTCCGCGATTGCCCTGACACATTCACATCCGATTGGGCGAAGGTGACCTTCGCTATGTCCTATCTCAAGGGCACCGCACTGGACTACTTCGAGCCACACTCATGGACGACTCTGATGATCCGATATGGTCAGAGGACTACTCCGACTTCATCTCCGAACTTCGGACCAATTTCGGTCCGTACAACCCTGAGGCCGATGCCGAGAATGAACTCGATCGACTTCGGATGAAGGAAAATCACAAAATCGCAAAATACATTGTGAGTTTCCAGCAGCTAGCTCCAAAAGTCCAATGGGGCAACGCCGCACTCCGACACCAATTTTATGTTGGACTCCCATCCCGTATCAAGGATGAGATATCACGCGTCGGTAAGCCGGATACTTTGGCTACCCTCCGCAAGCTCGCCCAAGCCATTGATGCCCGTTATTGGGAACGTCAATCCGAGGTCTCCTGCGAAAATTCAGCCAACAACAAATCAGACAAATCATCGGACAAGACCCCAAAGTCCAACAAAGGGTCCGATAAGCGGGCTACCGCCAATTCAGGCCAGAAATCAAACACTGGTAACGCTGCCACTTCCGGTGCCGGTCAGAACAACCCCAGCATCAGCAATAACTCCAGAGCTCGCAAGAGTACTCCGGACCTCTCCACCAAGCTGGGAAAGGACGGAAAACTTACCCAGCAAGAACGCCAGCGCCGCATGGACAACAACCTCTGTCTGTTCTGCGGAAAGCCTGGTCACCAAGCCAAGGATTGCAACAAGGCAACCTCGTCTGCAGCAAAGGCAAAGGGCCGCGCCGCCAACGCCATGATAGACAAGTCCGACGCTAAAGCAACGGACCAAAAAAAATAGTAAGCAGTCCTATAGCCTCCGTACGGGCTGAGGGCTGCGTTGGTACTCCCCGTACGGCAAACGAGGTCCACCTGAACGCATCCGCTCTTTCCCACTCCGACTCCCTTACCCTCCTCGTCCACTCCGACTCCATTCCCAATACCGCTATTCAAGCATTAATTGACTCTGGGTCTACTCATTGTTTCCTCGATTCCTCTTTTTCCGATTTACATAAACTCCATACATACACCATAACTCCGATACCACTCCGATTATTTGACGGCACTACTAATGCTGTTATTTCACAAGCTATAGATTTGTCTATCCGTTTTCTGTCGGAGAAATCCAGAACCTTACATTCTATGTTACTCTGCTTGACTCCAGCTGTTCTGTGGTTCTCAGACATAACTGGCTCACCCGCTACAATCTGTTGATTGACTGGGCATTGGGCCATATCACATTCCGTTCTCCAGTACAGGCTGTGTCATCCCCGATGTCACCAGCAACTTTAGGTGCGAAATTATCTTCCGCCTCCGCTGACTCCACTCCGATAGATACTCCGTCTACCCCTCCATTCATATCGATGGTGGACGCTATGGTCTTCGCCAGACTAAGCAAACTGGACGGTTCTCACACATTCCAGGTTCACCTCTCCAATCCGATATTCCTTGCTGCTCGTTCCGCCCGATCCACTCCACCGGACCTCTCTATGGTTCCCAAGGAGTATCATGAGTTCGCCAACGTGTTCAGCAAGTCTAAAGCCGACTCCCTAGCAGAACACCGACCATACGATCTCAAGATCAAACTGGACGACAACTCCACCCCTCCACTTGGCCCTATCTACTCACTATCACAAAAAGAGCTATTGGCCCTCCAAACATTCATAGACAAGAACTTGGCCACAGGCTTCATCTGCCCATCCCTATCTCCTCATGGAGCTCCGGTCCTATTTGTCCACAAAAAGGACGGATCACTCTGTCTATGCGTCGACTTCCGTGGACTCAACAAGATCACCAAGAAAGACCGATACCCAATACCCCGCACCGTGGACCTACTCAAGAGTCCTCGAAAAGCTAAGATCTATTCCAAAATAGATCTCCGACATGCCTACCATCTAGTCTGTATCCGAGAAGGCGACAAATGGAAAACAACCTTCCACACACGATATGGATCTTTTGAGTGGTGCATCATGCCCTTCAGTCTAACCAATCCTCCGGCCACTTTCCAGAGGTTCATGAATGATACCTTCGCTGACCTTCTCGATGTGACTGTCCTAGTTTACTTAGACGACATTCTGGTATATTCGGACAACAAAGAAGAACATCAGACACATGTCCGAGAGGTACTCTGACGTCTCCGAAAGCATGGCCTCTTCGCCTGCACTGACAAATGCAAATTTCACTCTGACTTGGTTGAATACCTAGGCTATATCCTCTCCCCGGCAGGGTTAACAATGTCCGATGACAAAATCAGAGCCATACAGGAATGGCCAGAACCTCGGAAAGTCAAGGACGTACAGTCCTTCCTCGGGTTTGCCAACTTCTACTGCCACTTTATTCACAGCTACTCCGATATCACTGTTCCGCTCACCCGACTCACTAGGAAGGGTATCCAATGGAATTTCACTGACAAATGTAGACAGAGTTTTGAGACCTTGAAAAAGGCCTTTACTTCCACTCCGATACTGACTCATTGGGTTCCAGACGTTCCCATCCTATTAGAGACCAATGCCTCCGACTATGCACTTGCCGCGATCCTGTCCATCATCTCCCCAGACGACGGACAAGTCCACCCGATCGCTTTTCACTCATGTACATTCACGCCCCCTGAACTGAACTATGACGTCCATGACAAAGAGCTCCTTGCCATATATGAAGCCTTCTGGATATGGAGACACTACCTTGAGGGTCCCTCCGATCCAGTAGACGTCATAATGGACCACAAGAACTTGGAATACTTCTCCACAACAAAACTGCTCACCCAGAGACAGGTCCGATGGTCCAAGTACCTATCTCAGTTCAATCTCATTATCCGTTTCTGTCCTGGTCGACTCAGAGCAAAGCCCGACGTGTTAACTAGACGATGGGACGTCTACCCTAAAGAGGGAAATAGCAACTATGCCACTGTAAACCCCCACAACTTTCGTCCTGTGTTTACTAACGAGCAGCTGGCATTGTCCCTATGAGCATCCACCCTCATGACTCCCACCCTCCGAGCTGTCACCATTATGGACATCGACCAACTCCGCTCCAACATCCGCTCATCACTCCGATCTGATCCTGTTGCGGTTAAACACTTGGACAACCCTTCCAATCCAAAATGGTCACTTGACCCCGAAGGACACCTCCGACACAACGACTGGATATACGTCCCTGACGCCAACGGCCTCCGACTCCAAGTTTTGCAGTATTATCATGATCACCCGATCTCTGGCCACTTCGGGCAAAATCGCACACAAGGATTAATCCGACGAGACTACGTATGGCCAAAAATGCGGGGATACATTCAACACTACTGTAACTCCTGTACCACGTGCATGCGCTCAAAATCGCAAAGGCACAAACCCTACAGAACGCTCAAACAACTTCCAATCCCGGAGCAACCATGGAACTCCATCTCCATGGATTTCATAGAGAAGCTCCCCCCATCGCTCGGATATGACACCATACTTGTGATTGTCGACAGGTTCACTAAACAGTCCCTATTCATTCCGACGCATGACACCATCACCTCTGCCTCACTAGCTAAATTGTTCATTCTCCACGTATTCTCTAAACACAGAGTCCCATCGCATGTCACATCCAATCGGGGTTTGGAGTTCGTGTCCTCCTTCTTCCGCACATTAGGAAAGGCTCTCGACATGAAGCTCCATTTTACCTCCGGATACCACCCTGAAGGAGATGGACAAACGGAACGAATGAATCAGTCCCTGGAACAATATCTCCGAATCTATTGTAACTATCAACAAGACAACTGGGCTGATCTACTTCCGATCGCAGAGTTTGCCTACAACAACGCTCCAAATGCGACTACCGGCATCTCTCCATTCTTTGCTAATAAAGGCTACCATCCGAACATCTCCATCCACCCCGAGAAGGAACTTGCCTCCACCAAAGCCTGCCAATTCATAACCGACCTCGATCAACTACACCAACATCTCTGAGAGACCATCTCCGATGCTCAGAAACAATATCAAGTCTCCGCAGACCGACGCCACATTCCAGCTCCGGACCTGCAAATCGGAGACAAAGTATTCGTTAAGGCCGAACATTTCCAGACCACCTGTCCATCAAAGAAACTCTCTGAGAAATACTTAGGTCCTTATGAGGTCATTGCTCGCGCAGGCAGCAGGTCTTTCACCCTCCGCCTCCCTGACCACTTCCGAGCAGTTCATCCGGTCTTCCATATATCAATGCTCAAACCCGCTACTACAAACGAGATCTCCGGTTGCATGCAACCCCCACCTCCCCCGATTATCATCGAAGGAGACAATGAATATGAGATCTCGGAGATCCTGGACTCGAAGATTGACCATTGATACAAGTGCAAGCTCCAGTACTTAGTCAAATGGACTGGATACGAAGGCACTGATGAAGAGTCTTCATGGATCTCCACATCCAAACTCGATCACGCATCCGAATCCATCTCCAATTTTCACTCCCCTTATCCAGACAAACCTGGCCCTCTTATGAATCTTTAAGTTCGATTACTAATGCTAATTCTATTATTTCGCATCACCACTCTATTACAAGTCAAGGGAAATTACCAGCCTGCTCAAAAAAAAAAAAAAAAAAAAAAAACAAAAACTCTGAAGGAATATCACTCCGCCTTATTCTTTCTCCGTTCCGAAATTTATAATCATTTTCATCCTTATACATTGTGTTTCCTTTTCCCCTTTTCCTTATCTACCTCAGGCTCCGTCTCTGACTCCTCATCACTCTCTACATCCGACACCCAATCCTTCTCATCTCCCATGTCCAAATCCTCATCCAACGGGGCCATGAACTTCTGCAACCGATGTAACTCGGCTGTCCGACGACCCTCCAGAACCTCCTTCTGTTTCATTGTCCTCACCAAGTCTACTAACAACCCCTCTGTCCACCGAAGGTGCTCCGACTGCAGGTTAACCAGCCTGATAAGCTGGCCCATGGTGCTATTGGGCGCAGAGACGCGCCCCGTACCTGCACCGGTCGTTGCCCCTTCCGATCCGACGCCGCTACCCCCGGCTGCTACAGCACCCGTCTCAGTCCGCCTCTTTTTGGTCAGACGACCCTCCAATTCCTTCTTTGCCCCTCCTTGTACCACTAGTCGGGGCTTGACGCTCCGACTCCAGGGATCGAACTTTCCATTGATCCTACACCCTCCTTTCCAACCCTGACAATGATTGCAGGACTGAAGGTGGCGAGTTGGGCCAGTAGGCCACACACACTCCACACCCGCATCACGACATAAGTCGCAAGTTACGCCGGGTCCGCCAAATGGCTCCGTTGCAGCCAGAGCCTTGGGTGGTCCGCCCCTCCTCGCTGCGGCCTCCAAGCGTTCCCTCTCCTCCTCCTTGTCCTGCTGTTCTGCCACCGCCTTCTCCATCTCGCGCTTGCGAAGCTGGATCGCCGACCTCGCGACACGCAGCTCCTTCTTACGGGTCACCAACACGTGACTCTCCACCTTGCACCATATGACCCTCCGGTCCGCCTCCCACTTCTCCATATCAGCACTCAGGTAGGCCTTCAGTGAAAAGATTGCGACGTCGAGGTTCTTCTTGGTGGTAGTGGCATAGAGCTCTGCTCTTTTGCGAGCCTCAACCGCAGCTACCCAAGCCATCTCCTCATAGGAATTCAAAGTAGGATCTGGCTCCGCATCCGTCCCAACATCCACGCCCGCGTCAGGCTCCGCATTTGTGTTGAGCTCCATATTGGCATCAGGATCCGCTTCCACCTCCACCCTCTCCACCTCCACTGCATTGTCTTCCTCAGCTGCCCCCGACTCAAATAAGGGCCGTGCCTGCAGACATAACGGCAAGTCCTCCGCAGTGACCGTCCTCGAACGAGTCGCCTCTGTCCGTGTAACGGAGATGATGGTGACTTCCGGGGCCCTCTCTGCCTTCGCCTCCTCCTCCTTCCGTCTCCGTTCCGTCTCCGTTCTGCCTCCTCCTCCTCCTTCCGTCTCCGTTCCGCCTCCTCCTCCTCCTTCCATCTCCGTTCCGCCTCCTCCTCCTCCTTCCATCTCCGTTCTGCCTCCTCCTCCTCCTTCCGTCTCCGTTCTGCCTCCTCCTCCTCCTTCCGTCTCCGTTCTGCCTCCTCCTCCTCCTTCCGTCTCCGTTCCGCCTCCTCCTCCTCCTTCCGTCTCCGTTCCGCCTCCTCCTCCTCCTTCCGTCTCCGTTCTGCTTCCTCCTCCTCTTTCCATTTCCGCGCCTCTTCCTCTTCCTTCCGTCAGGCCAAGAGCAACTGCTCCAGCTTGGCCACGCTCATGCTTGCCAAAGGGTTTGACATCATTGAGGATAAGACCTCAATCATGCCCCTCCTTTTATATGTCTCCAGACCCCCAGTATAACTCCGACCGCACCCAATCGTCTCACCTATTCAATCCATGGACATGAGGCCTCAGGGGCTCGGCCTTAAATGGAGAGATACTGTTATGACTATATTCATTAACGCCCAGATCCCCGTCCGATCCCCTCAGATCCCCACGCATATGAAATCTATACTCCATTTGGAAACTGCTACGTCTCCATTTTCCTGTCCGATTGTCACCACCAATTCCGCCCATCCGTCTCCAGTTCCGATTGATGCATCAGCATCACCATAGGAACCCGGACATCCGTCCCCGTCGGACTCAGACATACTCATGTAAGGCCATCGGCCTTGGAGACCCATCACCGGAGTAATTATTATTAGATTTCGAATATGTATTTAAGTTGCCGACTGGGGACTCCATTCCCCAGTTCGAAGATCGAATCACACCTAGCTCCTAAGTCTGATCCTAACTCTGTAAGTCGTACTCCATCTCTGAAATCTTGGACACCGGTATTAGTGAGGGTGCAGCACATAAGCTGAAGCCAAGTCCATTCCGACCCCACGATGTGCTCCGACTCCGACCCAATCTCCAACCCCAATCGGACCTAGTGCGTAACACCAAGATGAAATGTGCCACAGGCTAGACATATTGACCAGACATATCTGTGTTTGCACTTAAAGGCTTCCAATAAGCCTCTTTGTCAGAATCTCTGCCAAACTCAGGTCAGCCCTCTATATACTTGAAAAAAAAAAACATGCTCATGGTGTGGCCTTCACCTTCACCTCTTGGGAAAAGTGCTTTCTCACAGTTAGAGACTGGTCACCACCATTCCAGGCAGTCTGGATCCCTCTCTGTAAATAGGCCAAAGAGAGTGCTTTCAGCCTGTGATTCACACAGGAGGGTGGGCAATAGCTCTTTAATGCTTACCCTCATCTCTAGACTAGGGTCTACTTCAAAGAATTTTTTCCCACATGGGGAAACAAGGTCTGCACCCACATGTCCAACCTGTAGCATTCCTGCATGTCCCTAGACCAGCAGGCTGTAGTCATGAGAGGCTCAAATGAGGTGAGTGGGTGCTGCATCCAAACATGCTTTTTTATCCCTTGTAAGGTACAGCAACAGTAGTAGCAAGATGATGGATTTACATCACATGCAAATCTAGGCAAGGTTTCTAGGCCTTCTACAGGAGGGCCTCTTGGTGCAGACTGAAGCATGTCCTGTTGGTGAAAATGTAGAAGAGAAAGTACGCTCACTTACTCTATATATATAGCACGCTTCTGTTAGTCAGCACATGTATAGTTTCTACAAGGGCCACATATAATACAGTTAGTTTTTACCTCTGACTGTCACATAAGTTGCTACTCAACAGGTTATGGGCCCCGTAGCCACATAATTATCACTCATAATGACCACCATGCAACTCGACTATATCATGACAACTGGAAATGGGTTCTCAACATTCCCAAAACTCAACTCGATGAACTTCTACTCATGGAAGAACAATATGATATGGAAATTGCCCTGCGTATCAAAGACGAGTGGAAGCAGCCCATAATGGGTAACCGTGATCCGGTGAAGGCCTGGAAAGCCTTGGAGGACACATACAGGGCAAGCATGGATGGCATCCGTGCAGTGCTGTTCACGCAGATAATGACCATGAAGTACATGGCGGACGCCGATCCAGATGCACCAGCTTAAAATGGAAGAGGTCCGGCAGAAGCTCACAGCAGCTGGGCAGAGCATACCTGATTCGCAGTTCCTTTCATACTTCTTAAATTCCTTACCCGCTGAGCTTGACCAATTCACTACTACAGTCAATCATGCTACAGAAACCGTCGTGAGTGTCACACAGAGGCTCAGACAAATGGAGCTCCGCCGTGAACTGCGCAGTGAAGACAGTTCAGGATTTCTAGCTAAAGGGAAAGGGAAAGCAGGGGGCGG
The DNA here is from genome assembly GCA_025174535.1 of Cantharellus purpuraceus. Taxonomy (NCBI): domain Eukaryota; kingdom Fungi; phylum Basidiomycota; class Agaricomycetes; order Cantharellales; family Hydnaceae; genus Cantharellus; species Cantharellus purpuraceus. The sequence goes on from JALBUN010000048.1 coordinate 581,492, forward strand.
AAAAGGCATGGATACAAAGAGAAAAGGGAAATGCCATAACTGCGGTGTAGCTGGGCACTGGGCGTGTGATTGCACAAAGCCAAGAAGAACGATGCAAATGCCAAAGCAGGCACACAAGCGCCAGTTGGACGCATGTTTACAGTGCTGAATGGAAAGGCAAGCGGAAGCAATGCCAATACCATGTACTACCTGGACTCAGGGGTGTCAGGTCACTACACACCATGCCAAGAGGATCTCCAAGACTACGCACCATTCAGTGTACCGCGCCAAATCACCACCGCAAAGGGTCAGGTGCAGGCGATGGGATCTGGAACTGTACGCTATGCGATCCAGCTGAAGGATGGCGGTGAGGCATTTGGTGAGCTGCACAATGTGTCCTGGGTACCTGACATCACGGTGAGATTGCTGTCTGTATGCCAGCTGACACAGAAGGGATATACTGTGGCGTTCAATCAGTCAAGCTGCAAGCTACGCGGACCGGGAGGAAACACTATTGACATACCAGTAATGGAGCAGGTCTACCCAGTGTGGCTGAGAGTCATGAAGCCACAGACTAATGGGACTGCAAACCTGGTATTCACCGAGTCTGACAACTCCCAACTAGCGAAGCGGCTGGATGGTGAGTGGTTACTGGCAGCCACGGCACCTGCTGAGATCACATGGATGGACCTACATCGGATGATGGGTCATCTAAATATGTGGGATTGCAAGAAACTCACCAAAGGTGCCGCCAAGAACATCAGGATCACAAATACTGCCGCTCCTATCCCCACACAGATGGATTGCCTAGCCTGCATAGAGGGGAAGCAGACATGCTTACCATTTCCCCCTGGAAGGCATCGTGTGGAGGGGCTACTCGACCTGGTTCATATGGACACTGTTGGTCCTATGGAAACTCAGTCATTTAGTTGATGACAAATCCCACATCTGCACAATGGAACCGATGGCCAGCTGTGACCAAGTGCTTGAGGTGTTCAAGGGCTGGAAGGCAAAGGTGGAGAATAGTTGTCAGCGCAAGATCCACACTGTCATGTGTGACAATGCGAAGGAGTTTGTGCAGGGAAGATTCAAGGCTTACCTTGACACAGAAGGCATACAGCTGTACACATCAGTTCCGCACTCACCACAAATGAATGGTGTTGCAGAGCAGATGAACCGGACGATCGTGGAGGGCAAAGCTGCCTAAGCGCTACTGGACACTGGCTTTCAGAATGATGGCGTACTTACAGAACAGGTCACTGACTCACACCAACGATGGGAAGACACCATATGAGGTTTTTTATGGTGAAGTGCCTGATATAGGTAACCTTTGACCGTTCGGATGTCAAGTTAGCGTGCATGCTACAAGGGAGAAGACGCAGAAATTAGACTCACGATCATGGAGAGGCTATATGGTGGGCTACAAGCCGTGGGATGGCAGTTACCTGGTCCTGGAACCCAAATTGGGTAAGGTACACAGAGCGCGCGACCTGATATTCCATGAAGTGTCCTTGGGACTGATAATCCCAGCACCAATCATTGATGCACAGGAGCCGGCTACAAGCAGGGAACTAGATGAGGCACTGAGTCAGCTATTGGTGCCGGCTGCACAGACCCAAAGTGAAAAGCTTACCATAAGAATTCCTGCACGACCCCAGCCAGTGCAGCGAATACGGACGCACTTGTGAGGATTACCCAGCTCATACAATGCAATCAGGCTGGATGCGCAGGCCACAGGCAGGCATTGCATTTGAGTTTGCGATGTCGGCAATGGCAGGGGAACCGCTGACAGACAACGTTGAATCAGTGGATGTACCAGTGCCAGATGATCCACTCACCATTGAGGAGGCACTTGCGGGCCCAAACGCACCCTACTGGAGGAAAGCGCTAGACAAGGAGCATCAGAACCTCACAAACCATGGGGTATATGAATGGGCACAGAGTGGGGATGCACCAGTGATGGACTCCAAGACAGTGTTGAAGACGAAGCGTGATACCGAAGGTGGGATCACGGGGTTCAAGGTGAGGTGTTGTGTGCAAGGATTCACACAGATCCCCAGTCTTCACTTTGACCCTGCACAGAGCCACGCAACGGTAATGCGGTTCGAGACACTGCAAATCATTCTGGCAGCAGCAGCAAGTCAGAATACAGCGATATGGCAGTTTGATGTTGCTTCTGCTTACCTGCACCGCCCACTCCGCGAGATCGTCTACATGAAGCCCCCACTGGGTTTTGAGCATCCGACGGACCCAATGCTGGTGTGGCGGCTATTGAAGCCGCTATATGGAACGGTCCAGGGGGGGCACTATTGGGAGGAAGAGAAGTCAGAATTCATGGGAAAGATTGGCTGGAAGAAGCTCACCTCGGATCCGAGCGCTTTCCGAAGGACATGGGAGGATGGCTCGTCCACTGTCATAGTCTTCTGGGTAGACAATGCAACCTGTGCAGGACCCAAGGATAAACTACTTGAGCTTGAATGTCAGTTTTCTGAACAGTATGGCATATCAAGCGAGGGGGAGCTTACCTGGACACTGGGCATTGCATTTAAACGTGATCACCCAAGTCAAATGATAGCGCTGTCGCAGACGTCATTTGTCGACGGTCTGCTGTGCAAGTTTTCGCTTGAAGATGCCACACCGCTGGCAACGCCGTTTGCTCCAGGAACCTACCTAACAGCTGAAATGTGCCCTCAGGATGACGTTGAATGCGAGAGAATGGCAGGCGTACCTTACAGGGAGCTGGTAGGCACGCTGTTATACATAATGGTGGCGACGCGACCAGACATTGCATATGCACTCAGCGTGCTATGCAAATATATGTCCAATCTGGGACAGGCACACTGGCAGGCCGCTAAGCGAGTCCTACATTACCTGAAGGGAACAATGGACGTACCTCTGAAGTTAGGAGGCAACCTCACGCTCTCTGCGTACTCGGATGCTGATTTTGGTGGCAACCAGGATGACAGAAAGTCAACTGGGGCCTACGTGTTCTTGATAGGAACCGGCGCTGTGTCGTGGTCAGCTAAGAAGCACAAGGTGACAGCATTGTCTACCTTGGAGGTGGAATACATGGCGATGTCGCAAGTGGCAAGGGAGGCAACCTGGATGCTTCAAATGCTGAAAGAACTGGGCGCGAACGTTCAATACATCAGGATCTTCGCAGACAATCAGGGGGCTATAGCACTCACCCTGAATCCAGTGTTCCACAACTGTTCCAAGCATATTGACATCCAGTACCACTACGTACGCGAGAAAGTCGCTGATGGCGAACTTCAGATCGAGTTTATTCCAACTACAGAAATGGTGGCGGATGTACTTACCAAGGGTCTACCGCTGGCACCGCACAGCGTGCATTGCGCTAAGCTTGGGTTGGCGATATATGATAATGAGCGAGGGGGAGTGTAGAAGAGAAAGTACGCTCACTTACTCTATATATATAGCACGCTTCTGTTAGTCAGCACATGTATAGTTTCTACAAGGGCCGTGTATAATACAGTTAGTTTTTACCTCCAACCGTCACATAAGTTGCTACTCAACAGAAAATAAACACCATCTCTTTGGCAGAATTCATAGAATAATGCCATTTTGGATCCACTATGAGACACCTTATGATGTGTTGATGCATGGCCAAACACTGCTTGGGGCATGAATGTCTTGTGACAGGAAAGGCAAATCAGAATGCCTAGAAGCTGATGGTGGATGAATCCCAGATGGTTTAGGATTTCCATGGACCTCAGATATAACTTTCCAGGTTTCAGAGAAACACATGGTTTGTAGCTCAATTCTGTCAAACCCACTTAAGCCATCCATCCTCTAAAGCCCCATCATGTTAATCACAGACCTGGCTTATCTATCTCCATTTCCATGCTTAAAGTAGTGGTTTCAGCCCGTTCTCCTTCATGCAGCTGAGTCTCAACCATCCCTTTCAACCTAATGCAACCCTTCAGCCTACCTAGAGTCAATCCCACCTGTTGTCAGATGTTCCAGATGACTGTTCTGCATGAGAGCCACCCCTCTGGAAATCCTTGGCTTGTTCATCTGATGTACCCTCAGTTCAAAGAGTTCTCTTGCAAAAAAAAAAAAAAAAAAACAACTCACCCTGAACCTTTGCCTTCTTGAGAGCAGCATCCTCACTCTCATCTAGAGGTCTTTTCAACAATTCATTCTCATGCTGTCTCAAGTGCAGTTACAGACCACTCTGTGTATGACAGCTGAAGAAACAAGAGCTGATAGAGCATTTGAGTATATCCTGATCACCTACATGCCCCACTGCAATAGACACTCCATTAACCATCATCTCTACTTGCACATAATGGTCATATCTGTGTCTCCTTAGCTTCTCTGGCTTGCTAAGCTTTGTCTGACAATCTGGGCAGACAAATTCACAGCTTGGATCATTCACAGAAGTCATGGTAGTATGTATAGAATGTGTTTCCGCCATCTCCTCATTAACCACTCTGATATATTCAGAATTTTAAGGCCTCATGAGGCTAAGCTGTGCTTAGTTGATGCCCTCAATATTCTGTCAACATATGTGAATGATGTGCCTCAAGCTGGCAGTTGTAGTTCACCGATCGCACCTTTTGTGTCACTGGATGCCACACAGGATATCCAATTGCTGAGCTATAGGGTAAGAGTATTATTATTAATGTTGAGTATTTATAGGCAACTTTATCACAGGGGAGTACAGAGCTGCTCAAATAGTAAACAAGGGGTGTTGTGGAGTGGGCCTTGAGGCCTTGAGTGATGAAAATCTCTCAAAAAAAGTGTCACATGTTATAAATCCTCTTGCATTCAAAGGGAACATGAAATCATATTGAGAAATCCCTGCATATTCAATCTCAGATCTGCTTGCCTTATGGGGAAGCTTCCCAAACCCTAGCAAATCCAATCTTCACATCTGCCATATTAGGAAGGATCACCAAACTCCAACCAATCCAACATGCAACTAATCCTCATCAATGGCAGCATCTCACCAGCACTACCACCCCAATAATAGTCAAGCCTCTGATTGTACATATTGGCTAAACCCAAGTAACCCATGATAAGGCCAAAGTGACTGCTCAATATATAGGGAGCATCTATAAATGTGTTGGATAGGGTGGCAATAGAATTCTAATTCCTGTCTTACACACACTTTTAGAGATTCTTCACATTTTCCAATTATGTCATTATCATTAGAGAATAGCATGCTCTTCACTCCTCACTCTGTTACTCTCCCTCACCTCCACAGCCTCATCAAAGTTGAGATCTGCAACACATCCTCCAACCTACTCACTATCTTACTCTGGGCATTGGATCCATTCAGAGGGCAAGGCATCCTTATAGACTCAGCATCCCCATGTGCCTCTTTCTTGACATTTACATCTGCACCCTACAAGTGTCAGAAAAAAAGACAAAAAGATAAGATCAATGAGAAGAGAACACACCATTCAATTGGGAGAGGTTATCAACAGTTGTGTCAACAATTATCAAGGCCATTCCATCTATGCCATTATCTGCCATGGTGGAATTTGAAGTGGCTATAGGATTGGAAGTGGAGGCTGGAGTGGAAGTGGCTATAGGATTGGAAGTGGAGGCTGGAGTGGAAGTGACTACAGGTGTAGGAGAGCCTGTAGGGGTAGGAGTGGGTGTGGGGATAGGAGTTGCTGCAGGATGAGAAGCAGCTAGAGAGTGGAGAGAAAGCAGGTGAAGGGTAATAGAGTGGGGGCCAAGAGAATGATAGGTAACAGGGTGACTGCCAGGTGGATGCACTATAAGGATCATCTGTAGAGCTGGAATAGGTGCTGGAATAGCATTGCATGGCCCATCTGCATTGCAGACCATGCTGCATGTTTGACTGGGTAACTCACATGGCTCACAGAGATGATGTGCATAGTTAATAGAAAAGCCATCCAAACAAATTGCCAGCTCACTGCTGAGTTTTAAATCACTTAATTCACCACTTCTGAATTTAAAAAAAACTGTTTCCCCATTAGGTAGCTATAGCTTCACTTAAAGTGCAAGCAAACCCCTAAGATCAGCGCATCCTTATCACATACTATCTTAGTCTAATTTGCACCCTACTTACACATACCACTGCAATACCCCCATTTCCCTGCTTACACCAGTAAGTTCATAGTCACTCACTGCAGAATAGATTTCTCACACTCCTTCCTAGCACCCACCTGAACCCACTAAGATGTCATCTCTCTATCACAATGCTGTCCCATCCATCACAGTCAGCCCCTCATATATCACCACACCCTAGAGAGATCATCTATTGTTTGGGCCATTCAGTCCCTGAAGGCTTAGTATAGACAGGATAGATTCCAGCTTCTGCCATGCCTGATCAGTCCAGAGATCCAGAGATACTGTCTGCCTCCATCTTGTCCAGCAGGATATATAAAAGGATGCATTGTAGGAGCACAACTTCATTACTGTGTCCAGAGTAGCAGTGGATTATGATGATGTTCCAGAACACCATCCCCTGGGAGTTTACAGAGCTTTCATGCATCACCTCATCTATCCTTTCATCATGTTCCTCTCACAACCCACACCTTCAGTGTTATTCTAGCTGTTGGATCTCTAGCTGCTGGACCTCTGGAGAGAAAGAAGGAGAGGGGAAGAATAGTGTTAAGGGGACAGGAGCATATGATGCTTGTTTGAAATGATGTCATTATATAATATTCTGATGTATATGAGATATACATCAGAATTACAATGATAAATAAAGCCAGGGAGTTACAATTTAGATATCTTAAAAGATTTCAGAGATTTAAAATTTTCATAAATATAAACATATATTCTATATTTTAATGAACTTTACAAGATTAAGATCTTGTTGTGGATGAACATAACTGTTTATATGAATATAACAGCAATGTATGTATTAATATAATTGGTATTATATAGGTTATTTAGATATACAAATATCAGGTGGGGATTAAAAATAGTTCAAATCATGTTACAAGTATTGTATAAGAAAAAATCAATGATATTTGGATGTTCTCTCAACAGAGTTGCCACCAGTAAATGGGGAAAAAAGAATTATTTTTGAGAATTATGCCAAAATATCAAAATATGTTTTTAATCTAGTATATTGTGTAAAATTTGAGGAAAATAGGCTGTATATACATATTTGATGTATTTCTGAACAAGCATCAATGAGGGAAGTCACATATCATGGTTGATAACATGTCTGTGTGTCTTGAATGCACTGTCTAGGCCACCCATGTCTGATAATAAGAATCATTGACAATACTGTATCACTGAGATTTTATCCTTTTTGATATGACTTATACTATTATACAATTTTTTTTATTTTCCTCTGGCCCTCTTGGATGGTCCTGCTATATCCTTACAGGTCCTGTCCTCACACAGCACCTGCATCAGGAGCAGCCCTGGGAGAATCAATATACAAATTCATCTGTATAGACAGCTATGAAGTGGCTTGCATCAGTATGTATACTGTCTCTTTAACCCCTTTGTAATCCACATACCACAGCAAAGCAACATATACTAATCACATGTACAGCACAAGACTTCCTAAAGACAATCAACATCTATCTGGCTAAACCAATCCAAAGGTAATTCCAATCCTCAAGTAGTTCTGCAAGGCTCTCCAACCCAATAGTCACATGTTTGTCATATATACCTTGTGCATGTTTCCAGAGTCTATCAACATCTGAGTGAACCTCTTGCACTCCATGTGAAGCTGTATCCAAGAGGATTAACCACTCAATCAATAGCTTGGAGAAGGGTGAAAGACTCTTAGACGCTTGTTCGGAATCATGTCAGTATACAATATTCTGATGTATAGGAGATATACATCAGGATTTCAATGATACATAAAGCCAGGGAGTTACAATTTGGATATCTTAAAAGATTTCGGATGTGTGAAATTTTCATAAATATAAACATATATTCTATATTTTAATAAACTTTAAAAGATGAGATATTTGGTTGAGATGAACATAATCATTTACATGGATATAATAGGAATGTCTGTATTAATATAATTGGTATTATATAGGGTATTTAGATATACAAATACCAGGTGGGGATTAAAGATAGTTCAAATTATGTTACAAGTATTGTATAAGAAAGAATCAATGATATTTGGATGTTCCTTCAAGAGAGTTGCCACCACTAAATGGGGAAAAAACAGTTATTTTTGAGAATTATGCCAAAATATCACAATATGTTTTAATCTAGTATATTGTGTAAAATTTGAGAATCACATTGAAATATGAAAATAAGTTTGAATTGAAGTGTATTGTATAAAATTTGAGGAAAATAGGTTGTATATACATATTTGTTGTATTTCTGAACAAGCGTCTTAGACAATCTAGCTGTGCTGTAAATGTTTTAAAAATAAACCTCTATGTTGCAGTAGACCCAAGCTTTCACTACACATCAGGTAATACCTTTCTCATGTGTTCTTGAGCTATAGCACTCAAAAGCAAAGATGTGTGTTATTTAGATAAGCCAAACCACAAACTCAGCAAAAAAACAAAATTGTAACACATAAAACACTCATATCTCCTCATAGAATAATCCAATCCATACCAATATTTCTAGGGACCTTCAGTGCATTCCAACACACCCCCTCAATGAACCATCCCTTCAATCCTACCAATCCCTAATCAATTTCTGAACTTCACATGCTTGGCACCCACCAGACTCTTGGTTAGCACATCAGCTACCATCTCATTTGTCAGCACAAACTGGAGTTTCACCAATCTCCTTTCCACCTTTTCCCTCAACCAGTGATACATAACATCAATGTGCTTCATCCTGGAGTGGTGTTCAGGGTTCTTGGATACCCCAATGGCAGTTGGCTGTCACAATAAAGCATGACTGGAGGAAGGTGGTAACCAAGTTCAGTTAGATGCTTGTTTGGAATCATGTCAGTATACAATATTCTGATGTATATCTCATATACATCAGAATTTCAATGATACATAAAGCCAGGGAGTTACAATTTGGATATCTTAAAAGATTTCGGATGTGTGAAATTTTCATAAATATAAACATATATTTCATATTTTAATAAACTTTAAAAGATAAGATATTTGGTTGAGATGAACATAATTATTTACATGGATATAATAGGAATGTCTATATTAATATAATTGGTATTATATAGGGTATTTAGATATACAAATACCAGGTGGGGATTAAAGATAGTTCAAATTATATTACAAGTATTGTATAAGAAAGAATCAATGATATTTGGATGTTCCCTCAAGAGAGTTGCCACCACTAAATGGGGAAAAAAAGAATTATTTTTGAGAATTATGCCAAAATATGAAAATAAGTTTTAATCTAGTATATTGTGTAAAATTTGAGAATCATGTTGAAATATGAAAATAAGTTTTAATCCAAGTGTGTTGTGTAAAATTTGAGGAAAATAGGTTGTATATACATATTTGTTGTATTTCTGAACAAGCATCTTAGCAACTGTTTCAACCACATGGCTTCATGTCCTGCAAAGTTAGCTGACATGTATTCAGCATCAGATGAGGATGTTGCCACTGTGGGTTACTATTTGCTGCTCCACCAATGAAGAAGGCATATCCAGTTGTTGACCATCTCCTGTCCTCATCCCCTGCATAGTTAGCATCGCAGTAGACCTGGAGCATGTTATTTGGAAGACCGGACTTCTAGGGGAGAGGGGAACAGAGGGGGAACAGAGGGGATAGAAGGAACAGGAGCACATAGGAGGCTCAGGAGGTTGAGGGGGATGTAGGAAAGCGAGGGGAAATGGTTAGGAGGGAAGAGGAGAAGCCCCTGTAAGCTCCACACACATCAGATCATTCTCCTATATTTCTTTTATATTTTATTTCGTCATTTCCCCCTATTGGCTCCACCCCCCATTTCGTTTTTATCACAAGTTTCTTTCCCATGTTTCAAATGACACAGAACTTTTATCACGAGTTATTAGCATGCATATCTTGTATAAAACATGCCTAGCTAGATATGCAATGGACTAGAGAATTTGCTCTCACCTGTTTTTGTTGACTGTGTATGAACTATTCATTTCTGGAATAACTCCAGAACGAACGCGTATTTCTACAACCTTTTGCATACTCTTCCAGAGTATTGCAACATATATTCGAATCCCAGTTTGCGAAGCCTAAGCTCCACTGGTTGATTTTCTATTAAGCATTTACTCTCATTTGAGTCATCTGCTTCTGCTCCCTGCTCAAATTGTCAAAATCTAGACGAATATCACACCAAATCCCATCAAACTTCATAGGAAGATACTACTCAAGTATATCTTTAATTCGACTACCCTACATCCAGTTCCCATCACTCCCTCTGTCTCTATTTGAAATCTACTCTCCACACACCCCCAGCAAGGCGAAATTATTTTTTCAACAGAGCATTGCCTGAGAGCCAGAGTCTGGAGGTCCATACATGTGTCATCCCCAGTTCAGCAGTCCCTTTGAGATATTTGAGCACATGCTGCACCACCTTCCAATGACCCAAACCAGGATTTGAGTTGAATTAGTAAAGTTCACCAACCGCATGTGAAATGTCCGGTCTGGTTCCAATTGCAAGGTAATTCAGGCTCCCAACGGCAGCAAGGTATGGAACACCTCTCATGGCCTCAGCATCCTCCTTTGACTATGGACAGAGATTCTTGGAGAGATGACAGCCTGGATCAAGAGTTGACACTGACTTGCAATTCTCCATGTTGAACCACTTCAAAACATCCAGTGCGTACTTGTGCTGATTAATGTGCAATGTCCTCTTTCTCCTGTCCCTGTGAATTTCCAGACCAACAATGTACCTGGCAGGTCCCATGTCCTTCATTTTGAAGTGTTGCAACAGCTCAAGCTTTACTTTGTCAAGATGGGTGCAACTGTTGCATGCTATAAGCTGATTGTCAACATAGACAGGGATGTAGACTTTGACGGGTCCTTGGATGTAGAGGTAAAGGCAGCTGTCTACCTTGGATCTGGTGAATCCCATGTTGGCTTGGTCCAGTTTGGCATGCCACCTGTTTCCCCCTGGTCTGGTTCCATAGATGGCCTTGTTTAGTCTCCCAACCTTGTCTCCTTGCCTGTACCCATCTGGAAGTTCCTCTTCAATATCCCCATTCAAATAGGCAGATTTAAAATCGACTTGGTCCAATTCCAGATCCTCAAGGGCAGCAAGGGCCAGGAGTACTCTGAGCATGTTGAATCTCACAACAGGGGCAAATGTTTCCATGAAGTCAATCCCTGCCTTTTGTGTGTATATTTTTGCAACCACTCTAGATCTGAAGCACTCAATGGATCCATCAGGGTTCTTCTTAAGTTTGAATACCCATTTGGAGCCCACAGCCTTCTTGCCTGCAGGGAGATCCACCACCATCCAAACATTGTTGTCCATGAGTGACTGATATTCTTCATCGCAGGACTCTCTCTACCATGATGCATCAACTCTAGACATGGCTTCCTGATAAGTGGATGGTTCAGAGCAGTCAGGAGTGTTGCTGAGGTTGACAAGTCCCTCAAGTGGATGTTGGACAGATAGTATGGCAGATTCAGCCTGTTCCACCCCCTCAGTTGGATCATCTCTCTCCTGTGACTCAGGTAGAGGATTCCTGTACTGGGCAGCATTTGGGACAAGCCACCATGGTTGGGGAGGGATGCAGATACGTGCTGAATGCCTTGGAGGAGGGTCAGGTGGTAGAGGTGGAGATGGGGATGGTGGAGGGGATGCTGTTGTTGAAATGCTCTGAAGGTCCCTAGAAAGATTGGTATGGATTGGATTATTCTATGAGGAGATATGAGTGTTTTATGTGTTACAATTTCACTTTTTTGCTGAGTTTGTATTTTGGCTTATCTAATAACACACATCTTCCCTTTTGAGCTCTACAGATTATGGGCCCTGGCCTCCAGCTCTAAACAGTTGCTCAAACACACTTATATCATCAAAATCCTCTCATTCCCATCCACCTTTTCCAACCCTCTCATTCCCCATTAAACAACAACTTCAACCTCAACCACACTTCCCTTTTGGACCCATTACATCCTCCCCTTCCCCCTCAGTTTCTCCCAGCAGTCATCTCTTCAGCTTCCAAAGAGTTTCAGCTTCCAGTGGTGAGAAAGGATTCCTCCTCATTCCCTAGTGTTACAAAGCCACACCCTGGCCTTAGTTCCTCAGTTGACTGAGGCCTCTTGTTAACCTTGGGTGCTGGAGTCTGTGGTCTGCAGACTCATAACAGTTCACCTGATTTGCAGTGAGGTTGTGCCATCTCATTCTGAGTCTTGTTGTCTCTGAAGTTGCTGGGAGGTGATTGTTGCCATTTGGACTATTTTCTCTATCCCTAGGACCCCTTGTATGGGAACTGGTTTTCCCTTAAAAAAGATCTTGTTTAAAGTCCCAAAACTGTACAATTTCGCTTCATGGCCTTAAAATATCAGCATATATGTGCTGCTTTCTCTTGATTCAGGGCCATTCAAATATTCTCTATTTTTTCATATTTTTTTTGGGAATTTTCCATGCAGAAATGAGTCTACAAACTTATTGTTCTGCTGGGCGAAGTTTTGGGACCCACATGGACCCACAAACCTTCGCAGATGTCAGCAGCCCCAAAGTCAGCCGGAGTCACCCAGACAACTGACTCATTTTCAATCACATGACTCATTTTAATCTCCAACTCAATCTGGTCACCACTGCCAGTAAATGCTCAATATCTTCACAACCACTGCACCTCTTGACTCCATTTTCAGTGGAGAGTTCAATAGAAGCTGTGCCTACCCATAGCTGTGCTAATCAGCCCGGGAAACGAAGTATTGACCGAGTTATTTGAGTAATGGTGACTCATGCAATGACTCCTGCCATGACTCATGCTATGACTCCTGTGATTACTCATACTATGACTCCTGCTCTGAGTCACACTATGACTCCATCCATGATTCATGCCATGAGTCAGAGCAAATCCAAGCAGCTCATTGGCTAGGAAACTTCCACCCCCTTCTCACATATTCCACTAGCTTCTAGTAGATTCCATCTATTAATAGGTAGAAGTTTCCAGTAGTATTAGTCAGCTCCTGTAAATACAATATAAAAGGAGCCCATTCTGCCTCTGAATAAATAACCATTTCTACCCCATCATTTGCACATCAGTGTGACTAGAGTGACATACAGTGTCATCCTCTATATCTCAGTAACTGTTGATTGTCCAGTTCAAGGGTCGCTTACAGTTGTGTAACTGTATTCGATTGCACTCGAAGTAGTGATTGTCCTGCTTTGGGCGTGAGTGTAGTATCTACCTTGCGTGACTACGAATCTACAGGGTGAGATTGTCTGTCGATAGTCCTGCCATTAGTGCTCTTGTTTAAGTTACTAGTGTGTACTGCCTTTGCAGAGCATTAGAATCTTGAACTTGTGTGAAGCAGTTGCTAGACTACTTCACACATCGCTGTTACCCGCTTCAGAGTGTCACTGGTTGGATGGTCGGATTCATCCACCTACTTCCTCTAGCCTCTAAGTGCATTCCCCTCTTTTTGGAATATCTGGACCCCTAAGCGTCCATGAACTCTAGACTCTGGAAGTCTTATTCATTCCCTACTGCTAAGAAATGTATTACCTTCCTGCGTATTGTCTGCATTGACCATTACAAGGGATTGTAACCAAAGTACAAACGTTAAATCGTTTCTGGAGTTGTGCTGCAGTAGGATTTGATATTCTTCTCAGCTGTTCATTCACGGAATTGTGGTGATTTAGAGTTTGCCCTAATACCATAATTTTACGGGTTCCAAAACACCCCTCTGGACGACTCAGGACCGTTTTGGACCCTCCTAGGACTATTAAATCTTGGATTTGGTGCTCTGCACTTAATTTTACCCTCCTGCACTTCCTGTGTGTGTATCCCCCCCATATCTTGTCTACATAGTGTTCACACCCTCTTTAACCATCTCACAACACTGCCAACCTATCCTATCACCTGTTCACCTGCAATCATCAAAAACTGCATTTGAACTTGTATACACTTATCCAAAATATACTCATATCTCACCCAATTTGTCTAGTCATACCTATCCCTTGCTGCACATATCTATAAACCATGTCTACAACCACCTCCAACAATGACACTCCCTCTCCTAAGTTCCCCATGCTCTCAGATTCAAATTATCATGACTGGGCATTCAACATGACTGCAAGGTTGCATTCAAAGGGCTTGTGGATGCTTGTCAATGGCAAGAAGAAGTGCCCCACTGAACCTGCAGCCATGGAGAAATGGGAAATGGATCAGGAGGTAGCAGCTAGACTCATTGCGTCAACCTTGGAACAAGGGCAGCAAGTTCATGTTCAGGGATTAGAGGATGATTTGGTGAAAATGTGGGAGGCTCTGCACAAGGTCCATGTTCAGAAGCAGGCAGGCACTCATTTCAATGCCTATGATGCACTCTTCAATATATGAAAGGCTCCTGATGAGATACTCCAGTCACTGATTGGTCATGTCAGCTCTGCCATGCAACTCTGCCAGAATCTTTGTCCATCTGATGGCTCATATACCCTGGCCAGACAGGATGAAGAACTGGTGATCATGACACTCATTAGAGCCCTTCCTGAAGAGTTTGACAGCTTCACATCTGTGTTACTGCTTCAAAAGGACATTAACAAGGCCAAAGTTATTGAAGCCTTCATCATGGAGGAGAACAACCGTCTGCATCATTCTGTTCAATCAGCCATGCTGTCCAACAAACCACCTGCTTCAACATCCTCTAAATGATGCAACTTCTGCAAACCATCCACTCACAACACTGATGTTTGCTTTGCTCTAGCCAATGCCAAGAAGGCAAATCTGGAGCACAGACAGACAGCTAAGCAAGAGAAGAAGCAGAAGCAGAAGGCAAAGCAGGCAGAAGAATCTACCTCCTCTGTTGTTGAAGTTGCAGGATTGGCATTTATCACTGCAAGCATTCCCTCTCCTCATCATGCACATCTTGTCTCTGATACCAGTTCCCTTTGGTGTACTGATTCAGGGGCTTCATTACATATGACTCCACATTGCCATTGGTTTAAGGAACTCAAACCTCATAGAGCTCCCATTGAATTGACAGACAATAGTGTTGTGTACTCTGAAGGGATTGGCATGGTGATGTTTTGCCCAAATGACCCAAACTTGAACCCTATACTGTTCAGCAATGTACTATACATTCCCAAACTTGCAAACAGCCTTCTCTCCATCCTCTTCTTGACCATGCACTGTTAGATTTGTGTGGAAATCATAGGAGCAGTTGTGAAATTCTACAAGTTGGGTAAACTGATATATACTGCAACAGTCAAGGAGAAACTGGCATACCTGGATGGCAACACTCTCTCTCACACTGCACACATTGCTGCATCTAAGTCACTGGATCTACAACTCTGGCACTGTTGCTTTGGGCACCTGGGGATTGATGCTGTCAAACAGCTGATCACGCAGAATATGGTGGAGGGGATGGACATCACATCAGACAATCCATTCCCCAAAATCTGTGAAGCTGAGGATGTGGTTAGGAAAGAGAATTGGTGCAATGAGTACTCTCCTCCTTTATCATCTCTCAGGGTTTTGATCTGTTTGCCAGTCTGATTCTCCACCAGTGCTTTGAACTGCTTGAATGCATCTAATGCCTGGTCCTTGGTCTTGATTAAGTACAGGCTCACAAAACAAGATTTGTCATCAATGAATGTGATCCAGTACCTAAATCTTTGTCTGGTGGGCACCTTCAATAGGCCATGAACATCAGAATGGATGAGTTGGAGGATGTCCATGGCCCTGAAAGAGGCTTTCTTGGGGAATGAATCACAGTGTTGTTTACCATGAATGCACACTTCACAGATTTTGGGGAATGGATTGTCTGATGTGATGTCCATCCCCTCCACCATATTCTGCATGATCAGCTGTTTGACAGCATCAATCCCCAGGTGCCCAAAAGCGATGGTGCCAGAGTTGTAGATCCAGTGACTTGGATGCAGCAATGTGTGCAGTGTGAGAGAGAGTGTTGCCATCCAGGTATGCCAGTCTCTCCTTGACTGTTACAGTGTTGAAAATTTCACCTTGCTGGGGGGGTGTGGAGAGTAGATTTCAAATAATGACAGAGGGAGTAATGGGAACTGGGTGTATGCATAGTCAAATTGAAGATATATCTTGGGAGTATCCTCGTACAAAGTTTGATGAGATTTGGTGTAGTCCTCGTCTAGATATTGACAATTTGAGCAGGGATCAGAAGCAGATGACTCGAACGAGAATAAATGCTTAATAGAAAATCAACCAGTGGAGCTTAGGCTTCGCAAACTGGGATTCGAATAGATGTTGCAATACTTTAGAAAGTATGCAAAGGCTTGAAGAAATTCAAGTTTGTTCTGGAGTTATTCCAGAAACGAGTAGTTCAGACACAGTCAACAAAAACAAGTGAGAGCAAATTCTCTAGTCCATTTCATATCTAGCTAAGCATGTTTTATACAAGATATGTGTCCTTAGAACATGTGATAAAAGTCCTGAATCATTTGAAACATGGGAAAGAAACTTGTGATAAAAACGAAATGGGAGTGGAGCCAATAGGGGAAAAATGATGAAATAAAATATAAAAGAAATATAGGAGAATAATCTGATGGGTGTGGAGCTTACAGGGGCTTCTCTTCTTCCCTCCTAACCATTTCCCCTTGCTTTCCTACCTCCCCCTCAACCTCCTGAGTCTCCTATGTGCTCCTGTTCCCCCTCTCTCCTAACCCCTTTCTCCCATAATCAACATGCAGTATATATCAGTTTACCCAACTTGTAGAATTTCACAACTGCTCCTATGATTTCCACACAAATCTAACAGTGCATGGTCAAGAAGAGGATGGAGAGAAGGCTGTTTGCAAGTTTGGGAATGTATAGTACATTGCTGAACAGTATAGGGTTCAAGTTTGGGTCATTTGGGCAAAACATCACCATGCCAATCCCTTCAGAGTACACAACACTATTGTCTGTCAATTCAATGGGAGCTCTATGAGGTTTGAGTTCCTTAAACCAATGGCAATGTGGAGTCATATGTAATGAAGCCCCTGAATCAGTACACCAAAGGGAACTGGTATCAGAGACAAGATGTGCATGATGAGGAGAGGGAATGCTTGCAGTGATAAATGCCAATCCTGCAACTTCAACAACAGAGGAGGTAGATTCTTCTGCCTGCTTTGCCTTCTGCTTCTGCTTCTTCTCTTGCTTAGCTGTCTGTCTGTGCTCCAGATTTGCCTTCTTGGCATTGGCTAGAGCAAAGCAAACATCAGTGTTGTGAGTGGATGGTTTGCAGAAGTTGCATCATTTAGAGGATGTTGAAGCAGGTGGTTTGTTGGACAGCATGTCAACATCTGGATATGCCTTCTTCATTGGTGGAGCAGCAGTCAGTTGGAGCAGCAAACGGCAACCCACAGTGGGAACATCCTCATCTGATGCTGAATACATGTCAGCTAACTTTGCAGGACGTGAAGCCATGTGGTTGAAACCCTTCCTCCAGTCATGCTTTATTGTGACAGCCAACCTGCCATTGGGGTATCCAAGAACCCTGAACACCACTCCAGGATGAAGCACATTGATGTTATGTATCACTGGTTGAGGGAAAAGGTGGAAAGGAGATTGGTGAAACTCCAGTTTGTGCTGACAAATGAGATGGTAGCTGATGTGCTAACCAAGAGTCTGGTGGGTGCCAAGCATGTGAAGTTCAGAGATTGATTAGAGACTGGTAGGATTGAAGGGATAGTTCATTGAGGGGGTGTGTTGGAATGCACTGAAGGTCCCTAGAAATATTGGTATGGATTGGATTATTCTATGTGTTACGCACTAGGTCCGATTGGGGGTTGGAGATTGGGTTGGAGGTTGGGTTGGAGTCAGAGAGGGAGTTGGGGTATGTCGTGGGGTCGGAACAGACTTGGCGTCAGCTTATGTGCTGCGCCCTCACTAATACTGGTGTCCGAGATTTTGGAGACGGAGTACAACTTAGAGAGTTAGGACTGGACTTAGGAACTAGGCATGATTCGATATTCAAACTGGGGAATGAAGTCTCCAGTCGGCAACTTAAATACATATTTGAAATCTAATAATAATTACTCTGGTGTTGGGTCTCTGAGGCCAACGGCCTTACATGAGTATGTCCAAGTCCGACGGGGACGGATGTCCGGGTTCCTATGGTGATGCTGATGCATCAATTGGAACTGGAGATGGATGGGCGATTCGGCAGTGACAATCGGACAGATAAATGGAGACGTGATGGTTTCCAAATGGAGTATAGATTTCATATGCATGGGGATCTGAGTGGATCAGACAGGGATCTGGGCATTAATGAATATAGTCATAACACTATGAGGAGATATGAGTGTTTTATGTGTTACAATTTTGCTTTTTTACTGAGTTTGTATTTTGGCTTATGTATGGGAACCACCTTTTCCCTATCAAGTTCTATTTATGCAGCACCAATGTGCTCTATTTCACTTTTCCATTCCTAAATATCAGCATATACATGGTGCTTGTGCTTGGAATGGACTTATTCTGCAGTGCTACAGTTGTGGACCCATATGCACCCACAAACTTTCACACAGTCAGCACTCCACCCTTGGAGGCATTTGGCCTGAATTCAAGCTCAGATGTCTCTGATCAATAAATAATCTGTAACTTGACAACCACAGCCTCTCAGGGCACATTTTTCCATGGAGATCATGACCTGAGATGTGGCTATCCATGGCTGTGCAAACCAGTGCAGAAAACAGGGTGGATACCCTTCTTTTTGCCTGATCAGTGCCTAGTTCAGGGATCAGAGCAGGTGATGGGTGATCAGATCAGGTAATTGGCTTGGAATATTCTACCCCTTTCTTCCACCTTCCACTACCTTCCAGTGGTTTTCATCTATTAATAGGTAGAATATTCCATTAGTCAGCCCCTGTAAATACAATATATAAGGAGGCCATTTTGCCTCTAAAATAACAACATATTCTACCACTTCTACCCATCTTCTGCACACCAGTGTGACTAGAGTGACATACACTGTCATTCTCTATCTCAGTAACTGTTGATTACCAGTTCAAGGATCTTTTACAGTTGTGTAACTGTACTTGATTGCACTCAAAGTAGTGATATTCCTGCTTTGGGTGTGAGTGTCGTATCTGCCTCACGTGACTACAAATCTACAGGGTGAGATTGTCTGTCAATAGTCCTGCCATTAGTGCTCTTGTTTAAGTAACTAGTGTGTACTGCCTTTGCAGAACCATGTGAAGCAGTTGCTAGACTACTTCACACATTGCTGTTACCCACTTCAGAGTGTCACTGGTTGAATGGTTGGATTCATCCACCTACTTCCTTTAGCCTCTAAGTGCATTCCCCTCATTTTGGAATATCTGGACCCCTAAGTGTCCATGAACTCTAGACTCTGGATTCATTCCCTGTAGGTTCCAAAACAGAAATGGGTGTACTGAAAATATTTCCAGGAGCAGACATCTGCTGCAAAACTGAATTTCCACCAACAGCTGTTGGTGGAAACCCAGCAAAAATATGTGGTTTTTGTCACTACCTTACCCACAGAAAATTTATCTGGGAATTTTGGTTGGTCAAAATACTGTGGGTTTCCCTGGGCTTTCTTCCTGCAGTATTGCCCTACATTGCCATCTTCAAGCCAGACTCACTTGCAGGTGGATACATCAAATTATTACTCCACTTCTAAGCTAATTTGGTAGTACACCTTTACATTGGTGAAACATTCACTTGACTCTGCGGATATCCCACTAAATTTGCTGTTGGGTTTCGCATAATTTAGGTAAGCCTGCCTCCACAGTGAATGAGCCCTTAGATCGCATGCCACCAGTGCCACCACCGTTGACTCGCAGCGATCACTGTGCTTGTATATATAGATTATGCATTCACCATCTAGTAGTACATAAAAATACACGCCATAGGCCTCACTCCTTTACTCTTCCATCGCGTCCTCCTCGCTAGACCCGCCACTATCTTCGTCACTATCGTCCCCTTTAGCAACATCGAGAGTACCCAAGTCGATGTCGTGGTCTGCTCCATTGTACGAGTCACAAATGACGTACAGCTTGACCCGACGTCTGCCTTCTGGCAATGTGAACTCGAGTCTCACATTCAGTTCTCGCTTGACTGTGACCCGCTTGATGGTCAAAAGCTGTCGGTTGTTTGGGTCTGTGACATCCCCAACCACCAACCACCAATTGGCCATCTTTTTCGTAGGATAGAATGGCGCTACTACTGTCTGGTCGTCCGCGTCATCTTCATCCGCATCCCTGCTCAAGGACACTTGCAGAGTGACTGGTGTTGACGTTATGTAATCGCCTTTTTCTATTTGCTGGCTCACGTCGAGAGTGGGGTACGCATTGACAAAGGTTGCTACGTCACGCCTACCAGGCATCAGTTGATTCATTTTGAGGGAAAAGCCCAACCAAGACTCACATCTGGCGAGTATCCATCTGCAGGAGATCATTGCGCTTGTCATCCTCCATTTCCATCAAATCGTACACAGACTCGACTCTTGCTGCGTTACAGCGTTTAATAACCTGCAGCGTTGCGCATCAAACTATGCAGAATAAAAGGACTTTACCACTTACCTCTGGCTCAAAATGAGGAATTTGTTTGAGAGGTGAATCAGTCTCCCACATGGCTTGCACACACATCTGAGACAAGTCCATTGCTCCCAATGCATTCAGCCATGCGTTAGAAGACATGACGTCGACACAAGCAGACAGTAAGTTTAGGACCTTGCCAAGCACCAATGCCTGATCTGAAGCTAGGTCAGGCGGCAACTGAAGACGAGAGAAGTGAGCTTGTAAGAGAAGGAATGTCTTGAAAGAAGGATCATCATAATTGACGCGGTCAGGAAGTTTGACGGGCACGCGGTCATATATTCGTTTCAGTAAGACGTCTTCATGACGTCGAATGGGCACCGTTTCGAATTCGGCTGAAAACGAAACAATCTCGAGCAAGCCCTTTAGTTTTGTCGTCTTTTTAAGTGAAGTAGTATAGATATCGACCGTAACATCTACAAATATATTGTCAGTCACCAGTTTGTCGCGAGGGCTTGTAACACTCACAGGAGATGTTATAGTAAGCCGCAACCATACCGATATTTGATGGCGATACGTCCATCTCGTCCTCTATATTTTCAGGTCATCAGACTACGATAGATGACACCAACAGATCTGTCGCACCAATTTCGATACAATTAGCCGTTACGAGGTCGGTCAATGTAGTCTCCACAAGTTCCGACAAGTGATCAGACAAGTGTTGATGACTAACATTACTCAAGTTGTAATAATTGGGGTTTTGAGTCATTCGACGATAGAAGTATGTCCATGTCAGAATGTCCTGGTCAATCCACGTCAGTACCGTCTACGATGGGAATGAATGATTTACCATTGCATCTTGTTTATTCTCGATGGTCTTGACAGCGATTTCGGCAAGGAAATAGTCATGCAGCAAGTGTGTAGGGAGATGTGACTCGATGGGAAGACCTTCGTTCAAGAACTTCTTGTAGAAATCCTTGCGTGTTTGCTGGCACATAAGGATACATCGACTTTTTTCGTCCACTGTTGGTCTGCATGCCCGACCCATCATCTGAAGGACGTCGGTGATAGGGTAATCGACATATCGATGTTCCTTGCCCTCGAAGAATTGAACACCGAGTATAATGACCATGTAGCTGGCAACGGGTAAACTCCAGGCTGTTTCCTGTAGCGGTAATGAGTAAGCGCCATGCACAAAGAAAACAATTCTTACCCTAGATGCAACCAGAAGTTGGATGGCGCCTGATTCGAAAAGGCGTTCGACGATGCGCTTGTCCTGCTTGTTCATCGCTTCGTGATAATAACCGACACCATGCATCAAAGTCTCTACGAGACTAGCATCTGAGACGTGATCAAGATGAGGTTGTAGATCAGCCTCCTCGATGTTCAAAAACCGGTTCTCATCGCCATCAGCGAGACAGTGAAGGAGGATATCTGAGACAGACGATCGGCATTGGCGCCGTGACGGCACGAATATAATCACCGGCTTGGTAGCAGAATACTCAGTTATTGCGAGATAAGCTGGCTTTGACATAGCAATCATGAGTGATGGGAAGTGGGGAATGTTAAAACTTTGCAGGTGGATGTCCATGTCGAGCGGACGAGCACTGAAAGATGACTTAGCGAAACACCGCAAGCAATCTAGCTACACTGGACATACCTTGGAGGAAAATTGAAGATATCATGACTTCGAACGCCCATCCACTCTCCCAAATCACGCGCATTGGCTAGAGAGACCCCACACGCCACGACCCGCGTCTTCACCTCAGTTTGTGCGGAGACGTAGCGAGTACGCGAGATAACCACTTCGTATGTAGGACCGACCTCACCACCAACAAGCTGCACCTCATCCGCAATCAATAACCCGATGTTCTGCACGTTCTTCAATTGCTTCCAACGTCTGGATAGAAGATCCCACTGTAAACACTGTCAAAACTCAGAGACAACGTGAAAGAGTCGCAGGACTTGCCTGGGTAGGGGTGCACACAATGACGTCGCTTCTCTCCAAGAGCCGAAGATCAGCGCTGCGGTCCCCAGTCAAACTCACGATCTCCTTGCCACCCTGGAGTCGGCTGAACTTTCTTTGCCACTCAACTACCCGTTGATCAACCATTTCTTGATATGGCTCGACGCATACGGCTCGTGGGGGATCCCTCCTACTCCAAAGGCGAAGAAGCGCGAACTCAGCACAGATGGTCTTCCCGCTACCAGTAGGTGCGCCAATAAAAACATTCTCGTCTTGAGTGTATAATGCCTGGAAGACCTGTGTTTGGATCTTGTTGAATGTTTTGATTGTAGACGAATATATCTCCTCAAACTCCTTGTTGTGTAATGCTGAAAGAGGGAGAGGTTGTAGTTCAAGAAGGGCAGTGGGTGATGGAAATTTTTCTGGGAGAATGAGATGTTTAAAAGAAATGGGCAGGCGCGTTTCCGAATGCAACCACCGGTCGGAGATGACGGACACATAATAGTTGGGTGGAACGGGCTCAAACATGGGGACGCTAAGAGTGACATTGTGCTCATTTTCCTTGCTTTCGGCATAGCGTTGCCTGAGGACAAACTGGTCGTGGAAGAGGATTATTTCCCCGTCCACGTCCTCGACTAGAATCCAGAATGATTCGGCAGCGCCATGCACTTTTTCGTCCCACCGGAAATCAGGCGTGATCGTAAGATCAATGCGAAGAAGTGACCGTGTGATCGGTTGAACTTGAGCCTGGATACTGAGAAGGGATATCGATACAAATGATGTGTGAAGAGTGGGAACCACATACTCTAGTTTAGGGAAATTGTGCACTAGCCGATGAACGAGTTTGCCCGCGTTTTGTATACCAATCAGTTCACCAAGTTCTGGGGGCGTCTATGCCAAGTGCGAGGTTATGTCATGGTAGGCAACATTACCAGCCGACTCACCAGATCGAAATAGCGATACCAGGGCTATTACACGCTGTCAGTGGAATATCAGAAAAGGCTTGAATGAGTTCTCACAAATTGTTTTCCCTCTGCTTTGCGAATCACATCTGCGGGGACGCCGCGGAATTGTCGTAGTGGCGTATTTGATGCCCATCTACAAGAGATTGTAAATTACCGCCATCATAATCGGACTAGGCCACGGCTTACAGTCGTTTATCCACCATTTTACATAAATCAAGTGCTGCGCGAGTGGGGATAGACCAGCCACGCTTCAGGCAGATTTCGAACATTGCACGCAAGATGCTAAGTGGCAAGATGAGGTTATGCTTACTTTGGCTGAATGCAAGCGTACCGGCCAGCAGATTGTTGAACAAAGACCATGTCAGCCACGAGAGCAAAGCCTGGCTCATGTGTAAGTATCCGACTCAGTTTGAAGTTGGAAGTCACCATTACATACCGTCGAGTTTTAGCTGGGAGATATATGCCTGAAGTAGCACATTAATCTTCGCAGCCGGCTCGTCCACTGGCTCTTTAACAGGAATGGGGACTTTCTCTAGCAGCTTCCCAAGCTCCACTTTTTCCTTTTGACCAAACAATACATTAGCCTCCTAATGAAGACCAGGCTTAAGAAACATACATCTTGCCGAACAGGGATAAGCTTGAACTCATTTGACAACGCAAACACTCTGAATAATTCAAGAGTCGACATGGTGGGCCGCAGGTGTTGATTGTATGTCGACATCGAATTATAAGTGACGTAGTAATGTGACGCAATTCGACCAAGTTCTGTGGACTGGAACTTCCCTGAATGACGTTCGTACTTGAGAAGATTGCACTTTTCCAAAAGAACAGCGGCAGAGTGCGCGATATCTGCTCGCTTCTGCACTAATAGTGGGTCATCGTCTTGGTAATCGACGGTGACACTGTATAAGGCAGGCGAACGCAACATGCGAATGTAACTGAAAAACCATTTAATGGACTATGCATTGCCGGTGCCAGTGGAAATGAACAACGCACAGATAAGTATACCCTAGCCACTGCACCGCTTCATCCCGATTACGAATTGTTCCAAGAACAATTTCAGCATTTAAGTTGTCGGCGAGCTTGGAAACAAACTGAGATTCGATAGGCAGCTGCTGATTGAGCAAGCTGAGATAATACTGTAACTCCGAGTGGTTTGTAATAATGATTCCTTCCCCATACGTGTCGAACTGAGGTCGTCCGGCTCGTCCCAGCATTTGTAGAACGTCTTGGGATGAAAGCTCGACCCACCGCCCCTTCTCTGGGTTATATATCTGCGTCCCTTTAATGATGACCGTGTGCGCAGGAAGATTCACGCCCCAAGCGAGAGTAGCTGTACACACGAGGACTTGCACATGTCCGGCCATGAAGAGATCCTCAACAAGTGTCCTGTCCTCGCGTGTCATGCCAGCATGATGAATGGCGAATCCAAACGGTAGAAGATCGCGCAAATGGGGATCCCTGGCCTCCTCTACCTCGGTTGCGAGAATCTCGCGCGTGGCAGAGTCGGGCTTGACAAACTGGGTGATAGTCGACTTTTCTACTGCCATGTCGCGGATGAATCGCGCGGTCTTAGCAGTCTCTTTGCGAGAGTGGACAAAGACGAGTGTTTGATTTTTGCCGGCCTGGTCAAGCACCTTTTCATAACACACCTCGTTCATGACTTGATAGCGCTTGATTGCTTTCTTCTCCGTGACTCCGATGAACTCCTGTTGAAGTCCACATGGGCGGAAGGATGCATCAAAGTAGAATAGGCCTTTATTCTCGTCCACTCGGAGAAATTTGGCAACGTCTTGGTAGTTTGGCAAGGTCGCAGAAAGACCAATCAAACGCACATATTCCTGTGTTTGTTCCATCCGCCTAATAGTTCTCGCCACAAGACTTTCAAGGACGGGTCCACGTTCATCATGCAACAAGTGAATCTCGTCGATGATAATAAGCCGCACTAGATTAGTGTAGCTGGTGTCAGTGCTCTTACGTGTAATCACGTCCCATTTCTCTGGAGTGGTGACAATAATCTGTGTTTCCGCTATTTGCTGCTTGGTGAGCTGATGGTCACCCGTAAGCTCTCCAACTTTAACACCGTAAGAGGCGAGTCGGGAAGCAAAGTTTCCGACCATCTCTTGTACCAAAGCTTTCATTGGTGCGACGTAGATGATTTTGAGAGATTCCAGATCAAATACACCGGTGGTTGCATCGCGTACTTTGCCGAGTTCATTGAGAATTGTCAACATTGCAACATTTGTCTGTTAGCATAGTGAGTGATGAATTTTCGACGAAGAGAGACTCTAGCACCTTGCCTGCACCGGTAGGCGCACAGAGTAAAATCGGTTCGTCGGTGCCAAATGCGATCGGGTACAGCTTGCTCTGGATCCTATTTAACGTTTTATTACTTCCAAATGCTTCCCTCGTCCAAGCCGGTAGATCTTCGATCGACACAAGCTCTCCAGGACCAACAGGCTTCGGCTTGGGGGCCGGAACATGGATCTCCTCGTACCCTTTTTTGGAACGTTTGAAGGACCCGTCAGGCAGCTTGCACTTCTTGTTGGACATCAGATGGCCACCTTGGCTGAAAGCCATGCCCTCAAGATCAAGCACTTTCCTGGGCGCCGGGGC
Source organism: Cantharellus purpuraceus (assembly GCA_025174535.1). Lineage (NCBI taxonomy): Eukaryota > Fungi > Basidiomycota > Agaricomycetes > Cantharellales > Hydnaceae > Cantharellus > Cantharellus purpuraceus. The sequence continues at coordinate 607,532 of JALBUN010000048.1, forward strand.
TGAACCAGGAGCCAGTGTGCCAGTTGAGGGAACGTTTTCAAGTTTTTTGATATCAACGTCCATTGCATCCTCGTCCCCTCGCCCCGACGCCTTTGCGCGTCTATCTCCTGCAAGCTCCTTCAAAATCCAACCAACATTCTTCTCCCGCATCGCGACCTCCACATTAACGCGTTCATCGCGATCCGACCGAGCAAGCTTGGTACACCACACAACAACATCCCTATTCTTAGTTAGCATACTCACAACCTGGTGCCAACTGTAGTCAAAGAGCTCCATGAGGGCATTTTCACAATCACGAAGATTGGACTCGGAGCCAAGGATGTTCAGTGCAGACGTGGTCTTGTCCGTAGCTGTAACAGGGTCGGGGTACACTTCAGCGATCTGACGTTGTAGCCAGAAGCCGTCAATTTCATGGGGTGAAATACGATCGGTAGCAGACTTAGCCGATTTGGTTGTGTGAGAAGATGAACCGACCCCGAAGACAATTGCATCACCATCATCTTCGTCCGCGACTCTTTCGGCGCCATCATCCTCGTCTCGAGCTTCTTCCTCGTCTGATGCCTCACGAATCTCATAGCCCTCTTCCTCGTCCTCGTCATCCTCCTCTTCATCTTCAAAAACAACTGCAACGCCTACTCCATCGTCTATCTCGGCGTCCTTGCGTTCGATGTCGGGGTCCACGTCAGCTTTGTCTTCGGCACCATAGTCGGTTACCTTCTTTGAAAGATTGATAAACTGAGAGAAGATTTCGTTGGAAATTGGTCCAATAACACTCTCAACATCCTTCTTTTTGTCAAAATCCTTCAATCCCTCAGTTTTCAACGTTTCGAGTACAGCGTCAGCTGCACTCCGAACTATGTCCTGAGTCTGGTCGCCTAAAGCCTGATGGACACCCAACAAGATGAGCTCATAAACCTCCCTGGTTTCCGCAGTTCGAGGACGATATGCCAATCCCTCAACGTGTTGAGTAGCCTCAATAATATCCGTGTAACCAAAGTTGGTAGACTCAGTGGGCCTGCGCTTAGCAGGTCTGTCTCCTGCAGCGTCTGCTCGATCCGATTTCTTTTTCTTCTTCTCGAGATCCTTTGGCACCTGCCTCTGGACGCGGGAGCCCATATCCTTGGGGTCAATACGACCAACAAGAGATTCAGGCGCGCCATCTGGCTCCTTGTCCCTTCGAGGAAGAGCAGACCTATCTGCGGTCAAGACGAGGGAGGATATGGCACCATAATTGTAGCCTGACAAGTCGGGCTTTCGACCAGCTCCAGACATGACTGACTCGGAAGTTGTGGCGAGCAAGAGGAAATGTATGCTGACTTTGAAATTGCATGGTTGGCGATATAATCATTACATTCACGTACTTACTTCCTATATGGTAGTCACTTCTGGAAGTAGTTCTAGGACGTATCATCTTCAGCCTCAAAGCAAGCAATAATCCAGTAAGTGAGGATTGCATTTATGTGGTTCACGCGATCCGAATCTCGAGAGTCGTACCCATTAATTTCGAAGACGGTCTGGTCTTTTGGTGATTCAGCGTTCAATGCATGTTATGTACGAAACTCTATACGAATTATCAACGTCGGTCAAGATGAAGTTGTCGTGAATTAGTTCTGCTTTTTACTGGCCTCATTCTTGCACCTCGACATAATTCGCTAAAACAAATATTGACATCTTGTAGGGGTACACATGGATGCATTGAGCTCACCTGGGAACAATCCAACAGATCCATCTGGAGCGGTCCCTTGCCACCAGTCATCTGATGCAGCCTCGATATGTTTGATAGTGTCTCCCTCACGAAAGGAGATCTCGTTATCTTCGCCTGCATCGTAGCTGGATCATAAAAAGAGGTATATGTATTCTAGCTTCCGAGATGCAGTGATGGTTACGTACTCGTACAGCGCAATGGCGATGGTACCTTCGTCGGCGACTGGCTCGGGTTCGGGCTCTGGCGCTGGCGGCTCAGCAAGAACTACTGGAGCTGGAGGTGGCGGAGGCGGCGGCGGCTTTATCGTGCAGAGACAACAATAAATCGTCAAATCCAGACAAATGGACGAGTAAGGATGCTGACCGGTGGTGGCGGGGGTGCGGCTGCTTCCGCCTCTGTCTCCTCGTCGGGTCGTTCCACGACTTCAACGTAATTCGCTGCCAACATACGATATGTATTTCTCAAAGAATGCATTTCGATAGTAAGCGTACCTGGGAATAGTCCAGATTTGACACCACCATTTCCAACACCATGCCACCAACCTGCCATCCAAATAGAGTCAACCCACCATGAACGGAGACAGGTAAGGGCACAGCACACCATCATCGAGCTGCTCAATTTGTTCGATAACCTCTCCTTCGACCAAATCCATCTCGTTGTCTTCAGTGGCCTCGTAGGGAAACTGAACAACGGCCAAGATTCCTCGACCCTCGACCTTCGAGTTTTCCGCAGAGGGCTAGTTAACAACCAGCCTAAGGTCAGTGAATACGGCGTTAGTATGCATGGAGGCCGACCTCTTCTTCCGTTGGGTCGGGTACTGGCGCCACATCTTGTTGTAGCGAAGCAGGCGTTGCCATAGGCTGGAAAGATTTGTCGCATGAACATGATCATACTCGTACACAACGAGAAAAACTGACCTCAGATTGCAAGTCCTGCTCTGGCTCCGGTTCTGGCTGCGCAGCAACAACAGGCGGTGGAGGTGGAGGAGGTGGCGGCGGCGGCGGGACCGCAATGGATTCATTTTGAGACCCTACATCCTTCTTTTTGTCACTCCATCGCTTCTCTTCTTCCTCGGCAGCCTTGCCTGCAGCAGCAAACCCAACGGATGAAACACTGACCGAAGATGCAGCTGCGACACTGGCAGCCTTAGACTTCGCCTCCTCCTCTGCCTGCTGCTTCTTCACAAGAGCCTGACGCTCAGACCATGTCAACTTTTTGCCAATAGAGGACGGTCCTCGTGATGCAGGTGCATCAGCGGCAGCTGCTTGTTGACGAGCTTCGAAAGGATTAACGAGTTTCTTAGGAACCGGCAAGGAGACCGGAGTATAAGCAGTTCCCTGGGTTGTTAATTTGAGCACCCGAATGCTACAAACCCATCCGAATACTCACTACAGGACCAATACGATCCTCCTCAGCAGGCTTCGTAGAGGATGGTGTGGGTCTTGCAGACTGCGAGGAGGTGGATATGACCTGTAAAGCGATGTTGAACTAGAAAGGACGAATATGTCACTGAAACAAACTGAAGGGCGCACGCCAGCGGGAGGAACAGGGCGTGGAACTGCTGGTGCAGGAGGGGGTGCAGGAGCTGAATCACCGTCATCCCATGATGGAGTAGTACTTTTTATGGGCTGTGAAGCGGGAGGAGGTGCAGGCGTCGATTGAAAGGAAGCTAACTCATTTCGTGCGGGCGTATATGAAGCACCCTATGCATAAAATCGAATATGAATAGCTGGCTTCGCAGCTGAACCACTCACCACTCTACCAACAACGCCCTTTGATGCTCCTTCTCGTAAAGCACCAATGTCAACTTTACCAACCGGTATATAATTCGTGCCAACGGGCGCAATGGGCTCTGCTCTACGAGGAGGCTCGTTGTGTACCGAATACTTAGAACCAGAAGCATCCCTTACACGTTTCATTATGAGCGCAGGTGATACGTCTGACTGGAGAACAATAGTCAGCAGTATCGGAGAAGCTCTTCTTGAAACACACCTCATTGCGCGCGTTGACAACAACATGTGTGCCTTTGAAAAAGCGAGCCACCGCGCTTGAATGGGTGTCTGTGCGGAGCGGTTGAATAAGAATGATCAAGTTGCCCGCCAACGTACGAAACAAGCCCTTCTTCGCCTCTGGCACTCCATCCCCACACCAATTTATTTGGACATACTTAGATAATTGGGTCTAAATTTTAAGGAAAATTGTCAGCTTGGTTTGAACGGGCGGCAGAACAAGGAACTCACATTGGGATCTTTGACGTGCACAAAAGCGTACTGCATTCTAAGACAAATTCAAGGACTAATACGATTTCACTAAATGCTAATGATGTACCTGCCATCCGAAAACTCTTCTACGAGTTCTTCTAATCCACCGGAACCTTGGCGTTGAACCTTAGAATTGGTATTAGTGATTGCCTCAATCCCATGCGAGAGGTCGCACCCTTAGGTCGTTCGAACCCTTCTCATAAGTTAACAACATCCAATCTGACTCTATGCCATCCAACACACATTGGTAGGCTGTTGAGATATCTTTCGAGGATAAGTTGACTTGCAGCGACATGACGGTGAGAGTCCTGAAGTCCGTACACGTAATTCGCACGGTCGTGGTGACACGTCTGCCAATGATCTTTCCCTGATTCCCGGACCCCGCCCGGCTTAAAGCTGTTTGCAACTGAACAGTGTCTAACCTAACAAAATGGTCTCTCAACTACCTCTCCTAGTCATGGCTCTTGCCTTTGTCGCTTTTCCATCCTTTGTGGGCGGAGCGCTCTTCCCTGCCACGTCAAATGTCAAACACGTCGACACCAAGGCCTTTCGTCAGGCTCTCAAGGAGGATGTGAGTATAGTCAACCCCTACTAGTTTTCAATGGTTTACATCTTCCATTAGCGCACATTTATTGCTGCATTCGTAGCACCATGGTGTGGAGTAAACTAGTTCTGCTTCGTAACCACATAACTACCTGTTGAGACAGTTCCCCGACAGCACTGCCAAAAGTTGGCTCCAGAGCTTATCCGCGCAGCAGATGGCCTGCACCCCCTTGTTCCAGTTTACGCAGTCGATTGTGATAATGCACAAAACAAACCTTTGTGTGCTGAACAGGTTCGTGTTAATCTTGGAGTTCTATGGGCTTGCTCACATGGGCTCTAGGATGTGAAAGGATTCCCTACAATCAAGGTAGCATTTTGTTGTTCCCTTTATCCCCCTTAGCTAATTCAATGTTCAGCTTTTCCCGCGAGGCAAGCAGGCCCCTCCCCTCGAGTTTGACGGTACCCGCACCGCAAGCAGTTTATTCTACTGGGCATCTCAAGCTGTTCCTCACAAACTTAAACGCACTCAAACTGCCAAAGGTGTTGCTGAGATTGTGGCACAGGTTTGTCGTATCAATTTTATTCAACTCACCGCATCTCATATCCATCAGAACCATGGCAAGCCGAAAGCCGTCCTAATGAACAAGTCCAACAAGATTCCACTTCTCTGGAGAGTTCTGAGCAACAAGTACGGCAGCGATATTGTCTTTGTCAACTGTCGTGATCGGAAAGGCAAAGAATCTGTGGCGATGGGATTTGAAGCTGGACCACAATCGCAGGCTAAAGTTCTCATATACAGTCATAAAGGCAAGGAGCCGGTCCTCTATGAAGGTTCGTCCGTCATTGTCGAGTGTTGAAATATGTCACGCATCGTGGTTTAGGGATCCTAAAGTTGGCCGCTCTGTCTGAGTTCTTCGACCAGGTTATCGACGGATCCGTTGATATTAGCCGTGCGAATCTCAATGCTAAGGAAGAGGTACTAAAGGTTCCCGAGTCCGAACGCAAGAACCTAGACGACGAAACACGTATTGGTGATGCTGGCTATGCTGGCTTCAATCCTCATGAAAATCTGGACATGGAAGAACTCATGAGGCACGGAATAAAGAACCCTCATGCAGCTGATCACCCAGGCGCTGCCAACCCACACGCCGCCAATCCACATGCAAGCGGGAACGCAGGGACCAAGGCTGAAAGTGAATCCGTAACCAAGAAATCCACTGCCACACCCTCGCTGTCTGAGGCAAAGTCTAAATCATCTGAGCTTCCATCATCCGTGGCAGAGCCTTCACCATCTGCCCCATCTTCATCAGCTATCTCATCTTCATCTACGGAGGAACCTTCATCATCCGTCAAAGAATCCCCCGCGTCTAAGGATGAATCCTCTACAAAGAATGCAGAATCCACTACCAAACTTGCTGAAAAGGAGACCAGTGTCAATGCAGCGCACACCAAGGATGAGCTGTAGTTAAGATTATGGCGATTTATGCCTATTGGATGTTGAGCAGGATGTGTAACGCTGCGATAGCAATCGCGAACGATGTTGCACGTCGTTTTCAGTCAGATGTTGCCGAAGTACATAATAGCAGGATAAGTATGAAAGTCATCGTTCCGAAGCGGGTACAAAAGACATCATCAACTACTTGGACTTCAGTTGCTTGAATTACATTGTGTGCAGTGGACGCATGGTTCTAAATAGCAGCTAGTGCTGTGAGAGCTGACATTAACAAAAACTCATGTAGCGGAGACTGAAAAGCCTAATTGGCGAGGAAGGCCCTGCAGATTGGTACCGGCTGTTCTTGCATTCCTTCCGAGCGTAAGTAACCTACCTTTTATTTACCCTTCGCCGTCGACGTCGCCGTGGTCTACGACGACGACGCCCGGCGGGCATTTCTACTTGGAGATGACGCTCCCACTCTCCCCAAAACCCATTCCATATGGCCAATATAACAACCCCTATTCTGGTTCCCGACTTTCGTATCCTTCTCCCCCTCCACTCAATGTTCCCAACCTTGTTCAAGGTTCAAGTTCAGCATTCTCCACTATAGGATCCAATGGCATTATGAATGGCTCCATAAACAATCCCAATGGGGTTACTAGTGCCAATGCCCACTTGGCGGCACAGGAGGAAGCCAAGATCTATACTCTTGTAATCGATTTGCTGGACCCTAATACACGCGAGAGCGCCTTGCTCGAGTTAAGCAAAAAGCGCGAGCAATTTGATGACCTCGCTCTTGTCTTATGGCATTCCTTTGGTGAGTACAATGATCCGGTCATCACATCCGCCACTGATGATTGTACCAGGCGTCATGGCAGCCTTGCTGCAGGAAATCGTAACGGTATATCCGCTGCTATATCCTCCGGCACTGACTGCGCATGCTTCCAACCGGGTTTGCAATGCGCTAGCCCTCTTGCAATGTGTTGCCTCCCACTCAGAAACACGGCAACTTTTTCTGACTGGTATGAATTCCTTTAACGAAAGGTTTCGCGAGCTAAGTTAGTGTTAGCCCATATCCCATTGTTTTTGTATCCGTTTTTAAACACCACCTCCAAAACCCGGCCGTTTGAATATCTAAGACTCACCTCTTTGGGCGTCATCGGAGCGCTAGTCAAGGTCATCCACCTTCAGATTTTCCTTTATATTCAGCTGAATCTCTTCCGTCTTAGCAAAACGACAACAACTCTGTCATTCACTTCCTTCTGTCGACTGAGATCATTCCCCTCTGCCTTCGAATCATGGAAACAGGCTCTGAGTTATCAAAGACCGTGGCTATTTTCATTGTGCAGAAGATTCTTCTCGATGAGACTGGTTTGACGTACATTTGCCATACATACGAACGATTCTACGCCGTCGGCACTGTTTTAAGCAACATGGTCAACCAGCTTGTCGAAACTCAGGCAGTTAGGCTTCTCAAACATGTTGTCAGATGCTACTTAAGGCTCAGTGACAACATGCGGTAGGTTTAATCACCTTCTTCCTTCGTTCTATCTAAATCTTTGACCAGCGCTCGCGAAGCCCTTCGGGCGTGTCTTCCAGAACCCTTGCGCGATTCAACATTCGCGAATTTGTTAAGGGTATGTTACTTACTACCTTCAGTCTGATCGCGCGGCGTTACCCATTATATACAGGGCGACATGGTCACAAAAAGGTGTCTTTCGACACTCCTCCACAATTTATCCCAACCCGACGCCAGCGGCCAGTCCTAGTCGCTGCTTTCTCTTATTCAAGATTGGATTAAGCCCCACTTCGCCCTGTTATCATTACATTGTCATCCCATCATTGTACAACCGCCACCACATCCACCTGCCATTGATCTGGAATAACAGTCGGACGATTATTTCTTGTACGCCACTAGGTAGATGGTCCGGCTCGACTCTCGATGTGTATACCTCCACCCCCGCGTTAGTTTCTGAAATGAAATAAAGTTTTATACCGTTGTGATCGGTTTGACGCAGTCAATTTCCAGGCACAAAAATTACCCGTACAGTACCTTGACCACGGTATGCAACTTCTGCCACCTGTCTACTACAACTCTTGTACGCACATCTCCGTGTCTTCTCTCTATTTCCCGTCCAATGTCCATGTATATTTCAATTGCGAGCCGTGCGCCTTTGCGGCACTCCTGAGGAAGGTATTGTAGGGCAGGACGTGCTTTCGTATAATACGATTTTGCCATCCCCACCAGGCGCAAAGCATATCTCGACAGTATAGTATCCAATTTACGATCATTTGGGTCACGGAGCAATGCCTTCAAGCAATCCAACTCGCCGGCATGTTCGAACCAGGCAACCGGGATATATGTCCTGCCGTTCTGGGCATCCTCCACAATGTCTCGCGCAATATTCACTAGTTGCAACGCGACACCCATTTGCGTCGCATGATTGAGGATTATCATCCTCTCGTCACTTTCGATTCTGATGGCGGAGAGCTCGCAGTGCCACGTTGTATAGACGAACATATGGGCTACTGTGCTCGCAACTCGTTCACAATAGGTTATGAGGTCGGCTTCGGTTTGAATGGGGAAACTTGTCGGATCCGACATGGATTGAAAGAAGGCAAGGTCCGATTCGAAGCCAGCAAGAAGGTCAAGGAAAGGGGTCATTGGGATGAACGGAGTGAACATGGGTAACAGGGCAAACGGTGCTGCCGTTTGCGGCTGAATACGTTCCAATGCATAGTCACGGGTGGCATCGTAGGCAATGTTGATGTTCTCTCGAGTAACTCGCAAAGCATGTTGCGCAGCCTCAACATCTGATGTGCCGTCCACAAAGTCGTCGACGATACGGCAGAACGCATAACTGCATTGATAATCTGAGTGATAGGGAAGAGAGAGTTTAAAACCACTCACAGCGAAAGTAAATACATCCTACACCGATCGGGGAACACTAAACTAGCGAGGTAAAAACTTCGGCTCTTACTCTTTAAAATGAGACAAGCATCCTGTAAATGAACAAGGTGTTGACTGTCGTGAGGTGAGTAACGTAGAGACGTAGCCTGCCAGATCGCTCCGATTGATGGAATAGATTGGACCTGGGTAAACTTTTGCGGAAAAGCATCCATGAGGGCAAAAAAGTAATCGCTGAGACACTTTAGCAAATGGTCCGAGATGATGCAGAAATGACACACCATGTTACCAGACCGATTATGATAATAGTATTAGTGGCGAGAAAAAACACAGCTTCCCTAACAGAAGACGAGATGAGGTGTAACTCAGCATGTCTAGGCGATACTCACTCAATAACCAAACCTCCCCAAAGTTGCCAGTTGATCCTTGTGTCCTTTGGTATAACCCACATCCCATCGCGCAAGGCTATGGAGTCGACGAACCCTAAGTACACTGTAGGCACGATGATCGTGCCGTATGTCACATGAAGAGGCAAAGCCCTGAGGTGACTTCCAGAGAGTGACCTGTCAAAGGGTCATGATCGTGATCAAAACAAAAGGAGCGTACGTACGTGAGCAGAGTGAGGAGAGGTCCCGCCCATGCCAATATTAGTCCAAGAGAGCGCAACTCATGACCGACACTCAACATCCACACTCCTATGGCAGTCATTACAGCAAAGCAAGACACATCAACACGAAGAGTGCAGTTATCCTTTCTAGAATCAAGGAACATGGGATGAACAACAGGCTTGGCGACAAGCAGGTACAGTGTTGAAGTTATATATGCCTGTACGACAAAGAAAAAACATTCCTTAAGAGGGACGGCGAGTATAGTCCCCAGCACGCTGTCAGGTGGGTAAAACCAAATCTGGCATCGGGTTGTTCATAAGCTAGAGAGGTGGGATTCGATGGTACTCAAACTATTCACCTTGCTTAGAATAAGGTACAAGTTCCACGGCGTAGTGGAGACGACCGCAATAACACTCAACAGAGTGATCTTAAAGACATCACGGCGACTTCGTACAGGCGAGAGAAGAAGATGCAAGAAAATTGCTGGGGGTAAGGTATAGTATATGTCTAGTGATCCCATGCAAAGAGTCAGGCTTCAGCCTTTGACCATTCTACACATATGGATTGCGGACTTACAGGAGGGCATGACTATAGCGCATGGAGAGGAATAGCTCGGATACAGAACTCGCCAATAGGCTTCCTTTTACATACTTTTCAAAGTGACACAGAGTCTGTCGCTGACCTGTCACCGACTCAGCCATTGAATAAACGCGCCAAACTTGGCCTTTGTGCACCAGTCACGCCATTTAGCCAGCCAGTACTTTCTTCCCTTCCTAGTAGGTATGGTGACATCTAATCGCACTACTTTTGATTCCATATATTTGCGAGCTGCAACCTGCGCACAATCGCTTGTAATGAATTCGAAACACGAGGTTCTGTCTCGTCCACTGACCTCTTCTGATCTCCTAGCGTTAACAAACTAGCTAGGCATTGCGCGACTTCCAGATGATCAGTTGACGCCTTGTAATTCTTGACCCTCATAAGTATCTCGAGCAAGATTTTGTTCATTTGTGATGGTTCGAGTGCTGTAATACTGGACATAATCTACATTACGGCATAAGCAGTACTGCGTCACTCAATTGCACTAGGAGGGTCAAAGCAAATCCTGACCCTATAGCGTTTTTCACCTCTAACTTACATGTCAAGTCTGCTCTCCCTTATTTTTTGACAGGCCTTATTCACTGGCCCAACCGTCAGGGTGTACCATCCAGACCATACAACGCCACTTCTCGGGATCAGGAGCTCGAGTACTATAAGCTTAAGTAAGCCCGGATCCTCTATGCTTGAGCTTGAGCGCTTGAGCATTTAAATACTCAGTACATAGCGGAGGGCGGGCTAACAGTATAAGCTCTAACGAGATGCATTCCATGCTTCACTGAGTGTGCCAAACACACTGTTTGCAACCATGCGTTCCTCTAGTGTAGTATTGTTCATGTTCAGCTGCAGAGGAACCAGGAAGATGCATGATTCGATGCACCGAACACAAAGGGTTTATAACGCACCTTGTCCGGGTGTAATTTGGCAATCGCCTTTGTGTACTGTACCTTGAGCTGTCCGGGAGAGATGAGTTCTGACATGCCAACCGTCTGCCATCCGAATGTCGGTGATAGAACGACATCGAGGCTAGCGATCAGCGCGCGAAGATTGTTTTCCTTGCCAGTGCGCCATGTTGTGAGACGAGCGTCGACTACATCCTTCAAGTCGTGTCGTGCCTGTTCCTCCTTCTCTTGCGCTACAGCTGCGGCGCGAACGCGTATCAGTGCCTCTGAAGACTGAGCAGGAGAGATTCGACTTGGCGTCGACTGTGATTGCGGCTTCAATTCCAGATGTGAAGCTTTTTGATATGTCGTAGGGATACGCCCGTCATGGATCATCCGTCTACATCTCCCTGCTGCCTTTGCGGCATCCCCCTTGAGCGCAGCGCTAACCCACGGAGCTGCACTCAACCGCTCCCAATCACCAACAGCTTCCTTCCATTTCTCCAATCCCTCAAACGCTTCTGCCCTCCGTCGTAGTGCTTTCCCGACTGCATCACCAAGGCTGGCCACTTCACTCGCCTCCTCTCTTCCCGGATGCCAGGCTGCGCCAAGGTCCCCTGTGATAATGCGTAACACTTCACTTGTGTCATGAACCGTTCCCTTGTATTCTCCTGTCTTGAGGCGTGTAAGCGCGCGGTTGTTGTGCAAAGGAATGCGGAGCAGATGGGACGCGGGAAGCTCGTCGATGGCTCGAGAGTATGCCGCCTCCGCTTCTGCAAAACGACCCAATTTGAAATGTTCTGTGCCAGAGGACTTGTTCGCACCACTGGTGGCGAGCACAGAAGGAGAAGCTTCGATGGATGGACGTACGACAGGCAGCAATGGAGTAGAGGTAGAACCAGAAGGGGGTGGCGGCGCTTTCGAAGTGGACGCCGATGCTGCCGGTCGTCGTCGAGCGGGAGATCGATACACGGAATCGTTTTCAAAAAGCGAGACGGAGTGTTCGGAGCGCTGCAGTACTGGTGTAGAGTGCGAAGGTCGACCAGGCACTCGGCTGTCCCGCGGCAGGTCCTGGTACTCACGGGCAGAAAGCTCGGCCCCGTCTGCAGCTACTCTAGCGTTTTCCATCCATCTTGGACGGCCCTTATTGTTAACTCCCTCTGCCCCCGTACTTGCTGAGCGTTGTTCTTCGTAAGCTTTGATAACCTTTTCACGACTCTCTCTCCAGAATGCATTCGCTTTGGTGAACATAGTCATTCCAATTGTGGACGCCTGGGATAGAAGCTTGTCTGCCTGATCCTGCAAGCCTTGCTGACTAGTTAAAGGGGACTCGGATGGTATGGAAAAAGAAGAGGAAGGTGCTGGAGGACCCATGGGACGAGAGGGTTCCTGACGTTGTCTCGAGGAACGGTCCATATTGACATCTTGCACCGCCCCCTCCTCCTCCCTTCTATCCTCCGGTGAAGCAGAAGCATCACGGTGCAATATAATCTCAAGTGCCGCTTCCACGTCTAGGCCAGTCGGGGTGGCTGCCAAGGAATCTTTGGCTTGCTGAACGGAGAAACCCATTTCCACGATTCTTCCAATTATGTGTGGAGGAGGGGATGCAGATGAAGTGTGGGAGGGCCATGGCGCCGGAGGCGGCTTGTGAGGGGGTAGGTAGATATACGTGAAGAAATTATACAAATGGCAGAATACATACTTTCGAGGAAACTTCCTGTGCAACCCCAACAGGTTTGGCCAATGAACCCAATATATCGTCTTCGTCTTCGTCCTGGCTTTCAATGGCTCCCAACAACTGATCTGCCCGACCGTCAAAATCAGGATTTGCAGGAGAGCTTCTGCGTGACGGTTCTTTGGAGTGGGATACTTGCGTGGTTTCAATGCTATCCAGGCGGTCTACGTCAAGCAGATTTGTTGTGGAAGCGGTTGAAGGAGTCACCGTGATTGCTGGTTTTGGATCTATAAAGTCTAAATCCCATACATCACCATTATTGGTGGATTGAGTGGGATTGGGTGCTTTTAGCGGCTCAGGAGGGGTCGACGCGTGTTCTTGGGATAGGAAATCCAAGTCCCACAGGTCGTTAGCCTTGACTTGTGTATCAGGCATTGAAGTTTTGACGGATGATGAGCCTTCATATTTCTCCCAGAAAGAACCTTGCGATATGGATGTAGCTTCATGCTTGTCGATCCTTTCTCTGCGCTCCTGCTCTGCTCTCGCTGCGCGTTCCGCAATGGTAAGGCCATCATCGCGTGAGGTAGAGTGACCGAACGAGACAAGACCTCCGAAAGCATCACCAGCAGAAGTATTGCTTCTCGAGTTGACTGGCATGTGCTTGTTGGAAGGGTTGGAAGAGGGTGTAATGGGTCTACTATTAGGCCGAGATGAGCTAGCGGAGGCGAGCATACTAAAGGTATCTGGGGTAGCACGAAGGGCAACATTAGGGGTAGTATTAGCAGCCACACCAAGAGTCCTCGGTTTAGATGATTGTGACTTGACCGGGTTTGAGGATGCCCACAAATCACTGAAGGATTCGCTCATGACTCGGAGGGGATGTGTCGGAGTTGAAACTTACGATCTGCCCCGCACCTTGCGCGCGACGGCGGTGGCGAGAACGACTTACAGTCAGCCTTTCTACAAGCACAAACCTGAAACAAGATGTCCAACAAGATCGTGGTGAGCGGCTTAAAGTTCCGATGTATCCGCTCAAATCTGAGTACGACCGACAGCCGCAAACATATCGGTCCGTCATAGACGACGTGATCAATAGCATCAGGTCAGAGTTCGACGAGTATGGAGTATCAGAGGATGTCCTTGGAGACCTACAGTCGGTCAGTATGGTTTGCTTATCATCCTGGGGGCCTCTCACTTGCCACAGCGTTGGGAAGCGAAAATCATCGCGTCGCATGTTGCAGAGTTCGAACCTGAACACAAGCAGGCTTCCAACTCAAACACACCACCTTCTAATACTTCAGCCGCGCCAGTGGCCCAGCCGTCGTTCCCACCACCACCACCACCTCCACATCCGTCACAGTATCCCCAGCACCCAAACTACCCCCCGCAACCACGTAATCAATACCAGAACAATGGATCACAACCGCCTGTTACTGTCAAATCTGAACCTGGACTGAACGAACCTCGCTATTCTCTCACTGTTGGCCAGGCCATGCACCTGCAAACCTACGTGCTTCCTCATGCTCATCCACAGCAGCATCCAGGACAGCCAGTGGGCAATGAATCAGTCTTACAATTTCAACAGCAGCAACCGCCTCAGCAACCGCCTCCACAGCCACAACAGCCACAACGCCGGGCGGGTGGCCCGCCACCCTGGATTGCACATGGTGGCAGGAAGGGCAAGTCTCGAGCGGAGGGTGTTGCAGGGATCCCACAGCTCGATGGTCCTTCCTCTACATCGTCTAACTCATCTTCTACACCTCCGCCTGGAGCAGGACTTGCTAGCTCCATTGTGCCAAGAGGGCCCACCGACACTGGTGCGTCCGAGGAAATCAACTCGGACCTTGACGATTCAGACTCTGATGGCGAGGCCGCTGAAGAGGCGGAGACTGGTGGTCCTGAGCAGGACATAGTTTTCTGTACATATGATAAGGTACGTTAGCTATTCGCGGCTGTACACTATCGGTAGCTCATTTAAAACAGGTCGCACGGGTGAAGAACAAATGGAAATGTGTCCTTAAAGATGGAATGGTTCACATAAATGGGAAAGACTACCTATTCGCAAAGTGTACAGGGTGAGCAATCTTCCATTCAGCATCCTTTCAAAATCTCAGATTCATCTTTGCGTGTGCAGCGAATTCGAGTGGTAGCGGCGTCTGCAATATTTGGTATCTATAAGCAATTGGCTACTTCTAGTTCATGCACTACCTCCTTAAGCTCGTTCACTTATCTGCCTTGATAAAACCTTGTGGACTTATTCCCCACTGCATCACAATTTGTACATATCATATAGTTCGTCGCCGTGACATGGAATTTTAGAAGATGGCCATTGGGAATGGGGGACATTGCTTAACACGGTCCTGATGCTAGACGACTACTACGATCAAGTCGCCCGCCTTCAAATATGACGTAAAGTTGGTGTTAAACAGCATGTACGTGTACTTGGCTTTATGGCAGTGTCGCAAGGAAAACTTGTCAAAGCAACAACACCAATGAAATACGCAGCGAAGTAACATAGATAAGGAAAGAGTCAGCATAGAAGCTCATGGAGCAGCATCAAGGTTGCCCAATGCTACCTTTCGCAATCGCCGCTTGCATGCATGTGCCGGTAGTCGAAAAGCGGGTATCTTAAAAAAGCATTACCATACACAGTAAAAACCAAAATAGAGATAACTTACTAAATGTCACAACCCAACGACAGTGGATGACCTTGTCAGAAAGACCCGAGGCACTTTTGGTCTAGGGAATGTTATTGGGGAGTAAGGAGAGACGAATTGAGGTTTTCAATATAACTGGGTGGGTACAGTAAAAACACAGATACGCGGTTCCCATTGACTTGAATTTAAAGTAGATGTATCGCTGGTATAGTATATTGGGCAACGGCAAACGCTGGCAGAGGTACTTCAAGGACAGGTGTATGAGATGAAGCAGTAAGAGCATAAAGAGGACAGACGAACAACGCGAGAACGATACCTGACTGATGGAAACTGGAAGAAACATCGGCGACGCTCAACACTGTAACTCCAGCGGGGGACGATGATATCTACCTGGTCAGTATTGTCGCGCTGTGGGGGCTCGTGCGTTGACCTCATCGCTAGCTCAGTGTTGGATAGATGATGGGATGCTTTCTACTACCAGCCTTTTGGCGTCGAGAAGTGCGGCGGGGGTAGTGGGACGTGAGATCTCCAGATCTAGTTCTGAAGTTACTGAAGCGATAGATGATACAATGTGTTGATTGCATGGATAATATGTCTGGCGCCGAGTCTTCTGAAAATCATACGTTGTGAATCTAGAGAGCATTGACGAATAGTCAACATACTGAATTTATAAAAGCATGCGTACGTACTGCTCCTCCATTTGTCTAAACTCAGGGCTCAATCGGCTTAAGTCCCGATTGGGTTTGCGTTTCCTTACTTTCAGGGGATGTTCTTCTAATAACAACTCCTCTAATTCGTGAGACAAATCAAAGTTTGGCTTATTCGCCTAAATGGAGCGGTCACTCCCCCTTCAAGGAACGAAATAGCCAAGCACACGCACGTCTGGAACAAGCGAAGGAAGAATCTCCTTCGCGTCCAATTTGTTCCAATCAATGGGACTAAACCAGGGTTGTTGCTTGATGTCTTCAAGTTCAGCATGTGATCCTGATCCTAAACGTTTCTGGGGATCGCGTTCTAAAAACTGAACGTTGATTCGTATTGAATGTCGGCAGAGGTCATACTCATATACTTCTTACCATCTTCAATACAATGACTGCCTCCGCAGAAACTTTAGTCTCAGCATCCTGAGGAAATTTCGGACGGCTGCGACAAATAGCGTGAGTCAGGTCTCCGCTAGTCCTTGCACGGAACGGCCGTCGACCAAAGGCTAGTTCAAATGCTGTTACTCCCAGCGACCACCAGTCGACTGCGTAAGAATATCCCTTCTTGGCAAGAACTTCTGGAGCTGATGGAGTGAGGCTTATCTGTGAACTGGACTAAACACTAAATGGTAACTGCAATTACCTATATACGCTTTACTCCCGGCAATATTGGTGAGAAGCGTATCCACTGGGTGGTGTACAGCAACATTGAAGTCGGTCAAATGGGCATGACCACGTGCATCTAGCAGGATGTTGTCAGGTTTTATGTCACGATGAACGATTTTCCTCTCGTGAAGAAAGGCGATCGCGCTGGAGATTTCTGCAACATATAGTCGTACAGTATCTTCTGATAGGAATTTTTGTCTTTCCAGGTGAACTGAAAACGGGGAGAAATCAGACCACAGAAGACAAAAACTAGGATAATGATTAACAGCGCAAGTCACCGCCCAGCATCAGGTCCAAGACGAAAAAACAGTTTTCGTCATCTTGAAAAGCGTATCGTAGATTCACCACAAATGGATGGTCTACCTGCATGTAGTCACTCTCAAACTAGTGAATGATTTTCGACTCTGTAAGTGCTTACTTCTTCTAACAACCTCCGCTCCTGAATAATGTTTGGAACCGCTCTCATTTTTGCACATCTGGCTTTTTCAATGTACTTCAACGCATAAAGGTTGCTGGATTGCTTGTGCTGGATCATTCTGACCTATTGTCATTGAGATCAATCAGGTCGGGAGGGGCTACAGTAATGGCCATCGAAGAGAACTGCATATACCTTTCCAAATGCACCTTTCCCTACATTGCGGAGAAGGTGAAAGTGGGAAAGGTCAACATCTCCATCGAAGTCAATACGCTGCACCGGAATATGAGATGGTGGCTACAGGTGGATTCGACGAGGGTGGGCATCTTACATCCGGTCGGCAGCATAATGCACCCATCCCGTCTGAATAGAAACAACAGCTTGAACATTGACAAGCATTCTGGCGTGAGCAAAGGAGGTGCATTCTACGATTAAAAGAAAAAGGAGGGAAATGCAAAGACTCACTAGAAGGTAGACACCAGAAGGTAGGCAGCACTGGACAGGAAAGTGGGCTTCGGCACAAAGAAGCAAGGGCACCACACTACGAGCTTAAGCTAGTATGGCGTTTCTGTGACAGTACGTGAGAGCGACAGTCCGTCCATATATACATAGGTCTACTTTACGAGAAGACACGTACCAACAAGACTATAAACCCCCTGACCCGTTGGCAATAGCACATGGGATCATGGAGAAGGACTGAACAGTGCCTATATAACACGATACCATCAGCATCTTTTAAAAGGTGGCAACGAAGTGCGGTGGTGCCTCGTTGCTGAGATTCAAAATTTCTTTATTGAGCTCCGATACTATACAAGTGATGCCTATGGCAGACGAGCCATGTCCAGAAGATATCCTCTCGAGTTCTCTTCATGCACTTTATTCGTACACCCCAATAGCGTCTTCTGGCACTCATTTCACTCACAAAACAAGTGGGCTTACATTTCTTTCTCCAAATCCAGCACCATCGAACTGGGCTCTCCACGCATCGTCAATCTGGATAGCATCCTTATTCCTTGCCAATCACATCGAAGATGTGGCTCTAATGCCACTATATCAAAATGACCAGGCTAGTGTTCTCGAGCTGGGCGCAGGTTCTGGTTTACCGGGCATTCTATTTTCCCAGCATGCCAGTACCAAGCTTCAACAGAAGGTCACCGTCACTCTGAGCGACTACCCTGACGATGCTGTTTTGGCTGTCCTGGAGGAAAACATAAAAATTAACAGTATTGATCCGGCTTCAGTGAGAGTCGTCAGACACGCTTGGGGAGAAAGCAGTTCTGCGCTCGGTACACATGACATTGTCCTTGCTGCCGATACTTTATGGAATTCTGACCTGCATCTTCCATTTTGCCAAACCCTCTCGGCAGTTTTGCGACGGAGTGAACACGCCAGGATCTACCTGATAGCAGGCTTACACACCGGTCGGTGGACCATTGATGGATTTTTAAACAAACTAAAGCTATTTGGCCTTGTGACCGAGTCATTGAGAGAGAGAAAAGTGGATGGCACCTTTGACACTCAGGAGATCCATATACCACCAGCTGAACGCGAATGGAGAGCAGAGCGACCCGAGGAAGAAGAAAGTGAGCGAAGAAACTGGGTTGTATGGATTGTGGTTAAGTGGGACCAGACCTGATTGGTCATGGAACTGCCTCTAACCCATGCGTCTCCTTCATGTGCTCTCCTTTCGACCTTTCGATCTGAAGTACAAGAGGTGCGCAATGTCGGCATCGCATCTTCGCTTATATATTCGTGTGGGTGTAGCTAGGCCTGGGCGGTTTCATTACCTGCAGATTGATATGTTATCATGTACGCGTGAACGTCACGCAGCATTATTATTGACAACCGGCTTATCGAACGCGTGTCGAGGAAATCCACAAATCAACAGAACCACAGACTAGAGGGAAACGAAGATAACAAACGAAAGAAAGCCTGAACTGCTCAATGGTGATTCACCCACCAGGAGAAAAAAAACGAAGTACACGACAAACGAGGATGTGTCACGCAAAATGGATAAACAACCAAGGGAACGGCGGAAGAGACCAATTATGTGAGGCGGATGATGCTAGGTTAACGAAATGCGGCGGTATCAGAGAAATGTGGGGTGTTGGAGAGCATGATACTCGTCACATGTGTAAAGAGGGACGACGGTCAGTCAAAACATGTATCGTGGCCTAAAAGTCAGCCGAAAGAGTTGAAGTGTGCGATGCGCGTGGAGGGCGACAGCTTGACCGCTCCGTGAGGACGCTGACCACTAAAGACAACATCGTGACTACAATGTTAGCGGTAATCTTTCTCGGATATCACTTTGATACTCGGTGGAGGTGTCTCCTGCCCACGATCGTGGTGTTGTAGTCCGTTGCCTTGGTATACATGCCATGGGTCTTCGACGCGTGGGAGAGTATCGACCCCCGAGCGCTCGAAAGCGGCAGGGGTAGTCGGTCGAGATGGACCCATGCCAGAAGATGTAGTAGCAGTAATGGAAGAAATGATTTGCTGATTGTGAGGGTAGTATGACCGACGCTGCATCTTGCGGAAGTCATAAGATGTGAACCTGACCCCAATCAGGAACTGGCCAAGAAATCAATAACTGAACTTACTGCTCTTCCATCTGTCTGTACTCTGTGCTTAGGTTACTGATATCCTGGTTAGGATTACGCTTCCGAGCTTTCAAAGGATTATCTTCCAGAAGAAGTTCCTCAAGCTCGTGTGTGGCATCAAAATTTGCCTTCTTTGACTGGACATGCTAAAGTTAGCCAAAGTCATGGAGGGACATGATAACATACATCAGGCACGAATGGGGGCTCAAGCGTTTTAGAACCGAGTCGCTCCCAGTCAATGGTGCGGAACCAAGCATGTTGCTTGATATCATCCATCCCTTCGCCGTTCGACTTGCACCCCAGCCGACGACCAGGATCGCGTTCTAGAAACTGTTACGCATGTCAAGTTAAGGCGTGGTGATACGATGACGTCGAGCTCACTCCTCGTAACGCGTGCAGCCCATCGCGGGAGCATTTACTCTCAGCATCCTCGGGGAACTTGAGATGGTCGCGGGAAATGGCGTGTGTAAGGTCGGAATTGGTCTTACCACGGAACGGTCGACGGCCAAAGACAAGTTCATAAGCACAGACGCCGAGCGACCACCAATCAATTGTGTAGGTATATCCCTTCTTTGCAAGAACCTCTGGAGCTGGTCGTAGGAGTGTAAGCGGACTCGGCTCATTCAACGAGATGCTGGATCCCACCCATGTAAGCCATACTACCCGCGACTCCGGTCAGGAGCCTACGTTCCGAAAAGTGAACAGCGATATTCAGATCGGTAATGTGAGCATGGCCTCGTTCGTCGAGGAGAATGTTATCTGGTTTGAGATCACGGTGTATAATCTTCTTCTCATGAAGGAACGCGACAGCACTTGATAGCTCGGCCATATAGAATCGTACAGTATCCTCTGTGAGACACCCTAATCGTTCAAGATGGACTACGTGACGATTAGACGGACGCCTGGTTCAGAAGGTAATATAGCATACTCACATCGTAAATCACCGCCGAGCATAAGATCCAGAACAAAGAAACAATTTTCATCGTCCTGGAAGGCGTAACGCAGATTGACCACGAACGGATGGTCGATCTGGCATATTACTCGTTAGCACTATCATGTGGAAGGCGAAAATTCACATTCACCTCCTCCAGCAACCTCCGCTCTTGTATGATATTCGCTACTGCCTTCATTTTCACACATTTTGACTTGTTTATGTACTTGAGTGCGTATAAGTCCCGGGTTTGCTTGTGTTGAACCACGCGAACCTAAACAGGACACCAACAGATGAGCATCGGGGTCCAGGATGCATAAGAAGAGCGCATGCCTTTCCAAACGCCCCCTTGCCTACACTCCGCAAAAGGACAAAGTGGAAGAGGTTGACGTCACCGTCGAAATCGACGGGCTAGGGACAGATATAAACCAGGACTGGGGAAGGTGTATGAAACATCATACCTCTGGACGACAACATACAGCACCCATGGTGAGCGAGGGAAGAAAAACAGGCTAAAATTGATGGGGGTTCCACGGCCAGAGTGAAGCTTACGCCCGGAGAAGTTGGGGTTCTGAAAATACTGAACGAGCTGGAGGCCAGCTAGCAGAGCTCGAGGTGGTGGAATTATGAGTCCTCACTAGGGAGAGCGACAAAGGGAGGCGCAGACGAGCGGGGTAAACCTAAGTTTGGCGCGATATGGACTAATTCGCTTGAGCGATCAAACTCCGCAATCTGCCTGGCGTTACATAATCACAGCGCTAGTTACTCTATCGTTCAGCCCTCTGGCTCACCGGACTCACCGGATTGCCAAAACTCCGACAGCAATAGGGTGAATACTTGAGCTCTAGCTATGATAGCCGTAGGAAGAGCTACAGTGGAGCGTCCGCAAGGCTCCGCATGCCGCTTTGAAGCTCCGTTCAAAAAGAGTGTCAAACCTCACTGCCACGCCGATGTGAAGCTACCATAAATGATGAGGGTGCTCAGGCACAGGGCAGAAGATTCTGACAACCATGGCCAGGGCTTCATGAACACTGGCCATCGCAAGTCGCACAAAGGGAGGCCATGCCGTTCGGCTTGCATTCGGCGGTCTCACAATAATCCACTTTGGACTAATGTCGGGTCAAGTTGAGACTATGGTGGAGCATCAAAACGCTGGGTTTTCAGCTTAAGCTGGTTCCATGCGGCAAGTTATTTAGCTTCAACGATGTCCTCTTGGCCCCCATTTTAGGCTCAACCTTACAGCAACTTACATTTTTTGACTTTAAAGCCAAGCTTCTATTAAGCAACAATGGTCTGATCACCTCAACACACCCACAGCTGGTAAACTGGAAGAGTGTGTTGAAGACTGTCAACATGCACAGGGCTAAGAGTATGGATGCTGAAAATTGACTCAGTACCCTTGGAGACAAAAGTTTCCAACAGAGATGGTACAGAATGTTTTGGAAGCATGTGTTTGACTGGAACAGGACTCTGGACTTGATGAAGTCCCCAGTAGTAGTACTTCTCAAATACATCAAGGCTATTGATATTGAAACCCAGGGGTTAGGCTCGCAAACTTCGCGTTGTCAGTCAAAGGCTGTCCTCGCAGCATAGCTGCGCGTAGGGCATAGCTGTTGTTTACCCTACGTCGCTCTGAATGGCACAGGCCCTGTTCGATGAGCATCCAATTGAGCTCTACTTAAGAGGTCAGCTGTACGCCACAACCAGCTAGCTCTGCTGCATGCTTACGCTTGGACAGAGTCTGGCGAGGTTCCAGAGCTAATGCCAGGTGGAGTGATCGAATTCTCAAGGGGGCCCACTCATGAAGACGTTCCTTGCTATCTTACAAACATCCAACAGTGGCTTTCACGCCTATTCGACGTGAGTGTCTTGCGCGATTTGTGGATGCATGACCATGACCTTATTCCCAGACGATACAACCTGTGTTTGGATACATCGCGGCTGGATCGTGGAGATCATCATCTGTTTCATCAGAATTTGCTGAGCGATTCAAGTACTTTGTGATATCTTCGCCCTTACTCTCTACGTCCCTCTCATCATCTACCCATCGTGCTGCTACCCCAACCACTCCTGGACATTACGACCAATACAATTCCCCTTCCCAAGCCACGACCTCTGCTTTCCCACCAACCGTCTCGGCCACACATATACCTGCATTTGCATTGGCGTGTCTGGTTCCTGTGGCTGTGGCTAGAGGTTATTACTTGTCTTCTTTACTTCTTCTCGTCGCCATGAAAGTTCTATTCAATGGCTCTTTGTCGTTGTCCACCTCGATCAAGTCCAGTGATGGGGAAGAACTATGGACGATGGTACTTTACTACATTTGCAGAACGAACAGACTGCTGATCGTATCCAACTAAAGACTCTCGAGTGCTTAAAGACACTTGTTGCGGCGAACAACACATGGGATAATGTCGTGAGCGACACTCTAGAAATCCTGGAAGCAGAAGAACAATCGTGAGTCCTACGCTGCTTTACCTCTTGCGAGTCTGCTAAAATTCCATGACCAGCACCTTCCAACCCCCCTCCCCTTCTTCATCCCTTCCTTCTCTCCGCATTGCACTATCGTCTGCCCTACAAACCACCCAGATGCAATGTGATGATGTCCGCCAGCTCCTCGCTGCTCTCACTTCACCTCTTGTCCTGTCTCAACTCTCAAATATGTATGCTCCGCCATCCCCAACTCGTGGGTCTGTCTCTCCCAACCGTCCACGTCCCATGTCGCTGGCACCACCCTCGCCTATGCAGACCCACACCAAATCTCACATGCGCCCGCTATCCTTATCTAACCCACCAGACGATGCATATACCCGTGCGCGAGCAGGACCTGCTTCACAAGCATCTCTTTCTGACAAACGCTCAACGTGGAATGGCTCACACATGCCCCTTGCTCGTGGTTCGTCCACACGCCAGTTGAGACATCGCCCCAACCTTTCAGCTATCATTCGACCTGAGGACCTGAAATCACCAAAGACAGCCACATTCTCGGACCCTGGTGGTTCATCTTATGTCTTGACACCGCCGATGACACCGGCCCCTGTGGAGGACGTGACTGGCGATGCGGATGCAGAAAACGAAGCATTCGGGAGGGCGGCACTCGACTTACACCGCAGGCGCCGCATGAACCGTTTCTCCATGTTTACTACACCGTCGCCGTCCTCGTATCCTACCCACCTTCTGGAACCTAGCTCATCCTCACAAATCCCCGCCGCCTCACACCCGCCTCTGCTCACATCCTCATTTGGCTCCAGCTTCACATCCTTGAACACCATCTTTCCCGCCTCACGGTCAGCGCAGCCTCCGTCCCTCTCCAACCTCCATCTCGCCCTTCAAGGCGCCCTCGGCTCAAAGCGATTCGCCTGTGCACATCTGCTCGCGCTACGCTTCTCAGACTCCAACTCTGCAACCCAAGCCCGTCCAGGCTCTGACATAGGCTCCGACATGGATGGTGAGGACGACGTGTATTGGGAGGACGTCCGCTCTGTCATTTCGCTCCTGACGTCGACGTTGGAGGATGCGTCTGCTCGTTTGGCGGACTCACTTGCGGATGTAGTGCGCCGGCAGGAGCGGGAGTCTGAGCTCATCAGTGATGAAGAACCATATGATCCCTCCGCGTCTCGCGAGACACTGGAGACTAGTAACGGCCCCCCACCCCCTCTGTCCTTCGCGCCGATGCCTAGTCATCTGGCAAGGTTCGCTGCACACGTCGATGCAATCACGTCCGCGCTCGATGAGGCGCTCGATCAACTCCGGCAGTGCGTTGCATCTCTGAAGGAAGATGCACGACCAACATCACGAGATACGGAGGATCCCGAGTCACCTCCCGTTGCCTTGCAGTCGTATGAGCGGTTGAGGCGGGAACTAGGTCTTGCGCTTAGAGAGTGTGAGCGTGGACGTGGCCCATTGTTGGATATTGTGCAACGGGAACGTGGCACGAGGATTACGCCAAGTGCAGAGCATGACGAGGAAGTACCGATGCGTCAGGAGGAGCAGCTGAGCTCTGGAGAGTCGGATAAGACGCTGTGCAGCAACTCCAGTGAGGTGCACGAGCCCGAGCTTATCCACGAAGATCGCGATCCACCCTCGCTTGGTCTTCACAAAGACGGCGATGGCGGCGGCGACGACGACGACGATGCCACTTTGCACCTGATACAAACGGCGGGCTCGCAGCACCTTCCTCCACCGGGGCTCGAGCAGGTATTTGAGAGTGTGTCCGTGGCACAGCCGTTTGTGCGCGCGCGGTCAACGCTTTCGCGCGAGGAACGCATACGCCTCGCCAAGGCGCGGCGCGAGAGTCAGAAGAGTCCGTTTGGTGGCCTGCTTGGCGCAGCAGTGTCTGACGGTCGTGACGGAGAGCCGCATCTGCATCCTTCTTCTCCGCGGCCGGAGCGAGAAAAGTGGGGTCCCGGCGGCGAAGTCGTGCAGGAGCTCAAGGATGTCATCTGGCAAGTGAGTGAACGACGGCGAAGGATGATGGAGCAGTCATCGAGCCTTCGTGTACCTCATCCAGATGATGCTTTACGTTTACCACCCTAGCATAACGTTATTTTTTTCTTTTTTTTGATGATTTTTTTCAGCCATATTAGTACTCACTTGGGTTTATTCTGTATCCTCGTATCCCGTTCCTTTATTACTTGCTCAATCTCACATGTTTCAAACTGCTGGTAAAACTTCAAAAACCAAGAGCTGTCATTCAAAGTCGAGTACAAAGAGACTAAGCACGCTAATTTCAGATAGAAACAAACAAACACTAGGGCAAGCAAGCAACTAAAGAAACAAGCACAGAATAGACTAAAAAAACACGCGCAAAAAAGTTGAAGGAAAAAAATATAACAATGAATTCACAACTCAACACTTGAGAAAAACGGGCAGCAGGGCAACAAAAAAAAAAAAACATTAGGTCTATACCCAAAAGCCAACATTACTGCTGCTTCCCGATAGATAAAAGGACAAGGGAATAAGGCAAGGAGATGCATAGATGGAGCAAGAAACCGTTGGTGTGGAAGAGGAGGGTAGTAGTCGCGAGGTATATGCATTGGCAAGTAAGAGCGGACTGGACCGGGAAGGCGAGGGCGGGGGCGAGCAATGGCGCGAGCGGCGGGAACGAAAAGCACCGTCGTCCACCCATCAACCGTCACCCGTCGTCATCCATCCACCGTCCGTCAGCCATCAGCGCCATCTTTCAATTCAGAGGGTTCATATCAAT
Organism: Cantharellus purpuraceus; assembly: GCA_025174535.1. Lineage (NCBI taxonomy): Eukaryota > Fungi > Basidiomycota > Agaricomycetes > Cantharellales > Hydnaceae > Cantharellus > Cantharellus purpuraceus. Next base: position 633,321 of record JALBUN010000048.1, read on the forward strand.
CCACTGCGAAAACTCGGAAGGGTCGATAGAATCCAGCGTGTCAAGCCCAAAGCTATCCTCCATCTCGAAGAAATCGTTGAACAAATTCGTTTGCAGAGATCCTCCCGCCCCCGCTGATGGCGGCGCAGGGGGTGGTGCCGGGGCCGGGGGCTGCTGCTGCTGTTGCTGCTGCTGCACACTGGCAGGCGTGCTGCCCCCAACGGTGCTAGCGTCAGTCCCCGACGTTTGCGGGCGTGGCAGCGAGTTCATCGCAGCAGACGGAGAGATGCGATTCGCTAGAACAGCGGAGGGCGACGGCACGGTGTTGCTATTGTTGTTGTTTCCACCCGCCGAGGCCGGTGTCGCTGGTCCGCCAGCGCTGCCCATCGACGGCGGCGCGCTGGCCGCATTCGCACCGGTCGATCCACCGGCGCCACTTCCCGACGTAGGTCGTGTGCTCGGCGAAGACCCCGCAGCACCCTCATGACGGCCCCCAGCCGGGGACGGTGCCGTTTGCTCCTTGGAAGCTACGCCTGCGTTCCCGGGCGCGCTCGCGGGTTGGGCGGGAGGCGGCATCATGCCAGCGCCCTTTTGGACATTTGCGTTCTCAGCACGATGTGCTGGAGACGGCGGCGGCATCATGCTCCCAGGCTTGCCCTGCTGGGGAGGCCTGTTCCCCGCCACCGCAGCACCCCCTCCTGGTCCTCCCCGCGTGGCGTCATGCGCGTCGGACGAAGGCGAAGGGTTCGGGTTGGCCGGGTTCGGAGCCGTCGACATTTTGTGGTGGTGCTGAGTCGCAAGCGTCTGTCGGAAGTGCAGCTGCTGCTGCATCTGCTGCGACTGGTTCTGGAACGGGTATGACATCTCCGGGGACGGCAAGGGCGGACGACCTGCAGATCCTACCTGCGAAGTCGGCATCTGGTGGGTATGCTGGTTGGTGAGGGCGGGTGGCATGTGCGCCATACCAGGTGGCATTGGATGTCCCATGCCTGGAGCCATCCCGCCCATGCTGATACCACCCACGTTGGGAACAGGCGGCTGCCCAGGATGAGACATCATGGGTCCCCCCATCTGGCCACCACGGAAACCGTTCGGCAAGTTTGGCGGTTGATGCGCAGTAGGGGGTCCAGGATATCCACCGGGATGGCCACTGGGATGGGACAGGGGGAAACCTCCCATCGAGCCCATGGGGGGCAGTGGGGCGACACCGGCATCAGTGCCACCTGGCGTCTGCCCAACACCTTGCGGAGAATGTCGTTGACGCTTCCGCTCTGGTGGCGACTGGTCCTTGGGTGTCGACTCGCCCGCACCCTATTCCCAGCATGAGCTTGTAAAACAGAGAAATATATATCATGCGAATTTACCTCGTCGCCTGGAGATGTACTAGCTCTCTTCTGTCCGCGCATAGCGGTCGAAGGCTGTCGGCTCTGCGGACCTTGAGGAGGACCCATGGGCATGCCAGACATGGGCTGCTGACCCATGCTAGATCTTATGATACATCATTAATTCAGAAAGGTCCGAACCACCTATCAACCAAGTATCACTGACCTGCCATTTCGAGCTTGGTTGGGGACACCGTTGTAGGCGGCCATCGTCTTTTTGAACACTTCGTTCAAGCGATTCTAAAGAGATAAAAAATGAGCTCAACCCCAGTAACTAGCGCTGACGACGCACCTTTTCTTCAAATGTCAACGACTGAACATCCCGATCATTCACACCCGCCTCTTGCTTCATCTGAGCCAAAAACACCTGTGGGATTCGCTGCAAGTCATTCTCCATGCTAGCGAGCTCTGGCTGGTCCAATTGGTTGTTCCGCTGCTGCTGCTGCTGCTGCTGTTGTTGCTGCTCTTGCTGTTGCTGCTGCTGTTGAAGTTGCTGCTGCTGACGCTGCTGTTGTTGCTGGAACTGCTGTTGATGGTGCTGCTGCTGGAAGCGACGATTCATTTCCTCGTTCACAGACGGTCCTTGACCTTGGCCCTGAGGCGGCGGCTCACGAGCCGCCAACGCGGGACTCTGCTGCGTCAACAGATTTCCTCCCGGAGTTCCCGAACGGCTGCCGGGTGCCTGAGGGGGACCCATGGTGCCGCCAGGGTTCATGAGCTGCTGATACTGCTGCGTGGGCGTCTGAGATGGGTTACGCGGCGACGCAGTGCTGGGTTGCCCGCCTTGCGGTGGCGGTCCTCGCCCAAGGTGCGGAGGCAGATGCTGCGCGCCCCCCGGAACACCCATCTGTGGCATGGGCCCGCCCATGCCAGGGATGTGTGGATGTCCAAGCGGGCCTTGTTGTCCGGGCCCGGGAGGGTGCGCGGCACCCATCGTCGGGGAATGGAACTGACCCGGGGGACGCATGGCCTCATGCTGACTGCGTGAGACCTGGCGCTGCGAGGGCTGAAGGTGTGGCACCGCATTGGGGTGGGAAGGCGGAGGATGGCCCTGTGGCTGCGGTGGAAGAGAGCCGTGTGGGCCGGTGCGGTTTTGCTGCTGTTGTGAGGGGGGACGTTGGGGATTGGGCATTGGGTGGCCGTGTGGCACGGAGGGGTCGACGATGCCGTTCATCTGCGGCTGGGACTGGCCTGGTCCAGGAAGAGGCTGTTGATGAGCGGGTGGCATCGGGCCGTGGGGGACACCCATGGAGTATGGCAGACCCTGCGGCGTCGGAGTGGGCTGTCCCGGCGCCTGTGGCATGGGAACGGTGCCGTTGACCATGCCTGGCGGACGGACACCGTTGGGAGGGGGTCTGGCGATGCCCCTATGGGGTGGTTGGCCAGCGGCCAGGGGCATCTGGATGAGGCGGCGGGGGTCATTCTCGTGCAGGCGGCCACGATCGGTCTGTTGGAGCCACTGCGGTGGGACAAGATGAGGACAAAGGACGGATGGATGACAGCAGACGCCTACCTGGAAATATGTCATGACATGGTCTGGGCCGCCTGACGTCTTTGCGTTGAAGAACAGCCAGAAGACGGACCACCATCTGAAGAGCTGATCAGGAATGGGAGGCGGACAAGAGGAAGGAAAGGCGTACTCGAACAAAAAGCCAAGCGGAGCGTTGATGGGTGGCGATACGTCGTTGCCGATCTCCGCCTCGAGCGCAAACTCTTTTGCCGCTTTTCGAAAGCCACGCTTCATGAAGTAGTCGTGGATGTAGACATTGAACCTTGAAAAAAGGCGGGTAAGAGGGAGATCGGAGGGTGGGAGGGGGGGGGACGTACATTCTGTCGTTATCCCAGGAGATGGGGGGGAACCGAGGGTTGGATGACGAGGAGGAAGGCTGTCCGTTGGTGGTGGGAGGCTGGGGATTGCTGGGAGAGGGCTGCACTTGAGCCATGGGGGGCGACGGAGGAAGTCGGTGGAGAAGGAAGAGGGAGGGTGCTGGGCTGGCAGCGGAGTGTGTATAGCGTGGGCTGATTGAATCGGGCCAAGTGGAGCAAGCGCTCGCTTATCGACAGAGGGGGCGGCGAGCTCGGGGTGCTGGACGACGCGGGGAACGACGAGAAGAGAGGTTGGCAGACGCAGGGGCACGATGGTAGGAGAGAGAGAGAAAGGGCAGGGATGCACTGCACTGCGCGGGACGGAGCAGACCACCCCAGAACGCTGCTTTTTAACTCCGACTGACCACTGCCATTGTCCCGCGAAAACAAGCGCCGGCTATTGTAGCACTGACTATTTAGCAGTCTTTTATGCATTGGACTATTATCTGTTGGCAAGGCCACAATGGGTGCATACCTACTCGGCATATTCTCGCAACGTTGTTCCAACCACAGTCCCTATTAAGGCGGGACACCTGAGCACCTCCTCCAATGGCGTCCTTGGCCTATCATAAGCATAGCAGCTGCGCCTATGGTCCCATATTCGACCCTGAGTGAATGGTCAAGTGCCTGAATTGATGTGATTGCGCCCCCCAAGTCTGTCTCACTCCATGTTCGCTTTCGCCACCTTCGCTTTTCTTGCCCTGCCCGTCCTTGCTGCTGCCCAGCTCATCCCAACCGCCCCGGGTCCGAACGACGTTTTCAAACAGGGTGCATCCTGTACCGTTTCGTGGACTGCCGAGTGAGTCCCATCCCCTTCCCGGGAATATGTGTCTCTTGACCCTGCGTGTCTCCAGCACTTCTGGAAAGTGGAAGAGCACGTTTATCGAACTAATGACGGGTCCCAATTCGCCAATGATCCATCTCACCAGTCAGTGTTCATACGACTGCACGTCTCCACGCCCGTTGACCATATCTGCAGCCGTGGCCAACGTGGACGGCACAGACCCCACCAAAACCTCCACCGCCTTCCCCTGCCCAGCGGTAAGCCCCTCGCAGTCCTGGCAGACCACCGCTCACCCCCCGTCCCGCCCAGGTCACCCCAAACGCAGCCATCTACTTTTACCAGTTCACCGCCGCCGGCCAGAACGCCTCCTGGACCGGCCGCTTCGCCATCTCCGACCCCAACGGCGCCACCACCGCACCCCCCAGCGCCGTCCAGCCCGACGGCGAGAACATCCCCTGGGGCCCCGGCCAGCTCCTCGACGCCTCCCAGGCCTCCCGCCCGCCGCCCACCGCCCCACAGGGCCAGGTCGACGGCTCCCTGCCGGGTGCAGCCTCGGCCGGCACCATCCTCACCGCCTCCGCACCCGCCAGCACCAACGCCAACGCCTCCTCGCCGTCCCCCACGGCGGCCCCCCCATCCTCCTCCGCCGCCGCCCCCGCGTCCTCCGGCCTCAGCACGGCAGTCATCCTGGCCACGACGTCCGCCCTGCCCTCCACCCTCCCCTCGTCCACGACCACCGCCTCCTCCAACTCGGCCCCCGCCTCCTCCCCCCTCCTCTCTGCCCCCGCCGCACTCGTGGCAGCCACGCTGCTGGGCCTTGTATCCCTTTACTAGCCACAACGTCCTCCTGCTCTGATCTATCGCTTTTCTTATAGCTATTTCGTGTGCACCAATTCCTCTCTCCTGCATGTCGCGTCACGCATCTTGTCGGTGGGCCCCTTGATACGTCGTGTTGTTCCTCCTCCTTGACGGGCTATTACTTGCTGTACTGCATTCGCTCCTTGTTGGTAAGTATACTAAGGCACTGCTTGTGCACAAATACTAGTGCTGATGATCTGTTCACCCCCCGTACCTCTGAGAATGGGTGGCTGCTGCGTCAGCCCCCCCGCCTGTAACATACAAGCCACGCCACGTCGTCCCGTTTGAATCGCAATACATATCTATCATTCATACGTTGTCTTTTTATGACAAAGGTATACCATTTACACGAGAGCTCGTCGACGGCTGGCCGGCCGAGTCCGCTTTTTCTTCTTCCCCTCAGCAAAGCCATTTGCACTTTTAAGATCACGCCCCAAAATGTCTTCATTCTTCACCTTGTAAATACGCACCTATAACGACCGCGCGGGCACATCAGCGGGACAATGGCAACAACGCCGAGCCACTCACAATCCAATTCTCAGACGTGAACGCCTCCTCTGCAGCAGCGGCATATCAGTGTTCCTCTCCTCACGCGTCAACGCGAGCAAAACGCACCAAGGTAATCGAGGGTAGGTCCCACGGCAGGCATGCGCTGATTGCGCACCCTGTCCACAGCCTGCTGTCCTCCAAACAGCTCATTGAACCTGCACACACACACACACATGAACCCCCCCCCACACACACTAAGACGACAGCCGCACCTGTAATACGACATCTTATACATCAAGCTGTTGCGCATGGTAGGCGAAGCCTCATCATCAACGCGGTACTCCCCCCTCGACGTGAAATAGTTCGGCTCCTGAATCTCGTCCGGCCACACGCCCTGCGCAATACGCACCATCCACAAAAACTTGTTGATATCGTCTCCCGAGTACGCGAGGAGACCACCAAAGATAATCAGCACGTAATCCACATCATGTTTGCGCAATATCGGATACGCCACCTCTTCGGATGACGACATGGCCTTGCCCACCGTTGCAATGTGCGCTGGGAAACACCTGGCATCAGCATGCGTCAGTAGCCACATGCGCACAAGACACACTGTTGTTCCACGTGTTGTTGTCGACGAGCGTAGGTCGGTCAGCCATGCCGGCGATCTGGTAACCATAGTCCCACCAGCTCATCACAACAGCCGTCTCGGGCGTGTTCTGTCGCAGCCAGTAGTATGCCTCGCGATAGTCGTCAATAATATGTTGGCTCCCATCCGGGTTGCGTGACGCCAACACGACCGACGGCGAAGAATACGCAGTCGACGTGACCCATGTGCAGTGTTGGACAAAGAAAAGCATCATAAAAACCATGTTGCCAATCACGGTGAGTCTGGTATCCAAACCAAAAATGCCAAACGTTTGAGCGGGGGCAGCCTTGGTGGCAGCCTTGCTGGAGCTGGGCGTGAAGAGAGATGAAAAGCCATTTGCTGGAGGCGCTGCCACCGCGGCCTTTTTCTTGTCCTTCTTGGAGGGCGTAACGGGACTATCCTCGTTCTTCTTGTCTTGCTGCTCATCAGCCATGTCTGGTTCTGTAGGGTCAATGTACACGTCGAGAACCGTAGACACGGCCACCGCCGCAGAGACACAGACGACAGGGGTGAGGGTTAGCATAAGGCGAACCATGACACCAGCGAAATAGGATGCCACGACTGCATAGATGATCACAAATACGTGCTCGTCGCGCAGCTCCCTGAAACAGAGCACGACTCCGGCGGGGAACGCGAACATGAGGAAGTGAAGGTCTGTAAAGAAGGCACTCCAGGCTGTGGGCTGATGTTCAGACACAGATGCGATGATGGGGATGTATCTGGCCAGGTGTTAAAGACGCGCACTCCCACACAAGGGGGACTTACTTTTTCGCATATCCAGTGTCCCAGAGAGAGTAGAATCGCCCAGTCCAAGGCGCAATCCATCCTTTCAGGGCGAGACCTCCGAAAACTGCCACGCCAAGCAAGCTCACAACTACGAGCGAATATCTAAGCAACGACTGGAATTGCTTCGATCCCACGTGCGAGCGGACGAGGTCTGTAAAGGCAACCAGCTGCAAAAGACCGAATACGCCTGGGCAACTGTGTTAATAAGAACACATGCACAGAACTGTGACCAGTATGGTACCTAATGCGCCCATGTGTTCGCTGGTGCCAACAGGTTGGAAACCCACAAAGGGCACCTGCATGCTGGCCAGCGTACCCACAGCATACCACGAGGAGTAGGCAATGTACAAGCGATTCGAGAAACGCCCCATCAGTACTAGTGTCAAGGCATGGAGGGGAATCATGTTGGTGATAAACGCGTAACCACCTGTAAATGGACGTCAGCACACGCAAGCACCACAGGTAACAAGGATGCCTGACCCCAAGCAGCTACCATGTAAAAGTAGAACACTGCGGCGCCAGTGCCAAAGAATGCGCTTCCCTGCTTTAATGCCTTTATCCAGAGATAAAACGTGATCATTAGAAGGAAGATGGCGATAGCTTCATTATCGTAGGAGCCGGCCACCGATCGAGAGATGTAACCAGGCGCAATACCGATGAATACAGCAGCGAGAAGGCCCGCGCTGTCGTCTTTCATTTCCTTGGTGAACCTAGAAGTAATTAGATAATCATCTCTTCACAAAAGACGACATTTTCTTACATGTACGTGGCCCAAGCAGTAAGCGCACTAAATCCCGGCGCCAGCAGGACACAAATGTTTCGTATGTCCACGGGGAGATTCAAGGCATGAAGCACATTGTATATGACGCCACTAGTGGCCATTAGTCCGGGATAGATGGTACCACCTACCACACGACCTAGCGGATACCAGGCAGTGGGATCGAACCAGTTCCAGAATTCCTTTGGCATCTATGAGCTCTACATCATGAAGAAAAAAAGGTGAGCCTACATAGAACCCTTTGGCAGCTAATACTTTTGTAGCCCGGCTAGAGTAATCCTTTTAGAACTCATCTACAGCGGCGTGCACATGGACTGACTAGTTGAACCATGGGTCACTGACGGAAGCTGTCAATGTCATAGTGCTGACACAAGACAGCAAACTCACAACTCGTGGATAATACTTTCAAAGTTGATAACAGCAAACAGGCGAGAGGCAATGGCAGCGCCGGAAATGAAACAGAGAGCGACGATGCGAAGGAGTGAAGCAGTATTAGTCACCGTTTCGCGAGAGATATTGGAAGGTAACGAGTATGCAGTCGGCATTGCGACGTAGTCAACACGTTCACAAGCAGGCTCTCGGCGATGGGTTGTCTGTTATGAATTTGTGTGTCGTCGACGTGTCGTCGTGTTTAGTATCCGAAAGCGCTAACACGCCACCCCCTCACACGCCCACAAAATCTGGTGTTGGTGTTACTTGCTCTTGTGTCGTTAACAAACTCTGGCTACCGGTGTGAAGCGGCCCACCATGGATAGCGACCTTATCCAACTCGTGAATAAACTCCAGGATACATTCGCCAACTTAGGTGAGTAGCGAGCCGTAGCCTAGGTTGCGCGTCAAGCGGCGTGGCTAATAGAGCGCGTAGGGGGAGAGTTGGACATGCCTCAGCTGGCTGTAGTGAGTGGTAATATCATATGCCTTTCATCCGTCACTCATAGTCGCGGTGCTTTTGGTGCAGGTGGGCAGCCAGTCAGCCGGCAAGTCCAGTGTCCTCGAAACGTAAGTCCACTTCAGCTCTGCATACACCCCCTCTAATAGTGGACATAGCATCGTTGGCCGCGACTTCCTGCCTCGCGGACAGGGTATTGTTACCCGACGTCCCCTCGTACTGCAGCTCATCAATACCCCCGTACCACCCTCGTCAACGTCTGAGGCACCGGCGTACACGGAATGGGGGCAATTCCTCCACGTTGATAAACGCTTTACCGACTTTAATGAGATACGGAAGGAGATTGAGGCAGAGACATTTCGAGTCGCAGGGCAAAATAAAGGCATTAGCAAATTGCCCATTCACCTACGCATCTACAGCTCCAACGTCCTCGATCTTACATTGGTAGACTTACCAGGCCTCACCAAGGTCTGTCTCCATGTTTATACCTTTGGCGATGAGAATATCTAAACTAGGTCTACAGATCCCAGTCGGGGATCAGCCTTCAGACATCGAGAGACAGATACGAAATTTGGTCGTGGATTATATATCCAAGCCCAACTGGTCGGTTTCATGTCAGGCTTGTCCGATTTTTGCTAATGACCTCTCAGCGTCATCCTTTCGGTCTCTCCCGCTAATGTAGACCTTGCAAATTCTGATTCATTGAAGCTCGCTCGGACTGTCGACCCTCAAGGCAGGCGTACTATCGGCGTTCTCACAAAGCTGGACCTCATGGACGCGGGAACAAATGCCCTTGATGTGCTCATGGGACGAGTGTACCCGTTAAAACTTGGTTTCATAGGTGTCGTCAACCGCTCCCAGCAGGACATCAACTCGGAACGTAGCATGGCGGATGCTCTTGCGGCCGAGACACAGTTTTTTGCGAGCCATCCTGCATACCGCAACATTTCACATAAGCAAGGCACCAAGTACCTCGCCAAAACACTCAATCAAGTTCTCATGAATCACATCAGGGATAAACTCCCGGACATGAAGGCTAGGCTCAATACCCTGATGGGTCAAACTCAGCAGGAACTCAACGCATTTGGCGACTCTGCCTCATTTGATCGGGACAGCCAGGGCCCTCTCATCCTTCGGCTGATGACTCAATTTGCCCGCGATTTCGTCTCATCCATCGATGGCTCTGCGGTCGACGTTTCAACCAAGGAGCTTTCTGGTGGTGCACGCATTTACTACATATTCAATGACGTATTTGGCAATGCTCTCAACTCGATAGACTCTACACACAATCTTGACACACAAGATATTCGCACCGCCATCAGAAACTCAACGGGTCCGAGACCAAGTTTGTTTGTGCCAGAGGTCGCGTTCGATCTTCTCGTTAAGCCGCAAATCAAGCTTCTCGAGGCTCCCAGCTTACGATGTGTGGAAATGGTTTACGAGGAACTCGTCAAAATCTGCCACAATTGCACCAGTCATGTTCGTGATGGTCGATTGTTAAAGGAGTCGTTCCCTGACCTGTCTTGTAGGAATTGCAACGATTCCCCCGCCTTCATGCACAGCTTATTGAGGTCATCTCAGAGCTCCTTCGCGAACGGCTCGGCCCTACATCAGAATATACACAGAGCCTGATTGCCATACAAGCGGCGTACATCAATACTAATCATCCAGCATTTGTCTCTGGCTCACAGCTTGCCGCAGCTGCCTCACGTGAACACCAACAGCAACAGCGGAAGAAAGCTCCACAGCGGGTAAGTTAAGCTGCACATCGTTTGACTATTATGTCTTAAATGTGCACATCTAGCCATCATCTACCGAACCGGTTGATGGTGAAGCCTCCCCGAACGAAGAAGAGGACGAGGTCAGCACTGATCGTCAAACGCCCAACGGTGTGGCCGTTCGTGATGGTCGCTCCGTTTCCTCGACGCTACACGATCGCAATCGAACATCGTCCAACCTTGTCACCGCTGCACCATCAACGAAATCATCCTCACGACATCAGCACCAGCTTCAGCACCAACATCAACATTCAAATTCGCCATCTTCGAGCTCCTCTCAGCATTCCGCACGGGACAGCTTTATGAGTTACTTCTTTGGACAAGCAGGACCTCCAACAGGTCCACATGCCTCTCACTCTGCCGGGGGTGCTTCATCTAGCGCACGGGTATTTGCAGAGGCAGGTGCGAACTCAGTAGACAGCATGCAGGGATTACGGTCGCCGTTGGGTGGTAGCAATCCAGCATATGACATGAAGAGCCTAGAAAAGCATATCGAAGCAGTGGGTCTTGCTTCTTTTCGCATTGCGTCCTCCTGTTAATCCCTCATGTCTATCAGATTCCTACAGAGACTGGCTCGAATGCTCTATCACCACGCGAAGAGATGGAAACAACTCTAATTCGCTCTTTAATTGCCTCCTATTTCTCTATTGTGCGGCAGATGATTCAGGATCTTGTGCCCAAAGCCATTATGCATTTTTTGGTGAACCATACGGCCCAGCATGTTCAAGATCGCCTCGTCTCGGCACTATACAAGCCCGAGTTGTTCCCAGAGCTTCTACACGAAGATGAGACGATTGCGAACGAGCGTGGGCGGGTCAAGTCGTTGTTGGATGCATACAAAGATGCTTTCAAAACGTTGTCAGAGGTCAGTTTAAAATCAACGTAGTTTATTTCCGGATCATTTGTAGATATATATCAGTTATTCCAAGCATTTGCTATGTGTTACATGCGACAAGTCACAGTCGAGCAAGATGATGACTAAGCAACTGCAATAGCTATCAACAAGGTTAAGTAACCAGTCTTACATCCGCTCACAGACATTCGCCAGCAGGTATGTTCAACGAGTTTAGTATCACCGAGTGGTTTGCTGAATGCTATGACCGATCGTTTCAGGTTAGTGTAAAGTGAGTGCACCATGTCGTTGCATATTTTTTGACTTGTTTGACTTATATTCTCGTTCCCAAAGGTCCAATGGCTCAGCGCGTCACCATCCGCAAGCGTACACCATACAACACTTCCTCTAACCGTCGGCGTATCATCAAGACTCCCGGTGGAAAGCTGAAGTATCACCACCTCAAAAAGCTCCCCACTGCACCTAAATGTGGTGACTGTGGAATTGCTCTTCCTGGAGTACGTATACCACGATCTTGGCATGCAGCCCGTCCTGTAAGCATACTGATGCTTGTTTTACTTTATTTTTCAGGTTCCCGCTCTTCGACCGCGTCAGTATGCAACTATTTCCAAGCGTCAAAAGACAGTGACACGGGCATACGGTGGAAGCAGGTGTGGAGACTGCGTCAAGTCACGGTGCGTCGGCCACATTTTTCTGCCCTTATGAATCGGATGATAATCAATTTTTGGTTTTTTGTTTGTCGTTTAGTATCGTCCGAGCGTTCCTGGTCGAGGAGGCAAAGATCGTCAAGAAGGTCATCAAGTCGCAGGCCAAGGGTGCCCGGAAATAGATGGATGCGAGTCTAGGACCTCTTTTACACCTATGATATTTGCATGCCATGTAACATCCACCATGACGCCCAAAATTTATGACTTGATGAAGTCAATATGCGACAATCATATTCAAACGTGGAGGCGATTAAGGCGCACACCCACACGTTACAAGCTGAAAGATTCGGCGTAATCATAGATCATAAGTCTTCAATTAGTCTTAGGGATTAGACACGAAACACACTGGCAGGCGGGCAACGTGTTGCAAAATGCATGTTCTTGTCTCTACTGAGTATCAAGCGTTCAACCAATGCGTTGAGTGAGAGATAGAAACAAGATTGCAGGATTTCTACGTGAAGACATACAGCATGAAGAAATGAAAACACAAGACACAGCCCAAGAGAATTTGTTATACAAGGTGTTTGCATGAAGGTATCGGTTTGTTCCCAGAACATGTAGCAGTCCGTCAGAGTCGTCCCGTCCCAAATCTATCATACTAGGGACTCGATGTTGTAGATTTCGGACTCACAGAAACCCACTTCTCCGTGCCCATCCCATCTTGAGTCGTCGAGGTCTTGGAGTTGTCACCATCAACAGATATGCACTCTGTGTCCGATTCCGCAACCACCGATTCGGATGCAGAAGTCGAAACGACTGCAGTCTCACTACTGTTGTCTGCGTCAGCCGTTGTCTCTGTGCTAGCTGTAATAATGGCGTCCTTCTCAGACTCGACCTTCTTGTCTGAGGACACTTCCTCGGTTTTCTTCTCCTTCTTCTCTTTTGCCTATTATAAGAGCGGCAATCAGACTTTATTCCATGATACAAGGTGGAAGACAGTTACCTCTGCCGCTTCTTTTTCTTTAGCTTCCTTCTCTTCCTTCTGTGTGACATGTGAATAAGGGAGAAAATCCCGAGCCAATGAACCCACCTCCTTCGCCTCCTTCTGAAAACATGATGACTTTAGTAAATGTTAGCCGCCAGATAGCTAAACCATTCACATACCTCCTTCTTAGCCTTCTCTTCCGCCTTACCGGAATCGTTAGGTACAACGCTATTGACACCTAGTCGTTCGAACTTACTTCCTGTTTTTCCTTGGCTTCCTTCTACGTGTCATATGTCAGCACGCTGAAAATGTTGCTACGTTATTCCGAACCTCTTCTTTTTCTTTCTTCAATTTCGCCCTAGTTTCACGCTCCTTGATGATCCACTCATGAACTTCGTTGACGCACTCGCGTGGCCGTGTCTTGTTCTTGAGCAAGTATCCTTGCAGACTTGCAACCTGAAAAAATTGATCAATTGGTTTAAGCGGAGATGTACGTTGCAGTGGACATACACTAAGCTCATCTTCCGGAATGGCGGCGGAGAAACGCTCCGCAAGTTCATTCAGCTCATCTTCGCTAAGTAAAGGAATGCTGGGGGCAACAGACTTGCGACGTGGAAGAGGCAAATTCTTCTCAGTTGTAGCTGGGCCAGATTCAACTTGCGTTGTCTCAGACGACGGCTTGTATGGGAAGAAACACTTGAAAATGCCCTTGGCTTGCCACTTGGTTGCATTGGCAAAGTTCACCCACACATCCATGCGGCCGGGTCGACTCAATGCTGGATCAAGACGTTCAATGTGGTTTGTAGTGGCGAATAGGAGGCTACGCGCCAAATGTTAGATCAATTGAGGTTAGGAAGGTGTAAAAGTATGTGCCATACCGGCCCTCGGCGGCTGCGACACCGTCGAGGCTATTCAGAAGCCCACTGAGACTCAGTGTAGATCCATCGCTAGATGCATCTTTGTTTTCACTTGCTGTCGCTTCCTTCGTAGTGGGGGCGCCGGTGGAGGAGGCATCACGCGAAACACCTCGGGTGAATGCCGCATCCAAGTCCTGTTAATGCAAGGGCGGCATTTTCGTAAGTGATTTATAATCACAGTAAATCATCGCAAACTCCAAATTGTGATGTTACCTCAAGAAGTACGATACACCGTGATGGCACATCGCCCATTAGAGAGCTCAACGTATTGTCGCTCATTCCTTTCGAAGAAAGGCTAACAACATAGATGTCCAGGCCAAGTTCCCCTAACAATGAAGTGAGTCCCGGTCGTCCTCTCTCTGTAAGCATGAACAAACCCCCACTCACCTGCAAGCGAATGAATCAGAGATGTTTTGCCACTAAAAGCGTGAGAAGGTTAGTGATCCGAACTATCAGCACCCACTCTTAAAATAAGATCCATACCTTCCCGGAACGCCATGCAGGAGATAGCCGCGTCTGAAAGGAATGCCTATTGTGGAATCCTGAGTACAGTCCAAATCAAGAGATAGCACCAGATCGCACCTCGTTCGGCATACCACTCCTCCGAGCATAAGAAGTCTTTACAGTCGTTCAAAATCATGTCCTTGACGCCCGGCTCTAGCACAATGCTGCTCATAGGACGCTTCTGCCTGGCGCCGTTCCAGCGCCAACTCCCATATCTACCAAGAAAGATCAGTATGACTGGAATTGACAGAGGGGTTGCCTAGTTTGATATGACTCACGCGTCAGCAATGAAGATATGGACACGGTGCTCGGCGTCTTTTTCATAAGTTCGTTTAGCTTCAAGGACAAGCTAGGAAACCAGTGAACGCTTAATGAAAAATCATATTAATGTCTGATAGTTAGGCACCCACCTTTTTCAAGACCGAGTTGTTCCTTGCCACGACGCTACGGTTTTGAATACAGATAATCAGTTGACATAACTAGCCTCGGAACCAGTTTCCTACCTGACTTTGAGTTCTTGACATTGACCACCGTAATTACCGTACCGTTGAGTACGAGTCACCTGCGAACGCGCATTAGGACTGCAGGAAATCGAATTTATTTCACTGACTCGACCTAGACTCACCCTGAGCCAGTGACCGCGGTAGTAGATTGTGTGCGTCGTGTCTGAGTTGAGTGAGGGTTGATAATGCTACCTTCGCATACAACTGCTGGCTTACTTAGCGATGGCATGAATGCAATTTTCCGTTTCCTCCGCCCATGCACGAGCTGCTGGCCGTCATCAGCGTTTTCTTCGTCTTCCTCTAGGTCGCCAGTAGTGGACTGTGTTAAAGAAAACCTGCCCGCTGAACGTGTTGTGATCTCAAACTCTCTTGAACGACCCCAAGCTGGTTGCTACAACCAGCGGTGAGCTACAGTACAGTAAACAAGATCGCAAGAATAAACGGAAAGAATAAGAACCTTGGATAGCCAATGCATCAACCTGAAACAACGGCATTAGAGGACTAGAGAAAATATTTGAGTGATGGAATCACCAGTCATAAGGGTAGTCCTCTTGGGAGAATGTCGCAGTCAGGAAGAAAGCTTGATGAAAAATATCGGTCGACCTGTACATCTCACAAATAAATGCTACACCCTTACAGTCTACAAAGCCATTCCAGGCAGTCATGGATGCACGCCGTGCAGTCTCAACAGTGCCGCCAATGACGACCAGTTTCTATAGACATGCATTAGATATTGGTCCTTATATAGTCACGGTGGCGCGCCGCACGCAGGATGTGACGAGGGCTGAGACCGTCTCACCAGAGTATCCGTGATTGCATTAGAATTGACACCGAAAGGCGACAGCAGACTAGAAACAGCTTGCATGGTCAATGGAACGGGAAAAGGGCAAGGAACGGAACAAAGGCAAAGCCAGGGAGTAAGAGTTCTTATATTGCCATTAGCATGCCTCGTGTACAAAACATGTAGATTGCCGCTTGAACGCCACCCTTCTCGCTGACATCCAATTTTGGACGAGCGGAAAGGGGGGAATTTCAGAACGTACATACGGGGGTGGGCACGTTAGTCGGTAGCGCTCGGTTAAGAGTCATGTTGAAAGGAATACGCATCAGTGATTGTCGGTACCTACGTCTCCCAGTGACTGGTACCATTCCTTTAGTAGGATTAACGGTGCCCGTGCAGCAGGGTAGACAAGCTAGAATATGACTAGAATATGATTCACGTAAGAGATTGGGTAATTTGAACGTGCGTATTCTGCCGAGCGAAGGGGCACAGCCTCGTGTCAAATTCAGAGGTTGTCAAAAACACAGGGGGGAATCGAAAGGAAATTCAATGCGAATGCGCAGTGCCAGGCTTGACATACATTTTTGACAAGAGTATCCGTTCCAGTTCTTCCTTCAGGACATGTTCCATTGGCTTCCCATCTCGAGAGCAGTCCGCCACCAAGATCCAACCAAATATATACATGGCACACCCTGCCGTCGGAATGGAGCCGTGTTACCACCACTCACGCTCACGGTGTCGGAGATCCTTTACCCAACGATCTCACTTTCACCGGTCCGTATTATCCCGCTCACTCCACACACCGCTGGGTGCACATCCAACGAGGAAGCTCAGATATAGGAATGTTCGTCGACGGCTTCTGATCTCACCTGTTGTCATTTTGAGCGTTCCGCGATAAGTCGTCCTCGGAGCCTTAGGTTTGCTAGCCCTACGCATCTTATGAGGTGTAAGATACGTAACTTACACCATATAACTCCTTCGCCACACACAGAGACGAAGGTCATCATAATGGTCCACGGGATCAGATCTTAAACATTCAAGCCACCTGGCTTCAGAACGCTACAACTTGTCGCCTCAAGGCTCCAATCATTTGGCGGATGCATGCCAACGTCCTGGGACCTGTGGGCGCTTGGATAACTTGAGAAAAGTCGCACGAAATAGCTAAGAGCCAAGATTGATGAGACAGGGGTGGACGCAAATGGAAGACGATGCTTCAGGATAGTGATTGGTGTGGCCTTGAGCGCTTGGACTGCCACATTCCAGAGAAGATTAATTGCGGTTGAGACTTCGCCGGATCTGCCACAGAAGCCTAAGTGAGCCATCTTGTTAATGCACAGCTCTCACTTCCTGGCTGCTGAGGAGGATAGATATAATACGACTGAGAGAATCACAGCACCAGATAATTTTCGTCATTGTGCTTTTGTTATTAGTCTCTGCGAAGCTGTGCCAGCTCCATCGCGTCTGCTTCCATTCCACCCGTACGCGAATTTCCGTCGTCCATTTCTGTAGACCACGGACCGGTCCCAAGGCCTTCCCGCATCTCTCTTCTGACGCACAATTGCTCTGCGCAAACGGCTGTCAAGCAAGCTCCCGAAATAACGACACACCAGAAAAATGGCGAAGACGGTAATGCCGCTGAATAGTATGTCGTGAGTATCAAATGATTAAGCACAAGGGTCAGGGCAAAGTCGAGGATCAGTCGTGGTCTCCGGACAAATACGTATAAGTAATATACACTGGAATGGGAAATAATTTAACCAATTATTCCACCAAGTCAGAAGACAGTGTCAAGATATGAGAGCAGTTGTGAACTTACTCGACAAGGGAGGCTATTAGCCAAGAAATGGCGATACACCAACCGCGTCTGGGATCTACACGGCCGTCCCACATGTCCGTCGCAGCCTTTCCGAGGAGAGATCCAACACCAATCTCTTTCCCTCCACTGTACGCGCTTGTAAATGCATCCCAACCTCTGTGGTTCTGGCCGTGTAAGCCATGGACCGTTGGGCGGGAACACATCTCTCGCCAATCCATTATGACAGCAACAGAGGCCGCTCCACCTGGGTACCGTCAGTCCTTGGCAATCACTTCAGTCCCCCACTTACCTTCGTAGGCTAAGGCATAAGGCTCAGCAAATATCGTCAACAGGGGTGGTACGAGCAAGCAGAGGGTCAAATAATGGACAGATTGCATGGAAACTATCTGCGTCAACATATCAGGACTCGCTCCTCATTGTGTATACAATGCTTGCCTGTGATATGATTAGCCATGGATCCCAACCAAACTGTCGAGACGTCTGTGGCGACATTGGCAAGCCGTCTTGAGCGGTATTTAAATCAAATGCATTACATAATGTTGAGGCTAGTACGTACATCGACTCGACTCTGTGGTCCACCTTTATTTGACCATCATGGCGAGCAACTTTTACGAGCCAGTGTCGCAGGGCGCAGATGCCGAAGATGATCATCGAGAGGCATCCAGAACAGCACTCCCTGACGAGATTCTCAAGGTGCGACCACCTGTGTACTACAACGATGGCCCATTCTCGCCTCCAAGTTCCGTGGATGAAAGCCAAGAACAATTGTTGGGAAAGGACCAGGATCAATTCTCGTCAGCTGAGAGGGGTTACCCAGAAAGCAATGGCTCAAATATTCAATTGGGACGTGCATCTGGCTCCGCCTCCAAGGTAGTGAGAAAGATCTTGTCCTAATTCGCGTTAACCTTACGCTATCATCATGATTTCAAGCGCGGAATTTCATTGCGTCTTTTTGCTTTGATTTTTATGTCTCTGCTTGGTGTCGCTGTTGTTATAGCCATATTCGCATCTGTGTCTTCTGCCAACACTTATAGAATAGGATCAAAACACATCACGATGGACCACGTTTTTAACGGAACCTTTGGCGTGAAACGAAAATCTCTAAACTGGGTACCCGAAGGTGCGTCGGTCCGTATTGACCGGATATCTTCGCACATGACTTTCTAAACCAGCTGGAGACGGCGTGTTTTCGATAAACGACAATGGGGTCTTCAAATTGATTGACTTGAAGACGAATACGACTACTGACCTTCTCAAGTATAGCGATGTTCGAGACGTGAGTTCCGATCACAACGTTTTTGGCGGTTATCTTTGAACCTTGTGCCAGGCGGGCGGACGCATCCTTGCCTGGAATGATTGGAAACTCTCACCAGATATGAATCATGTCCTCGTAAAAGCCGATCATAGAAAAGTAGGCCCAGCCCAGTTCGGGCCGTTATGTATAATCACAGCTCCACACAGCAATGGCGTTGGTCCAGTTTCGGAAATTACTATATTCATAAGCTTTCAGATCACAAGACCCATCCTATCGCTCCGCCTACAAACCCACCAAGCATTTCATATGCCACATGGTCTCCTATAGGAGACTCAATAGCCTTTGTCTCTGAGAACGATCTTTACGTGTTACCCTCTGCCGAGTCAGTTCGTCTATAAATTTAGTTTTCCTTGCACACTTTGACATCAACCCTGACTGTCTTAGTGCCTCCGCTGTCCCCATTCGTGTTACTAATGAAGGCAATTCATCACTCTTCTTCGGTGTTCCAGACTGGGTGTATGAGGAAGAAGTCTTTGCCGGACCCTCGGCGCTCTGGTGGAGCCCTGATGCTCGTCGAATTGCCTTCCTTCGTTCCGACGAGACCAAAGTCAATGATTATACCTTCCCAATATACAACCCTACAGAAAACTCTTTCACAGTCACGCCTTACACAGATTTTGTCACAATGAAGTACCCCAAACCGGGATTCCCAAATCCTCTGGTCTCGGTCCACGTTTTTGATTTGCATGCTTACCAAACACAGAGCACAGTCCCGGTGAAGGGAGCGGACGCATTCACCCAAGAGGTGACATGGAATGGTCGCAGATACCTCAATGACAGTATAATACAGGAAGTCACCTGGGTAGCAAATACCACTCTCCTTGTTAAAGAGGTCAACCGAGCCAGTGATGACGGCAGCGTGGTCATATGCACCCTAGAGGGACAGGAAGCTGGCCAAGTTGCCTCCGGACTTGTTGTGAGAAAACTTGGGGCAGATGGTGAGGAGGGGGATGAAGGTTGGATTGATCCGGTTGAGTCTTCCAGTGCCATCCTTTCTTGCTCTCCTCTAAATGATCAATCACCATCAGTCACAAAACGTCTACCGCTTGCCTGAATCGTTAGGCCTCGATGAGGGTGCGTATCTGGATATTTTGCCTACAAAAGAAGGCTTCAATCAAATTGCATTGTTCAATTCTGCTGGCTCTACGACACCACGTTGGCTGACTCGAGGCGAGTTGGAAGTTACTCTGCTCCTCAGCGTCGACGTACAACGGCGTATTGTGTCAGTCATTGTTTCCTAGGTCTCACTGTTTTCACACCATTTGTATCTCATCATTCTGTCATATTCCAGGTATTATATGACTACTGGTGAAGACGGAATTGGCCGTCAGCTTTTGTCTGTCCCTATTCCCACCAATGCTGCCGACCAAGAGCTTGTTGGGCCAACCGCTTTGACTTTGAACGACGCGGCACTTCCGCCGCACTACTCTGCTGCTTTCTCACCCCAAGCAGGATTTTATTTGCTGAGTTATGAAGGCCCTGGGATTCCTTGGCAGAAATTGATCAACATCAATGATCAAAGTGCGCCATACAACCCCAAACTTCCCCAGTATGCCTAACGAGTTCTTTTCTTAGATAAAAGCTATGTCTTTACGGATAACTCGCACTTGAATCAGACAATGAGCCAATACCAATCCCCCTCATTGGTATATTCAACAATGGACAGTGATGGATATGGTAGGCGCCATTTTCAAGCCCTATCTTTCTTCACAAGTCAGTCATCTCTGCTTTCAAGAATTGAACACGTTAGAGATACGACCTCCCAATATGGATGACTCGGGGCGCACAAAATATCCTGTTTTATTCCGTGTGTAAGCGTTTGATTGCGTCTTATTCATGACATGGATGATATATAACCATTGTAATAGTTACGGCGGACCTAGTTCACAAACCGTGGACACAAGATTCACGCGAGACTGGCACCACTATCTCGCATGTTCGCTGAAATACATTGTGGTAGTAGTCGATGGCCGAGGAACTGGTTTCAAGGGCCGACAACTCCGAAATCCTGTGAAAGGAGACCTGGGGTTCTGGGAGGCCAAAGATCAGATCAGCGCTGCAAAGTAAGAAAATAACACTTCAAAATCATCCCTTCTCACACTTTTTCAGGCTTTGGGCATCCAAAAGCTATGTCGATAGCGGGCGAATAGGTGTCTGGGGATGGGTGAGTACTGCCATTAGCTGATTTTCCATTGTTGATCAAGCATTGGCAGTCGTATGGCGGGTTTATGGCCGCAAAAGTGGTCGAAGCAGACGCTGGGGTCCACACCCTGGCTATGTCGGTTGCGGTACGCATATCTTCCTTCGCACTGTTCTTCAGCTCATTACTCGACATAGCCCGTAACTAGTTGGTTATTGTATGGTGAGTAGGTCGAGGTGAACTATGGAAGACTTATTGACGTCAAATAGATACTATATATACCGAGCGATATATGGGACTCCCAGAGTCTAATCCACTCGGGTATGTAAACGCTTCCATCAGTAATGTGACAGCTTTTCATCACATCGACTACTTACTCGCTCATGGGAGCGGTGATGATAATGGTGAGTCCCTCTTCATACATTTTGGTATTGATCATTCTGACTTGCTTCCTTATAGTCCATTTTGCCAATACTGCGCATCTACTCGATATGTTCACACGAGAGCAGATACGAAATTTCAGGTTCCGCATGTTCACAGACAGGCGAGTTTATCCTCCTACCGATCATATAGACTAACCAAAGACGCTGCCTCCAACAGCGATCATGCCATACAAAAACGAGGGGCATTTCGTGAAGTCTATGAATTTATGACTTCTTTTTTAATAGAGAAGTGGGGGACCGGCACACGGAAACGGAGGGACTGATGTATATTATTGAGATGTATTATTACTCCCATGGTCAGTTGAATTTCCAATACAACCGCTTCGATGGCACACATCAAAAATCAGTGTGTGCTGGGATATATGTGCTTCACAGGTGATCATCGCAAGCGTCCCGGGCAGTAACTGCTTGACATGACATTTTCCTTCCAGGCCTAACTCCCTACTTCCTCTTGCTCGTTATCAAGGGTACTGGACTTTGTGAATATCACACCTGTTTCCGAGGTTTGCCGTTAGTCTCGTGTTTTTTCTTCTAGGCTGATCTCCTACTAATGCGAGCAAGTGGACTGTCGCACAGCGGCCCTTCTCTAGTCACCAATGTGCACACCTATACTACACAATCCCCAAACCCACAGCAAACAACTTTTGAATACGTTCTTGAACGTCATCAAGCACCCGCGGGGGCCCGAGACGTTCCACATATATGACACCAGACCATATCACTATCAGACTCTTTATCACCCACACTCCTCCAACGCTGTCTGAACCAAAGCTATCTTTCCTCACGCCCCCAGCCATCAGCAGTGCAAGTCTCGGCGATCAAGTGAACGGCAGCGTGGCATGTGAGCGTTGCTGATCCCGAGAGCTCTACGCTAGTGAGGTGCATCATGGGAAGGGCAATGAAGAGGAATGTGAAAAGAAAGAATGTTGCGGGGATGAGCTGGGTGAAAAAAAATGAAACTGGGCTTGATCCTGGTGGTAGCGTAGTGGGTGTGGCTGTATCAGACAACAGGGAAAGGAAATAACCGTCAAAAGAGTTCAGACGCAAGTGCATGCCGGGAGGATATCAATGTGTCCTAGGCATTATACGACTCAGCGATGCGTCCGTCCATAACGGACCCCATATGACACTCGATTCTGGAGAATGTCTCATAGAGCGCAGCTGAGCTCTATTCCCAAACTTGGAAATTGCCTACATAACCTAGTTCCTGGCAAGTGACGCACCAACTGGAGCGCTAAGGAGTCTATTGTGGAGTAGGAATCCAGGGCAAAAGAGAATGAAGATGAAGATGAATTGTGTCAAGATCATCGCCACAGCATCCTCGGAAGAAGGCGCGTGCAAAGTATGATGTAAGTGTGAGATACAGGGCACTCGATAGGAATTGGACGGCTTGGTGGGATGACGCAGAGAAGATCAGTGAAACGAATACAAGGGCCGCGAATCTGATCAACCATAGGCGCGATATTGATAGAGGGGCGAGAGGCTATTCGAATGTGCACGAGGCGTCGACTCTTCTTCTCACTTGTGGCAGCAGGTGCGGGTGGAGTGTGGAGGTGGTGGACACTTGATATTTCCCGATATTGGTGGCAGCTGATGCGTTCGGCTTAGAATATGTAAGGTCTATGTGTATACTTTGACTTTAGTATTTGCGTACTTGATGAGTAATCGGTTAGGCGGAAGTAAGAGGGCCTCATGCAAGGGACGTACGGCGAGCTTCTACCCGGGTGGCCTCAGATCTTCTCCAGCGACTCACCAGGGACTAAGGAAAGAGGTGGCCATTAATGACAGCAGAAGGAAGGGACCCATATAGGAGAGTATACTTATAGCAAAAGAGGAAATATTGACGCTAAATCTCTACTCGTTTTGACATCGAGGACCGCATTCTTTGAAGCAAAGACTTCAAAACGATGCCCAGCGCTAGAGCCATCATGATTCCCGTGTGATTTGCTCGACTGAAGACGTTCTGGGTTTCCCAGATTGTCTTTAAACCTTGTTAGTACACGTTTCCTTCTCTCTATGGCTTAATGACGTCTTCTATACGATATTGATTATTTCATTGATACGGAGGTGTTGTCAAATGGGGATGCTTGTAAAGGGGTTTTTGAGCGGAGCTCCAAAGCTTCTACCATCAATGATCGCTGGACGAAGACTTGAACCAACCCTGGCTTAGATATAGAAGTAGAAATTTCATTTGAAAACCTTTATGGCATGACTGATTTCTGTGCACTGTGTTCTTTACATGTTTCCAAGGAATTATCATCCAGTGTTTTCTACATAACCCCCGCAAAACGATCGTTTGAGCAATATGACTGTGCTTGTCTTGTATAATATTATCATGGAACATATGTTACTCATCCCGATTAGCAAACTCGATGGCAAATTATTAGGCATAGAATTCAGTTTGCTAATCTGGATTAGCCCATATATTCTCCATTCTCTATCGAAACGACGGAGTCTAAGATCGACCCTGGTTCTCTATACCTCAGTTGTCTCGCGATTTTCTTGATTTCGATGAAGGACGTCACGGTTGATGAAATACGAGGATGGGATTAAAACTGACCCACACATACGAAGTATTACAGTATAGTCCCGAGTAGTCAGTGTTAGGTCGAAAGGAAACACTGGAAAACTACGTAATAAAAGTAGATGGTTACTTAAATAACCCTACAAGATTAGGCACATATGATCAATGATGAACGGTAAGACACAACCTTAGCGCATGACTCACAGTAGTTGGCAGCATAAGGGACAGTGATTGGTGCAGAACCAGGGACGCACTAAACACCATAGTCAGATGAAAAACGGACGGAAAGATTGTGAGCGCATCGGCTCACCGATGTTGGGGGTTGTCCACCGACGGTAAAGATCCTGAAGGCAAAGTTGGCAAGTTCTCCCTGTCCCGGAATAGCTTTCAACTCAAGCCAATCGACATTCACCGTTGGGTTATTCGGAGCGGGTATGTCTCCAATCTTAGAGAGGATTACGAACCCATTCGGGTTTCCCGCCATCGAGCCAGACCTGAAGTCAAACACGGGGGACACCCCCGCAGCGCCGGTGGGGTTTTTGACAAAGTAATGATCGCCGAGGATGAGAGGGCTGGAACCTAATGCAGACTTTGCGGACGTGATGGCGACTTTGGCATCCTTCTCAGTAATTGATTGGAGTGCACCGAAGAAGCAAGACGCGTCGAACAAGGTCGCTACGGCTCCAATAGACCTAAATAATTTGTCATGTAGTGAGTACGTTATCGGGGTCTAGAAAAAGTCGACTAGTACATACGTATAAGTGCCTGCAGCACTGCAGCTGTAGTTTTGAGTTCCAATTCCGAGCTGCAAGAGCATGTCAGCTGAAAGCAATGATAGATGCAGTGCTGATGTTCCGTACCGCGACAGCTATGGGTTTCCCAGGTGGAACGGTCAGAGCGGTCTGCCCCGGAGGAAGGGGGATCACGTCATTAGTGACATTACACCCAGTGAGGGCACGAGCAGTGGGGGCGGCTCTGGTTAATCCCAGGGCGCACGAGAAAAGAATGGCGGCGACAGCAGAGACGTGCATTGTAGTTAGCCTGGGCAGGACAACAATACGTTAGGTAAAGTAGGGGGGGAGGCGGCAGCACCTTTTGCGGCAGCACCTTGGCAAAACAAAGCTATTGAGTCCGCCCTATATAGTTCTGACGCACGTTTCCGCAGCAAACTATTCAGTTTCCTGGTGGGGAAGGGCTAGGGAGCCACAGCTTGCCGGCGACTAGTTGCAGTGATGATGTGTGTCTGCTGCACCCCTCACGAACAATCAACCGTCAGGCCACTTGTTATTTTCGGCATGTAAGCGGCTCCTACATGAGAGCGTCTATCAAAACGAGTGTATCCGTACCGGAAGAATGTTCGCGCAGTGTGGTCATCTGTATGTCGCAACTGCCCCTGCCGCTTGACCCGACAATGTCTTCGATATTCTGTTGCATATATTTGTGTTGCTCCCTACCCTTGTGCTCAACTAGTATTACACCTCCGCATCGTTAAAACTTTCGACACAGACTACTCTTCGGCAGAAGAACTCCGGAGTTAAAGTTAGCACTATACAATTTACAATTGAATTGCAAGCACTGCGCCTACCGGACATCATGCATAGCCTGCAGGAGCCAAAAGTACAAGACAAAACATGGGTGGTGAGCAGGTACCATTAATCATATTGTCTCCAAGATCTAACCCACACTAGATCAGTGCGTAGCTCGGCAACTTGCAATTCAACATCCGCTACCAGCTCTGATCAGCGAATACCCTCTATCCTCAAAACCAATTAGATCTCGATTTTGGGGTGGCCTTCATCACATACAAGAGCGCACCAGCCTATTCGGAACCGCGGCAACAGTAAGGCCCATAACAGTCTCACAATCACTAACGCATGATTTCGAAGTCAGCTATGAAGGCGTGATTAATTGCTTGCACAAGACTATTTCACTCATCATTTATAACAGAACTTCATATCCTTTGTTTCTTGTTCAAAGTTGTCGTTTCCACAGGATACGTCAATATCCTATAACATATCAATGATAAGAAGCTTTTCAGTGAGAAGTTCTCTAGTAGGGCACTTCAAGGTTTGACTGCTCGGGAAGCAGCCCTATCGAGAGCTGACGACAAGTCGTCCCCTCGTTGATCCGCTTACGCTTTATATTCAAGTGCTGTTCCCCGCCAATAAGAGCCGTCGCTTACGCTGTCCTTGCTGCTTATTGGTTGTCGGAACAATGATTTCCGCTGGCCGGTTAACACGATCAAACCATGACGATTTCTAGCGCTTAGCCGAGCGCCACATAGCAATCGACAGGGGATCGACGAAGAATTCGTAACTATACCAACGTGCAAGGGGTACATGGTAGGGCTTTGTGCCTGATACTTATGTCAACAAGGAGTCCTCACTGGGGTAGGAAAGTGCAGCTGAGGCATCCAGAAGTAAAGTAGACTCTAACGCACGCTACCTAATCGGCCATCAACCAATAGCTCCAAATTAGCTGGACTAGCGAGCCAGGAGTGCACAGGACAGGGACATGCGACGCAAATCCGTGACACCTCCGATGATATACAGATGTGGGGGAGGCGAAGAGGAAGGATATCACAAGTGATAATGGCTTAGCTTAATGAGCGAACCTAACTCGGGGGTATTAAATGATTAACGGTCGGGTTATGTAGCGCGATCAAGCCCTCCACATTCTAGATCTTGGCAGCACCAACACGAAGCGAAAGTGACCAGTCATCGCACGTCTAACGGAAGATCTACATGTAACGCTTATTGGAGTCATAAGGCCTCGGCTTCCCTCACATCAAAATGCCACCCTGTCGCATGTCCAATGGATCTGACAAAACATTGCGCTTACCCCATCCCACTGACGACTCTCACGTTAAGTTGGAAAAATGAAACTGCTGTCAAGGAACACACAGTAAAACATCAGTCACAGACTCACACCCCACATCCCCTTTGACATACTTCGTTTTCTTCATGTCTGGATGGTGAACCAAATGCTCGTGCCTGTGGGTATCGACGAAGCACGCAGAAGCAGAGCATGAATCGTGGACTCACATCCCCATGGGATTTCTTCGTGTTGTTCATACATACCTCGATGATGAACGACATGCCTGCGCCTGCAAACCTCGACGTCACACGCAGTAGCAGAATATGACTCGCAGAATATGAGTGGCGGACCTTTTAGTTTTGTTTGGTCATACTTGGACCTTCAATGTCAACCGGCTCAAGACGTTCAGGAGGAATAGCATACTGTCTTCTGCTTCGCATATTATAAATCAACCTGAAATGGCTTCTCAAGCTTTGTGCGCACAAGGTCTGAGAAAGCGCGTCCAGTAAGATCGTCCGCCAGGTCTAGATCTAGACTGTCATCCCGCCAATCAACAGAATCTACAAACTCAGACTCTTAAGTCTAAATCAGGAGGAAGAAGAGGTGCATTGCCGCTCGCGAAATTGTGCGGCCTGTCAAGTGAAACGGTCAGTATAAGCAGCTGTCAAAAACACCCGACGGTCCCTTCTCCATCTGTTCGCACCAAATTATTGCTGATCAATGTAAACGAAGTGCCCGCGTCGTAAGTCCATCTTACTAGACAGCTTCTCATTCTTGAAAAGCTGCCTTGTGAGATCAATCCAAAGGGCCAACATGTCTTATACTTGATGAAGCTGAAATTGCTATGATATGACTCAGTTAAACGCCCATGAATAGGCTTTATGTATTTCTATCCATCAGTCAGAAGTCACATTCAGATAGCCTTCGCTTTGACCAATTCTACAAAATAAGTGAGATATGAGTAATCCAACACGACGCGATCATAAAAAGGAAAGACACGACGACTCACGCTCAACCTCTGCAACAGCATTAGCCAAAATCTCACGCTGAGTTTTCTCGTCCTGAATATTCTTCAGTACTTTGTCGATCACCGACCTGGCGAGATCGGTCTGCTGCGACTCCTTGACTTGCTGCTCGTATCGCACCCACGAATCTAACACAGCCTTGAGCTCCGCGCTAAGCGTCACTTGTTGGCGGAGGGCGAACGACTCCGCTTCAAGCTGAGCTGTTTCCTGGAGAACAAGACATAGAGAGTCAAGCTCTGCATCCTTTCAACGCAGCATTATACCAACAAAAGATGCACCTTGGATAGAGCGAAAAGTCCCTTGGTGATATCAACCACATCTCTGAGCTGCCCAACAGAGTCAATACGATCCTTGACAGCCTGGGTGTGCTCCACCCGCGAGGCCTCGAGAATAGAGCTGACACGCTGTTGACACACGGCTAATGTCAAGAACCACATTTCGGGCAATTCACCGGACAAACCGCACCTGGATCTGGCTCTCCGCCCACTCTTTATACGGGGATTTAATCATCTATTCATAACACCATATTAACCTCCACAGTCTCCACAGACTAAGCCTCCAAAGCGCCATCATTCACTTACCTTGATGATATAGCCCAAAATGATAAAGGTTCCAATGGCCAGCACAGTCTCTTCATTTACCACATAGAGCTCCTGAGAAATGGCCGTCGCAAGGGCGCCAGTACCGAGAACGACAGTGCCAGTCTTGGTGATGAGGCTCGGGGAAGAAGGGACCTTCTCGAGGATCTCCGAGGCCCGTTGCGAAGGAGGCTGCTGCTGGGCGCGGAGAGTGGATGTGGAGAGAGCACGGCTAAGCATTATACATTACTTGTGTTCAGAATTAAAATGACACTTGTACGGTTGACATACCTTGTCAGCCGGGCACCTGCATAAGGACGAAGTAATGAGGCTACAACGACACAGCATTATTGAACCTGTAGAAGCATCACTGAGTATGATATGAACGCACATGAGCCTCTGAGCGAGCTTGTCGCAATGCGCGAGGCCATCGAAGCTGTTAACAAATCTAAGGGTTACGTGAGCCAAACACGCGCAAACATCTCTTCCGTGCGCAACCCCGTTGAAAGCAAGATTTAACCAGAACCCTATGATCATGAATGCGCCAATGATTGAATCTAATTTACGCTGGACTCTACTGTCTTGAATGCGCAAGAGAGATAGAAATAATGGGCAAGACGATTGTCGGCATCTCATGCACCGCTGCGCAAATAGCTGCAGCACCTTGTTTCCAACAACCCTCGGCAAAAACAAACTATGAGAATCCCCGCCTTTTCACCTGCTTGCACTCCCAAAAGCCCATAAGAAGGACACTTGCTGACGATATCCTACGCGACGCGGTCAATTCAAACTCTGCATCTTCATCCACTCCGAGTCGCCAGCGCGGAAATTGACGCCCTTTTGACCCCACCACGCACGAGCAGCAGCACCACCTGCAATGGCATCTTCCAGTGCTTCTTCAATGTCACACATGCGGTACGAAATAGGGAGTCCAGACTTATCCCACCATTCCAAAACCTGAATTAAATCATCAGCCCATCCAGTATGCCGACCAAGCTGAGAGGAAAGCCAACCTCAGGTTTATTATGCCTCGTTGCACCCACCAGCGCGTCCCCGTCAAAAATCATCTGCACGCCCTTTCCACCCTTTCCTTTTCCTCGTTCACTTTGGTCTTTCCACCATTCTAGAGCCTCCACTTTTCCAGAGCAACTAGCATGGTAGACGGCATTCTTGTCATACTTGACATCTTTCCCAATCTCCAGGCCGGACTCATAAGCCCACCAATTGAGCACGTTGATGTGCCCGGCAGAGGAGGCCATGTCAAGAGCACGTCCGGGAAGCAGGGGCCATGCGTGAGAGGTGAAAAAAGAAAGTACAGGGATATGTGCTTTAAGCGATGCGGACTCAAGAGACTGACAAGTGTATAATGGTGGGAAGGGCAAATTGGGTAGGGCACTGTTCCATTCATCATTGGACGTTAAAGGAATGCCATTGCGACGATCAGCTTTATCCCAACACTCCAGGCATGTGTCGAGCCGTCCATTGGCTGCTATGCGAGAGTTTGCATCCCACCATTCCAGTGCGGCCAGAGAGATATTCCGACATGCACCGTCAACAGCATCCGGCGTATAAGTCTTGGGGCTTATATCCGGTTGGGAATACCACCAATCAAGCATTCTAGGACGATTATGGACACTCGCTAGTGTGGGAATCATGGAGAAGCTGTCTTCATAATACTTTTTGAAAGACGGTCTAAGAGACGCGAAACGCCAGAGATAATCGAGCACTTCAAGCAGGTCGAATATTATAAGTAGATTTGCACCAAGACGGGTAAACGAGGATGTGGTAGGGGTGGCACGAACGCGGTCAAGAGAGGTCGAGAGAATGGCACGGTCAAGGGGTGTAGCCGACGTATCCCACGACGGGGGACGAGGGAGGGAGGTAGGGACACCCACGGCTTTGGAAAGCTCCCATGAGCCGAGATGATCGAGAATCTCTGCGATGAGATCGATAGGGAGCTTGGAGAGGATCGTTGAGTGCGGTGTGTGTGGAATATCCGGGCTTGGAGTGCACGGTTTCGAGAGATTGACCAGGGTTGGAGTGCATGGTTTCGAGGGGTTGGTGGATGCTGGAGTGGTAGAAGGGGTCGTGTATGTTGTGAGATCGTGTTCAGTAAGACGAAGGACGAGATCTGAATGAGAACCTGTTGAGGGAAGTGAGCGAAGACGAAGGAAGAGCTGCAGCTGGTGCACGTCGAGGCGTGTGTAGGCGTCTAAAATATCAGCACGGAGGTCATGGCCCTGTGTAGGCATGGGTTGGCGTTGGCAGTCTTGAACTCACTTGTCCACACTTCACCAACGCTAAAAGCCTTTTTTTCATGGCTCACACCACACCCGAATTCCTGGCGGTTGCCGCCGTGCACGTCGGGAACATTTACACTTGTCGACGTCGGCTTTATCAATCCGCTTAGCGAGAGGGTTGTTAATTTCCTTAGGAACCACTCCACTATTTGACCGCACCAGGTTGCTACTCTTCAACTTGTCCAGGTCCCCAAGGGGCCTTTACACAGTTTCCATAAACCTCTCTGCACCACCTACCTTTCCCATCACTGCACTTATGCTGGACAGTAAGACAGAAAGAGTACCCGAGCATACCTTCCGATCTCTATCTCGCACACTCATGATCCCCAGCTTCCTGCCGATTGACCTGAATCGATACCGCCATGTCTATCAGGTAATTGTTCCTGTATACACGGTCAACAAGATGTTCTGTTCCTGCGCCGTTTATGGACACTCCACGACCATGGTTTTGACTCTCCTATTAAATTCTAATGCTGCGATGCTGCTGCCATTGTAGAATTCCCATGAGCGTTTAAGCCACTGAAATAACTGGACGAAAAAAACCGGACGAGAATCGCCCCTAGGAACCAGTGCACACGAGAAGGAGGCATGTTATCTCTGATGTGCCTTCATAGTTTCGCCATCTGCCGCCAAATTAATTCCAACACTCTCATCACCGTCATGTTCAAGGATATAACCGTCCCGCCTTCTAAAAGACCGACTGTCATGAACACCGGACAAGACGCGCTCTCAGACCCAGGTCTAAGGTCCCAAATCACATCGAACACCAGAGCCCTCTCCTCAAATCCTTCTTGCATACTCAAGATGGCGAAACTTTGTGGCAACTAGGGTACAGCACTGACTTACGCTGTCAAAGCGGAGTGAGTTCTTTTAGAGTTCATCCTTTTGTCTATCCGCGCTTGTTCCACCCCCAAATTAGCCGTAAATTCCCACGTCATTGACACTCATCACTTCTGCGCGATCGAATCCTGTCAAATCCCCTCCCTCCCCTTTTTACCCCGCCTGTCACCCAGCTTGTGATTCTGTAGCAAGGGTCTAGTCCCTGATCCCTGAGCACAAGACATACTCGGACAAGACAGCGTCAGGACACATAGTATAGCCTGATAGCCTGGCCGACAAGGATCCCGAGACAGAAGGTCGCTCACGAAGGCTCGGAAACTTTAGCATGAATAGGAAATCCAAACTATCAGCCAGACACCGCATTATTATTAGCCTCTAATAGCCTCTACAACATCAGCATGTCATGTTCGGTTTTGATAGGCCTTCCACCCCAGATCCCTTCAAGCCGACCAACGGGTCTATGCTGTAACGCGGAGAGTATAGGGCTTTTCCGATCTCTCCAGCACAGTCGAAATCAGTCAGTTTGAACCCGAAAGATCTGGCATGACCATAACATTAGCCCGACGTATGTCACCATGGACGAGCTTGGCCTAGAGGGCTTGCCGGGGGCACTCCCGAAGGGTTCGCCAATTATCTGTGTTCGTTTTGTGCAGAAAGGGTTAGGGTATCGGTCTGGAAGCACACTCTGGAATCCTACGTGGTGGGGTTACTCAGCCTTGGGAACGTGCCTCGATTGAGTAGACACCGTGACTTTTGATGCAGATCCGTTCCCCATTATCTGTGTGACCAAACTAGAAAAGCCTGGGCGTGAAAGGGCAAGGTTTGTTCTCAAATGTGAAGGTGTGCGGTGTGATGTCCCGGATGTCATGTGTCCCAGTCGGGTTGATCATTCGTGACAGTTTGTACTCCTTGATGTCATAGTAGTCCTGTAATGAGGCGGTGACTTTTCTTAGCACGGTGAGGGTATGTAGATTGTACTCCGCCGCTATGTTGTTACCACATAGTGAATGATGGTTGAACATCGATGAAGGTTTGCTAGAGCAGATCAATCATATATTACCCCTGCGATAACGATATGTCGGCCTGAAGGGGTAGGATGTACCATTGGGGGGTTTAGCACAGGGATGATGCCAATGGTTAGTACTTGTGCTCACCGAGAGCCATGAGGATGGATAGCTGGGAAAATGCCATGGTAGCCGTAGGGGTGTTGCATTGTAGGAGTTTGCAAAGGCCCTCGATAACCATCGAAGGGGCAATCCCATCATTCTTGCCCATAGAGCCAGAAAATACTCACGGTCAAATTGACGTCAGGCTTCAGAGGGACTGGGGGGAGGCACAACTTTTGATTTTTTGGGCGAGGGCGACAATAAGGTGGAGGATGCTTGCATGGTCGCGTGCAAGTGGGTGCGACCAGACCTTGCCAACCAGACCCGTTTGGAGGAGCCGAGCTACACCTAGAGTGATTTGTCATCATCAGGGTGAGGCACGGGGAGGGGACGTGCAGGCTGTGGGAAGGGTGTGAGTACGGTTTGCACGAGGGGGAAAGAGTGAGTGAACGCGCCTTCCACAACCGGGAGTTTTTTTTTTAGGGACTTTCATCCTGCTGGAAATGACATTATTGAATTTGCCAATGGGGCGTTTATAAGTATGAAACGGTTTCCTAAAAGACAGGGTGAGTAGGTTGCAAAATGAACGATGGGGAATGATTTGCATTGTCAAAACCATCGGGTCCTCAGACGAGCCAGGCGAGATATGTATCTCGAGATTCTGGCTCTGGTTCTGGCTCCTCATGCATCATGGTAGAGAATAACGGGGTGGGGTTGGCCGGGGTGGCTGCTTGTTGACATTGTAGACGTGTGGCGGCGTGTGCGGGACATTTAAAAGTTCGAAAGGGTATTTGCTTGCCAACAATTATTTCAGTTTGCTGATAAAATCGAATACGCCCTTGATTGAGTGGAAAGGCGGATCAGACACGTGATACAATTCACTACCATCCGAGTCAAGTACGGGATGTAGAGCCGGATGTTTTGCCACTGGCGCTGCTTCCCAGTCCTTGCCCACTCTGGTAGCCCATACGATGCTGCGCCATGAAACATCTTCGTTCCCAACCATCATTTTTGGGTGTCACGCTGGCACTCGACTGAACCAATTCAGTCGCTAGCCATTATCAAACACTCAGAGTGTGAGTTCCTGATGCTGCTAGCGATCAACTGGTTCTTATCGCAACTTTTTCAAGAGTTGGGAATCAACAGTTCTTGCAGAAGTCACTGGACAGTGGACACCATCAGCGCTTTCGAACGCCCACCGGGATCACCGTCGTTCCTGCAGATCTATTCACCTGAGGTCGGTTAGCACGTTGCCTGGGCAGATCGCAATAGGTCAATTCAGCCACAGCTAGTGAATGCACAGAAGAAATAAATGGTTGCAGCAAGGAAGCATACCTAGGCGATGATCCTGACGACATGTCAACCAAGTACATTCAGAGCGTGGGCGAAAAGTTGATCTGCAAACACTGGCCAACTGGCTAATAACCGCAACCAAGGAGCCAAGGCTTTCCTTATCAGGAAATCCATGTCATTGAGGAGTAAATGAATTCATTCCTTATCTACGCGATGGGGTCATTGCAGTCCGCACCCAGCTATGCATGCACAGAATCATCGTTATCAGGATCAAGGGCCGTCGACCGAGTTTAACATCATTGGCAATTCACAGGTGTGTGGGTAACATTTGTGTAAAACCGCCAACCCGCGTAGGGGACATGAGGCCAGCTCGAGCGAGGTCCACGTAATCAAATTTATCTAGGATTAGGCACGACAATGGGTACTAGGCGAGTATCGAGGGCACTGATGTGATCTATCATGACATATTCGGCCAGCCGATGCCAAGCCACGACTTCATATGCCTGTTTTGGAGTGTTAGTCAGCAGCAATCGGGGTGAGTCGATCGAGCGTGGTGGCTGCTTGCAACATGCATGGTTGTTGTTCTGTAATGTATGCATACGCCTAGAATATCCTAACATTCTCTGTGCTCGATGTACACATAACGTATCTATGCCGCGTGTGATTGTAACACAGTGAGTGTGCTACCCTTCAATTTCGTGTCTTGTTACGGCAAGTTATCAGCCATCTCGGAAGTGCACAATATATCCGATGATGCGTAGGCTGCAGAGACATACGCGAAACCTAGTAATGAACCCACACGGAGCAAGACTGAATATTGAAGGCGCGTTTGCTTTATTTCAGGTGCGCCTCTAGAGCTCTCGAAAGCGAGGACCGAATACCTGGGAAGGGGGGCAGGACGGGGAGGCAGTCTTCTCCATGGTCCTGGGAAGAACGTGTCGAACGTCAGCGGGCATCGGCCTGCACGTACTTGTGCCGGACGCGGTAATGTTCCGGACCTCATCCAGGGTCAACGAGATGACAATTAGATGCAGTGGCTCGATAACACCTTGGAGACGAAGGGTACTGATACCCTCGAGAAAGGCACACAGCACGCTTTGGGCAAGTCAGGGACTCGCAAGAGTGGGCACAAGCATGCCCACGAGTCAATGTCGCTCGACATCGCGCTACTGTTGACAATTGACAGTGTGCAGGTATATAAGGCCATGTGTATCTGGCCGTGAGTTGCCGTGCAGTCATGCCGGGAATGCCAGTGAACAGGGCTTCCGGGGCATTGTCATGGATCGAGCGGCGACGAACACTAGCGACACTGTGATTGTGATGCCATGCGCGTTGCGGTATACACGGCGACCAGAGGGATAGGGTTACGTCGACACAGTTGGTAGATATAGATATTGGAATTATGCAGCATGCATTGCAGGGGGTGCATATGTCATCGCACGCATGACACGGGGCAAAGACAGACGCGCAAAAAGCACTAAATCACTGGCCCGCGTCAACCCCAGATCTGTCTGGAAGAAAGGCAAGCTTGAGGCAAGCTAGTTCTGACCAACGACGACATGTGGGCCGGCAGTTGAGCAGCACTGGGTGGGCGTATGCGGCGTGGTTGTACAGTTCGGGACCGCCGCAATGGACAATTGACGGAAGGACGGGAGATATAGGTGGGAAAGGAAGAGGAACCTGGTTGCGATGTCGTTTCGGGCCGAGCATGGAGGAGAAACAAGAGTTGGAAAGCTGTGCCTACCTGATATGCGACAGGGCACCTATACGGGATGGACGCCTCTCCACAGCGAATGGGATCCGACAGAGAACGGAGCCTGGGCGATCACCGTGGCCGGCAGCAGAATCCAATGAAATAGAAAATGCATCTGTTGTCCAGTTACCACATCTGCAGGAAATTGGAAGACGTCGAAGAACGCTGGAAGACGGAAGCTGAGAACGACCCGGATAGCCTCGTGGTGTCCCCGGGGTGTTGCATATTGTTCTTGGCCGCGCATCGTCTTTCTTCCTTCCACCGAGCCTTGGATGACGGTGCCCAGCCATGCACGTACCCACCGTCGTCCTCGGTATTCTTATCCTCCCACTCGTTGCAGCTCTCACCAACTTCACCATCGATAACACGTCTCCGCTGGTCGTCTTCTCTCCTACGCCGTGTTTCGAGCAGGACACCTCCAGTTGCAGCCAGGAATGGTGAGCAGCCCCGTCATTCTCCACACATATACACGCGCTTCTCTCACACACGCACAGGCAGCTCTTTGAAAGCACAAGCGACTACAATGGCTCCTCGACCACCACCACAGGTCCAAACGCTGCCCTGGGCCTCACAGTCGTCCCCCGCGTCTCTCTTGTGTTCCAGGGCAGCTCTGTCATCTTTGTGCCCGGCCAACACTCCACCGCACAAGCCACCGTCGTCGTCGACAACCTCTCCTCCATCCTCGTCGACACCTCCGCCAACGCCTTTTCCGGCACGGGTCTCGACCCCTCCACCAATCACACTATTACCATCACCTTTGTTCCCAGCGACGATCTCACCACCCTCGAGGTGGATTATTTTCTGATCGAGCTGCCGGACGCAAACACTACCAGGTACGTTCTGAAACACATTCATTGCATGTGCCCTGCCCAGACCCATCCACCCCGCCCAGCACCGCGTCATCCACCCTCATACCCACACCCTTCCCCACAGCCCTCCCATCCACACCCACGCCCACACCCCTGCCGACCTCCCTCCCACCCTCCAGCTCCTTCACCTCCACCCTCTCACACCACCCACCACCCACCGCCGCCCCCACCCCATCCAACACCATCCCCACAGGCACCATCGCCGCCGTCACCGTCTCCGGCGCCCTCCTCCTCCTCCTCTCCGCCCTCGCCTGGTTCCTCACCCTCCGCCGCCGCCGCCGCCGTGCCGCACTCCGGCGCGAAAAGGCGATCCTCTACGACCTCCGCCTCCCCTCCGAGCACATCACCAAGGAACACAGTCTCTCCCGCGTGCGCCGCTGGGGCGAGGAGCAGCTGGACCGCCTCCGCGACCGAGACCGCAGTGAGCGCGGACAGGGCGCCGAGGGGACGGAGCTCCCCTGGGATGGCGCAGCACGGCGAGAAAAGGGCAAGGAGCGGGAGCGTCCTACATGGCGAGACTCGGCCCTCCCGCCAGTGCACTATACCCCCTGGCGGTAGCATCTCGGCATGCGTGTGCGATAATCACCCTTTATTGCTCCCGTCCTCTGATCCCTTCGATCACTCCCTATACTTAATTGGATATCCGTCTGCTCCGGAATAGCCCTGCTGATCTCCCAGCGTTCGATTTCGCCAATAGTGTCCATCACTTGATCTCATCTCATGACAAACGACTTTTTCTTGTTTTGCAGTTGCATTTACCACCCACACCCACCCCATCTACACCATGTCACTTATACTCATACTGTACCATTTTGTAATACCGGCTTAGACAGCAAATATGGAAGATCTCATGCAGACGCAAAATCGTCAGCGCCCTGTTTGATCCAAGAAACGAGAAGGGTAAATACAAAACACGGTGTCCAAGTGTCGTAAAGCCCATGCATAGATAGATGCATGTGTGACGCCACCTCACCGTCATGGTATCAGTTAAAGCGGCTGGGCACGAATGCCCAACCGACTCAAGCATTAGGCATTTTTTCAAAAAGGGGGAGGGGGGCGACGCAAGCATAAAAGGGTTTACACAAGCACGACACTGCGCGCTCCAGCCCCGAAAACATCAATCAGAACAATGTGTAGTATGGTGTGGTGTGTGAAGATCAAGGGTATCGACGAACGCGAATTGTAACGGGGCTCGTTAGCCGGTCGATCAGGTTGGCAAAAGGACGGGGAAAGCATAAAGAGGGTGGTGATTTGTTGGTGGGTAGGAGAATACTGGGATAAGGAGGAGAACGGGATAGAGTTCTGGTGGCACAAGAGGGAGGTTCGGAGGTCACGTTAGGTGCGAGGGATAAATAAGCAAGTGAGCAAAAGCGAGTGGAAGGATTGCACCAGGTCGAGCCAATGTGACGGATGCCAGCGCTCAAGATAAAGTTTACTACACGCTATATTACGGCCGCTGCGGGCGAGAGAGAAGAACGATGACCAGCGGGTGGCACGATAACGAGCGACAATGCTCAGATTCCGCCATACGCGTCTTCTTCATCATATACCGTCTCGGGCCTTATGGACTTCGCTACGCTCTTCTTCGACGCGACACTCATTCTCTTCGGATTCGGCACAACAGCTTGAGCATTCGCAGGAACAGCAGCAGGGTCATTGAATCCAAATTGCACAGGAGTCTCTTGTCCTACATGCACGCTTTCCGGCACGCTAATAATCTGGCCCTGTGCACCAGGAGCGGGGCTCAGGGGCGGAGTCTCCTTGAAACTGGGAGACTTGGGCGAATGGGGAATTGCAACGGGAGCAGGGAATGCGGGGTTCTTAGGGCTCATTGGCGCGGCAGGGAATGCACTCGCGAGCTGAGCAATCGAGGGCTGAGCAGCAACAGCACCGACGGGAGACATGGCACGCATGGGTGGGAGCGTCGGCGGCGTGGAATCGATGCGTGTGGGGGCTAGGCTAGGAGGAGCAGGAAGCTCCTGATACTGTTCTTCCGGAGCCGAGGTCAGAGCAGGATCTGCAAACGGTGAAGGCTCATGGGCCGCAGCTGGAGCTCCTCCCTCTGAGATGGGTTGAAGTACCGGTTCGAGCTGCCTAGAAATTTCAGCGTACTGCTGTGCTTGGTACGGCGTGACGCTGCTCCTGTCTAATGTAGCGTATCCATCATTGCCACTGTTGCCGTGAGGGTTTGGCATCGAGTCATGCGCGTTGGGCAGGGCAGGGTATGCCTTATTCGTATCGGGACGCGAGATATAGCCGGCAGCCCCCGCGGCACCGTCGTATGAGGCATGCTGCACAGGCGGGGTGGATTCGTCGAAAGATGCAACACCTGGCGAAGCCAGGGCCGGTGATCCAATCGGGCTGAAAAACGGTTGCGGTGAATTCTGAGAAGGTCCAACATACTGGTCAGGGTTGAAACTTGGCACGGGGGGCACACCATACGGTGAGTCTTGGTAGCCCGAATATGCCATGCCCATATTGGTTTCCTGAGGGAACCCATTGCGGTCCTGGTAATACCCACCTTGATTCTGAGCATATCCATGAGGGGGTACGTTAGCGAGTCTCTGGGTCTGCTTGCGCTCAATCATAGTTGGCGGACGGGGATTGATGCTGGGCCCTTGCACCAATGGTGATGGCGCATCGTCAGGAAGTGCAACCGAGTTACGCATCCATGAATGACGGTGGAATGTGGGGTGGCCATCATCCTCGTCGCGAGATTGGAAGTAGCGTTTCTATGGGGAATCAGAAAACGAAAATGGCAGGAAACAAAAAGCAAACGCACGAGCACCCATATGCCAGCGGCCCCCAGTATGGCAACACCCGCAATGCTAGCTGCGGCAATGCCGACAATACTGCCTGCTTTCATTCCAGAAGACGCACTAGTAGTCGCAGAGGCAACTGCAGAGAACGTGGGCGTAGGAGTATATGTACTCAGAGGCAAGCTTCGAAATGTGGTTGAGGTAGAAAGCACTGGAGTCGTGGAGCTCGTCGTTGGAACAACCTAGGAAGACTCAATGCCTATGATTATGTTAACCAGTGCTGCTTCTACTCACGATCGGAGTTGTCGGCACGATAATCGAGGAACTGGAGCTAGACGAAGAGATGACTGACGGAACGACCACGCTCGATGAGGAGGTCGTTGA
This sequence comes from Cantharellus purpuraceus, assembly GCA_025174535.1. Taxonomy (NCBI): domain Eukaryota; kingdom Fungi; phylum Basidiomycota; class Agaricomycetes; order Cantharellales; family Hydnaceae; genus Cantharellus; species Cantharellus purpuraceus. Next base: position 672,711 of record JALBUN010000048.1, read on the forward strand.
AACAACCGGTGGCGCGACTGCGGGGGCGGAGCTGGACGATGGAACAGCAACAGGAGTAGTCGTAGGCTCCACGGGAACGGGTTGCAAGGAAGGTATGATGGGGGTGGGATCAACGGGCTTGCCAGGATGGTCCGTGTGCCCAGAAGCAGCTGAGTAGTAGTCATTAACACCCGATTACGAACGAAAGCAGAGTTGAAGCTCACGGGCGGGCGAGTTGGGTAACACTGTAACGGTCGGTTGGGGGGAATCGCCTGTCAAGGCGTTAGAGAAGCGAGCCTCCAGGCGCTCAGCTCGCTGTTGATGACCTCTACGATGGATTTTGAAAGGCATATCTGTTGGTTATATTTCTTTTCGCCAGACTGGCAGTTATAAAGAACGTGGGGAGACGTAAAAAGACTGGACGCCGTTTGAGTCGACGAAGAAGGACGGTTGGCGGTCGTAGGTGATGGCGGGAAAAGAGCCAGAACGATCGAGCGGAGTTTGAAACGTGGAAATTTAGATAGGTGAAACACCACCTTGCGTGCATAACGACAATACACGCGTACACGCAACGTACACAGAAGAATTTTTTTGCAACCCTGCTGGCAGGAATAAATTCCTGGTGCATTTCGATGACCCATATTTTCAAAACTTGAGTTAAGTTTTCACTGATAATCAAAGGAGTTGGGTTATGAAGTCTCAAGAAAACATTGATATTAAAGCCAGTGCAGTATTAGGCATAGCCTTACAATCAATGCATTGATGATCTCTGGGACATGACTTGGGCCACGTTTTCGACTATCTCATTCATCTTTAATATATTACCGCTCACTCTGATCGGTCGTGTCTTCTGGAGCGACCCTTCACGAAGATGCTATACACCCTATCAGCACGACCATGTCTCATAACGCCTCAGTTGGGCAAGTTGATAGGGAACAATTCTATAACAGTAAATGGACCTCGCAGTATCTTGCGTTATATTCGCATGCAAGTATTACTGTAAACTTGTCCTCTGCTGCCATCAAAGGTCCCTTCAACTGATAGACCATCGTCTGAAAGACGCTGGCAGGAAGTTGTTTTTTCCCTGGCATACGCCGACGCTTGCGTGAGGGATCCACAATCGATGCGAGGGTATGTGCTACGAACGGCCGCTTCTATCAATGTAGCTCTCGCCAAACCTGCTCCCAACTACCAAATAAGCTACATTCAGATGTCTAATGTGAGACCGTTCAAATACTCAATACTTCGGGAATATAACCCCAGATGCAACGAACCTTCCCTGACATGCCTAATCATACGCGGTCGTGGATACTACACAAGCGAGTGAATAAATAGGACTTAACACAGCGTCCTCCCCATGGTGTCGTTATGCAGTGACTACTTTATGATGGCGCAGTTCGATCTAGCGACGCGGTGCTTGGATCTGAGGCGGTCGCATGTTTAGAAGGCCCTGGATGGTTGGATGGTGGCATGCCACGGACATCGCTCTCGTCGAGGTAAAGACCTGCAAAGGGAATATTAGTAACGACACACCGTATTATACAACCAAGTTCACGAACTATTTTCCTCAATGTAGTCGATGACACAGGAGGGTATTAGGTAGCGTACACTCAACCCCCGACGCAGGAATAATCGAACCTACATCAAATGAGTAAGTCCGTATGACATTGGTTTAAAAATCCCCCACCTTGGTACTGGACACGTCGTTCTGGATCATTTGTGGTATGAGATAAATATTGTGCCTCCAAGGAGCCAGTGCATCTGTGGCGGCTGACACATCGGATCCCGCGCGTTCGATGATGAACGTGCCGTATCGACCAAGAATATGGTCGAGCTAGGGAGCAAGCACTCCGTTTCAATATGTCCCCCTGACAAAACCTGTTGCACACACATCGACTGCTGACCAGACGCGAGGTTCTGACATTGTTGCAATAAGATCTGAGCCTGCAAGTAACATCACCCGCACTTGGCGCTTCTCGCCTGCAACGGTAGTGAGATCCTGCACAACAACAGCAGGCAGAGAGAGAAAGCCGAAATAAGCTTGCCTAACCTTCCGCAGTTGTAACCCCTCCTAGTACATCATTTATTTCGTGGTCAAAATGGTCGAGCACGACAGCGGTGCGCTGGTACTCCTCTTGAAAGGCTTCCCAGGGATCAACCATTAACCATGAACTGGTCTGTTCAGTCGCCAGCGTGCACATGTTCACGCTAGCAGTGTTCACGTGAGCGAGGGATACAAAACAGCATATAAATTGAATGCCTCCCACCGATGATACGACGACAATAATCCAGGCTTGACATACTTATCGCTCACGGGGGAAAGATATCCGCCTACAACCTCAAATCCAGTGTTGTGACGAATGTGGTCGACGGCCATTTCAAACATCCGCAGGTGCAAGTACGTGACCGGGCTGAACGAGCCACATGCTACAAGAACTATAGGTAGTCGTGAAGCGTCGCGCTGCTGGAGCATGAAGCGATGGGTCGGAAATTTGTACGAGTCCAACGGGGAGGTCGCCATGGTGGAAAGTGTGAAAGAGAGGCTCTACTATGACTTAGTGAAATGACGCCGAGACGGCCCTCCTCCGGAATATAGCCCGGCCCTATTCATCACGTGCTTTCTATGGGTCATGATAAATCCTCTTATTTGCTGCTCATTTGAGGAATTTTGGCACAATTCGCGCAGGTTGAGCGTCACGCCAAAAGCTACATTCAGTATGCCGTGACTACTACGCAGCGCACTGCCATTGTATACTCTACCACGTTCGAGGCACCAGACAAAGAGACTTAGGAGGACAAGAACGGGGGCAAGAAAGTATACGAGCGAACTCGATCGATGTCGCATTTCATGCTATATTCTTTACTCATGAGGCAATCGCAATTCGGCCCACGGATTTCGCACGTTTAGGTAGGCAAGAACTTGCGGTAAGGTGTTTTGGCACCCAACTGGAAAATTCGAACGCTGCAGGGATATGCATATTATGCAGTCTAATGGCAAACAGTCAACCAAGCAGAAGGCTCATGACCTAGAAGCGCCTACGAGGAACAGCCCATCACTGGACGAGTCACGTTTCAAGGACGGTCATCACAGATCATTCAGAAGGACACAAAGCTATTCAAAATACTCACAAGTAGAGGAATCATGAGCGAGGCGCCATTAACCCTGCGATCCAGATTGCATTTGTCTCACCCTGATCTTCGTAATTCGTCATCTTCGTAACTCAGCATGCAATGCTCGGCGGCTGGATGTATGGAACACAAGTAGCTGGGCATTGCATCTCACTTACGTCCCAATCTCAAATTATCGTTACACCAAACTATTCCTCTGGAGCTGCAGCACACTCAGCCTTGCACATTCGACCTGGTCATGCAAGTATTTGCTATTCTGTAGGTCCGTGACGGGATTACGATCTTCGGAGAGACATCGTGACCCGATCGGAACTAGCGCAACCATACTGTCCCCACCTCGGGTGAAGTGCTGGCGTCGATTCTGATGGGCAGGTTCACGTAGAAATCAGGCTGCGCGGGCGCCTTGTGGAATTTGAAAATCTGATCAAAGATTCTGGGTAGTCACCTGCAAGAAATATATTGTGTCCCCCTAATTGAGAGTCAATCTTGCCTATGGTCCAATGGAAGCTGATGCTGGAGAAAGAAGTTTGTGAAGCTGGTGAGGTATGGGTTGGGCTAGCTAGGCGAGAGAGTAAAGGAATGGAAGATACAATCTGCGGGTCATTAGGGTTGGCTTTGTATGAGGCGGAAGGTGACAGGAGGAGTAGACCGGTTCCACCCTCGCGACGGCTGCGTCTTCTGCGGTATTTTCTGGTCAGAAACATTACTCCCATCACTGTGTGATCTTGTGAAATGAGGACCTCCACCACCCTCGTGGAAAGGCAGGGGATAGCGCCCTGAATGAAAGATGGTAAGAGCTTTCTTCATCTGGATAAGATAGTTGTATTGACTTAGGTTATTGACCATGTGGAAGCCATGTGGAAGTCGCCTCGGGTATACAAAACGCCTGTAGTAAATTGAGTGTATCGCAACAGAGAAAACATCCTAGGAGAGTCGGACAAGCTGTGCTGTCATAAGCTGTAGTCCCCGAATACTTATCTCTGCGATGATTGCTCATGTTCATTCAGATTAATGGGAATTAGATGCTGCATTGAGTGGCTGGTCACTCACCCTGATGCACATGGCCTGGAAAATATTGCACCAAAGTCGGATTTTTTTACTGCGTAAAGACAGAAAGCCTACCCCCAAGTGTAAAGGCCTGTCTCGATCTATCGGTGAGGATTGCCCCGATGCTATTGTATGCTAGGATTCATAAGTTCATGGTCTACAGAGATAAATACACTCATGAGAAAGTCGAACAGAAGATGCCCAGCGGCGAAAAAAATTCAGGAAGAAAGAATGTAGTAGGACGAATGGTGTGAATTACATCTTGAATTGCCTGTGCTGGTTTCGTAATGTCTGTAAGTTTCAGCAAGAAATAAAGCATGCCTCACTTACAATACAAGTCAATGATAAAGCAGTATCAATCACCTTTCATTTACTTCACTGGCTCAACCCTCCTATGCCTCTATATGGCACTGAATGTTGCCTACGTCGTTATAGATTTCCCGTCATGAAACGTACAGCATAGTTCGGATTACCCTTTATAGATGGAACATCATGCTGTTCTTCAAAAGGCGTCCCCAGGTTCTCAAAAGTACAGTAAAAAACCTGCAGGAATGACAACTGGATGGTCCCCAATCAGATCTCTGCGAGGTGCAAAATCCTCTGGTGCTTGCGCTTCGACAAAAGAGATGACGAATCCTTTTCAACGCTTGGAGACAGGGGACCCACTAACAGCTTTGCAAGTGATATTTTGAACCGAAGAAACTACATCAGCGCATAATGGCCACCTATATAGTCCAGAGACATGTCTTGGAAATGAGTTTACTTGCTAAACATATGTCGATTAGAGTTAGAGAAGAAGAGGGGGAAGGTTTGAAGCCACCTTGAGACGAGAATTGGTCAGAGAAGTGCTAGTGCGACTGTCCGCAGTATTGCTTGTCTTCAATATTTATCCAGCGTAATGCCTCAATTTACAGTAAGCCTCGTTCAGAAACAACAAGGATTCAGTGATTTTTTGACACTCACGGGGTATTGATTATCAGTAGAATCAGAGGCAATGGAATTAGTTGTCCCCAAGCCTTTGGCAAAAAGACTTGATCAGTCGGAGTACACTGTAAAGCAAAGTCATGCCAAGAGGTTACGCTGCTCATGAGCATCCCAGCCGGCTCATTGATCCCAAACTTTCAGGACAAGTTAGAACTTTGGTGTTAGTAGGACAATGAATCTGCTCTCGAAGGCGCCAAAGCTGAGGGCCAGCTCCTTATCTTCCTACATCATAAGAGTAGGGAGAGAGAGTAAAACCTCCGAGAGTGAATGGAGAGGCTTGAAGGCTAGCTGAGAGACTGGTAGAGCAATATCCACCAAAACAAAGAATACTAGGCTGCTTCCTCTTCCCCTCCGGCCTTCCCATTCTTCTCCTCCGTCGTCCTCGTGCTCTCGCTCCCCTATAGCCAAGTTTTGACCATCCATAGTATGTTACCGATCAATTACCACATTGCTTGTTATGGGGTGCATGACTCGGGGGCGTCTTGCTTTGGCTTCGACGCGACGTGGAACCAATTAACATCCGAAGTAGATAGACCTCTTACCACATTCATTTGGTGATTATGTGTCACATCACGCGTATAACCAAACTCTATGGCAACAGCTGTTACCGAACAGCGTACAATCAAGCTATGTGACGTTTTGAGAAGGTATATCGCTTCCACGCCCAAGGAATCTAGATAGAAAGAATAAGCAAGAAATTCTCTCGCTGTGACGTCGGCGATTTAGTATTCATTGAGCAAGCGAACGAAATAACCTGAATGGTAGAGCGCACACGTTATTGAGGTATTGCTCATCTCATGCAAAATCCAATCTTGGATACTTGTCACACCCAACCGTTCCTCCAACGTCCGCAGAACGACCCTCCTCGGATAAGCCACGTGCCCATCCAAAAGCCCAGCGTTTCACACGTCTGCAGCGCGGTCACGATCATTCGAGAGACACCTGATTGGAACCAGCACCACGATGCTGTCCCCTTCTGAGATGCGCTCACATCGATACGGCTAGGCACATAGACATAAAAGCTGGGCTGCGCAGACATTTGGTGCAACTTTAAGATCTCATCACAAGACCGCTGGGAGTCACTGGCAAGAAATACACTGTGTGCACCTAGTTCAGGGACAACTCTGTCCATAAACTGAGGCTGGTGCAGGACGGATTCGTGCAGCCAGTGAGTGACGCGGGGTTGGACTGGCTAAGCTGGAGAGGATGGGAATGGGTGATATGATTTAGGTAATTGGGGTTGGCGGTGTCTGAGGGAGGAGGTAACGATAGGAGTAAACAACCCCTGCGTTAATGATGACGAGGCCTGTTGCTATAAATTCACCACTAGAGAGTTTCACGCCGGTGACTTTGTGGTCTGGAGAGACAATGACTTCCTCGACCGCGGTGGAGAGGCGAAAGAAACTTGGACCTTGGAGACGTTGACAAGGCAAGGGCCTCTACGACCTGGTTGGGAATTTAGTCTGAGATACCAGACTTGCAAGAGTGTCCTGACCATGTGGAATCCACCTCGGGGGTACCAGATACCTCCAACAAGTTCTGTGTATTGTACAAGAGAAACCATTCCTGGAGACTTGAACGGACTGTGTAGTTGGCCATACACTCCTTATACGTTTTGGAAATGCATGCACCTCATCTTCCATGGTGGCGACACGGGTCAATACGAATTTACGGGATAATGCAGCAATCGAGAACCCCACCCCACATACATGCTCTAGAAAAGACCCGCGTGTCAAATAGGTTCATGCTGGTATATGGATCTGGTGGGACATACTACAAATATAATGCCCATCTCAGTCTGTCAGTGAGACAGCACTTTGATGCTCTCGTGTAGTAAGCCATCAGCGTACCGTCCATACATAGAGATGGTATGCTCACTATCGAGTCGAAGGGGTAAAGAGCCAGCAGAGAGGGAAGTAAAGAGGGAAATAGCATCGACAAGATAGACGTGAAATTTCTCGACGGAACATGCGCCACAGAGAGCTCATACCAAGTGCTTGAATCATTTTTAAATGCCAACCTTAAGCTTTGGAAGTACGCATCACAGAATAACCTCTCAAATCCATGCTTACCCTCCCACTTTTCGATCTCGCCTTTCATGGCGCTCAAGTCGGTGAGGGACGTTCCCAGGTCCACAAAGGTTGCGCGAAACTTTTGAGGGAGTAACAAAAGCAACGGGCCTTGATCGAATCTCTGAAAACGAAGCCGACCCGTATATATATATATAAATACAGAGCCTACAGGGGAATACGAACATGCCTCTCATGACGCAAGAGCGAGCATCTTCCCACAGATGAGCTCATTTCAATGGTCACGTCAATGCCGGCTCTCGAGAGACGTGCTGTCTATCAATCACCGTTAGTTGATGAACACTCAGAAAACAAAATTAAGTAAAGCAATAGAAAACGGAATGCACTCTAGCCACTCCACCCACGTCTGCTCCAACTACTGGCGCAGTGTAGAGGAAGAACAAATAAAAGAAATTATTCATGTTGCTTTTGACGGATTTTTGATGCGATTGGGACGCATTCATGAATGAATACAGTCATGTCTTTCTGGATCGGCATCTGCCTCGGTTGCCGAGAAGCCGAATGTAAAACTCAATGGTAGTGGCTTCCAGGACGTTGGGCGCCCTTCTCATTCTTTCGGGCCACCTGCCGAAACGTTGTCGTGTTTGGAGGAAGGGTGTCTGGCAGGGACAGTCTGGTGAGTTTAACGATTGCCGCCGCGGTAAAGAAATACAATATGTTTTCAAATGCCCTTGACTATAATCACACTGACGATAGAAACAATGGCGATAGCTGGGGAAGATCCGGCAGACTAGTGGCAATAATCGTGTTGAAGCGCCAAGCTTCCGATCTGTTTAGCTACTACTATCTTCGTTGGCGACACACTCATGCAGGGCAACCCATTAGAGACGTGATGTCTTGAAGTGACCCAGTCCCTGGGGCACTTCAAGACCTCACGCCTTGCGCAGGTTGCACAAGACGACACCCAATGTTACGGAAACTACTGGTTGACAGGCTCATGTGCGTGCATGTGACTGGATCCAAATAGTTGTAGAACTCGGTCCTGTCCAGACAGGGAGTGTGATCCCCTCTTTTAGGACCATTTGGGATTTGGACCCTGGCCTGCACTCATATTCACAAGGCATCTGAGATGACGGTGGAGAAAAGACCAGCCTGAGGTATGCCGGCTATTGAGTTCACGTTGATATGATGAATGCAGAACGTACGAATATGAGTGGTACGCCCAGCTCCCCGCTGTGCCTATACCGATGAATATAGGGTTCGGCGTCATGCTGTTTAGCCACGCGTTCATAGGCGGGCCAGAAGCGGGGCGGTGCATCCTTTCTAGTCCGTGAAAGGATGTCTGTGTTGTGCATGGTGTCCAGGACATCTTGGAGGGTACCTTTCCCCCTAGATGCAAACCCATCAATATGCATACACTCTTTGGCCATGAGATCATTCAGCATGCTTACAGAGTAGTCGGCTTGTTCTGTGTCTCTGCAGTGGGGGGAGGTTTACTTTCTAGTATATCGCAGTCAGGCATGATTGAGGACTTGGGTAGAGAGGGGGGGTCTGTGACGCGGACTAGTAGATGGCGCTAATCAACCGTCTAAGCTTCCTTGCTCGAAGTATTTGTATCCTCACAATGTCCGAGTCATCGCTTCCTCTCCCACGCATTGATCATGCGATGCATCCCCAGCGTCACATCGATCAAGGTCGTGTACTGAATTCGAAATATGGAATGAATCGCTTCATACACGCGAGTCCGGGTCTTCCATACTGGCTGCTGTCAGATTCGTTTAGACACCACCGTTCTCTCAATCAACTGCACCATGGGTCATCCCGCTTTGTAAATCTGCAGACGAGGACTGTCTAGACGCAGTCTGCATGTAACCAATGCATTAATTCCTTAAAAGAGAGCCGCCTTTATTTCACTCGCAGGTTGTGTTTGAGAGGTACGGTAGAACGTCACAACGATTTGACACGGGTCGGTGATCACGATAAGCATGACGATACATGTGAGAAAGGGCTCAGCCCAAGTGAGAACGGGGACGAGAGTGAAAACCGAACATTGAGCTAGCACTAACTGGTGGCGGGAAGCACAAGCTGGATCATGCTATAAGGTCATTGGATCATGTTAATCATATAACGAACACTTGCAAGGAGACACTTTGATGAAAGAAAAGGGGAAAGTAATAAAGGAGGCTGAGGCGAGGGAAGATCCAATGGGTTTTCAGTTTAACCCAACGCCTTCGGGGCGTCACGCCTCATCAACGCCTGATGCATGGTGCCTTGAGATACGGTTTCTACTCCAAAGCCGAAGGTAATTCGTAAGTGCTGCAATCCTGCACACCTGTGAACTGTTACCTCTTATAATTACACAACTGTCTCCAGCTGGGGATCCCACGATGTCCGTGGCCGTGCAGATCATAGAGGGCTAAAGCGCTAAAGTGCTAACGCCTCATGCCGTTGTAACCGTCGTGGCTAAACACAACGACACTTCACCCCTGGATGGGCGTAGTCTGCCGCAGCTCAAAAGCTCAAATCATAGCACTTGACAACCTAACCTGAAATCATCGATACCTGTTGATATGCCATCCAGGATGCCTAAACCATTGCATCAACAACGGCTGCAGACAGACAAACGCACGGAATTACATGCTGCGAGTGACATTGATATCAATCGGGAAAACGGCCACCACGGTCTCGGCGGCGACGAATCAGTAAAAACCTTGTTGCGCCCCGCGTTCCGAAAGCTGTATGAGTAAAGCATGAAGTGAGGGAGCATGTATGAGCTCTATCATGTCGGGGGGGAGGGGTGCTAACGTACCAGTGACATTGGGTAAAGTGTGAAAGGAAGATTCAACGATGCTATTGAAGAAGGCTAAAACATTGAACCTGGGGGATAGCTTGGGGGTGATATTGTGTTTTGAGGGACGAGTATGCTCCAAATATATTCGCGGGAGAATTAATCCAGATAATCTTCTCTATTGATGTTCCAAGGTCCGGAAGAAAATAGGTGTTATTGAGCTTGAGCATGCGGTGCTGAGTAAGTCTATTAGCAAGTCAATATACTAGCAGAGAGCAACATGAGCCGGTACATATAAACACATAACCCACCGCAAAATAGACACTTGGGGTGTGTAACCTAAACGCCGTGACCTGACCTAACTGGTTCCACAACGCCTGACGCCTAACGCCTACCTAGCAACACCTGAAACGCCAATTTAAGGCCGTATAGAACAAAACGCCGAAGCGAGCCTGGACGTGAGGATTGCCATCAGAGCCATATAGTAATAGGCATCTGTACGGCTACTACGGCTACATCACCGACATCCTAGGGCATACGGGTCAGAGACAGCGTGTGTTACTAGTTGCGTTAAAGGCCGACGGTAGACACTAGGCGCCCATCAGCGTCGATCAAAAATGATCGTGACTGTTTACCATGTAGATCGCACGGGGTGGATGTGGTGTATATTTGAAGCAGCTGCGGATCTGGACTCTAAAGGTCAAATATACTTGTGAGATGGGATGAGAGGATGTTCCCGAGGCGGAAATGAAACCAACGTGAGGAAGTAGAATGAACACACCACGTCAGACGTCAACAGGTCTTGTAGATGCGATCACAGTCATAACGGTACTAGTCCCATGTTCAAATACCGAACCATAGGGCTAATATCAATATCAACATCGGTACAACACGACCACTGCCTCACTGGATATCGTAAGCATCCTCTTGCGACTGGCTTCTGCAAGGCAAATAAGAAAACTGGCGTGACACATGTGACAGATGGTTGTTATCAAATGACGTAAGGTAGACGCCATTCTGATGGTGAACCGTTCAAAGCAGTAGCCGAGGTCCACAATAGGTCACGTGCTGATTGCATGGTGCGAAGTGTTCATGGGTTTGTGAAAGAGCAAGATGCGCTGTTTGACATTAGTGGCAGGTCCATGTGCTTCCATTTCACGGATGAACCTTTGAGCCTTGGATGTTAATTGAAGAAAGTGATAATGGAAGCTTTAATCGAGGCCGTATGCAGGTACATGTAAAGAGGATTCGCAGAACATGCACAACTCATCTGGATGATCAGATATTCCCTCAAACTCTCCCCGGACCTGCCGTATAATACCCCGCATGCATTTTCAATATGATTGACACTGTTCGAGACTCTTTGTCCTTTCTTTCCGGTTCAAGTAAGCTAGCTGGGAGTGGCAACTATCACATTACATGATGTTAAGCTTGGACCTGGACCTGCTGTTTTAGACTTTCGACTTGGCGATGGCTTGATATTTGGGCCTAGCCTTGCGTCTACAGTGGGAGAGCGGGATATTACATTTTTGGGGACCGCGGAGTGACATGCCCTCTTCTCGGTCACAACAAGATTCACCACATGTGCGCATCAAAGGATCGTATAAGAACCCGATGCACACACACTGAGCATTAGTTGGGAGACTGAAACATGGAACGGCTTTGGCGGTACAGTATACACGCATGGAAACGGAAGAAAGATGAGCTTGTTGACCCCTTTCGAACGCACACGAGGAAGTTAATGTTTACCATATTGGGTATGCTTCTCTAGAGCTGGCTGTTGGCAACAATACATATAGAAGTCATGACACGGTCATACGGGTAGCATGTGGCGTGAGGTACGTGCACTGCCGCGTTCACTTTATGATGTGTATCGTTGCAGCCGATGCCTGCATACGACTCGAGTAGACAAGGCATATAACATGTCGCCTTAACTTTTGATGCCAGTCATTTATAACGCAGCCGACAAGAAGTCTATATAAAGTTTGCATCAAGCTAACAGCAGCCGCTGCATCGCGCCCTGATCAAGATTGAGGTCACCCGTGGCCAAGACAAAAGAGGACAGGCCAATCAATCCAATGAGCATAATGATGGACACCCGTCTTCCAACCGATTCATGACCACGCTCTCATTCTCTTTCCTGCTTTCCCAGAATGCCCCCTTCTCATATCATTCATTTCAATGATTCCAATTCTACACCACATCGTACAAAACGCATGTCCCGCAGACTTGGTCAACTCTTTCTCGATCAACCTGTCCTCACCCGTCGTGCCACTATTTCAAGCATCGTTTCCACTCACAAGGACGGTCTCAACGGCGAGCACGACGCTCAACCGCAGGATATGATCATTGTACACAACGCAGCAGACGTTCTCACCCCTGCACTCCATTCTCCCTCTTCTTCCCCTTCCCCTTCGTCCTCCACAGACACAGACGACGACGACATCTACGACCCCCAGATTGCCCGTAAATTAAAGATGGACAAGCTCACTCGCACCTTGGGCAAAAACGTCCCTGCCGAACTCGTCTTTGGCACCCATCTCTCCGTATCCATGTTCCACGACCCGCCCGCTGCCTCCCTAGCTCTCTCCCGTACATCCTCATCCCCCCTCGCCACCACAACTACCACCGCCACCGCCACCAAATCCGCCCCCATTGCAACCACCACCACATCCTCGACCCCCACGACCATGCCACTTCGTGCACAAACCTCACAACCCTGGGTCGCACCTTGGGAAGACATCGACCCGGAAACATACGCCCAATCCCGTGCCCAATCCCGTGCACAAGGCCGCTCGCCCTCGCCCACAAACGGCCACCACCAGAACACCCCAAGCCGCAACTTCTGGAAAAAAGCCGGCGAAGTTGCCACTGCAGGTGTCGGGGGAGCCATTGGCGTGAAAGATGACAGCGGCAGCACCCATGGCAGCACCAGCGGTAGCAGTGGCCTTGGCAGGAGGACGAGTAATGACTCTTCCTCTGCACCACATGCCCCCGGCTCTGGTCGTGGACTCAGTCTCTCAGTTGTCCGCATCGACCCCCCGCCAGACCCGAATAGCCATGCTGCTCCCGCCACGCAAGCCGCCAAGGGACTGCCATCGGGATCGGGACAAGGATCGGGCGTGAGTGTAGCAGGGAAAGGCGGCATGTCAAGTTTGAGCATGATAGCTCGCGGCGCAGCATCAGACGTGAACCGTAGACACGGAAATCCGTCGGCGGTGGCGAAGGCGGTCGCCGCATCGGCGGGCAGGGCTCGTCTTAACTGTAGACGCGCGGCGCGGATGACAAATGTGAGTCGTCGCTCCACTTCTTGATATGAGGATGATGATGATGATCTGATTGATGATGTGATTCCGGTAGATATTTGGGTTGCCGGTGTCTGCACTGGATGCGAATGGAGACCCCGGCAGCTCAGCAGACAAGACAGGAACGGGAAAGCTAGATGGAAGGAGTGCGGCAGGACTAGCTTATATGCTTGATTATGTGCGTCCGTGATCCATGCCATTCTTCCTTTCACGCAAGAGAACTGGTTACGGTTGCGTCGTGCAGCCAGTGGCTCTCTCATGTTTTACACTTCTGCTTTGCACGTCATTCCTGCTAACCCTCTACCTTCTCCTAGGAACGTGATACACTCTATGACCTCCTCTCCCACACTGGGGACGACATTGAGCCTAAAGGTGACCCTGAGTGGCCCTACGAAGACAGGGCCCGTGAAAAGGGCAAGAAGAGCGAACACAGCCCGTACAATGAAAAGCCGAATAACAAGCTGGGTGAACTGGCGCGAGCCACCGAGCGACAGAAGCAAATGTCCGCCCCGGTGCCTGGATCCACACCTTTGACCTCACCCTCGCCCTCCTGGCTTGCACCGCACCCATCCCGCGCCTCATCCCTCCCCCCCTCGCACACGCCCCCTCACCACCACCGCCACCGTCCGCGCACGCCCTCCCCACGTCCACCCGTATTCAACAAATCGCTTCCCCTCCCGCCAGCACACGACCCCGACCTGCACCACAACTCGGTAAGACGTCCCTACCCGCCAACAATAAAACGCACGTACACGCATGACCACAACGAGGGGTACCCGTACGACCTGCAGCCATCACCGAAACACACAGACACGCATGCACGCGCACAAGTGACAACAAAACCCTCGCAGGAATTAGCCTCACCGAAACGTTCCCCGACGGATCTGACGTTGTTGCAGCGCCGCCGCACTGCAAGACTGGAGAAATTCTTTCACGTGTCGTATAGAGATCTTTTCGAGAGTATGGTTGCTTTTTCTGGTGTGGAGGACGATGGTGATGACGGTGACGAGTTCATGGACGAGGCCAAGTTGAGGAAGGTGCTGGGTGAGGAGAGCTGGGAAAGGATCTGTAGCGAGAAGGAGCGAATGGACAGGGGGCGGGAAAGGACAGTATTGGTCCAGAAGCCATCGTCGGCGGCCGCTCGGGAAGGCACGGGGGCGGGAGTTTCTATGATGGCAGTGGCGGAGATGGTGGCAGGGTCGCGGACACAGATGGGAGGTGCCAGTGTGACGGGGTTGGCGACACCATGGCCGCATCCGCCACGGCTGGATTCGATGAAGGGAGCAGGAACAGGAGGGGGGCCAAAGACTGCGACCGCGACCGCGGAGGACAGCAGGGCGAGCACGGTTGCCCGTCATCGGCGCAGTACCAGTCTGAGTCTCTTGTCACCGCCGCCGGAGTTCGGGAGCGCATCATCACCGACGAAAGAGGAGTTCAACGATGTTCCTACCATGCCGACACGCGTACACAACAAGTCGCACTCTACTGCCGCCACATCCCAGCTTGGCACGGCCTACGGAGACGCACACGACGGCGGCGCGCCGCTCGCTGTGGTCAGCACGACCAACACGACCAACAGCACGAGCACCTCTCCGTCCTCCTCCTTATCCTCCTCCCCCACCCCCGCCTCCGCGTCCACTTCAGCCTCCTCGTCCACTTCCGCCTCTTCGTTCGGCCAACACCTCAAGCCACACCCGAACCCGCTCCTGCTGTCCCCGCAGCACGGATACGTAGGAGGAAGAGACACACCTGTCCCGCCGAGTCCGCCGCCCTTTGCACAGTTCTGGCCGCCGTCACCGCTCGAGCTGGAGCAACAGCAGCAGCAGCAGCAGCTTCAACAACAGCAAGCACAACAGCAGCTGCAACTGCAAACTCAGCAGCGAGAGGCACCGACTACGACAACGGCGGTGCACGTGCAACGGAAGGGCGTGATCAAGCGCGTTGTGAGCGTGTCGCGCGGGGTGCGTGGAGGAGCTGGGGCAAGGGATAAGGACGCGGTGGAGTGGAGGAAGAAGGGGGAGGATATGCAGGGGGTGATGAACCGCCTTCGAGAGCTGCGGTAAGGGGCTAGCTGGACCATGGCTGCGTGCGTGAGAGGTCTTAAATCAATGTTGGAGACATGGTGGTTTGTTCGGCCATGTTTTGGTTCTGCTTTGCTTTCTGAATCTCTTTATTGGTCTTGGCTCGTTTTCACTGTTCCTGTCCTTTTGCGTCTCTCGTTTGCTTTCATTTCTGCTCTTGTTGAGTTTAATTTTCGGCGACAGACCGGCCACTGTGGCATTCTTCATTCATCAACTATTGCGGCCGTTTCAGGTGTCATTGTATCATAACACACAGAAAACCAATATACACAGACAGAACTAGAGGGTAGAATGGTGAGAGAAGTCCTAAGACGGACCAACTGAGGTAAAGGAGCGGACAGAATAGCTCAATCCAGATATAATAAAATCAATAAGGGGAAAAGGTCTAGGAAAAGGCCACTATTCGAAAGATGGTACGTGAACAGATGCGTCATCCACGCGCGGTCACGTCAGGAAGTAATGTTCAG
The DNA here is from genome assembly GCA_025174535.1 of Cantharellus purpuraceus. Classification (NCBI taxonomy): domain Eukaryota; kingdom Fungi; phylum Basidiomycota; class Agaricomycetes; order Cantharellales; family Hydnaceae; genus Cantharellus; species Cantharellus purpuraceus. The sequence goes on from JALBUN010000048.1 coordinate 688,521, forward strand.
TCGTTGAATTTTGTCGAAGCCATAAAACGACATGCCACGCGACGAAGGAGCCTTCGTCTGGGAGCATGTATATAGTACCGGGAATCACCATCCCTGATATATATCTCCCCCTATGTAGAGACAGGGGGTGCATGGTACAGGCCCCGTTCATCGTAAAAGCCATGCGTTACTGTCAAAAGAGCCACTACCATGTGTGAGGGAGGATTAATGTGCATGAAACAATCGATCCCGCACGCGGGCTACATTGTCCTTGCTGCAGTGGCATGATGTCTGCGGCAGTGCCTGTGCCCATAGAATCCAAATCCAGCTTCTATAATAGTAGTTGGGCGACATGGCGCCAGTTTGATCCAGTGACCATATGCTTCCAATTCTGAAGGCACATTCCAAATAGAGACAAGAAGCCAGGAAGCATGTCTAGGTCATTGCGGGTTCAGGCCCGAAAACCAATAGCGTCTCGGATACCATTTAAAAGCGGGTGCTTGGAAGTTATCGGATAGTCCATCCAGTTTCAACGGTGTCACCGTGGTAGGTGGGGACATTAGTAATAGTATGTTACTGAATCCATATGTTCGCAGCGAGAGTGTGAAGCCAAAGATCAGAAGAGAGAGTTGGTGTGAAGACTGGTAGAGCGGCAATGATGATGTTGAAATGCCAAGCCTCCAATCTGTCTGGCGCTCCGGTTCTGGGAACGTGTTGTTGTTGATCCACCAATCAAACTCTCTGTAAGAGAGTTTGTGGTATCGCTTGCATCTGGACTCATACTCAATCCTGATGGGGCATCAAAACTTTGAAGATCTCTGTGTGGTTTATGAGGAGGTGACGGCCACAGCTCCGTTCACAAGAATGCTAACGGCAGAGAAAAGATCGGCCTGTGGCATATTCATTGAGTTCAAGCTGATGAAATGTGAGTACTTGGTACATACAAATATGAGCGAGACGACCATATAGCCGACACTCTGCCTGCCGCGAGAACCGTCGTAGTGCTGCTTCGCCACGCGTTCGTACGCTGACCATCAATGGGAGGACGCATCTTTTCCAGTACGTGGAAATATGTCTGAAGTATCCTTTGTATCCAGTGCATTTTGGAGGCAGGCCTCTGACCTGGGCGCAAACAACTCATCAGTGGTCTTTCACCTGTTATAGTAAATGAAGAGGCATACACTCTTACTGAGTGATCAGTTTCTTCTAGCAGCGATAAGTTCGGTCAACCGTTTCTTTGTGTGTTGGGTTCACTGGCAGCAATGCTTGAGTGCGGGAGATATGCGACGACTGGTGGTTAAACGAGACCTAGTTGTTCGGAAAACCCCTTTGACAAGCTGGCACTTTGCTCCCACGCTGGATTGGGATGGATCTTCAGCGTGACCTCAGGCGTCTGGCACTGAGTTCATCCTTCATATATCCTAATTGCTGTTCCTCACCTAGGAGCCCCTGCTTGTCAAACCCAATCAGAAAATCCGCCCTACCCTACAGAGACCAACATAATCTAGCATACAGATATTTTCTAGAGCCGTACGCAGTGCGTTTTTATAGACTAAGGACAGAGGTGTGGATTGTTACCAACCGGACTATGGTGTATTTCTGGCGATCCAACTAGTCCGTGACGACCGTCACTATCATTGCATCAACACGACTTTGCACAGTAAATCACAGTCAAATTCTCCCCTTGACGATGGATCTGAGAGGGAGTGATTCGAACTTCGCCGCCCCCCTCAGAGAGGGTTAGGCTTTCTCCACGTCGTCTCGGAAATAAATTGAATCAAAGAAGTACAACGTTTGTTACAGTGAGTATTCCAAACGGACTGACGTTAGAGCTGATAATGCAGGACTAAAATGCCAACTCGGAGTTCGTGGAAATTGAGACACGATGTACCTAGGATTTGGCGATATTGCAGCCGTGTATTCTCGCGTCATTGGGTAGCGCGTACCTTACCTGAAAAATCTGGTACAGCTCACACACCTGGCGCGAGAATAAGTTTCTTGAGTCCTGCAATCGAGATCTACCCCGGCCTTGCGTTTAATCATGCATAACTGAAGCCGATCCCCCGCCATCCCGAAGTCAAGAGAGAAACGAAGAAAACGGAGCTCTTTATGTAATATGCCATTCGTTGTCCCCTCATTCTCACCGTCATCACCGCCTGGCGTAACTTTATGCCACAACTTCGGCTTCTTTTGATATTAGGATGTATTCGCTGAGCAACTTCCTGATGCTGCTCGTCCTCGAATGACGGAAGGCGGCAAATCGGCACCCTCTCTTCGTACCCACCATGCATGGCAAACCCTCGCCATTTGGGCGGTTCGAGGCTGCCGTTGTCGAGCATTAGTGAAGCGGCTCACGTCAGGCTTCAGATTCACGAGTTCAGCTCCCCTGCTCAGTCATCGCCCCCCGATCAGTAATTAATGACTGCTGACACGCACACCATCTGACCATCAGTGAACCAATTGCATCGGATACTCTACTTATGCTGGGAACTTATCCGTTTGTGGTGAAACAATCCTCAGAAGATAACATCGGGCGCCCATGGGTCGTATAATATTTTTATTACAAATCCCCACTCGGGCCACCTTCACCCCAAACACGCATACAAACCAAAGACTAATACATACTGATTCAATGACAATCTGCAGTGGGTTCAGTGTTGCTCGTTATTTTGGGCTTTGTCATTAATATGTTTGTTGATATATTCCGAAGCAGAGCTATCCTATTGAGATAGATAGGTGAGTAGGCGTACATGTTGAACAAATTATGCCAAATCTTCCTCCGGAGCTCCAAATAGTAGAGATGACAGCCATGATGTATGGCAAAGGGTGACGATATGTGGGAGGGAAAGGAGGAGGAAATGCGGAAAATGTCTAGGATATGAACTGGGCAATGAAAACAGATGCATGTTCTGGAGACGTCGAGAAAATAGGTGATGTATGAGGGGAGCAAGCCGTGAGCGTTCTACGGCGCTCATTGCGTTTTGGTATCTTTGTCCTTGCCCTTGCGACGGCGAAGGTCGATTTGGTCACGAGTCATGCGCGTGCCCAGTAGGACGTCCCAGTGGATGAAGTATGGCTGGCTGAAATTGGACTTTATGCCGACAACCTGAACATTACAAGCATGTTCAGTACTCTCTTCTCACGCAGCACTCACAGGTGACAAGCGCAATATGTTAACAACCAAACGCACCTGATGGTGGATATCGTGGTAGTCTGCATTATTCCCGAAGAGCGCCTGGAGTGGATCCCACGGCAAAATGTATCCGGAGTGATCATCGACCGTTTTGAGCGTTAAAATAGCGAAAAGTAGTGTTGCCTGACGGATACTCATAAAGGTGAGTGTCTGTGCCACAACTGCGCCGAGGGTATCGAAGAGAAACCCCTCGAGAGGGTGGTTGTATAATGCGCCGTACGCATAGGGTACGTACAGCCGGTGGTGCACGGAGTGGATGCGCTTGTACAGCGTCTTGTTCATATGGAATGCGCGGTGGAGAAAGTATTGCCATGCATCGATTATGAAGCTATGTGTGGCAAGTCAGGCTGTAAAGCAGATAAATGCACAACAGACGACGCACAGGGCTAGGATAAACTGCGCAAGGGGGATACCCCACCAGTATAACCAAGACAGAACCTCCTTCCCATTAGCTGCAAGCAACTCCCTTCCCCTTGCTTCACCTAACACTGCAACAACCACTCTTGCGAGCCACTTGCCGAGCTGTCGCATCTCTGCCGTGTGCTGTCGAAACGCATCGCTTTCCGAATCATCGAGCCACACGTAACCTAACAGAGTTTGTATGGTGTGCTGCACTATTACAGCCAGCACGACGTCTTTGCGCGACGCAAGGTTTTTCGCCTTGACTTCCTCCGAATCGTGGATACGGTACTTCGCCGGCCACTGGAAAACGTCTGAATCTAGGAGATGGTAGAAGAGCGAGAGTGCCCAATACAGGAAGACGGGAGATATGAGAGAGAGTGTTTTGTCGTCAATACCGGGGACGACTGAGACACGGGAGACATGGTAGATTGGGTACTGGACCGGACTGGGGACGAGTGCGTCAGAGTCGAGCATTGAGCACGCTTGAAAGAAGGAAGAGTTGAAGGTATTGTTGATTAGCGCGTTCATGACGCTGATGCTGTGAGTACAGTAAGAGGAAGACGTTCTAGTCGCGAGCTATGCGTTATTAAAGGAGGCGCCTGCCCTTGCCGGCGGCGTCGGAAGCAAGGTTTGCGGGTATTCCCGAGCTCGTAGAGATGGATCCCGTCTTTCTCCTGTTATAACAGATTGGGCCTCCAAGTCAAAAAAAAATCATCTATATAAGTCAACGGCATTGACACGGCCTTGGATTCAGATGTCTTTATATCAATATTCGAAGTTCTGCCGCAGAAACTTCGGTGTGAGAGCACCGAACGATGAATGCAAGGCACACATCTCCGGAGACAGCGACAAGAGAGCTCCCAGGCTTACCAGTATGTACTGAGAGTGTCATGGAGGATGCCAGCCTCATCAAATTCCCTAGGTATCGAAACCCCACTTTGCGATACACTATAGTACATGTAGACCCAAGTCTACCTTGGTCTATCAAACATCTGGACAGCACCTCAGGCAAAGCGATTTTGAGGAAGTGGTGCGATTTGCATGGATGAGGAGAGATCATGCCCATAGGGAGGTTTGGCCAAAATCTTCCCGGGCTCCTCAGGCATAGACCTTTCAGAGGCCTCAGAGACCCTCGCTCAAGCCCGGAAGAGGATTAAGGATACCTAGGGCTTGCCAAGGGGCTGGGAGCAATGTAGACTGTGACCCCCGGCCTCTTTAATTTGCTCGTTTGACATACCGTAGAGTTTCACACTGGATCGATCCTTAGCTTGAGCCTGTTTTTCTTATCTATAGGCTGTGCTGTCACAAGCGAACGGGCGATCGGTATAGTACTGTTTTTGGATATACACTTGTAGTCACTGAGTCTATATGGTTGTTTGTTGGGCTGCATAGTTGATGCTTGGATATGCACTCTGTGCAGCGCAGCGCAGAGCCAATTAACTTTGACTGCCACCGTCGAGAGCGAAACGAACTTGACACGCGAGTTCACGTACACACCCTTTGAAAAAAGATAATAGTATCTCGACCAGAGGAGCTCCTGCAACGTCGCGCCATACGGAAAACGTCAACACGTCATATAGAGCGTCCAGTCTTTCAAGCGGGAGAACGGCCAGAAACTCGCGGTGCCACCTTAGCAGTTCTAGAGGGACGTTGTGAGAATGCAAGAGACAGCGGAGGTTCTGCGACAACCAGCGTTAGATACGAGCTAGCGAAGGACGCGTTGACTCGGAGGGTGTAATTGTGCACGTTGTTTTATCCTGAGGCACATTGAAACTGGCCTTCAAAACGATTTGAAGCGCTACATATGTTCTGGAGCATAGACAGGCTCATGACTGAGGCACGTCTGTGTCATGAATCCGAAGGAAATGTCTCTTCTATACTCTTGCAATAAGTGTCGTATCTTCTTCCAGTCACCTCGGTTGGCGCTATGCATCCTCAGGCTGCTAGTATTACTGTAACTCCACAAACAGGTGCATGAAGGGATGTTAATACAATTGGCTCCTGGAAATGTATATCTCAGATCAAAGACATGAGCGATGCAGGTACTCACTCTCCTCACCTGGTTTCTTGTTTACGTTGCCATATAGACATGCCCTGCACTTGGTACCAATGCATGATGGCCCTGAATCGTCCAATAGCCAAAAATGGAACAAAGTTACTTGTACGATTGTTACAAGCAAACCGTTCAGAGTTTAGCCGTTAACCGACGAGAACCCTTTTACAAAGTGGAATCGAAATTCACTTGTGCAATGCTGGGAATAGATTCAATAAATTGAGTTACATCTATGATCTAGGATATAAAATTAAACATCCAAGGGACCCCTTACAAATACATTGATCCTCAGCGACACGACCCTCCACTCACGATTCGGCTCAATCGTACCGGGCGATGGCGAGAAACAGCGTTATTTGCTCGACATCACATAGCCTTTCGTGTCGAGAATCTTCTTTCCGCATATACTACATATCCCTTTCTTGTATGCGCACCCTGGAAATGATGTCAGAAAAATCATGATAGAGGTATGATTTTTGGAGCACATACCATGACAATACTTGGCCGTATTCTGTGATACATTTTGCTTACAATCTTTACATTTCCCCCCATATGGCTGTAGTCTCCTCGGTAAAAAAAACACACGGACAAAACGAATGTGCGGAACATACTGTATATCTACTTTTTGAGCCCCCTGCTTTCGTCAAAAGCTTGTTCTCCCCGATCTTGCGAGAGCCTGATGCCACCTGACTGCCAGCACTGGAGAAGGGGTCCGGAGCTGCCACCCTTGACAATTTCTAAGTGGATATATGCTGAATAAACACCCCAACCATGCCTGCAACACGCATCGCTCACCTTCGTACATTTCTCGCATACCATAGTGAAGGTATCGTTACAAGGAACGAGCTTTGTCAGCTCACTGTTCTATAAGGACTGGCATCACGCGTGACAATTGCTTTTCAGGGCGTGACATGTTCTCTTAGGATGACTGTCGTAGTCTGGGATGTAGATGAGGCATAGACTTTGCCGCGAACTTACAGGCTGCACGTAAGTTCGGTCCACATTTTTATAAACCATTTTGTACGAATATTAATGCCTTTGCTTATGAGACATCTATCCTCCTTTATCAACAGAAACCAGCCTATGGACAACTGAAATTCTCGCAGTACTTGCCTGTCAATAACGTTGAAGCCAAGATAAAGAAATTAATCATTGACAGTGCGTTATGCTAGGGATACAGTATCTACAATACAGATATATTTCATCTACATTATGCTCCTAGTTGTCCTTCAGTTCTTTTTTCAAAAATCTCGGTATCAATTGTTTCTGTCGTTAAGAAACGCCAAATATGGACCATTTTAGTTTGACCAAACCGCCGCAAGCGACCAATGGCCTGAGTCTCACAAGCATCGTAAATCTCCTGTGAGGTAGTAAGTAAGGGGGAGAGGAAGATCGCGTGGTTCGCCGAAGTGAGGTTACTAAATCGAATCGGCGTTAATGGTAGGAGCGAATATCAGAAGACAAAACTTACGCTCCACTCGCGCTCTCATCAGTCACGTTAAGAAGAAGGACGCGCTGAGATTCTGCACTCTGGAAAGTCTCAAGATTTCTACTCTTCACCGTGGCGGTGCCTTTGATCTCCAGAAACTGTATCTTTTGCGCGGTGAGTGCTTCGTTCACTTTCTTCATCAGGTCAGGGAACTGGACGAAAATCAACACTCGTTCCTGCGTAGGGATGCGGTGCCTGTCGATGAAACATGGATCAAGACATCATTGGCAGTGAAACCTCTCGCCACTCACTTGATCAATTCTACCACTTGTTCGAGTTTCCGCCCAAAGTGCTTGCCATTGCCATCCCGTATTGCATCATCTACACCCAAAGTCTCCGCCTTGACTACGTTCAAGACCCTTGCAGCAGCCGTGCAGTCGCCTGAAATATTGTATACGCATTCCTCCTTTTCTGCACACGCGATGACGCAGGAAAGGCAACCCATGTGTCCACAGGAACTGAGAACTCCTATCTCCGTGACTGGGAGAGAGGTTTTGTTACATCTAGGACAGTTGACTGGCGGAATGTTGTGTTGCTCTTGCTTCTGCAGATCACGAACGACAGTGAAGTAGCGCAACGAGCGAACGCGGCCAACAAGCTCCTTGGTCAATTTCCGGAGGTCATGCGCGTGTTCGCGGTGCTCCCAAATGAGATCGGCAATGTCTTGGGGCTTGTCCTTTCCCTTGCCTTTGGGCTTCCCTTTGACAGGCTTGGTCTGCTTCGTGGAAACATTCGGCTTCTCGAGCGGCGTTGTATTAGTGGTCGTTTTAAGCGGAACTGGGTTATCGAGTCCTGCTTCATCCAGAACTTCAAGAATGGTGTTTGTAGCATCCCTGTCACCAACGCCCTCAGTTCGCGTTACACGTAGCCATTCCTCGAAGAGACTTTCGTCGTCCGTCTTGCCAATGCGCTTTTGCATCTTCATGGCTTCGATGACATTATTGTAAAGATCAGTACGACACTCCTGAAGTTGAGCCGTGCGATCCTTCACGATGATCTCACAAGCCCTCATGGCATTTTCTTTGTCACTGGTCTCAAGGTCGAAATGCGAACAGCGCTTGAGCAGTGCCTCTTCGGCAGAGCTCAAAATACTGGTTAATATCCTCCAACGGTTTGAAATAGCGATGAACTCACTTGCTCTCGCCAAGCGACTTCTGTAGTCGCTTTTCACGATCACTCTCATTCTTTCTGCCGCGCTTGATAGTCATATCAAGAGCGCGGAGGTGGTGATCGAGCTCCAAGTAAATTGCGCGTTCCGCAGCTGGGAGGATGACCGGTTCAAGGTGCTCCGTGGCGGGGATTTCGTCGATCTCCGGCTTATTCTACGCAATCCAGGTCAAATTCAAGTCAACTCTGATTACCGACTGTGACGAACCTGCCGAACGAATTGATCAAGGAACCCTTGACCAACCTGATGTCTATGAGCATGCCATTCCAGACTACGGACCTCGCGGAAGGAGTGGAACTTCTCAACCTCTGCGCAACTTGGGTCAGAAATTCAGAAGATGACAGACGGGAAGGACATGCCCGTTTGTTCCCGCCGCCTCTTTTTGACCTGGGCCGATTGGCCTTCACCATCATCATCAATTCCCAAATGGACGTCCAGGAAGATCGCAATGGTTTTCAACGAAGGGAAATCATGAACGGGAGGGGTACCTGAAAGAACCCAACGGCAAGTGGCTTGGAGACTGGTAATGAGAGAGTGAGTCTTGCCGTCCAAGTAAGTGTACTCGTCGATGACAAGTCGATGGAAGTGGAACATTTCGAGAGGTGGGGCTTGCATCTGCTTCCAATTCTCCTCAACTGAAGACGACTTTAACTTCCAAGGGTCGGCGGCGGCCCGACTGATTTTTGGTTTAGTTTCTTTCTTAACCTTTTTCCTACTCTTATCATCATCGTCCTCTTCCTCAACATCACTGGACATAGTTTCGCTCTTTCGTTTCTTGCCTCGCTGCCCTGTTGACGGCATGTCATCAACATCCATCTCATCGTCGCTACTTTGTGCCTTCTTTGATTTCTTGACAGCTTTGGCTTTGGTCTTTGGCTTTGACTTGGCCTTAGCCTTGGGCCCTGGCCTTATTTTATCGCTCGCATCGGAATCGTCTTCAATATCCGACATATCATCGTCCTCTGTATCTGCCGTTTGATTGCTTTGGTTGCTCGTTGTGGTGTCCCCCGTCTGGTCATATTCGCTGGTGGAGTCCTCGCCTTCATCGTCGGAAATCATGATTCTCTCAGACTTCTTGGCCCGTCTGGAAGGTCGTTTCGGGACGACGTCACTATCGACTTCTGCATCCGAATCCTCTACTGGCGAAGAAGGCGCTTTGATATGAGGATTCTTGCCATGAAAATTCTTCGGGTGTGGGGGAACAACCACTTCGACAATGAGGTTGCGTGTAGGGCACCTACCCTCTAATGGCGATGACGGTTGTGACGGCAACTTCTTCCCTTGCTCCTCGGTAGCCGATTTCGACGCATTGGCAGCGCGGTAATGTTTGCCTTTGAGGCGCTTGGATGGCATAAAGTCCTCCGATAGTTCATCGACTACTCAAATTAGGCATGAATTTTACAGGTTAGATAATTGAACGCACTACTCACCCTTTTTTTCAGCCTCTATGATTTTCGCAGCGACCGCCGCGGCGCCTGAGGTCTTCAAGAGTTCTACCTGTTCTCCAAGAGTGGATAAGGTCTGTTTCAAACGTGCATTGAAGTACCGTCCCTCTTGGTTGGGGAGTGTACCGGCGGTGGAGAATGCTTCTAAATTCGCCAAATACACCGAGGATTTGAATAGATTCGATGCAACAACGATGATGTCAGCCTTTTGGATATCCTTGATAGTTAAAGAGTTCAAGTTGGCGGCTGTCGAGATAACGACAATTTTAAACGTCTTGCCACAGAACTTCTCTACCTCAGACGCCCACTGGCGTGTGAGGTGTGGAGGCACGACGACCAGTGTTCCTCTGACTGAAATTCGGCCCCTCGCGTAGCTCGTTGAAGGTGTATCTGCATCGGTAGGGGGTGCACTATCAATAAGACCGAGCGTGATGGCGGTCTTTCCGTAACCAACTTCATCGGCCAGGACACCACCCCTAACATGAACAGGACGCTGGGCGCGGCCCTCGGCTCGCCAGCCAAGAGGTTCAAGGATAGCCTCAGCGATCTCCTCTTCAATGAATGGCGGCGCATCCGTGGATTCTTGCTTGATCATCCAGCCCAGGGAACGAAGTTGTTCTGGACGAAGGGGGATTTTGAAATGTGGGGGTTGCGCATGCTCGGGATCGCACTTGTTTCCTGAGAGTTTGAATTTAGGAAGGTGGAGCTTTGCCGGTGGAGTGTAGTCTGTGGTAAGTTTCCAAGAAACCCGGGGCACCTCCAGTCGATGTTCAGTAGGAAGTCGAGAAACCGCACGGTGGACTAGGGACGGGATGTTAACTCCAATTCGTATATTCCCTACTCCGGTTGGTTCGTCGAGCTTCAGTTGGGTAATGAAGGCACTGGGGCGGTTCTTTAACGCTTGCTCATATGCTCCAGCTTGAGATTGATCCTCGACCGCCTTGATCTTGCGGTCGAACTTCTTCCAAAGCAAATGGGGAGGCGTCGGTGCGCATCGCTCGCAGTTGGTTGTCTCGCTGTGGCCATGAATATCCACCCAGGTGTCAACATGGCCACTGATATTCTTGATACGCTCTATAATCCAGGCTAGAGACTGGAATACGGTACGCGCATGTACAGCATCCACTTCTTCCCACACATTACGAGGCCATTCTAGACCAGCCTGACCTTGAAGGGCTACTTCACACGTCAACATCGCGTTGGCACTTGCGCACGCATCATTTGAAGCAATAACTTCAAACCGTTTTGCCGGGACAGCGAACTTCGCGGCGCGATGCGTTTGCTATAGAGGAATGAGTGAGGAAAGCATGTCATATCAGACAGGATGGCACTGACCAGTAACCGAGCCTTTGATGCTTCAGTCCAAACACAAGGGGCGTGGCAAGTAACAGTCTCGGGTTCCGCAGCATTGCTCTGTCTCCACTTCGAATTGAGGCGGCAGATGATCGGCCGTGTCTCTCCAAACTCGTATCGCCGCTTACTGATAGAGAAGACGAACGCATCTTCGGTGGAGTCGCCACATCGGGTGGGGTCAACGAAGAAGAACAAGTCCGGAAGACTCGCGTCATCATTGGCCTTCCTATGCAGGGAGCTGCTCGCGGCGCCACATTGGGGTAAGTAATTGTAGACACCGGAAATATCTCGATCCAGCATGGATACATGCTGGGGAGGAACGGTTATCTGCAACTGTGCATGTACAGTTCGTTCCTTGAATTGGGGACTCTGTAGACCGAGGCGAGACTCCCAGGCGGGTACAAGCTCGCTAGTACCCACAATCTCAAGGTCAAAGGAAGTCGCATGTGGCAACGCAAATTCCCAGACACCTCCGAGGAGACTATCACGGCAAACGAAGCGGGCAACTGGCAAAGCAAGGAGATTGCGCACGGGGCTATTAGCGGGAACGGAAGCCTCGGGCTTTCCGAAGAGACGCCATTCAGCTCGTTTGGGGTGAAGCAATAGCTCGAGCGACGCTGTGGGTGAACCATATGTGGCGACCCAAATTTCCTGGCGTTTCAGTGCAGCAAAGCGAAGTTCACTTTGGGAGGCTGCAAGTACCGCGCTCCTCCATGCGTTCCAGTCACCGTCTGAGATCTTCGTGCTGGAAGATTCTCTGATCTCATTCAAGTAACCTTCATCAACACCTTCGATACTCAAACACATAGGGAGAGCGGCTTTGAGCTCGGCAGAGAACTCCATTGGCGATAGACGAGGTGACGCTGCAAAGTCAATGGGCTGATATTTGTGCTCGGGACGTCCACCACACTTGATGCAAGCACTTGTGCCGCAATCATCGCAACGTTGGACGACACGCGAGGTCATACCAGTACGACCTTCACAGTCGCACAGACGGGATGCACGGTCAGCGGCTTTGAGGAGGGATGGGAGAGAGTGTTCTGTTGCTGTCGCCAAGTCAAGAGGTTGAATATCCAGGTGTTCATCCCCCGTAATATGGCTATCGATGCTCGCAGTAGGGATGTCAACCTCCATTGAATCTTTTTGCTGATTATTTGGACCACCCTTAAGAAGTTTTTTGCCCACCACAAGAGCCGTCATAATGCTGGCACCAACAACGGTCGTGGACATGGCATTCCCCGCTAGGTCAGCAAGTTGGTCCTCAGTCTCGCGGGTAAGAAGAAGCTCATCTACTGGTAAGCCCTGGAGCGAGAGAGCCTCGAGTCCAATCATCGGACCACCACGATTGGTGATATAAGGGATCATCGAGGGTGTGAGGCAGGGGCAGATTCCAGGGCGACTGCCTATGTTTCTGTCAACATTTTGAGACAGATTCCACACTTGGCTGAAAGGTGCAATATAGTCAGAAAGTTTAAATTACGAATGTCTTGACACTCACGTCTTGTAGGACGGGTCGATCCCGTCTTTGGCGGCTCGAAGCAGGGAGATATCCATGAGGTCCCAGACACGCTCAACTTGTGCAACACCCCAATCGTTCCATGCGAAATCTGGCAGACTGCAATATCCACCTAAATAAACCTAGTCATTGATGAATGAGGATTCGATAGGTTATAACGCACCTTCGTCCCACCCTGTGAGGGGACGTTTCCCTCCGAGCTCTTCTTCCAAACGGGCACGTTGATGTCGAGACTCGCACCGTCCCCAGTCGGTACGCCCGGTGCGTCTATCAAGGGCACCAAAACTCTCCTGTACAAGTTTCTCTCTGGCTTGATGAATACGTGGGTCATCAGTAGGTAACAGAAACGCATCCAGAGTCGATGAGGCTGGTCTGTAGAGCTGCTTCAAAAGATCCTTCCAGTCCTCAGGCATATCCGATTTCTTGGCGTCGACTGCCATTAGATAGACACGTGTACGCGTATGGGGAATATAGAAGTTCTTGGTATCGACGCGCATATAAGACGCGCTGTACGATTTGCTCTCAAAGTACTTCTGGACTTTGGGCCAAGGCGCACCACAGACATTTTCGAGGATAACGAGCGGAGGCCGATGGCTTGTGACCCAAGACATCATCCCACGGAAGGTGCGACCAGACTCCCCTTCGGCATCAATGTCTTGCTTCTCGTTATTCAAGTTAGAGTAATCGACACAGGAGGTGCCTGCGATGAGGATATCGACATCGCCAGGAACCTTGACACGCGATCCATAGGCAGTCGTACTTTGCGCAGATGAGCAGGCGTAGGGGAAGATGGTGTGATGAGAAAGACTCACGCGTATTCACCACCCAACTCGCAAACATCACGGAAAAGGATTGGAGGTCGGAAATTGCGCTCGATGTAGGCCTGTTTGAAAGGCTCAATCTCGCACGAAAAGACATGCTCAATCTCGAGGTGGACGTCATACTTATCCTTGATTGACCTGCATATGAGCTCAAGCGCAAGAAGGGGTGATTCTGTTCCAGAACACATAGTAGCGACGCGTAGCCTGCGCCCTTGGACCCGTTCTACAACACTTTTGATTTGTGGGATGCGGCCAACGAGGTCCGAGAATATAGTTGGTATATCATTAATGGGAGGAAGTGTGGACTGATCAGGAGGGAGCTTGCTATTCGCCTTCGAAGCCATCTGCGGCGCGTCGGTCACGTCCACATCTGATGCGTCGCGATCAGAGACATCTGACGTGTCGTGTTGTTTTTTGCTGGTTTTGAAGAACGATGTCAAGCTTTTCTGTCCCTTTGGACGTTCTCCTGCAGCGTGTTTTGTCATGACGAGATCGCGACCACGACGCCACGGGGAGATGAGAGCGAAGTCAAGACGCGTTGATACGGTGTGACTGTCACGCGATCTGCTACTCCGTAATCCGGCAAGTTACATCGGCTATTTCGCGTTCAGCTCCCGAGAGGACCCATATCAGGTCCTCATGAAATATAGATGCTGCCGTTAGCATAGTAACATGGAACACCCTTCTCTCATACCACAATGCCGGCGTGGACCCGTACTCGAGGTCTGACTCAGAGCGAGGCTTTCACTCGGCCATTGGGACTGCTGGAATCGGCATTCTACTGGGATACTGTCTGCTCTGGAATCTCTGACAGTAGGGTAATTTTATTATCGGGATTCCCCCGAGCACTGATTTTATTCTGGTTGCAACAGCTGTGGGACAGCTGACACTGGAAATCCCTGCATCGGAGTCGACGCCACTGGGACTCTTCTTCCCGCAGAATGTCACAAGGGCATGGTTGTCTACGAAAAACCGACATCCGCTGCTTGGTGCTCACTTTCACGAACGACCTGATGCATCCGGGGTCAATTTTGTGGTTGATACAGCCCATTTGAATGCGATCGCTCCAAACGAAATTGTGTACACAGCCCTGCAGTCGGACGAAGAAGCGTGCTCACTGGTGGATGAAATTATGAACGGACCACGAAGACTCTCAAATGAGCTGCTAGTCCAGCTCTGGATTATATCGTTCCCTCGTTGCAAATCTGGTTCTTCGTCCTCCACATATTATCAGTTGCTCCTACACATGGCACACAGCATTCACGACGCAGCAGCACAATGTACGATCATCAGAACATTCTTTGACATTCTGGTGCACCCATCAACTCCGGAAATGTATATCACCAAGGATAGCTTGGAAAGTCGTCTGATGCTGCATCTCGCTATCGATGATCTACGCCCCTCACTCAGATTCTCGCTTGCGAGACAGCGCTGGCGGCGCGCCATCGCCCAGGTCATCTACACTAAAAGGGCTACAACTTGGAGAGTGAGTACACGCCATTGCGTCTGAACAGTGAGCAAAGTACATATCTACTGTCTCTTCCCAAAACAGGGTGGCCACACTCTTCCCCGCACTCTCACGCCGCTGACAGTGCAGACCCCTGCGGTGTCTCGAACATTAAGAGTTCAGCTTTCCACAGAGCTCAGTGGACGCATTCTCTGGACTTGTCGACAAGCCGGAATCACGTTCAGCCATGCTCTCTCGGTTCTTACTCAACTTGCCCACGCCCGAATTTTGCACCGTCTCTATGCCCAAGGGTTGCTCTCTGAAACCGATTGGGCACACAGAATTACACAACCGATGCATCAGTCTGGTCCACTCAACCTGAGAGCATGTCTCGACAAGGAATGGCTGGAGACAGGCGGTGTAGATCGAGTTTGTATGGCCATCTCATTTTACAGGACCACACTCCCGTCATTGCCAGTGGCTCGTTCGCAAGATGGCCCTCAAGTTTTAGAAAACCCACCGTTCGATGCTTTGCTTTCTAGAGCTCGCTTCTTCCATAGATGCCAAATGGTAAAAAGGCAGACAAGTGCCTTTCTAGACCACCCATTATTACCAGAGTTTACCGAGATAACGAGGCCCGCACGAGCCGAAATAAGCAGACTGCTTGCGCTTGGCTGGAGAGCTCAACTGGCAGCAACTACAGAGGGAACAGAAGCAGGGAATTCCTCCCTGGGTCCCGCAAGCCAAGGCATCCCTGAAGATGAATTTGTGCTATCCAACGCATGCTCTTCCGTGGGTGATGTGCGTATATTCCTTAGCATTTTGATGCTTGTACTTTACTCTGACTGAGATTCGATGGCATCAAGATGAACAAGATGGTTCCTGCAGAATATCCGTTGGTGCATGGCTCTACGCCAAAGCGTCTTCGTATCACTTCAATCCGTCACTATTTGAGGTGTCGACCTGCTGAGTTCTATATCACCTCCATATCTTACCACCAGGAGCTCCAGTTGTTTGTGTTCTGCGATACTCGGACCTACGATGAGGCATTGGCGCGGGAGTGGCTGTCCAATGTCGCGCAGGCCGCTGAATGGTATCTAGGTAGCACTGATCTCGCGGCGCAGATAGCAAACCGCATGTATATATCGAAGCTGTGATATTCCAAGGATCGGATTGGTCCCATCTTCACACGAAGTACCGCATGAGGCCCGCACGCTCAATGCAGGAATGTGTACATCATTGGCCGGCGAAAAGATAGACATCCGCGGGTAGGTTTGGCGAGTATTAGCGCTCCCAGTATCGTGTATACCATGGATTCTAAAACAATGACATACGAATGCAGCAATCAAAACACGAAAACAGGGTACAAAAAACGAAGATAAATTACTCGACATTACTAGGCGGAAGACTGACTTGGGACTGACAGAAGCCACTTATTTCACTAGGATCAACGACCGCAGGGATCCTGGGCCAGTCTCCGTAACAAACGCCAATTTGATCAGATCAAAGATCACTGCACCAAAGCGTTCGCCGAGTCTTGAGCTGCCATTTGCTCTATACTCGCCAGCTTGATGTGCAGGCGCATTCTACTACATCACAGCATTCATTACTTGGTTTTGCTACGAGAGAGATATAACTTCTCCACCGAGTGGAGCCTTCTGAGGCTCTGCCCAGTTTTTCCCCGTGTTCCTCGGGATAGAGGTGTGGGGACCTATGGACTCTAGTCTGCAGGAACGGCGATTCCTCCCCGCCATTTCTTCCAGATGCAGCGCTATTTTCTTAACCTGTGTACTTTTTCGGCCATCGGTCTGGTTATAATCCAATATGTTCCCAACCAACGCCCTGTTTTCACTTCGACCGCTTGTTGATCTAGACGGATAAACCGAATGTATCTACTGCTTGTTTTTGCTCCGCTTCTCATCTCCAACGCTGTCTATGCCACGCAAAGTCTTTGCGATGTATCAGCGGCTGTGATCAGTCTCCCGTCTGGACAAACAAATATCTCCCAGCCGTCTTCTAGTATGAAACCAAAGTACATCGCCGCTGGAATGGGAACACAGAACTATACTTGCTCATCCTCTGGAACATACACGTATCGTGCTCTGTCTACTTTGTTTACAGCCTCTCATGACATACCTTGTGCCACCTATGTAGATATATCGGCGCATATGTAGAGCTTGTCGACATCTCGTGTTTGGTCACCCAGTCCAGTTTTACTACTTCCATGCGCAAACGCAACGCCCCCTTCCCAAATTCCGATACCGTATGGGAGCATGAAGTAATGATTCGTGCCAAATTAGGAAACAAAAGCACCCGCTTTGGCTACTCCTACAATCAGAACAACCCAAGCTCTAGTTCGGGGACCATTACCATGTTTGACTTTCGAGGCGATTATCTTAAAAACGACAGTCAAGCGTACATGATGGCTGGCAAAACGGGTTCTCTGGCATCTACTTCTGCACAAAATTTTAACTGGACACAGTGGGATAGTTTGCAGCGAGGAGATCTCGCCTTACGTGTTTATAGTATCAATACTTACTTCGGACAGCCTCCTGCTTCAGTGAGTCAATGTATTTTTCATTCTGACTTGCAGTGGTCTCAAGGGATATCACCAGTGCAAGGCCGACTCCCAATCCATTCAAGTCCGCTATGGCGCTGAATATTGTACGTTCGCCGAGCCACTCTGGTTTCTCGCCTCTAACTGTTATGGCCACCAGGGTTCTACGTCGATTCCAATGCCCATCTGGAGACCGGCATGGCCGGTAACGTGAACGATTTGTCGACTGTTCAGTCCTCAACCGACCCTAACTCCTCGGCTTTCGACTCTGAAAAAGTGGACAGGCTCCTCAAGTATGCGCCAATATTCCTGGGTCTCCTCGGCCTTACAACGGCCCTAACATTAATTCTGCTCGCCCTCGGCATCGTTATCCTGTGCACGCGTCGCTCGTCGATCCCCACTCGCTCTGCCCCGGCATATCATCCAGTTCAGCTCCCTCGCGCCAGAGAGCCAATGGCGGATAGCTACGAAGACAAGCCGGTGCCGTACTATGGCATATGATCCGTAAATACTATTGCGATGTGTATCGTGCTTTTACTTTCAATCCTCTCACTCTTAAATTGCCTCAGTATTCTGCATGAATCTTTGGCAACCATTTATTTACGTTTATTGAATATTCAGGACTGGGCCATTTGTTCTGTAGGAATAAAACATCAAAACAGGGAAAAAATAGTAGACCCATGATACAAAGCAGTTATAAGAACAAGGGAGAATTGATACACGTGTAGCATGCCCAATTATATTAGAGATATGAATGTTAATGCACTGCGAGATTGTCATCGTCAATGCCGCCTGACAATGCCGATCAGAAAGTCCCAACCGCCAATTGCGTACTTGAACTCCACCAGACGCTTGATCTCGCGCCACCCACCACGACCGACCTCCAGCTCATTCAGATCCCGCGATATATAAACAAAGTCCGCTGGGGTGAGAAGTGATCGGAGGAGAGAGCCGATAAGAAAAGAGATTAATCCAATGATCAAAACTGTCGAGAGAGGATAGAGACGAGTGTCCGCGGTGTCAGTCTTTACATCGAGCGAGGGGATAATAGAGCTGCTGCGACTCGGTGATACAGACCCTGACAGAGGAGAGGAGCGTGACTTAATGGAAATGTCGACGGTTCGGGAACCTCTTCTAAACAGGGCATTTGGATAGCCATTAAGGAAACCCAATAGACCTGATGTCGGAACAATTGCAGTCTCTACCTCGTCAAGAGGTGGACAAAACGAGTCCTAAAGCCCCATGTCAGCATTTCGAGGCATCGATCCTTTATGGATACTTACTCCAGCTTCAGAATGAGAGTCATCCCCAGGCAAGGGTTCTTTGTCAGATTCAGACTTTTCTTCTCCCATTCCTGACACAACATTTGTCGCTGTGAGCTGCTCAGTCAGAACAGAACTAGTATAGAGCATGGAAGCTTCCGCGATAGGTTCGATGAGTGTCTTGGGCATTGGGTCGGTTCCCGCAAGCAAGGGGATTCTGTAAGGGATACGATCAAAATACAAGTGAATACGTCCTCATCACCTCATACCTAGATATTATGGGCATGTTCCCGAGACGTTCATCCTCGAGCTCTCGTCGTAAACATCGTATTGAATCCGTTTCATTCATCACTTCCATAGTGGCGCCATCTACCACAACTAGCCCTTTACCTTTTTGTCCGCCTCCGACGGCAGGAAAGACTACAACCTCTAGAACTGCTCCATTCGCTTCAAGGCCCGTCAGCCACGACGGTTTAACTGGTAGTTGAAGCGACGTTGACGCATTCGCAGCAGCTTCATACTGTGCAGTTGGTAACGTGAACCGCAGTAAATGCCTTGGTGGAGAATCAATGGTGAGTCCGGAGGAGTGAAGCGGTGTCGACGGTAACACATGGCATGTGCAAGAGATCGGAAGATCTGAGGACGTTGCCGAGATTGGAGATATAGACAATGGACGCTTCATATGCCTTGCATCTCGTAAAAGAGACGCAGATCGTACTTCATACCCGTCGGGATACAACTTGGAATCAACGACGAGCTCGCCAACAAGAAAGTCGGTAGGTGTGGTGTCAGGGGTGTGAAAGTCTCCACTGAGAGATGACGAAGTCGTGGCTCGAATTCCTTCCCTGGAAAGCGATCTCGACGCTCGGACCGTCGACGAGGCTGCAGATACGCGCCGTGTCCTAACAGTCGACGCGGGAGATGTCGTTGGAGCTAAGACAGGCGAAGTGGGTTCGGGAGCGTCGGATACCTCAGGTAAGTGAGTCGTATCTGGACGTGGGGTCATTACGTCCACAACAGGCGGGTGAGGTAAAACCAGGATCGTGCCCCGGAATTTTTTACTTAGGGTGTGGTATCGCGTCGAGATGAGGATCCTGGCTTCGTCCTTCAGCTCAAGCTTCCAGGCCATGTCTCTTGCTTCGAACTCCCCACCCTGTGAGCCATCCATAGGAAGCAAAGCGACTGCAGAGTGAGGAAGCCTCATTACTGGAGGGGCTAGATTTCTCTTCATGTATTGTTCAATGGCGAGAATAGCGCGAGGAAGCGCTGCATTTAGCAACGAATTATATGCAATGGGGATTGAGCCAGCATAGTCTACGGAGGTCACATATGTGCACTTGGTCGAAGGAATGGCGTAGTTCTCCGTGGTATAGGGATCTAGGGTCTCTAGAATCCATCCTTGGATCATGACCCGGCCAATGGGTAGTTCGTGTGGATTATATTTAATAGCATCGAAACCGTCAACCGAAGATGGGTTAAAAGAGGCAGATGCGCAGATGATAACCGGTGAGACGGGATGAGGTGAAGCAGCACCATTGTGTTGTCGCACAGTCGAGCCTGGGGACTGAAGCAACCTTGCGGAAGCATTTGCTAGATAAAAGCCTCTATCTCTGAAAGGAAAACCACCCTTTGAGACTATGAAAGCGGAATAGCAACCAGCACCAAACTCTTGAAGGACTACCGCAGAATCGAAACGATCATCCCAAGCCGATCTAGAGTCGTAATGCTTGACAATGTGCGCGACCTCCTCAGCAGAAACACCCTCGATGACCTTTTCGCCTTTATGCACTGGGATGGCGACAGAGACCTCCGGGAATAGCTTTTTGTGCACGGGAAATCCTTTATCGTTCACCAGGGACCATCCGTCAGCAGAAGACTCGGCACGAAGATCGCGAAGAAACTCGAGCGCCGAAAAAACACAAGCCATCGGGGGTTTTGAGGGGGATGGAGGCGAATCAACTGCAGTTCCTGCACCGAGTGACAGCGATGCTGCATTGACAGCAGCAGAAGTGGTGGCAGCGGTTTGCTCAACAGCACGTGTCCAGAAATTGATTAAAGGGCTTGAGAACCGGGGAGCCGCTGCCCATTGCATGACACTAGTCCTACCAGGCGCACCAGCCTCAACACCGCTGGAATCACCGTCACTTTCTTCTTTCCATTCCTCCCGACGGCGTCTAATCACACCCAGGACTGGTGGCTGGTCAAGAGGGACACGCACAGGCTTTACACGCTTCATTTTCATCAAGGCCCTCACCTCCGTTTCGGGAAGCTCCTCTACGTCGACTTTGACTTTTGTGCCATTCACGATAACCGCACCTTTCTCCTTAGAAGTGCCCTTGCGCACAATGGCCAACAGTCGCTCTTCACCGACGAACATTGCATCGTGTCCAATGGTGAGCCATAGCCCCCCTCCACCACTTGAAAGCCGATGGCGTCGTAAGCATGACACTGACTGAGGAGGGGGGTCGACAACGACCTCAAGAGAAGAGGCCCAGGTATCGAGATCGCACCGAAGCTCACACTCGATGAACGGTATCGGGGTGGGATTGACTCCTACTGAAGAAGCAGCTAGATCGTGGACAGGTGAATCAGACGATGGAGGTGTGGTGTCGGCTGAAGAGGTGAGGTTAGTACTAGACACATTATCGATGGATTCAGAACTTGATCTCCGACTCTGTGACCCCTCGTACTCGAGTTTGAAACTTCCTTTTTCGTGGTCATATCGAGCGTGAAGTGACCTTGACCCTCCAAGGCGAGTATTGATGGGTGGTCCTCCAAATTTGATGGCGTATTCACCAACACCAGCTACCGCATTAATCATCTGTTGGGGTATCGATGATTTGCCAGCCCAACCTCGCGGATCCGATTGTTCGAGGAGTGTCAAGAGCGTTGTTGTTGGCGAGAGCGTTTCGATGGCCCAACCTTGAAGATCAACCTGCGTGCGAATAGTGTTTGGGTCCGTAGGAGGGATCGAAGAGAATAGTTGTGTATCGGTGGAAAATGAGAAGATGTGTAACGTCGTTGGTGCTTTGTATACTGTTTTTAGGAGGACTACGTCTCTTGCACTACACACATTCAGAAAAGAATCCTTTTAGTTCTATGGAATCCACCTACTTTGCTGGCCAATTGGGTTTTGTCCGCCAATGCCACAGCTCTGTTAGTTCATTGACATCCTCAAGTAAGACGGCATCTTCATACCCCTTGTCCCAGTAGACTCGAGCGCCTGGGGATGCTATGGTGCTGTAAAGATCCCATAAGCCAACGCCAACAAATACCGCTTCTGCACGATACACAACCAAAGTTGGGTCTATAGAATCAAGCTGCGTAACGGTGACTCCTCGAGACTCGGAATCTAGGAAGGATATGATTATGATGGTCTAATGGAAGCCCTGCGGCACTTACTACGTTTCCATTTTGCTTCAGGTTCCTGGAGGAGGGAGGAAAAGTAGATGTAATTGCGTTTTACAAGTGCCAAGATGACTTTCTCAGCTGCAGAAGTACGGTTCGCGCCGTCACGGAGCGAGAAGCCTTTCCGCGGAGCCATGGACGACGCAGAAATGTCACCACTACTGTCACCAGTAGACAAACTATGAAAACTGAGTCCACTGACACTAGACGCATCTTGCAGCATCTGACGAGATGGCGTGAATGACATAGGATCTCGAGACCCTGTATCTAGGATTGGATGTAGTAGTCCGTTGAGTCGTAACCCTGATGAGCTACCAGAAATTTCAACGATCATTTTGACCTTCAATATGGACTGAGTGTCAGGTAACGATGAATGTCGTATTCGGAAAACAGTATGCCCAGAATCAGAAGATGTTAGCGAGCGATTGGCCGTGACCTTCCATGGCAGAACTGCAACTGCATCCGATGAGGCGCGAGTGGATACCTGTATATCCCAACCTATGGCATCGGGTAGAATGCACTCAATGCACCTCTCGAGGCGTTTTCGTGCTTTAGCCTCGTTAACGTCTTCTAGAGCTTTCACTGCGTGTGCCGACGTCTCGTCCTCGTCTTCATGAACGATTGAATACTCTACGTTCAAAGCCTCGCGGCCAACATCAAAAACAATCCTCTCAAGAGTGACGCCCATGCCGTATGCACATAATAAGGGAAGTCGGTGTCCACGTTTCTGCACAACCCGAAGTAGACCTTGCACCATGGTAGGCAATTGTTGAGAAAGGGCGGACGAGAAGGTCCAAACCGCATTTAAATCGTGTTGCCAAAAGCAGGTGACGCGTAGCTTATTATTGTTGAGGGGTGATAACGAGTTCTCTCCATTTCGAGGTTGAGCAACTAGTATTTGTATGCACCAGGCGAACACTTTGAAAGGGTGAGCAACGCAACCTTGGAGAATTGAAGAAACATACGGTGCACATGTGAGCGAACATAGGGCGGCGCCGGTCGCAGGTACGCCGGCTCATCGTGAGAGCGAGGAAGTGAGGTCGAGATGTCGATGAGAGTCGTGGCATCGTGGAACGTTTTGGAGATAGTGACTGCGTCTCTTGGGCTAAATTAATTAGGACAGTCAGAGGCCATTTAAGGAGGATGAACGGTGCTTGCGAAGACCTACTTTGCTGGCCAGCCAAGTGCATAGTTTGTTCGAGTAATTCTTGTATTCCAGTCGAACATCTCCACAAGGCTAGAGCTTTCCACTGCAGGATCCCAGTCTCCTCTGACTTCTGGAGTGCAGAGCACGACGCGCCACCTCTCCAAATCGGCTAAAGCACCCTCAAGTGGCACATCTAATACAACGCGCATGATATCCCCACGCTTCGTTTGTCGCCGATGGATCACGACGCCTTCCATGGGTACATCACGCCCTTTGCCTTTCGAATTGGAAACAGGCTTCTGGTTAGCCTTCCCTTGAGGTGGCGAAGCAGGCAGAGGCACGCGCTTCCAAGCTGATGAGTTCGAGGACACAAGTAGAGAACGAAATTGCGCCTCAGCGTTTGAAAGTGCCAATGCCCATGACTGACGAAGTCTATCTAGACTGTTACATGAGGTGGAAACAAAGATTTTCAATAAACTAACCTAGGACCATCCGACATTAATGTAGAAGAATGGTGAGGGAGGTACGTGACGCAGCGCTGACGTGCGTCACACGTGGAAGTGGAGAAGTCACGCGTTCTGATCGGGCCCTGGAGGTGACGGTAAGCATTGTGGTGAACTATTTGTCTAACATAAATTCATTTCAAATGCCTCCTCTAATTCTATGCCCAAAATCCCTTCCATTCCTTCATGTTCGACAGTGCCATCCCGTCTGCATTCAAGTCTTTTCCAAGAATAAGAGCCTGTTCTTTGACAAGCCGCAGCTCCCGTCCTTTCATTCTCCTCACTTTCCTTTCAATGTCCTTAGCATCGAGTTCCACATCACTGATGGTTCGATCCTCTGGAGGTAAGGACATTGAGTAGCGGTGCGTTCGCCAAAGAAGAGCGTGCGTAGTCTGGCATGCCTTGCCTACCGCAAATGAGAGGGCAGTTTGAGAGGGATCCTCGACACTTTGAGAACGATGGAAATGGGCCAAGACAAGTGCAGAAAAGAAGTCTCCTACCCCGGAGAAATAACCTGGTATGCGGGGAATATGCAAGGTATGCACTACTGACGGGAATTCCGTGTCTCCTTTAGCGGAAGACGTAACACACAAAAGGGAATCTTTAACAGATGTACTCTCGCTCGTAACCCCTGAGGTAGAAGTTTGCATCCGCGACCATTCTGGGAAGGCCGCGGCAAGACCGTCGTTGAGAGGTATAGAAGAAATCACGATATGCGGGACTTTGAATTCCTGATGAAGAACACGGAATATCTTCTGCAGCGACGACACGGAGTCAATCTGAATCTCTGTCAGCAACCTAACGTTACTTTCAGTTCGGGTCGACAGGGGGTCTAAAGCATATCACGCACTCGACCTCAAAATAATTAGGAGTTATAATCGTTGCTTGACATAAAAGCTGGCGATAGATGGGGACAACAGCACTCGAAACGTAGATCCTTCCTGCGTCTCCCATGACAGCTGCACGCCGGGGTGAGATCACGCCATAATCAGTCTTCCAGCCTAGGATTCAGCGAAACCTATTTCACATACGGTCCAGGAGATAGATGAGATCTGGATCCCGAGTGCGTAGATGTCTAACGAGATCTGATATCACGACGAGAGCCTCCTCGCTTGGTACATAGCCTGAAGAAATCGTTCCAGGGACAAATGAAAATAAGATGATGCTTTACCAGTCAAGAGGCGTGAGGGATTCAAAAGGCCATTTTTCTCCATGCCATCGAACAGTGAAGATAATTCTTCCCCAGATGACCGGCGACCGCCAATTCGACCATACCCTAGATTTGATGTGAGCTACTGCTGCTGGCGCCTTCGGAGACCCACCTGAATGGTTTGAAAAGTTGACAGTATTTACTACCTAGTGCCTGATAAGTAGGTGGTGGAAGGTAGGGTGAAGTCACCAACATCAACATCGTAGCCGAGCAACCTACATAATCAGATCGGGGTTGTTGTATTAGTGCAGTATAAGCACTTACTGAAGAGGGAATACAGCAGCTTTGCCACCAACGTAACCAGAAGCCACGTGAGATTGAATACTAAGGACACGTTCTTCCATGTACTCCCACTGGTCTCCTGTTCCGATTGGCCCCTAGCAATAGCCTGTACGTTCGGAGTAGATGAGAAACGCAATTACGTAAACAGCCTGATTAGGCACTATATCTAATTGCTTGAAGCCTACGTGCCTCCCAGAATCTACATCTTGTCATGCATGACATCTTTGCGAGAGCAAGAATGCTACCAAACTTCCACGCGGCTTATTTGACGGACTGGTAAGCTCAAGCGACATTCGCAGCCTTTTCTCAGGAATGTACAGGATAATGGCGTGGCTGTTAATTTCGCTAGGAAGTTGGATCGACACCTTACCTGTCTTTGAACGTGACTTTGTAGTAGATGATCCTTTAATCCATCACCATCACACAAAGCAAAGGTTATTACCAATGTTCTGTCTCACACACCATCTCATTTAATGCACAGAGTCAATGGGACCTTACTCAGCAGCCTCGCATTATACGTGCCACTATGTATCATGATCGTGATTGGGGGTTTGAAGCGTTCGTGGATCAGCGTGCACCATGGCTCCTTAGGTCTATTCTTAGCTGTGTAAGTGAGTTGTAACTTACCAGGTCTACTATACAACTTAGTGCCTCTGGCTTAACTATAGTGCATTTCAAAGAGTCATTGTCAATAGCCTCAAGAATCGAGTGGGACGTCTTCGCCCTGACTTCCTGGCTCGATGTCAGTGGAATGCATCCTTGGGTGCATGTACAGGGTATATATGTTTGCGTTCTCGATTTCCAATTCACACTGAGACCACTTCCCTCAGGGATCCAGAGAAAATCCGAGATGGACGTCGGTCATTTCCATCTGGACACTCGTCCTTCGCCTTCGCAGGTCTTGCATTTCTTTCAATCTACCTTTATGCCTGCATGTGTGCATCTCAGGCTAACTCTGTGCCATCCCGTCTTCCCAATTTCCTGAAGAGCAAGCCTCTTAGGCTGCTCATGGCACTATCCCCTCTTGGAGTGGCCACTTGGATTGCTATAACCAGGCTGGAAGACTACGTATGTCGGATTCCATCAGATGAAACATAGCAATAACATCGCTTCTGTCAGAGACACTATAAAGAAGACGTGATTACGGGCGGGGTCATTGGTGCTATCTGTGCCATTGTGACCTATAGCATATACTGGCAAAACCCTTTTCATGATTGCCACGAGCCACGGGTGGTTTATGCAACTGACACACTCGATCCTAACCTTGGCTACGAATTGGCCCACGCGGATGAACCCACGAACAACGTTTGAACGCAAGGTGGACTAAGTCAAGAGCTAAAGATATGTCGCGTGCATCATTTATCTGTACATCAATTTTTGTGCCACTATGAGGGTCGCCATACCCATCCATCACCAACTCGTTTCATACCTCCTGTGCCGGAGCTATCGTTACTCCCACCGGCCCGCCCGCTATGCTCACCTGTGCCCTGCGTCTCTCCACCCCCAACACCTTGTGTCTCTCCACCTCCGAGTACCACTGCGTCGGTGTCGGAACTTAAACGAGCTGTCCCATGTTCATTATCATATCCTGTATGATCCGACTGCCACTCTCCCCTTTTTCCCTGCCATGAATTTGTGTTCAAATTCGACCCGCTCTCATAGGTTGGTATTGACTTTCCAGGTTGTCGATGTCGCGCACCAGCCCATCCGTTGTCGGCGTGACTGTCGTCGCTGTGTCCTTGGTTCATCGAATTTGCAGGGGCATCTGCCGGTGCCATCCTTGTCATTACTAACTTCATTAACTGCTCTTGTGATGGCAAGGAACCATGTGTCACATTCCATGCTTTCCCTAGCGACTCCCAGGCTGCTGGAGATGCAAAGTCAAACGTTGTGAAATCTACTTGATCCAAACCACCAGACACGGAGGGAGATCGTTCCCTATGTGGTAGTGCGTGTGAAGGCGCAAAACCAGGCGGATGACGAGATTCCGGAGATCGTTGAACAGCCAAAGGGCCTGGAGGCGTGGTCACTATCTTCGATGTTGTAGGCGTATTCGGTGATGCTGGCCGAATATCTCGCCCAAACTCGTCTTTTCCGGGTTGTACTGTCTCGGGAGCTATAGGACGTGTAGTAGTTTCCGCATCGTCTCTTGTCACTAGTGATGGTCTTCGAGGTGGGCTGTACGGCCGAATGTCCCTTCCGCTTCTCCCGCTGCCCCCATGTCCGCTCGAAAATCGTGGGGGACTTCTAGAGCGGCTGTGGCGGCGCCGTGGGCGAGTGTCCCAGTCGTCATGATCTCGCCAGCTCTGCCTTCCCCCTCCTCTCCCAGGATGACCGCCTCTAGAGCTACTGCGATATCCACCTCGCCATCCTGGTCGATCACGCTCGTGCCACTCCTCATTGTCTTGATTTCTAGGCTCATGTGGTCCTGGCGGCTCATGCCATCTATTGTGTTCTGCTCTTGAACTTCCGTAATATTCATCACGTGGCCCTGATCCGTAAGCGCCTCGTGGAGGGCTGTTATGAGATGCCGATGGAAGAGGAGGCCCTGATGGGTGAACTTGCGGAAGAGGTGGCTGGCTCACAGGCATTGACGGTGCTACTACAGGCAACGCAGACACCCCTTGTAAAGGTAAAGCAGTGCCATTGTTATTTCCTGCTTTGGCCCTTTCTACTAACTGCTGAAGTAGCACGACTTGATTAGCCTGTATCCCTGCAAGATTTGCCCCTATTTGGCCATCTATGGACCTATGTGGGCGTTTCAATGGGTTGAAAAACAACGAAGCTGCTTTCATAACTCACCCATTTGCAATATTTGTATCTCCTCCAGACGACACAGCAGATCCGAGCAAAGCTTGGATTAGAGCCTGTGCAGGGTCGGTAGTCACCAAAGGTTGTGGAGGAGTAACATGCACTGGCGGAGAAGACGCGTGTGGTGCTGCGCGTGGGTCTGTTGGAGGAGCGCTTGACGTGATGATTGTGTCTGATACAAAGGAGCAAACCGCAGAATCTCAGTTTCATTTCTCGCAACCTCACTGCAGAACCCAGATAGGAAAGAGGGCGATGTGATTGCATAGCAAAAAAGGTACTTAGCAACACAAAAGCCGGGTCATGATAAGCACCTTTCTGTTGAGGATCCTTCGCCAATTCCGCCAACCGGGTCAACACGCTTGACGGAAACGTGCTGTTCTTGGTCCAAATATCTAGAATCTTTCGGGTCTTTTCCTGTAAAAGACGCGAAGTCGCCAAACGGTTCGCATGATCGTTAGGGCTGCATGTTGCGTAGATAACAAAACGAGAAAATAAGAAAAACGAGGAGTCATAAGCACGATAATTGACGAATTGTCATGCGACTTCGTGTTCGGGTATTCGCCGGCGCTCGACGCAAATTACATGCATTACGCTTGTAGGCACGAAGTCTCTGCAGCCATTATACGGCTATAATGAGACCTACACCATGTAGCGGGGGACTAGGCATACGTAGAGTACAGCGACCGTGGGATTCGTTAGCAGCCGAGATACGGGCTGGTACCCTGCCGAATGTCAAGAAAACCCCGCCCAGGACGCGTCCTCAGCCAGGAAGGTGAATGAATAGGTCCAAAGAGCCGAACAAGTTGTTGTGCACATGGCAATAGACAACACAAACCCACCCATTGGTATGGCTTAAGGAAGAGGAAAACTAACCTTTGCTTCTGATGTATCAATAGACATCATATCCTGAATCAAAGCATCCAGAACCCCATCGACTTTCAACAAGAAAGTGGCGCAGTTGCCTTTCTCCGCATTGATATCACCAGTTATCCCCAATTTGTTCACTTTGCTCCGAGCTGCTCGAGAAAGTGCATCAAAGGCGTAAAGACTGTGGATTTTTGAAGACGGAGCTAAGGTCTTGTGAGTCCGGTAGAGGATGGAGACAAGCTGCGTGTCGTTCTAATGCCACAAGCAGTATACATCAAGCCTGTGGACGCGTAACATCATAAAGAACTCAAACTCACTTCCATGAGGTTAAGCGCAATATCTGTAAGCTTGTTCATCTTGGAGGCAGATAGCCGTTTTGCAGTCACAACCTCTTTTAGCATGCTGTCAAATGACTTCGATTGACGTTACTGCATGAAGTAGAAATCAAAACTAAGATGCATTGGCTTACTTCCAAGGTGGCCATTTGAGCAAACGCTCCAAGCGGGCGTTGGGTTAAGTGAGCGAGCAGTCAGCGGTTTGCAGTAGGCCAGGTCTGTGCGAATAGCGTGGGAATTTTCTGGCAGTTGAGACTCCGTCGGCTTGCGTCCAACTAGCTAATATCATTCGAGTCGAGATGCTTGCCTTATTTCGTGCCCTCTCTTTTTTTTTCTTGCGGAAAGATCTGGAACAAATCAAATCACATAACGTTGCAATGTACTATGCATAAATTGAATGAAGCATTCAATCATTGACTCATAAAAGCGCCGTGCATATAAGATGAAAACTAACGCTTTTCAGACTCAAGCCGTCGACCGTGGTTCCAAGGGCTTTGACCAGTATCCAGTTTGCGTTCAACTGTAGTCGTGTTTCACAATAATTCATGCTTATCCACGCCGTATCATGATGTCCCAATGTACTCTCTCAAAGTCGTATTAACCGGGCGAAATATTCTCTAGGGTTCTGTGGGTTTTCGGCGTCTGGACAGTGTTTGTATGGGCCCAGCACGAAGTAGATTACACCCAGCGTCGCGGGTGAAGACGAGGATGCAATATTCTGTCAACATCAATGTTCACTAGTAATGCTCAGACGAACAGCTGCTGAAGCGCTAGCTGTCACAAGGAACTCCAAGAAAGTAATCCTGGACGAAAGCACCACTTCCCGATGGATTGAGGTTGTATTAGGTGATATGTACTCCTTAAATAAATGGTGCACGCTCACGGTCTTTGAATCTTCCGCTATCATGGTATTCACTGTTTGGCCTTCACGCGTACTTCCTCATCCGCACCATACTTCACAGTGGCTTCTTCCCGGTCTTCTCCATGCACGAAAATATCTTTCCTTCGTGAATGAGTCCGGGCCTAAATATTCCTACGTCTTTTTTTTTGCGCGAGGACAGGGAGCTCAGCAGTTTACTGATAGGGATGATGAAAGAGATATCTTCATCCGGAATTTCAGCTTGAAGTTCCGATGCTACCTTCTCAGACTGGCAAACAGACGTCCAAAAATCAGCAGGAAGAGCGCTGGGCAATAGACTATGCAATGAATAATGCAGCGCGCGAGGTTCAACAGGGAGCGTACGCATGAGACAGATGCCTGAGTCCGTGATGTTGAGGTCTGGGACGCAGATTGTTGTACACCCGTGGCCTAGACTGTTTACGAATAGTCGACTCTGCAAAGTTGACGTAGGGTGTTGCATTCTGTGGGAGGACTGCACCAGGCATCAAAGAGCGTGAGGGAAGCTTGACACTTTCAGCTGTTGTCTGAAGTGTTGTTACAGGACAACTTGAAAGGGGATCCGAGGTCGTGACCTTGAATCTTTTGCCTGAAGGCATTGCGCTGGATGATTGAATTGAAACACGTCGTTTAGAAACTGCACAGTCAGTGATTCAGGCTAGTGACTTAAAATAATACAATTGGGTGAACCTGTAAGAGATGTCTGTCGTGAACAAGGATCTTCCTGTTGACCGTCTGTATGCTCATAGTGTTCTGATTAAGAATAAATTGGGTTTTGGTATATTCATATTTAAAATTTGGCCATGCGTACGTTCGCGTTGAAGCACATACGTAGACATCGCTACCGGAAAACCTTCATTTGTCGAGGCGCGGATCCATTCTGCAAGAAAGACCTGCATATAGTTAGAAATCTGCAATAAAACAAAAGTCCATATCTAGCGTTACAATACAATTCGGATCGATGCTGAACCTGTGATCAGATTCAGCAGCATAAAGCCGAATGAAGAAATTGCTGCAGTCATGAAGTTACTCTGGTAAACAAGGATCACTGGCTCCATCGCAGAAATAATATTTTGAGTGTTGCTTTTCCTGAGCAGAGAGCGCTATAGTTCCTCCATTGTGAGCTATATTAGGAGCAGTTAAAATGAATTCAATAAATACCAAGCAGCACACGAGACTCACACCACATAGTTTTGATTTCAGGGAGTACTGAAGGGCTGAAGCAAGCTGCGACACATATTAAGTCTATTTTCTTCAGTAGCTAAGTGAAGATCACTCATTACCCATCCCTTGGAATATTGTGTCTTGCATTGGTGTAAACAAGAACGAGAAGCAGAAAAAGTCGGAGTTCGCCGGATCTCGTCATAGCATCAGACTAGTTCTATGCTCCAGTAGTATGTACTCAGCAAGATTACAGGGGAGATAGATTAACTTATTCCGTCTCTGATTAGTTCTCGCCTCTCCCAAGCTTGTCCAGCGAGCGTACGCCTTGTTCATACCACTCTTCCCGAGACACCCAGAACTCCTCCCTGCTCTTCATGATATCCGCGAGCACAGCTCCACCAAGGAATACCATGTGTTTTCGCCGAGGTGGGTCCTCGATACGGATTTTGAAATTCTGGATGACAAGTGATTTAGCGAGACCGCGCTTGGAAAAAAATCCGTAGTTTGTCGTACCTTTAGTCTGCTCGCATCTCCGTTGAGGACACGGGTAAGGTACAACTGTTTCATTTCTTTTTCTAACCGGCTCGGAAGACCAGGGTACATGCTTGAACCTCCTGAAAGAACAATGTGCTTGTATAGCTCCGCGCGAGTATCTACTGCGGCTGCTTGGATCGTTTGGAAAAGAAGCTCTAATAAATAATTGAATTTGGAACTTGCTTATGAAGTACGGCTATCACACACCTGCCACTCCTGGTTGTTCTACGTCTACCAGATGAGGCTGGAACATGCACTCTGGAGCTTCAAAGCGCTCTGAACCGACTTTGATGACACGCCCGTCTGGAAGCTAGAAACCTAATGAGAGTTGAGCCTTCAATAGGGAATAAGTGCCCACAGTGTAGCTTTCTACTAAAACAGTCGTCTCCTCAGACAATCTTGTATCCATGTCCAGGTCATAGCTGCCCACATCAGTTGATTGGAAGAGAGCGGCAACAGAACGAACTGAGATGCATACCTTACATAGCATAGCTTCTCTTTGATCTGCCTGACTGTCTCAAAGTCAGCTGTTCGGTTGAATGCGTACCCCCGCATCAGTAAAAGCTTAATGAGATAGCGTGTCACATCGCGGCCGGCAATGTCCAATCGACGTGTCAAATGAGGTAGCGCAAATCCCTCGTAGACGGGAACAATGTGTGTCACGCCATCTCCGGAGTCCACTACGACTCCGGTTGTTAGACCTAAGTTTCACGGTCAGCGATGATCGATACAGCGACAGCGACATGACTTGCCTTGAGCATAGAGGGTCAGCACTGCTTGTATCGCTACGTACACACCTCCAAAGCCGTACTCCTCGAACATGACCTGGGCAAGCCTGTGCCTGTTGGCTTTAGGGTTCATAGGTGGCTCCGTCAGTAAGACCTTCCGTCCCGCAGGATCAATCTTGAGCTTCTCATCAAAAGTATAGTTCCAAAGGTAACGCATATCTTCCCAGTTCTTAATGATACCATGCTCAAGCGGTTGCGTGACTTGCAGGTAGTTGCGATACTCCTCAGCCTCATCACCGATCATGATGTCTTTAATGACTGCATTCCCTTGACGCTCCTCAGCTCGCAGCATTGGCCGACCGATGATAGAAGGAAATACTGCAGCAGAATCATAAAGGCATGCCAGAAGTTCTACTCATTCACTCACCATGTTCGGGAAAGTTAGAGCCAGCATAGCCCACTTTTACATACTGAGGAACAGATATTAGCTAAATCACAATTCCACGAGGTTTACGATAAGGCTCACCCCGGTACCATTATCCACAACAAGCGGAGGTCCGGGATCCATGGCTTACTCGTAGAATGTGGTGAAGCGTAGTAGATATTAAAACTCCGAAGCCGACAGGCTATGCTGCGTGCTTTGCACCTAACGGCACTCACCTTTCAACGACGATATTCGCCGTGTGGTCTAATGGCGGCTCGCGGGGGACAAACGATCATGAAGTTGCAGGCTGTTTGGAAGTCCTTAATTCAGAAGCCTTCGAATGTCATCAACGGATGACTCAGTCGTATACAAGCGGTGTGCATCCACGTCAAGCAGTTCGTTGGTAACCTCATGTCCAAGCCGTCGCCATCGTTGAACTAATGCTATTCATACATCACCCCGTCTGGAGGCGTCCAATCTATGACTGGCCAACACACCGTCGCATATCTACTAGCCACTGTTCAGGTCCCACAAGGACGTGACACGGTCCATCTCCCTTGCCTTTACGGGCTGGCGTCGTATGTTCTTCATCGTACCCACGTAATAGCAGAGCCATTTCGCTACGGCGCGCATGTTACTAAGGAGGCTGATTTCCTCACTTGTAGATGTCTGGAAATGTGGGTGAGGCGACTGTACAACCGTGGACCAGGAGATGCATTGTTGTTATAGTTAATTATCTTCAGTAACCTGTTTCAGTCTTCCCTTGATAGTTGATCGACTTTTGGCCAACATCATCAAACCAGTCGATTCAATCATCAAATTATACGTGAGGCACAGCGGAGGGATACCACTCATAACCCCTCTCACCTAGAAATATTGGATCTATCAGCGACTAAACCAACGCTTATCCAGACGCTGCTCATGCAGGTGTGACTGGCGTGCTGCGGTCCATTTCTTTCTTTGTAACATCTGCGACGAATGCACTCCATCAGTAAACTCATAATAGAAGTTCGTCACGATCCAGTCTTACGGATGATCATCAGTTCTTCACCTTAGGTATCTAGGAACGATGTGACTACGCAGCGGGAGCTGCACTGCTGTTGTAATTTCCTTCGAGTCGATAACCCTATACCTCAAGGTTCTGTTGCAGCAACAATTCCTGCCAAATATAGTCATCGGTCGCGTCGGTGTTCAAAGCACTTTGGCCAATTTGAAACTAGTACAGTGTGCGAGGTGCAATTAGTTGAAGACACTGCGGCAAACTACTTAATCCTCGTGGTGGTGCCATGTAATAACCCTTGAGGTTGTTTGTGTGCGACTTGTATCTATGGCGCAACGGTAAAGTTCATCGAGCCTTCGGTTGACATTGGTTGCTTTAGGTCCTACCGTTCAGGTGTCTGTCCCGAACGTTCTTGACATCCATACAGAATTACGACGCTTACACTCGCTATGACTCCTTTCATGGATTTCATAGAGACCCATATGTTGCTGTTGAACGATGACGCAATATTGACCGCGAGTTTGGTACAATTTGGTCAGCGGAGTCTGAATGACAGACAGGATTCGTGGACTCGTTCTCACGAACTATCACCACAAATCCCAGATCCATATGGATCACAACTATCATCTTTCACTGCATTTATTAGGTTATGGGCCCCGCTGTATGGGAACCACCTTTTCCCTATCAAATCCTATTTATGCAGCACCAATGTTGCTTTTCCATTCCTAAATATCAGCATATATTTGATGCTTGTACCTCGAATGGACTTATTCAAATATTCTCTATTTTTCCATATTTTTTCAGGAATATTCCATGCAGAACTCAGCCCAGAATGATTTATTTCTGCTGTGCTACAGTTGTGGACCCATAGGCACCCACATATCTTCCCACAGCCAGCTTGTTATGACTATATTCATTAACACCCAGATCCCCATCCAATCCACTCAGATCCCTGTGCATATGAAATCTATACTCCATTTGGAAACCGTCATGTCTCCATTTACCTGTCCGATTGTCACTGTATGGGAACCACCTTTTCCCTATCAAATCCTATTTATGCAGCACCAATGTGCTATACTGCTACGCACTAGGTCCGATTGGGAGTTGGAGATTAGGTTGGAGGTTTCGTCAGAGTTGGAGTACGTCTGTATGGGAACTGGTTTTCCCTTAAAAAGATCTTGTTTAAAGTCCCGAAACTGTACAATTCCGCTTGATGGCCTTAAAATATCAGCATATATCTGCTGCTTTCTCTTGATTCAGGGCCATTCAAATATTCTCTATTTTTTCATATTTTTTTTGGGAATTTTCCATGCAGAAATGAGTCTACAAACTTATTGTTCTGCTGGGCGAAGTTTTGGGACCCACATGGACCCACAAACCTTCCCAGATGTCAGCAGCCTCAAAGTCAGCCAGAGTCACCCGGACAACTGACTCATTTTCAATCACATGACTCATTTCAATCTCCAACTCAATCTGGTCACCACTGCCAGTAAATGCTCAATATCTTCACAACCACTGCACCTCCTGACTCCATTTTCAGTGGAGAGTTCAATAGAAGCCATGCCTACCCATAGCTGTGCTAATCAGCCTGGGAAACGAAGTATTGACCGAGTTATTTGAGTAATGGTGACTCATGCAATGACTCCTGCCATGACTCATGCTATGACTCCTTCCATGACTCATACCATGACTCCTGTGATTACTCATACTATGACTCCTGCTCTGAGTCACACTATGACTCCATCCATGACTCATGCCATGAGTCAGAGCAAATCCAAGCAGCTCATTGGCTAGGAAACTTCCACCCCCTTCTCACATATTCCACTAGCTTCCAGTAGTTTCCATCTATTAATAGGTAGAAGTTTCCAGTAGTATTAGTCAGCTCCTGTAAATACAATATAAAAGGAGCCCATTCTGCCTCTGAATAAACAACCATTTCTACCCCATCATTTGCACATCAGTGTGACTAGAGTGACATACAGTGTCATCCTCTATATCTCAGTAACTGTTGATTGTCCAGTTCAAGGGTCGCTTACAGTTGTGTAACTGTATTCGATTGCACTCGAAGTAGTGATTGTCCTGCTTTGGGCGTGAGTGTAGTATCTACCTCGCGTGACTACGAATCTACAGGGTGAGATTGTCTGTCGATAGTCCTGCCATTAGTGCTCTTGTTTAAGTTACTAGTGTGTACTGCCTTTGCAGAGCATTAGAATCTTGAACTCGTGTGAAGCAGTTGCTAGACTACTTCACACATTGCTGTTACCCGCTTCAGAGTGTCACTGGTTGGACGGTCGGATTCATCCACCTACTTCCTCTAGCCTCTAAGTGCATTCCCCTCTTTTTGGAATATCTGGACCCCTAAGCATCCATGAACTCTAGACTCTGGAAGTCTTATTCATTCCCTACTGCTAAGAAATGTATTACTTTTCTGCGTATCGTCTGCATTGACCATTACAATAGATTGTAACCAAAGTACAAACGTTAAATTGTTTCTGGAGTTGTGCTGCAGTAGGATTTGATATTCTTCTCAGCTGTTCATTCATGGAATTGTGGTGATTTAGAGTTTGCCCTAACACCATAATTTTGCGGGTTCCAAAACAGTTGGCCTCAGAGACCCATCACCAGAGTAATTATTATTAGATTTCAAATATGTATTAAAGTTGCCTGACTGGGGACTTCATTCCCCAGTTCAAATATTGAATCACGCCTAGCTCCTAAGACACTTGTTCAGAAATACATCAAATATGTATATACAACCCATTTCCTCAAATTTTATATAATATACTTATATTAAAACATATTTTGATATTTCATACATGATTCTCAAATTTATATAATTTACTTAGATTTAAAACATATTTTGATATTTTGACATGATTCTCAAAAATAATTCTTTTTTTTTTTCATTTACCAGTGGCAACTGCTTCAAGGGAATATTCTACTCCCACTACACTTAATTTCTTTCACTCATTCTTTCTTGTACTATACTGGTCAAATAATCTAATGTACCTTGAATCCTTACCTGGTATTTGTATATCTAAATATTCTCTATTATACCAATAATATTAGTATATATATTACTGTTATATTCATATAAATAATTATGTTCATCCATAACAAACATCTTATCTTTTAAAGTTTATTAAAATATGAAATATATATTTATATTTATAAAAATTTAAGATATCCAAAAAAAACTCAGATATCTGAAATCTTTAAAGATATCCAGATTGTAACTCCCTATTTTTATGATCATTATTAAAATTCTGATGTATATCTCATATATTCTGATGTACATCTTGTATACATCAGAATATTGTATAACAGCATCCTTCCAAACAAGCATCTAAGTCTGATCCTAACTATCTAAGTCATACTCCATCTCCAAAATCTCAGACACCGGTATTAGTGAGGGCACTGTCGGTTTGCTTATGGAATAGATCCTATAAGCCTGCATGCAACGGTCCTAGCAAACAGACGGTGTGTAACGCAGTTGTTCAGCACTCCAAAGATCAATCAGGTCAAGGGGTAGAGGTAGCACTTAGTAACAGGGAAGTGGGATAGTGCTCTGTGGTTGGATGGGGATGGGAGCTAAAGGTTGGTCCCGATGGCTGATCGTGCTCTGTGACTGGATGACAATGCGGAGCCCGGTTGGGAGGTACGCGAAAGCTGGTTTCAGGAGAAGCAACCTCTTGGTGGCGGAGGGAAATCTGATTGTTGAACCAAGGTGTTTTACCTCAGTGTAGAGATGATGGATTGTGATGTAGAGTGTAGAGCGTAGACTTAGAGCGTGGACTTTGACTTTAGAATGTTGGCTGAAAACTTGTTGATTGATTCCAAAGGTGAAAACTAGCGCCCTTTTATATACAAATCCCCAGGGCACATTGACACAATATGAGGAGCAAATGATGCGATATGATGCAAGAAATGCTGATCAAGCCAGCTGATGAAGCGTGTGAAGTTGAACTACTAATGGGGAAATCATGGAGAAATGAAATGACAGATAGGGGTAATCTTTGTAAGAATAGGGGTGATGAGTAATAAAAAGAACCAAAAATAGAACAAGGATGAGTAAGTTGTGTATGAATGAATTAAAAGATGAAACAGGGGTGAGTCATATAAAAGAACAATAGAAACATCCACCAATACCATCTTCCCTACGGCTCCAAAGGTAAATTGACCCTGAGTCACATGAGGACTTCAGTCAGCATCCACAACAAATACTCCTTATTGTCTTAGTGATCCGTCTCCATATGGTATCCCGTTCCAAGAGTATTCGGTCCCTTTGCCTGACACGATGTAACCTGAGTCGGATTGAAGTGGGAGGATAGGTTGGTGATGGCGACTGAAATTCTACCTCACGTTTGACTCTTCTATCCGTGTTACGATATAGAGGCGAAATGTTGAGGAATGTATATGGTTCAACGGAATTGTGAAAGAATATGGGATCGCCAATGGCATAAGAGAGACATGGTGGGGATCTTGGACGTTGAAAGAGTTTTGGAAGTATTTTGACATGTGAAGGTGGCTTAACATGCCCGTGGAGCTCGGCATATTTTTGATAGTCCTCTGTGTCCAGAGACCAGT
Source organism: Cantharellus purpuraceus (assembly GCA_025174535.1). Lineage (NCBI taxonomy): Eukaryota > Fungi > Basidiomycota > Agaricomycetes > Cantharellales > Hydnaceae > Cantharellus > Cantharellus purpuraceus. The sequence goes on from JALBUN010000048.1 coordinate 727,104, forward strand.
GTGACGTATTATTAGAAGTGATGTTGGAGAGGGGAATAGAATGGGAAGCCATGTGAATGATGATGAAAGGATCAGTGTGAATAGAAGGCTGATAATGATCGATGGCAATGAAACACGAGTGACGATCGATGGCTAGAATTAGAGACTGAGGTGGAGAGGGAGTTGCAGCACTATTTAAAAGTTGATACGAAAAGACGCTGGTGGAGTTGGACTGTCAGAGTGGTTCGATATGCGTCCTCAATGCATCCTGGCTCGTCAGCGCAGCACATAAGCTGAAGCCAAGTCCATTCTGACCTCCATGACACACCCTGATTCCCGCTCCGACTCTGACTGTCACTCCGACCCCCAATCAGACCTAGTGCGTAACAAATGGGGCCATTGGATGGCAGCTTCATAGGCATGTCATCTTCTATACCTCCAGGTCTGATAGAGTACATCCAACTTGAACCTTACTTACTTACTATAACCTCAATCATGGCATTGAGTATTCCTATGTTGCAAGGTACCCACTGTCAAATGTGGACCTTTCACCAGGACCCTTCCTCCTGACCTTTCTTAAGTTAGACCTATGCTCTACAACATTATCTCCCATGGGGAATATTGTAGATGTGTCTCCTTCATATTCTACCAGGATATCCCTGACTGCTACACCTTGAGTGTTGATGACATTACTTATGTCTCGGTGACGAGCCAGGATGCATTGAGGACGCATATCGAACCACTCTGACAGTCCAACTCCACCAGCGTCTTTTCGTATCAACTTTTAAATAGTGCTGCAACTCCCTCTCCACCTCAGTCTCTAATTCTAGCCATCGATCGTCACTCGTGTTTCATTGCCATCGATCATTATCAGCCTTCTATTCACACTGATCCTTTCATCATCATTCACATGGCTTCCCATTCTATTCCCCTCTCCAACATCACTTCTAATAATACGTCACACTGGTCTCTGGACACAGAGGACTATCAAAAATATGCCGAGCTCCACGGGCATGTTAAGCCACCTTCACATGTCAAAATACTTCCAAAACTCTTTCAACGTCCAAGATCCCCACCATGTCTCTCTTATGCCATTGGCGATCCCATATTCTTTCACAATTCCGTTGAACCATATACATTCCTCAACATTTCGCCTCTATATCGTAACACGGATAGAAGAGTCAAACGTGAGGTAGAATTTCAGTCGCCATCACCAACCTATCCTCCCACTTCAATCCGACTCAGGTTACATCGTGTCAGGCAAAGGGACCGAATACTCTTGGAACGGGATACCATATGGAGACGGATCACTAAGACAATAAGGAGTATTTGTTGTGGATGCTGACTGAAGTCCTCATGTGACTCAGGGTCAATTTACCTTTGGAGCCGTAGGGAAGATGGTATTGGTGGATGTTTCTATTGTTCTTTTATATGACTCACCCCTGTTTCATCTTTTAATTCATTCATACACAACTTACTCATCCTTGTTCTATTTTTGGTTCTTTTATTACTCATCACCCCCTATTCTTACAAAGATTACCCCTATCTGTCATTTCATTTCTCCATGATTTCCCCATTAGTAGTTCAACTTCACACGCTTCATCAGCTGGCTTGATCAGCATTTCTTGCATCATATCGCATCATTTGCTCCTCATATTGTGTCGTTGTGCCCTGGGGATTTGTATATAAAAGGGCGCTAGTTTTCACCTTTGGAATCAATCAACAAGTTTTCAGCCAACATTCTAAAGTCAAAGTCCACGCTCTAAGTCTACGCTCTACACTCTACATCACAATCCATCATCTCTACACTGAGGTAAAACACCTTGGTTCAACAATCAGATTTCCCTCCGCCACCAAGAGGTTGCTTCTCCTGAAACCAGCTTTCGCGTACCTCCCAACCGGGCTCCGCATTGTCATCCAGTCACAGAGCACGATCAGCCATCGGGACCAACCTTTAGCTCCCATCCCCATCCAACCACAGAGCACTATCCCACTTCCCTGTTACTAAGTGCTACCTCTACCCCTTGACCTGATTGATCTTTGGAGTGCTGAACAACTGCGTTACACACCGTCTGTTTGCTAGGACCGTTGCATGCAGGCTTATAGGATCTATTCCATAAGCAAACCGACATTGGGACATGGTAACCTTGGCCCTCCAGCTATGTCAACTCGAGGAGGCTGCTGTAATTTACTCTTACTAAGTCCATAAATATGTGGTTGTACACTTCGTACCAGATGGTACGAAATATATAACCATATATTTATGGGCTCAATAAAGGGAATTAATAATGTTACTGTGGCCCCTCAGTAAGTGTTGTATCTCACTAACGAGGCGACAACCTGTAAGTTTCTTCGTTGCGTTATGTGCTGACACTGACGCGTCCGAAGAAAGAGTCAGCGGTTCTTTGAACAACGTCCTCCGAGTTCGCTGGATTCAGGGGCGAAACTATTTTATTCAGTCTACTGGTACAAGAGTTTTATATCTTCTATCAAGTGACTTGTCTGAGGGTTGGAACAGAGCATGGAAGCTGACTTCGCATAAGGCTGTCGTCAGCAATAAGAAAAAAAGGGATCTAAAACAAGGCGCGTGGAACAAAATATGTGGTAGAGTTGATGATGGTAGCATGTGTGGGATGTGGAATTTCTATAAGATATAGTATGTGTGAATTGGATCAAGGAATAGAAATGAAAAAAATTGGAAATGAAGAATATTACCTACGGGTTGTTCAGAGACAAGCGGTGCGGTTTTTGTGGGTCTTGAGCGGATTGGACCAGCAAGGAGCGCAGCTCCGTTACAATCCCTAACCACTGTAAAGTTGGATGAACGCAACACCACTTGTCTCGTTTCTCAGAGCTCATGCCATATCTTGTGGGCCTCGAGGTTATCAATCTTCGAAGGGCGAATTGAGATGCAGTCGGTGTTGTATGGTAATCACAGCGTACCGTCCAATATCGCTTGATCATCTAGGTACCTAAAGGTTGGTTATACATACGCATTGCTCGTCGAAGCATCCGGTCGCAAATAACGCCGATCGTGGAAACAGATGGTAGCTTGAAAGCGCCGTACGAGCGGAAAGGTGAGCCATTTTGGTAAGTTTTTTTCCCCGAACATCCCAAAAAACCGGAAGTTGCCTGGCATCTTCTGTCGGCCAACAAACCAAATGCATAGGTTTTTGCTCAACACCCGAACCCCCGATGCCTCCTATTCGGATCAGGAAGCTCCATGTGGGAGGCGTTACAACACGGAGGGCCGGCGCAACATTGATATAGTCGAGGGTCTGATAATCAAGAAGCCACGAAGCATACCTTGATAGAACCCGTGAATAGACCGGTGGGCGACGGTGGCCATATGTGAGGTATTTCTGTATATAAGCGACAGAGCGCGCTGCTTCTGGATCTCGCCAATTCTGATCACCGGTGGATCTGCTCTTTCAGGAGCCAATTGCCAATGGCAAATGATGACATGTGCGCCCAGCAGGTGGCGCCTGCTTTGTACCAGCTTTTTGGCACTTGAAGGGGGGAAATGTATCCGGTGGCGGGCGCCATGATCTGCGAAGGATGTCGAGACATTAGCACATAGGCATGTTTAAAGAAATTGTGTGATTGTATTTTCACCACGGAGGGTGCCCATCATGATGGTGTTGTTGCGCGACACCATGCGTAGAAAGTAGCGGTGCAGGTCGACGCCTTTGTGGCGCATGGACACCAGGCACGTAGCCCTGGAATTTCACTCCCGTCGGTATACGAGCTCCGAAACTCCGCCGCCGCTAAGCGGTAATTGAAATTTAGTACCCGTAAGTTGGTGCAGCCAAAAAGAAGAGAATACACCGCCAGTGTCCAAATCAATCTCCTCCCTCTTCCATTTCATCAGCTTTTGGTATATACTTGATTGCTTCATGACGTTAGAAGATCGATCAGGGCTGCCTGCAGAAAATGAACGAGCGGCTGCAGATGCTCGAATACTCGTGACATTCTTTCATCGGCCTGACAGCGTGTAACGCGTCCTTACTCAAAGTTTTTCTTATCAACAGAGCATGCAAGCTGAAGCACTTCGGTGCAAGGAAAAGTGCGTCAAGGCTGTGCTTTGTGGCAGGGTTGTGCATGCTAATATCAGTCCAATGACAGGTTCTTCATCTTGAGGGATAGATTTGAACAAGTCACAGCAGTGTGTACATCCCTCAAAGTCTTTCACACGCAGTACCTCATCATATCTCATGGACAGATCCGCCGCGATCATGAAGCCGCTCTCGAGACCGCCCAGTCTAAACTTAAAGACCTCCAGGCCGAATGCGAGTAAGTAACGCGTCAGAAACAATTAATCACCGTCTGCCACCTTATTAAAACACCTGCTGACTCCGAACCTCGTGGTAGCATGCTCCTCGACACGATCGCGCTGCATGTCCCTTCCCAGCCCTCCCTGATGCACTATCTCGAGCACATGCCTCCCGCTTCCGACCCGGCAACCTATTATCCCTCCACCCTGCCGCCACCGCCACACCCATATCCACAGCCGCACCCTCAGATACACCCACACCCACATGCGCACGCGTATCCGATGATGATGATGATGACACATCATGCACCACCCGCCACCAGCTCCGGCGCCTCCGCCCCCCTGAACGGCGGCGCCGCCCCTCCCGCCGCCGAGCCCATCCCGCCCCCGCGCGCGCCGCGCCGAGTCCCCTACGTCAACGGCCACTCCCTCTCGCCAGTCCAACTCCACCCCGCGCACGTCTCCCGCACCGACGCACGCTAAAACCCCCCACCACGCACGCACGCCCCATGCCGCCACGCACGACGCCGCGCGCTCCCACCACTGCGCACGCTGCATGAAAATAAAAAAAAAAAAAAAACCCATGAAGATAAGAGACATGACACAGAGAGAGTACCACGGCGGCACAGGACGCAGCAGAAAGCGGCACACATGACACGACGGCCACCGCCCACGACACGACGAGGCCAGTCCGCATATCACCCACCCACCCACACACATACACACACACACACACACACACACGTATATACCTACCACAAGTTGACTTCCCCATCCCGTGACCATACCATAACCATATACCATACCATCATCATCATTACAAGAACCCGCGCCCACGCCCATTTACAGTAATGAGATGCCTACCTATACCTAGATTCCGCACTAAACGCACATGATGTATGACTACTCCTCCCTCCCCCCCTTTTTCCTTGTGCACGTGTGTGTGTGTGTGACCCATGCCACTACTTTATTCCCACTCGTGCACCGGCGCCCTACACGCACCGCCGTGCCGAAAAAAAAAATCAACAAAAACAAATACACCGCGACCCTTCAGAAATCTCAATACAGTTAACACACATGTTGAGGACCTCCCACACGCTTCCACATAAGCTATAGGTAGGCAGGTACACCCCAAACAGTACACACGCACGCACGCACGCACACACTTAGTCTGTACACCACCACCCCACCCCATGTCCCCAACTGATTGATCGATGCTCTCTGTATACATCAACCCGACAAGTGCCAAAACAACCATCATCCTACTACTATGTACACCCTGTGTTCATTCTATAAAGTCTGGCGGGTGGAGGAAGAGGAAGGGGGGGGGGGTTCCACACACCAAGGAGGTTCGGGAGGGGCTGATAGTACACACTTTTTTTTCATGTGACGAGCGTTTGGGCCGTGGGAGGGAGGGGGGCGGGGGAGAAGGGTACGCGGTACGGACGTTGACTAGACACTGCAAAAAAAAAAAAGCCGAAAACCGAAGGAAAGGAAAGAAGAGGAAGAGCGGAAGGGAGAGAGAGAGGGGACCGAAAGGAAAGGACCGAAAGGGTACTTAGGGGGGGGGGACTTTTGTATCTTGTGGACCGGAGATCCGGGGAAGGCGGTTAGGGAATATATATAGAGAGTGAAAGAGAGAGAGAGAGAAGAGGGACACTGAATTTCGAGACACACGACACACAAATCGATATAAAAGCTGGAACACGAAAGCAAAAAGCGGTGCGGCGTTTCCGATGAGGGAAAAAAGGGAGAGTGGAGCGGGCAGACTGGAGGGGTGTAGGCGGATGATGGGTGAGGGTGAGGGTGCGCGAATGCAACTGTATCGGTATCGGTATCGGTATCGGTATTGCACAAAACGCAGTAGATCAAGAGACATGTCGTCAATGTCATCGTGGCCAGAGGCAGGGCGAGGCGAGGCGAGCACAAGGCAAAGCGATATCGGTCCAAAGTCGAAAAAAAAAGAAAAAAAAAAAACAGACAAGAAGTCCAGAGTCCCAGTCGTGTGTAGTTGTGATAGGACGGGTGGGTAGGTGGGTGGAAGAAAAAAGAAAAGAAAAGGAAACAAAGAAAAACCACGCAGTCGTTTTGTGACTGGAGGAGTGTTGCAGCGAGGGGGGAGGGGGGCAAAATGCCAAAGACAGATTTTTTGATTTTTTGAGACCAGAGGCAGGCAAATGCCCACCTCACAAGTCATACGCACGCATGCAGAGAGAAAGAATCGATCGACCACGCAAAAGGTCATCATCGACATTTGGGGGAGAGTATCCCATCTCGTCCGCGCGCGCGCCCATTCAGCTAGGCGGATGCACCGGCTCGTCTTTGACCCCTAAACCTGACATGCTAAACCGCGACGCGCCGGCACCCAGGCCCAAAAATCCATCCTCCTGTATCCCCGTACGCAGACCCAACCCAGCGCCCGCCGCACCCACAAGGTTGCTCCCGCTCCTCGGACGCCCCAAAGACGCGGCAGGCACGTATGGATGCACATGTCCAAACCCATACCCCAGAGGCGCGCTATCGCTCCGCGCGCGCACGATCTTGCGGTCATGGTGCGGCAGCTGCCCCGTCACAGTGCGTTGCCGCTTCGGACACGGTCCATGCTCTCCACCTCCCCCTCCTCCTCCTCCTCCCCCGCCTCCTGCGTTGTTGCAATTATCGGGCGACGGCGTGTGTGCGGGAACAGACGCGCGGGGATGCTGCTGCGAGACAGACGCATGCGCTTGGGGCTGCGGGTCAGGGTCATAATGCGAACGGGCAAGTGCCGGAGTATGCTGATACTGCTGCGAAAAATCGGGGGCGGTGGGGCTGGAGCAGGGACTGATGTTTGCGTGCACCGGTACGCCGGCCGCGTTGAGTGTGGCATTGAAGCGCGACGGATGAGCGGAAGCGGACGAGGGCGAGGGACGACGCTGGGAGTTGGACTGGGGATCTGAATGCGAATGAGAAGTGATAAGAATAGGCGGATTCTCGGACGAATCCGAAAGGTCTGTAGGAAAGGGTATGGGCACTGGATATATGATGGTCAATGAAGGGGATGGGAAGGAGACTTGGAGACGCACTCTGCCCTGGATACACATTGGCCATCATGTCATACAAAACTTTGACGACGCCAGTGAGGCGCTCGACCTTTTGGCGCTCAGCTGCTAGGGCCTTGACGGCACGACGATGGTCCTCGCTCATTCGGTTCAGCTGTAGGGTGACCTCTGCGGGGAGCTCTATACGCTGCTTGATGCCGGACATGTCCTGGTCGAGGGACTTGCGTTTGATGTCATCGAGAAGGTCGGTCCTGCCGCGTAAAAACTTTGGGTGCGAGAACTCCCACGTCTGTGCGTCTGTTGAGGTACGCTGCGCACGGGGCGTCTAAGAAGGCATGATGTGATGGCTGATGAGCCGGATGAACATGGACGGCGGCAAGGACTCACCCGATTGATTTTGTGAAAGCCGTACATGTTGAGTTGGCGGACAAAGCTTGAAAACTAAAGATGGGGGGGTGAGCGTCTCGTTGGGGGGTGCTGAGAGAGCAGACACACGTTGTTGTGCTTGAAATGGGAGCCCAGGATGGAACGGCTGAATTCTCCGACGTTGGTGACGATGAAGCTGAGGGAGAGATGAGCGGGAGAGGGGGAGGGAGAGCGGGGAGACGCGCCTTGTTCCCACCTCTGTCCATGTGATAAAATGGGAGGATTTGGCATCACTGATCATTCTAGGCAGAGGTCAACGCGTCGCACACGGGCGGGACAGGGGCGAGTACGGACTGGTAGAGCTTGGCGACAAAGTTGTTGGAGTTGGCGGACTTTCCGAGGACGGTAAAGGCAGAGCCGGGGTGGGCCCCGTTGGACGCGGGGGGGCCGAGGTGGCTCTCGATGATGCGAAACTCGTCGGGATGCTCGCCGCTGCTGGGGCTGCCGTCGATGGGACTGCTCTCGACGCCGTCGACGCTGTAGTACATGTCAGAGTCGTCGTAGGAGTTGGGGGTGTGAAAGTCGTTGTAGTCGAAGGGGACGTCCTCCTCCTCGAGGGAGACGCTGAGGGGCATGCTGGAGGTGGTGAGGCTGCGCTTGCGGGGGACCGACTTTTCCGAGGAGGAGGAGGAGCGGCTGCTGCCGGGGGGACGGCGGAGACTGACGGGGTCGTACTGGGACGGATGGTCGAAATGGGCGATCTCGGGGGGCGCGAAGCGAAAGGTGGTGGGCTGGGAGAAGCCGCCCTGCTGGGGCGTCATGTTGGCGGGGCTGAGGGGGGTGACGGGGGAGAGTGCGCCGGTGGAGGCGACGGAGAGGGTGCTCATATTCAGGGAGAGCGCAGAGGACGAGCGGGGGACGCTGCTGGTGGTGGCGGGTGGTGCGGCGGGGGGTGGTGCGGCCGCGGGCGGTGCGGCGGGGGGCGGGGGGGCGGGGGGTGTTGGCGGTGGTGGAGGCGGGGGTGGAGGTGAGAGTTGGTAGTAGGGATTGTCGGGGTGGAGGAGATGGGGAGGCCAGGACTGGTACTGGGGCTGGTCATGCATGAAGAGGAGTGGAAACTATAAGGTACTCAGCGTCTCTCCTCTCACTCCATGCCTGTCCTCTCTCGGGCGTCTAAACAAGATTGGGTTCACCAGATTCCCGACGCACCGCCACCACGGCGCCCACCTCAACCAACATGCGGCCATTCCTCCCATCCACAACGTGGTGCACATCGGCCAAATTAGACTGTCCCTACCTCCTCCCCGAGCGACTCCCCCGTCTCCGCCACACTCTTCCTTTTCCCCAGGGCTTGCCACGTTGCCCTTTTGCCCCTCCACAAATCGGCCACAATAGCGGTGAATCTCGAGTGCCGTGACGCCGTACTGCGTACAGGTCGCTTATCCCTCGGGGTTGCTCTATGTAGCCTCCCAGCGACCCCCAAGAACGTGGGTATCACATACGGTGTCCCTCCGGTTATAAGTTCAAGGTAATGTTGGTTTCAAATAATGGAGGTATGTGCTATATGCATGTGTACGTGCGTCCCCGATCAAAATCTGTCCCTTGCTCCCCCGATATGTGCGGAGTGCTCTCGATTTCCCCCGATCGCACAGGAAGATGTAACGGTGGCGACTGTACATCACAGGATTATCATGTCATCCACCGACGCAAATGCCATCTCCCGGTTCCTGGACTGATGGTGTCCCGCGTTTCCCCCCGGTGTCGGTGTCAGCAGAAGGCGTCTACTATGACAAGTCAGTGAACCCGCTAGCCGCAGTGATGATCGGCAAAACAAGATCTATCGCCAGCCCCGGTGTTCGTCACTGCTGCTGCTGCGTCAGACTCAATCCATCACTGGACGTACGTGGTTCCTCACGCCAAGAAATGGATGAATAAGGCATGTAACCCGAGCCGAGGGCGCAGCAAGTACTCTCGACTGAGTGACGACTCGCTATATATATACATACGACCCATCGTCCACACACCCCCAGATGAAAATGCATGCAACCCCCATACGTGATACATCATCACGCCTGACAGTGAGGCAAGGAGGAACTATACTCACAGGGTGACCCATTCAGCCCCGCGCGAGACGCGTCAGATCTCAGAAACTAATACTCAACGTATAAAACGCGGGTGTACAGCTGTGTCTGGAATCAGACATTCCCCGATAACTCCAACCAGCCGCGTCTACTCAAACATTCTCCTTTGTATCTCATCTTAGGAGCCAGAGTCGTTGTTCAGACTCGCGGTTTCGCGGACATGGACGGGCGTGATCTCTTTGACATTTACGTGACTACCCAGCACCGTGACTCAGCTGAACCCTGGCTCATTATCTCTGTACAGACCAGGTAACGAGCGCATAAGCAAACCGAATTTTGTCGAAGAAGGTACAGCGTGAAAACTGCCGCAATAAGGACCTTGTTTCAGAAGATGAAGAGGCCCCCTACCTAATATATACAACTTGATCCAAATCATTCCCTGTGACCCATGATGCCAACCATTACACTCACCCCGCCTTTCCCTCCCTGTATGGGAACCACCTTTTCCCTATCAAATCCTATTTATGCAGCACCAATGTGCTATACTTTGCTTTTCCATTCCTAAATATCAGCATATATTTGATGCTTGTACCTGGAATGGACTTATTCAAATATTCTCTAATTTTTCATATTTTTTCAGGAATATTCCAGCCCAGAATGATTTATTTCTGCTGTGCTACAGTTGTGGACCCATAGGCACCCACAAACCTTCACACAGCCAGCTCTCCCCCTTTGCACCAGGCATTCAGCCTGAATTCAAGCTCAGATGTCTCTCATCAATAAATATTCTCTAACTTAACAACCACAGCCTCTCAGGGCACTATTTTCCATGCAGATCATCACCTGAGATGTAGCTATCCATGGCTGTCCAAACCAGTGCAGAAAACAGGGTGTATGGGAACCACCTTTTCCCTATCAAATTCCATTTATGCAGCACCAATGTGCTATTCTTTGCTTTTCCATTCCTAAATATCAGCATATATTTGATGCTTGTACCTGGAATGGACTTATTCAAATATTCTCTATTTTTCCATATTTTTTCGGGAATATTCCATGCAGAACTCAGCTCAGAATCATTTATTTCTGCTGTGCTACAGTTGTGGACCCATAGGTGCCCACAAACCTTCGCGCAGCCGCCTCTCCCCTTTTGGACCAGGCATTTGGCCTCAATTCAAGCTCAGATGTCTCTGATCAATAAATATTCTCTAACTTAACAACCACAGCCTCTCAGGGCACTATTTTCCGTGGAGATCATCACATGACATGTGGCTATCCATGGCTGTGCAAACCAGTGCAGAAAACAGGGTGGACACCCTTCTTTTTGCCTGATCAGTGCCTAGCTCAGGGATCAGATCAGCTGATGGGTGATCAAATCAGGTGATTGCCTTGGAATATTCTACCCCTTTCCATAACATTCTAGCTGTTTCCCTCTATTATTAGATAGAACTTTCCAGAACCATTATTCAGCTCCTGATCAGTGTTAGTCCAGTGATCAGATCCTGTGATTGGCTTGGAATATTCTACCCCTTTCTTCCACCTTCCACAACCTTCCAGTAGTTTCCATCTATTAATAGGTAGAATATTCCAGAAGCATTAGTCAGCCCCTGTAAATACAATATATAAGGAGGCCATTCTGCCTCTGAAATAACAACATATCCTACCCATCTTCTGCACACCAGTGTGACTAGAGTGACATACAGTGTCATCCTCTATATCTCAGTAACTGTTGATTACCAGTTCAAGGATCTTTTACAGTTGTGTAACTGTACTTGATTCCACTCAAAGTAGTGATATTCCTGCTTTGGGCGTGAGTGTAGTATCTGCCTCACATGACTACAAATCTGCAGGGTGAGATTGTCTGTCAATAGTCCTGCCATTAGTGCTCTTGTTTAAGTTACTAGTGTGTACTGCCTTTGCAGAGCATTAGAAGCTTGAACTCGTGTGAAGCAGTTGCTAGACTACTTCACACATTGCTGTTACCCGCTTCTGAGTGCCACTGGTTGGACGGTTGGATTCATCCACCTACTTCCTTTAGCCTCTAAGTGCATTCCCCTCTTTTCGGAATATCTGGACCCCTAAGCATCTGTGAACTCTAGACTCTGGAAGTCTTATTCATTTCTTGCTGCTAAGAAACGTATTACTTTTCTGCGTATAGTCTGCATTGACCAATACAAAGGATTGTAACCAAAGTACAAACGTTAAATTGTTTCTGGAGTTGTGCTGCAGCAGGGTTTGATATTCTTCTCAGCTGTTCATTCATGGAATTGTGGTGATTTAGAGTTTGCCCTAACACCATAATTTTGCGGGTTCCAAAACATTTTGAATATACTGTTACGCACTAGGTCTGATTGGGGGTCAGAGGTTGGGTCAGAGGTTTGGTCAGAGTCAGAGAGGGAGTCAGAGGTTTGGTTGGAGTCAGAGAGGGAGTCAGGGTACGTCATGGGGGTCGGAACGGACTTGGCTTCAGCTTATGTGCTGCGCCCTCACTAATACCGGTGTCCGAGATTTCAGAGACAGAGTACAACTTAGAGAGTTAGGATCGGACTTAGGAACTAGGCATGATTCAATATTCAAACTGGGGAATGAAGTCCCCAGTCGGACAGCTTAAATACACATTTGAAATCTAATAATAATTACTCCAGTGATGGGTCTCCGAGGCTGACGGCCTCACGTGAGTATGTCCGAGTCTGATGGGGATGGATGTCCAGGTTCCTATGGTGATGCTGATGCATCAATCAGAACCAGAGATGGATGGGTGAGATTTGGCGGTGACAATCAGACAGGTGAATGGAGACATGATGGTTTCCAAATGGAGTATAAATTTCATATGCGCAGGGATCTGAGTGGATCGGATGGGGATCTGGGCATTAATGAATATAGTCATAACACACCTATTCAATCCATGGACATGAGGCCTCAGAGACTCGGCCTTAAATGGAGAGATACTGTTATGACTATATTCATTAACACCCAGATTGTTTTGGAACCCGCAAAATTATGGTGTTAGGGCAAACTCTAAATCACCACAATTCCATGAATGAACAGCTGAGAAGAATATCAAACCCTGCTGCAGCACAACTCCAGAAACAATTTAACGTTTGTACTTTGGTTACAATCCTTTGTATTGGTCAATGCAGACTATACGCAGAAAAGTAATACGTTTCTTAGCAGCAAGAAATGAATAAGACTTCCAGAGTCTAGAGTTCACAGATGCTTAGGGGTCCAGATATTCCGAAAAGAGGGGAATGCACTTAGAGGCTAAAGGAAGTAGGTGGATGAATCCAACCGTCCAACCAGTGGCACTCAGAAGCGGGTAACAGCAATGTGTGAAGTAGTCTAGCAACTGCTTCACACGAGTTCAAGCTTCTAATGCTCTGCAAAGGCAGTACACACTAGTAACTTAAACAAGAGCACTAATGGCAGGACTATTGACAGACAATCTCACCCTGCAGATTTGTAGTCATGTGAGGCAGATACTACACTCACGCCCAAAGCAGGAATATCACTACTTTGAGTGGAATCAAGTACAGTTACACAACTGTAAAAGATCCTTGAACTGGTAATCAACAGTTACTGAGATATAGAGGATGACACTGTATGTCACTCTAGTCACACTGGTGTGCAGAAGATGGGTAGGATATGTTGTTATTTCAGAGGCAGAATGGCCTCCTTATATATTGTATTTACAGGGGCTGACTAATGCTTCTGGAATATTCTACCTATTAATAGATGGAAACTACTGGAAGGTTGTGGAAGGTGGAAGAAAGGGGTAGAATATTCCAAGCCAATCACAGGATCTGATCACTGGACTAACACTGATCAGGAGCTGAATAATGGTTCTGGAAAGTTCTATCTAATAATAGAGGGAAACAGCTAGAATGTTATGGAAAGGGGTAGAATATTCCAAGGCAATCACCTGATTTGATCACCCATCAGCTGATCTGATCCCTGAGCTAGGCACTGATCAGGCAAAAAGAAGGGTGTCCACCCTGTTTTCTGCACTGGTTTGCACAGCCATGGATAGCCACATGTCATGTGATGATCTCCACGGAAAATAGTGCCCTGAGAGGCTGTGGTTGTTAAGTTAGAGAATATTTATTGATCAGAGACATCTGAGCTTGAATTGAGGCCAAATGCCTGGTCCAAAAGGGGAGAGGCGGCTGTGTGAAGGTTTGTGGGCACCTATGGGTCCACAACTGTAGCACAGCAGAAATAAATGATTCTGAGCTGAGTTCTGCATGGAATATTCCCGAAAAAATATGGAAAAATAGAGAATATTTGAATAAGTCCATTCCAGGTACAAGCATCAAATATATGCTGATATTTAGGAATGGAAAAGCAAAGAATAGCACATTGGTGCTGCATAAATGGAATTTGATAGGGAAAAGGTGGTTCCCATACACCCTGTTTTCTGCACTGGTTTGGACAGCCATGGATAGCTACATCTCAGGTGATGATCTGCATGGAAAATAGTGCCCTGAGAGGCTGTGGTTGTTAAGTTAGAGAATATTTATTGATGAGAGACATCTGAGCTTGAATTCAGGCTGAATGCCTGGTGCAAAGGGGGAGAGCTGGCTGTGTGAAGGTTTGTGGGTGCCTATGGGTCCACAACTGTAGCACAGCAGAAATAAATCATTCTGGGCTGGAATATTCCTGAAAAAATATGAAAAATTAGAGAATATTTGAATAAGTCCATTCCAGGTACAAGCATCAAATATATGCTGATATTTAGGAATGGAAAAGCAAAGTATAGCACATTGGTGCTGCATAAATAGGATTTGATAGGGAAAAGGTGGTTCCCATACAAGAGCACTCTTGCGAGCTCTGGAGCTATTGCCAGTTCCAGAGTTGTTCTGACTGGAACTGGAAGTGGTGGTGTTACCAGTGTTTGACTTCTGGCCTGAGTTGGTGGTGGTCTTTTTATTGGACCCCTTGTTGGACTTTGGGGTCTTGTCCGACGATTTGTCCAATTTGTTGTTAGCTGAATTTTCATGGGAGACCTCAGATTGACGTTCCCAATAATGGGTGTTGATGGATTGGGTGAGCTTGCGAAGATTTACCAAAGTATCTGGCTTACTGACATGTGATATCTCATCCTTGATGTGGGATGGGAGACCAATGTAAAATTGGTGTTGGAGTGCGGTGTCGCCCCATTGGACTTTCAGGGGTAGCTGCTGGAAAATCACAATGTATTTTGCAATTTTGTGATTTTTTCATCCAAAGTCAATCAAGTTCATTCTCAGCATCAGCCTCAGGGTTGTAAGGGCCGAAATTGGTCCAAAGTTTGGAGATGAAGTCAGAGTAGTCTTCTGTTTTGGAACCGTGTAAACTGTGGTGTTAATCACAATCTAAGTTTAGCCCGAGGATGTATGACCTTTCAAGGCTAGCAATAAGCTTGAAACGGAGAACCCAATTAAGAAATTATACTCCAGTGAACAATCACAATCAATGTTGCCACAGGAAGTGAAGCAATAGAGATTTATGCTTGTCACGTGTAGTTCACGCTTTACTGCTGATGCAATGTAAAGTCAAAGATTGACAGGCATTCAAGGGTTCAGATACTTCAAAGGGGGAAGTAACCTAGTGCCTTACCACTGCAGGTTGAGTGGATTAAAGCTAACAATAATCCCTTCAACGTAAAAAGATAGATATGCACTTGAACACTTCCTTCTGAACAAGCATATTCACTGTACGTGTTTATCCGTGATAGAATCAACAGTCAAGGGATATTAATCTTGTCTCAAAGAGGTGAGTTAATAGACTGTGTTGTTGATTTATTGAAATGCCCACAATTGAACCAACCGATCAATAGCAAAGTACGTGTTAACCTGACTAACCTCAGAGTCTCAATTAAACGTGCAGTATTCTTGACCAATCAATAGCCTAGTACGTATTAACCTGACTAACCTCAGAGTCTCAATTAAACGTGCAAGATTCTTGATTATAACCAATAGCCTGATATGTGATAATTTGACTAACCTCAGAGTCTCAATTACATGTGTAAGGTTCTTGATCAATGAATAACAATTAATACACTTCAAGTTACTGCTCCGAGTGGGCTTGTAGTGTGTTAATTACTAATCAGTTACTCTGTATTAACCTCTTCTCAAGTTTGATTAATATTAGAGTCTGCTGCGCTTGTAATATAATAACTTCTGGCTTCTCCGAGAGTCAATCAAAGTTAATATACACTAAGAGTAGCTGATATAATCGTGATGCTTATGTGATGATTACTCAATGCTTGAGTAGACACCGCTGTGTGTGTGTGGTAAAAAGATCTTATTTATTGCACTGCTGTTGCAGCCCTTTTTATATACATGGACTATCTAGCTTATGTAACTAATCAGAGAACATTCCTGGTGCTTAGGGAAGCCCCTGGAAGGAAAGAGAAGGCTGGGGAACCTTGTGGAAGGTCCAGGAAGGTGTCAGAACCTTCTGTGGCCACTTTTGGCTGAAGTGTGCAAACTCCGATGATTATGTAATGCACATGTCGTTCGCTCGCGTGTGAGTGCTCGTTGGAGTTGAATGACAGATTATATCAGCAACCGACCCCTTGTGTACACTTGTGGGCTCAAATACACAAAAAAGCGAAATATAAGTACATTCAATAGAACATTTGAAATACCTTTAAACTACTAAATAATAATCCTTATTTGAAGTAGTTTAGAACTGCATATACCCCAACATCTTCTGACCATATCAGGTCATTGGAATCATCCATGAGCGCTGGCTCAAAGTAGTCCAGTGCGGTGCCCTTGAGATAGGACATGGCGAAGGTGACCTTCACCTGATCAGATGTGAATGCATCTGGGTGGTCACAGAGATTCAGCCGGCATTGCACCAAGAATGGCTGGAGCTTTTGCAGATCAGAGCCATCAAATGGGTTGGGTTCCTGGACCTTGGTCTGAGACTTAGGGGCTTGTGGGTTACGGATGCTGCTGGTGAGCAGGGAGATGGCTTGCACCAGATTTGGGGAGGGTGGAGTGTCATCCTCTTCATTGATGGCCTCTATGTGGTCCATTGGTTCTTCAACGACCTCAGAGATGGTGTCTATGCTGGGAGCAGGCACCTTGACGGTTCGTGTGCGTTTGGAATTGGTGGTGGATCGTGGCATTGGTAGGAGTGAGTATGGCAGTTCGAATATACTGTTACACACTAGGTCCGATTGGGGGTTGGAGATTGGGTCGGAGGTTGGGTCAGAGTTGGAGAGGGAATCAGGGTATGTCGTGGGGGTCGGAACAGACTTGGCTTCAGCTTATGTGTTGCACCCTCACTAATACCAGTGTCCAAGATTTTGGAGATGGAGTATGACTTAGAGAGTTAGGATCAGACTTAGGAACTAGGCATGATTCGACATTCAAACTGGGGATGAAGTCCCTAGTCAGACAGCTTAAATACATATTTGAAATCTAATAATAATTACTCCAGTGATGGGTCTCCAAGGCCAACAGCCTTACATGAGTATGTCCGAGTCTGATGGGGACAGATGTCCAGGTTCCTATGGTGATGCTGATGCATCAATTGGAACTGGACACGGATGGGCAAGATCCAGTGGTGACAATCGGACAGATAAATGGAGACGTGATGGTTCCCAAATGGAGTATAGATTTCATATGTGCGGGGATCTGGGCGTTAATGAATATAGTCATAACATACAGTGTACTAGGATTTTTTTTTTCATATCATGGTGACTTCAGATAGCTGGTGACAGATAGTATATGCCTGAGTTCTCCCCACTAACAGAACTAGTGTTAGCCACTGAAAGATATGAGAATGCTGAAAATCTACAAACCTATGAGGCTAGATATGCAGTAAGAGATGGTCAAATCAGTTACAACAATGCTATCATACCTGCTGGAGTTCCTACACAGAAGAATCATCAGAGTAATCAGACTGATGTCTGAACTGCCATAAAGGGATCTGTTTTGGAACCTGAAAAATTATGATGTTGGGGCAAACTCTAAATCACCACAATTCCGTGAATGAACAGCTGAGAAGAATATCAAATCCTACTGCAGCACAACTCCAGAAACAATTTAACATTTGTACTTTGGTTACAATCCATTGTAATGGTCAATGCAGATGATATGCAGGAAGGTAATACGTTTCTTAGCAGCAGGGAATGAATAAGACTTCCAGAGTCTAGAGTTCATGGATGCTTAGGGGTCCAGATATTCCAAAAAGAGGGGAATGCACTTAGACGCTTGTTTGGAAGGATGCTGTTATACAATATTCTGATGTATACAAGATGTACATCAGAATTTTAATAATGATCATAAATATAGGGAGTTACAATCTGGATATCTTTAAAGATTTTGGATATCCAAGTTTTTTTTGGATATCTTAAATTTTTATAAATATAAATATATATTTCATATTTTAATAAACTTTAAAAGATAAGATGTTTGTTATGGATGAACATAATTATTTATATGAATATAACAGTAATATATATACTAATATTATTGGTATAATAGAGAATATTTAGATATACAAATGCCAGGTGAGGATTCAAGGTACATTAGATTATTTGACCAGTATAGTACAAGAAAGAATGAGTGAAAGAAATTAAGTGTAGCAGGAGTAGAATATTCCCTTGAAGCAGTTGCTACCAGTAAATGAAAAAAAAAGAATTATTTTTGAGAATCATGTCAAAACATCAAAATATGTTTTAAATCTAAGTAAATTATATAAATTTGAAAATCATGTATGAAATATCAAAATATGTTTTAATATAAGTATATTATATAAAATTTGAGGAAATGGGTTGTATATACATATTTGATGTATTTCTGAACAAGCGTCTTAGAGGCTAGAGGAAGTAGGTGGATGAATCCAACCGTCCAACCAGTGACACTCTGAAGCGGGTAACAGCAATGTGTGAAGTAGTCTAGCAACTGCTTCACATGAGTTCAAGATCCTAATGCTCTGCAAAGGCAGTACACACTAGTAACTTAAACAAAGAGCACTAATGGCAGGACTATCGACAGACAATCTCACCCTGTAGATTCGTAGTCACACGAGGTAGATACTACACTCACGCCCAAAGCAGGACAATCACTACTTCGAGTGCAATCGAATACAGTTACACAACTGTAAGCGACCCTTGAACTGGACAATCAACAGTTACTGAGATATAGAGGATGACACTGTATATCACTCTAGTCACACTGATGTGCAAATGATGGGGTAGAAATGGTTATTTATTCAGAGGCAAAATGGCCTCCTTTTATATTGTATTTACAGGAGCTGACTAATACTACTGGAAACTTCTACCTATTAATAGATGGAAACTACTGGAAGCTAGTGTGATATGTGAGAAGGGGGTGGAAGTTTCCTAGCCAATGAGCTGCTTGGATTTGCTCTGACTCATGGCATGAGTCATGGATGGAGTCATAGTGTGACTCAGAGCAGGAGTCATAGTATGAGTAATCACAGGAGTCATGGTATGAGTCATGGCAGGAGTCATTGCATGAGTCACCATTACTCAAATAACTCGGTCAATACTTCGTTTCCTGGGCTGATTAGCACAGCTATGGGTAGGCACCGCTTCTATTGAACTCTCCACTGAAAATGGAGTCAGGAGGTGCAGTGGTTGTGAAGATATTGAGCATTTACTGGCAGTGGTGACCAGATTGAGTTGGAGATTGAAATGAGTCATGTGATTGAAAATGAGTCAGTTGTCCAGGTGACTCCGGCTGACTTTGAAGCTGCTGACATCTGGGAAGGTTTGTGGGTCCATGTGGGTCCCAAAACTTCGCCCAGCAGAACAACAAGGTTGTGGACTCATTTCTGCATGGAAAATTCCAGAAAAAATATGAAAAAATAGAGAATATTTGAATGGCCCTGAATCAAGAGAAAGCAGCAGATATATGCTGATATTTTAAGGCCATGAAGTGAAATTGTACAGTTTTGGGACTTTAAACAAGATCTTTTAAGGGAAAACCAGTTCCCATACAGGATCAAGAACGCAGCGCCAGTATGGAGGGTGTGCACACACCAGTCAAAGGGACTTGAGGCCACGCAGGTTGAGAGCCCGTGAATGGGAGCTCGCAGAGCACCTCCTCTGTTGTGATGACCGTTGAATGTTTGTCCAATATGAGCAGACCATCTGTCTGCTCATATTGGACAAACATTCAACGGTCATCACAACAGAGGAGGTGCTCCGCGAGCTTCACGGGTTCCATTACAATCGGATGACGGCTCATATACCGATTGCCCCCCAAACGAGATTCTACAATTCCACCCCCACTCATAAAGCTTCAACTTCTACCCCTTTCAATTCCAATTCCAAACGCAACTGTGCCCTTCGTGCACAGGGATGGCGAGTGTAAGGACCGCCAGTCCGGAACGACCCACTTTATTACTTCCAAATTACTTCCGATCACATCACAGCACTTATATAAGACTGAGACAACAACAAATCATATAAGTTGCTAGTGATATCAATGTATGTAGGGCATTCCCAAATACCAACTTGGTCGTGAACGCTCCCCGAGTAAACACTTCTAAGTTGTCTTCCAACTTCTTACATTAGTGTCTGCGGACTTGTCCGTGGACCGGTCCGCCGAAAGTCTCCCAGCGGCCGGGTCTTTCTCCGCTGACCCTAGCTCGTGCGTGGACTACTTTGAGTAGCTTGCAGTATTCTGTTTACTCAGGTATCATTTAAAACCAGTATTCTTTGTGATCCGTGTTGACTGTCATCCACCTTCTGCAGTTGTGTTTCAGCCGCTCCTGTATATTAGCATCCATCCATTGTGCCTTGCTCCATATTCCTCATCTCCATATTTCTCATCCCTTTATTAAACCGTTCTCGGCGTTTTTGTCTTTCCCACCCTCCCACCACTTTTGTATTTCTATTCGTCTCCTTAGCACACACAGTACGAGTCTCCACATCGTGTATGTCTTTTCTCTTGCATGCAGATTCGGCATCAATCGAGCTCAGCCGTGGGAGCTCCCTGATGTAGAAACTGATGTATTATAAAAATTCATGTGTCGGCTATGCCCGCTTTAATGCAACACCCGCTTCTCTAGCTAGCGAGGCAAACATAGAACCAGGGTTATCCAGCAGGACTTCCGGGGAATCGAACTCGGCGACCTTATAAGAGAATATCAGCAACAAACCCGGCCGACATCGTACAGTATGACAACTGACCTTGCCATCACTCATAACCAGCACTCTATCAGATTCGATGATAGTATTTAGCCGGTGGCTGTAGATGAGGTGAGCTTTAAGTCCAAACCGGCGAAGGCTGGCAGACATACGCTATAGTAAGTATGGTCGTTTCTTTGAATTGAGGACCACGAAGAATGTCCTGCACCGCTTTGTCCGTATCCAAGTCAATCGCGGAAGTAGCTAGATGGCACTCAGAGGTTCTGTCCCACAACAAGGATGACAGAGACTTCATACCTTCATCTAGAACGAGAATTTTCGACTGAAATAGCTGTTCATTAACAAATTTGACGAGAAACGAGGGTGAAAGTAGCTACCTTGCGCAACAATGCTCTTGCAAAGCACAATAATTGCCGTTGACCGGAAGACATAGAAGCACCACCTTCTTGCACCTTGGCATCCAGACTCCCTGGGAGACTCTGCACAAAGCCCTTAAGATGAGCTTGTTCCAGTGCCGTCCAAATATCTGCATCTTCATAAATCCCGGTAGGATCGACATTCTCGCGCATCGTGCCTTCGAACATTTGTGATTCCTGAGGGATGATGCTTATTGCTGAACGGACTGGATTGGAAAACTATCAGAAAAATGCAAACGAGATGTTGGAGAGCCACAGACGATCATGGAGGCCAAGGGTAGTAATGTCCACCCCGTCGATCAAGATCGTTCCAGAGGCTGGCTCGAGTATGCGGAAAAGGCCCAAGAGAAGCTGAAGATCGCGGAATCAGGAAGGGAGCAATCAGTGCAGGAACTAGGCTCATACCGATGACTTCCCAGCACCTGTGGTTCGTTAACATTGTTAGCCTAAATGGTTTTCAGAAAAGAATAGTCTTCACCTGTTCTCCCGCATATTCCAATCTTTTCTCTAGGTTTCTGAGACAGATGTTCGATTAGAATGACTGCGAAATGCAATCCTACTTACAATTGCAAATGACGCATCCTTCAACACCAGATCTAGTTCAGGTCGGTAGCGCATGGAATAAGACCTACAACAGTGTTAGATTTTTGGTGACAGACTGAGATTATGAGTGTGATGACTAACTTAAATTCCACTTCTCCCTCCGAAGGCCAATCTTCAGGCAGCGCGTCTGAGATATGCTCAAGTGCCTCTGGTGCCACTTCCGTCTGGTGAAGAATCCGCTCCACGGACACAATATTTTGTTCCACCTCACTTGCAGACCGCACAAACCAGTTCTAAAAAATCGCATTCAGATAGTAAGCATATGCATTCGCTAAAACAAACGAAAAATGGAGCGCACAAGAGAACTGGTAGTATTCAATCCGTAAGAGAGTACGAGACCAACTAGGCCAGCATTGACTCCTCTGGTGACAAGAGCTGTACATGCTAACAGTGCCGAGATTAGTATTAATAACGCTCCCAATACCTCTGTAAATAAATGAGTCGAGAGTCTCTGCATATGAGGCTAAACGAACCCAGCCGTACTGCCAGCCAGCGATTCACGGAGATGGATGGAAGGTAACACATTTGGTTGCGATCGATGCGACGCTGATTCTCTACGATGAAGATATTCTGCTGTCCGAATGCACGAATGGTCGAAACACCTCCCAACGTCTCAGAGAATGAGGACTGATGTGATACATGAGAAACAAGGACTCAACAAAAGAACGTGCGGACGTACAAATATGGGGGATCGAGACGTGGCATCGAGACGCTTCAACTCGCGACCTGTAGCGAGATAATACCTGTCACTCAATTAAGCACCAAGTCGGTGGGTGTACATGGAGCACTTCACATCATAATACGATGGTAGAAATAGCCCAAAATGGGAATGGCGATGAGGAATGTTGGGAAACTGACAACAAGAACAACAAGAATCCCTTGAATGCTATTCAGTAGTCAGTCTGGGCCGCCGCGTCATGTAACTTACCTCCGATGTTGGCCAAGGTCCGGAACATCCCACCAATCATTTGTGCCAGAACTTGATCCACCTACGAACTCTTGTCATACACAATAGACTTGACCTACTGCGACAAATCACGTACTACATAGGTATCTCGGGAAAATAAGTTGAGGATCCTGTCCCAGTATAATGCTGAGTCGTATCCTCTGCTTGGCGACAACTAACTCACCGTCCAGTGGGTGTTTGTTCAAAGAAACTCAGAGGTGCACGCATGACGGCGATTAACATCTAAATGAACGGGTTTAAGATGCTGACGCCGGGAAGTATTAGGAGACTCACGGAGTTGTGTAAGTACTTTGCACTCCGCAGTGTGCAGAAAACGAACAACAACACTGTCGAGGCCAGAGACGCCAGAATGGTCGAAGTAGAGCATAGACCATACAACACCAGATAGCTCGACATATTCGAATTGCCCCCCGCTTCTTGATTGTGTTCACCCCACTGCTTGAGCGTAACATTGGCTAGAACCTGTGATGTCTGCTGTAACACCACACACATCAAGAAGGCTACAAATCCTGGCAAAGACGCCGCCTGGATATATGCAGTGTACACGCTCAACTTGACCCGTCCGCGCTCCGTGTGTTCTTGTTTTGCTCCAGCAGGTAGGAAGGAAGCACGCAAAGCGTTTCCTTGTTCCGCGAGTGAGGCTCGTCCCCAGCTACGCCTTCTCTGTAATTTATCTAGAGACCCCTGCACAGAACTTGTGGCATCAAGGGTCTCTTGCTCGCTGGGAGAAGTTGATACTAAAGTCTCGTCATCTCCGCGAGGAGTGGAGGCTCCCGAATGTGAGGCAAGAATGCGACTGTGGCCCATACTAGCAATGAATCAGGTCAAATGAAGCCCTCATTAAAATAAGAAATGTCGTACAGTAGCTTATGCAGCTCTTTGCTTTCATCAGCCAGGATATCTTGGTATGTCCCGCTCTCTAAGATAATTCCACGACGAAGGAAGACCAACTGATCGTGCTGCTTCAGGAAAGAAACAGTGTTTGTGACCAATATTCGAGCCTTTGTCGCCAAAATACCCGTTGGGCCAATAACATGGTCTGAGAGGATCTCAGGTGAAAGACAATTCGAAGACTCGACTCAATTGCTACTAACCAAAAATGTGGCGAGCCACATGCGAGTCAACCGCTGCCATGATAAGTGAGATCTTGCCATTATAACTAACAGAGATTCATGCATACCTGCAAGAACATCATCCAGAAGGTATCTATGACAGTAACTGTTTAATAATGGAGAATCAATGCGTTGATATGCACATTGACTCACAAGTCGGTTCGGGCATATACAGCTCTAGCTAATGATATGCGCGCTCTCTGCCCACCAGACAACTAAATATCACTGTTAGAATGCCCCCTCGCACTAGCGCAGCTCGACTTACAGTGATGCCTGATGATAGAAAGCAATTGTATGAAGGATATTAGTGAAAGTGGGCAATTGCCCGAAACGAAAACATACCTTTCTCCCCCACCTGGGTCAAATCGCCGTCCTTGAGAAGGGAAAGATCTGCTCTCAGGGCACATGCTATTTGTAAGGGTCAGTACACATGCAAAGCTAAATGCATCATAGCACACCATCCAGAACAATTTCATAAAACTCCGGATCAAAGGTATGGGAGAAAAGGATATTCTCGCGAACAGTGGCACTCATTATCCTTCACAAGAGAATCAACAATGGCAGTAAGAGATAGAAAGGACAAACCAAGGAGTTTGTGGACAGTACGCGATCGTACCGCACAGTGTCAGCTCCCCTTCAACCTTGATCATCTCGCCAATGATAGCGGACAGCAAACTCGTCTAATCGATTAAGCCCGTCACTCGCATCACGACATGATCGGATATGTATCTCACCTTTCCAGCGCCAACCTTGCCAAGCACCCCCACCAGTTCACCCTTTCTCACAGTAAGGTCTATACCGTATAGTGTCGATTCCGCTTGCTCGCCACTCCACTGGAATTCACCGCCTTGGATTTTCAACACCTAATGAGTGAGAAAAGTTGGACATCCACTTAGCTAAGAGATAGTGAAAGCGTATACCTCATCTCCTTCATTAAGCCTGTCGGTCTTATAGACGGTTGTTCTAGCATCTGGCTGCAACTCCGCTGCTCGCAAGAAACTCGACAGACGATTGACGGACACCATTGCCTGAATCACCGAGGATGTGATTGTTGCAAACTATTTGAAGATATCAAACAAGTTGTCACAAAGGAAGCCAGATGATTCCTCACCATTGCCAATGGGAACTGCAGCAACATGAAAAGCGATATCGCCGGAAAGATGATATCTGAGGTGAGAGGCTCGCTAGACGTTGCTGCTGCCATAACAAACGAACTGAACGCCACCAGAAGTGGTACAAAAGTCCACAGGCCGTTATTATATGCCTGTTCAAATAATGGCTAAGAAAACAACAAATGAGGCCAAAAGAGTGCACAAACGGAGGCAAGACCAATTTTCCGCATCATTTTGAGCTCTTGGTCGTTGCGAACTTGCAAGATACGTCGGATGAATGCAGGTTCCCATGCGTAAAGTTTTACACTAACATATCATGTCAGCAAGGAGAGTGTGACACAGGAACATCCAAAGATACCACCTCTTGATATTTGTCAACAATTCACTCATGAACCTTGTCCTTTGGTCTCGGTTTTTCATCTGCTGCTCTTGCAACTTCTTCAGATACTTTGCTATCACCGTCTGCGCTGGCACCGAGATGGCCATTATTGCTACCCCAACAAAAGCGGGCCAGCCTAATAGGTTATACAATGACACGAAGGCGAGCGTGATCTGGAGTGGTCCACTAATTACGATCAGGCCGTATGTGCAAAGGTCCTGCATCTTGGTGGCATCTACACTCATGAGATTCACGATGTCGCCTGTGGCACGGTTTCCTCGTTCATCCCCAGAAAGCAGCAGGGCTTTCCTATAGATGGCGGTGACTAGCCCTGCACGAACGCGCATGCCTGTTTCAAACACACGCTGGAAGTACTACAATATATTATAAATAATGGTCTCAAGGGTGACGGTCATAACGACGTACTTGGTGTAATATCACCGACTGGGCCATTGCAGCGCCAAACATCAATAGGGTAATCGCGAATCCTTCATAAGGACTAGGTCCCTTGACCCCTTCCTCACGAGAGCGTTGGTAAGAAGTGATGTATGATAGCAAGAGTCGCAGTAGCTGGGGTTGAAGGAATGCCAAGCAGTCCTGAATAACTTTTAGACCTGCCTGAAGGGATGCTTGTTAGATTAGAATAATAAAGTAAGGACCACCATACAGCAAATGCAAAAGGACCACCATAAGCCACAAAGAGTGAGACCCAAAGGGATGAATGACTCTCCATGGCCTTTTGCAATCGGGCACCCAAATTTGCAGACTCGTCGGCCGGCAGAAGCGTGTACATGTCTTCTTCTGTGAGGAATTTGGACGACCCCAACTGTTATTGTTTTCAATCAAGTACTCCAATTCACGAACAACCCAACACGTGCCTTCATGAGCGGAGTCATCCATCCAAAGCTCCACCGACTGTAGATGTTCGCACGAACAAAAGGACTTTCCTTTTCCATCTTCCCTATTTCCTCGTATTCCTCTGCATTGCCCTTGATATCTGTGCCGATTAACTCTAAGAGAAAAGAAACGATGCCCAAAGCCGCCGCGGCACAAACAAGCCAGACATTGACATCGCGCTTGGATAGCACAGAAGTCATAGAAATACTCCGTATCCAGATAAGAAGGGTGATTATATATGCTGGCCAGAAAACAAGTAAGATTGAGGATGATGTATGGGTGCGCGTATGATTCAGGTATGTGAAAGCTGGAGCCAAGGAGAACGCGAGGACATTAAAAATAGCTGTGAAGACGGGCCACTGAAATCTCATCGGATGGAGCAAACCAAAGATAAGCGACGCAAAGCTGCATAAGGCTGCGAGGACGAGCAACACCTAGTAGTAACAAGAGTTGATAAGCTACCAAAAAAATGGCTTTAACTCGTTGCTCACTAGTTTGGCACTGAGAATTCTTTGACTGCGTGCAGTACGGGGTAACGCGTCTTTTCGCGTCAATTGCAATGTCCGAGCGAATGCCAGCACGAACAAAACTCCAAACAACGTTGGCAATAAAACGCCTTGCTCGAAACATAGCGTGAGGTCAAAGTCACGATCACGTGAGACAGGATCCCAGCCATCTGCATCATAGCAAGAGGTCATAGAAGTCACCGAGTAGTACGTCAACATTGAAGGACTATGACAAGCCGAAGCCGTTATAAAGCTAGGCTTAAGTACCCTGCGGCAAGCGGTCGCTTGGTCATCACGGACATACGTATATACTAAGCGTGTGAACATTCACGGTCAATTTTCGCATAATTAAAGCCTGCATTTCTCTGCTCACCTTGATTGGCTGGCCCCGATGGTGACCTGGTACTTTTGGTACCGTCCACCACTCATCGACACCGCAATCCAGTGCTCAGATAGTGCACGCGTCCCGCGTCGAGTCATAGCATGTGGACAAGGCAGCAAAATGCGATGGAATTGGAGAAGCCGTTGATGCCATTAGTCAAGCCTCTTCTCCAGCAATAGAAACATCATCCAGTTTCATAGTTTGTCACTCTAAGAGGCTTTACTGACACAGCACAGGAGGAATATTACTAACATTAGGACATCAACAGAACCTTAATAATGACAAATGCACTGATGATCTAGGGGTATGATAAAGCACGCTGCGCCTCCAGATCAAGCTTTGGGGTGCCATGTTGAAGTCAGTTGTTATCGATAGGTACGCATTGCAACCCGTCCAGTGTGAGGCATGCTCCAAACTACTGACTCGCTCTGTGGTGGATAATGTGCAGTCGAGTGTATTCAATGCTCTACACTCAAGTTCGAAAGCGCAAGTACGCCAGTAGGAGGGCAGAGCAGCCAGTGACTGGATTGGAATCTCAACAGTTGTAGGGAAAGATATACAGCACAACGCCTCACCGAAACCAACTAAATATTGCAGCGTTGTTGCCTAGTTGTCGTCAACAAGGAGTGCGAAATACTGCTGATCTTAAATAATCACCTTAGATGCCTGGATTGCAGTGCGAAGACCTGCAATTTCGGACTCGATTCTTGTATCTACTTCACGGATTTTAAGCTCTTGGCCAGAAGATTCTTCACGCATGCGACCTGAGCTCCTAGATAGTGAGACGGAGTGGAGCTGAGGGCAGGCAAGATGAAACTTGCCTTTCTCTAGATTGAGGTCGAGTCGAACACCGGCCTGTGTGCGAGTGATCTCTTCGCGAAGACGCTGTTTAAGCTTCTCGATATCCGTTACGAGCCTGTCATACTAATATTTAACAAATGTTTTCAAGTACTGAACTACGAAGAGGCTTACCTGTCATTCTCAGCTTTCATCTTGGCAAGGTCATTCTTTTCCATGAGCTGCAGCTCAGACTTTAATTGGGCAAAGTCAACCTTCTGTGTATATTGGTGCTAAAGGTAAATGGATCATGAGTTACAGAAGAAACAATTTCCAGACTATGTGCCTTTTCTTGTTCTGCCTTGGTGACCATGTTGTGCGTCATGTTCCGCACGCTTTCGTCAATGACTTCCGCCATTGCCGTCATAATCCCTTCGGCTTGTGCTCGGTTGAGACCCTCACGCTCAAGCCGTTCAACAAAGTGGTGCGTGTCAAAGTGAAAGTCGGACGCGCGAGGCGTAGAGTGGAAGCGTTGCTTGCTGTTTGGATGAGATGGCGCATACGGAGGCGTGGAGTATTCTAGCTTCGGAGGATGATAAGTCTATCCGCTGTCACACAAGAAACCACATACTGGGAATGAGGCGGCCAGCACTGATAAACGGTAACCGTTGCAGTACAAGACCACTGGCCATAGTTTAAGGTAACTACTCGGGCGTCTATACCATTTTGGGTACCTGATCTTTTTGGTCCGACCATACATACCACTGACATGCAGAGCGACGACGTTATATGGGGCATTATCAATACACAGTTCTGTTCCTACAAAGTCAAGTATGCATGTGTCCTTTCCTCTGCCCATGTACTTGCTCATCTTTGTCCAAGAACACATACACAAAATTTCTGTCGGAACGAATACAACGTAACTGGACTATGCAATCGCTCATCATGTCCACTCGCAAACTCGCAGTATGCAACAGTCAGGGAGCAAGAGGGCGTACTCTATCTCTACATGAAAACTATTGAACGCGCACATACACCTGCTAAGATGTGGGAGCGCGTAAAATTGTCCAACAACTATTCCAAGGCGTTGGAGCAGGTAACTTATTTAGGGTCTCATAACATTTTGATTGCTAAGTATGATTGAAGATTGATCAAAATTTAATCTATTGGCCTTCCTTTCTCATTCACAAGTGCAAGCAACGAGTTACAAAGATCACGCAGTATCTTATAAAAATGCGAAAATTGACACTACGAACACAGTACGTTTCCCAACCCTATCTGTTCACATCTTTTTATGAGATTAATCAATGGATACTGTAGAACAAAACTTGTTCCTGTATCGCAGAAACGCGAACGACGTGAACGGACACGAGAGCTCAAAGCGCTACGCGCTGCTCACATTGAGCGTTCGATTCAGACCGAGCTGCTTGAACGCCTCAAATCAAAAGCGTATGGTGATCAGCCACTAAACGTGAATGAGGATGTATGGAAAGCGGTCCTTGATGGCGAAAAAGGTAAAGGTATGACGCCCTGCCATTTTTTCCTGTCGATTGGCTTGTCTTCAATATGCAAGCATCGCTAGGTAAGGAGAAGGAGCTTGAAGATTTACAGGATGAAGAGAGTGAGGAGGAGCTTGATTCGGGAGAGGAGCTAGAAGATGACGAGGAATGGGGCGAACGCGAGTTCGTGAGCGACGACAGTGAGCTGGAGGAGCTTGAAGAAGACGGTGATGCATGGGATCTGGAAGACATGGGACTGGAGAAGATCGGTGAAGGTGGCGAGGTAAGTAAATGCCTCACACTTTTTCTGGAAAGGCTCATGCGGATATAAAACTTGTAGTATGATGAGTCGACGTCGGATGAAGATGACAACGAGCAAATCAAAAAGATGACCGGTAAACCCAGCGACATGAAGCGGAAAGCCTCAGGGCCAGATTCAGATCGGGAACGTAAAAAAGCAAGAGGTACGTTCCGTACTGCCCAGTCGGTGGAGCACTCGCGTCGCTTCATTAAACGCCTTTGCTTTTGCAACAGGTCGACCAGCCGGTGCGCGTGTTGAGGTTGAATACGAGTACGAGCAGGAGCCGCAACAAGAGCTGGCCAAAGATACATGGTAGCCAGTTCGTTTACTACCCCGGTAACAGTGTCGCAAACATGCAAGGCGTTATTGGGCACCCAAAGAAGACTCAAGCTCACTATTTGAATATTGGGTTTGTCGTGAGCATGTGCGTCACATGCGCTCCATGGAGCAATATTTCTGAAGTCAATGAGCATTTTCTCGCAAGCATTTGATGCATTAAATATGACTAGCCAAGACACGCAATCCTCCGCCGTTTGAATGCAGGATGTTCTGTGCGACATATGCCTGATGCGGCAATTTCAACTTAAGGAAGAAACTAAATCTTGGTTCTTTCCGCCTAAATGAATCTTTCGATATGTTCTGCTGGGTACAGGGGTCTCAGGTTGTGGTGCCTGAAGGCTCAGGTCATCCCTAAGCCGCTGAACTATGTTCGCTTGCCTTTGGTCATGGTTCCCACTACAACACTCAACCCTGTCTATGATCTTTCTATTCTCTCAACCGATTTTGTCCCAGACGACACACAAACGCGCCGACTCAGGGCGAAAATTATTGATCAGACGGAAACGCTCACAGTCATGAACAGTGAGCTGCAAGACTTGCAACTTCAGGTTCGGGAGTTGGGCGATCGAATTAGTGAGGCAAAGGGAGCGTTGAAGTTGCACGAAGCTCTCCTATCTCCCAGCCGGCGGCTGGCACCTGAGACGTTAGGTCAAGTGTTCATGTATTGCCTGCCAACAGATGCAGTCGTTACAATAACTCCTAGCATTGCGCCACTGCTCCTTACTCACGTGAGCCGCAGGTGAGTTCTTTCGGACGATCAGCATTGAGATTATAAATGCTCTGGCTAGGTGGCGGCGTGTGGCGTGCGGAACCCCTCATCTATGGGAGAGGCTTTACCTCGGTAGAGGGTTTTCACATGGGCTCCGCGCCCTTGTTCCTATGTGGCTAACGAATTCCGGTGCAATACCTCTCGACATTCGCGCCAGCGTTCAAGACTGGCATTCCAATTTTGATCATAGAGTACTGGAGCGAAACCTCGTGAACCTTCTTCTTCCAGATGTCTACCGCTGCAGATCGCTTGCATGCTCTATGAGTTCAGTGGCCGTCGAGGTCCTCTTTGGCCGCGACCTTCTTATGCCATACTTGGAAAATTTAGAACTATGGTTACCCGTATGGTCACCTTTAGTGGCGCCGAAAATGGGAGACCTCCAAGCCCCTCGCCTTCAAAATATTATCTTGCACGATACCGGATTTTTTACATATGCCCTTCGTGGTCCTTTTCCCTTGGTTCGCCATCTCCAGCTGACTGGTCAAGAAACAGTTGGCTTGCTTTCACACACACGTTGTCTTGATTTCATTGTCTTATGCCCCAACCTTCAGAGTTGTACGCTCACACTTAGTAAGGATCCAGGAACCTCATTGCATTCTCCCATCCTCCTTAAGTCACTACGCAGCCTACATCTGATTTTTACATTCAGTCCGCACGACCCGATACCGTTCCTTATGGCACTACATACCCCCGGTATCGAGCGGCTAACTCTTCAGAATCACGGAGGAGTTTC
Source organism: Cantharellus purpuraceus (assembly GCA_025174535.1). Taxonomy (NCBI): domain Eukaryota; kingdom Fungi; phylum Basidiomycota; class Agaricomycetes; order Cantharellales; family Hydnaceae; genus Cantharellus; species Cantharellus purpuraceus. Next base: position 758,746 of record JALBUN010000048.1, read on the forward strand.
ACCTGTGCCCCATATCCGCCGTGTTCTCAACATGCTTTTGTCGGCTCGTCTTCAAACCATCAAAGAATTAAACCTATCCTCCCTGTTTGTGGCCACGAGCGATTGGGCTCCATCGCTTTGCAAGTTGACGGAACTTACTAGCCTGTCCATTGTCGGCGACTCCTTAGACGAATACTTCTTTGATGTTCTCACCACGAATGATCCCTTGGAGCCATGGATATGTCCAAAGCTTACCTCTTTGCAACTGCATCATGTTACTGGTTTATCTGGTTTATCCGGCGATCGACTTGTCGCCTTTATACGCAGCCGTGCTCCCTTACACCGCGACGTGCCGACAGAAATAGGTGATAATTGCAAGCGCCTTAGCAATGTCTCCCTAGTCCTATGCAACCTAGAGAATCGTCACAAGGATGCACTTCGAGATATTGAGCGGGAGTGCGATGGTGCCCTTCACCTCCATGGCCTAGACTCTAGGACAACATTTAACATGCATAACCTACTTCCAGAGATTTTGGACAACATGGATGCTTCAATGCTTTGACGCTTTTGTAGCGGTGCTCGAGAAATGGAGGCGAGCAATGGTTGGGCTTGAACTTCCATTCCGTAACCACATCGACTTCTTCGAGACGCTGGATATCAGAATCATGTTGCCGAGAGTAACAACACCAAGTGAACCAGTGAAAGATTGCAGCATGCATAACCATGGAGGAGGAAGCAGTTAGCAGATCACTTTCTCGGAGTCTGGACACATTCCTAAGGCCGTACAAATGACAGGCTACCTGATGCTACGAGTCGAATCGATAAACAACCGCATCGGATCCTTAAGTCGCAAATCCATCACTCAAATATACGTTCTCTCCTCTTCCAAAACAGACCTTGATCGTGATACATCATATGGAAAGTCTCTGTTCCATGCTCATACCAAAGTTGTCATTTCAAACGTGCAAATGAACTCGAGCCATCCATCGACTCTCCTAGCCAATGCTTGGAATAGTGGCGTGGAGTGTCATAAAAATCAACTAGAGCAGCATGGGGTTTAGGCCTTAGGCCTTAGGGTTATGTTTGTCGACTCCGTTATACAGTAGATATTGGTCTGTGACCAGGCTTTCAAACCATCAAAACACCGGCCCATCGTGATCAGCCTTCATGAGATATTATAATATACTGATTACTTCGAAGTGCTGCATAGGCTGTTAGGATAACCGAAGCCGGTGACCACGAGAAGAGAAGCAAACCTGTTCATCCTCACTATGATCAAGTCACTTCATCACTTGTCATGTACATGTCACTTGACATCATCATGATATTCGGGTTCTGTGGCCTAATTTGCGGCACAACAGTGATCGATCACTTACTAGAAGCTCCGAGTCTTCTGAGGCTGTGTGGAGCAAGGAGAGTAGCATCTCCTTGATGCAACCGAGGCACCGGAAAGAGCTGAGGACAGAGCCAACATCGCAATTCTAACAATTGTGAGTGGGCCCACTGGTATCGTGCCAGGCCAGGTCGTCAGTGACTAGTGACATGACCAACACTTACTGAACGCGGGCCAGATGAAGACCGAGAATAGTGGCAGCCCGCGTACTTTAGATACTTACCTTCAGGAATGCCAAAGATACTAGAGCTGTGGATAAAAGGTTTAGCAACACGGTTGCTTTTGGCCGCCTGGAGGGAAATTCTCACTCTCATCATACCAAGAATTCTCAACACCAGTTCCTCTTAGCGCGCAGGGCGCAGGTGTTCGTGTCAGGCCGTAGGGTTGACAGGCAAGGTGTTTACGGCGTCGTGACTGACCGAGGACAAGATATCGGGGAGAATTGAGCGCGCCGCAATTACTATCACCATGGGCGGGTAATAAACAGAGCTACTAGAGCTAGAGCCTACAGCAAGGTGGATCTGAACCAGGTGTCATCCTAGCAGGTGTAGACGCCTGGACAGAATGCTACTCTTAAGGCCCTGCAAGAGCGCCGCGTAGTACCCACTGTAATAATCCGAAGTCCCTTACGGTTACCTCCTACAAATATACTCGAAACACACAGGGCAGATCAACAAAAAGGCGACCGCGTATTTGGGCAAGGTACTTACGCAGGAACACTCACAAGCCCTGTTAGATGTTAGACCAGGCTGAAATTTAGACCCTGGAGAGGCATCTATCAAGGAGGTGGTATGTCCTTAGTCTAGCATTACTAGAACAGTGCGGACTACAGCATGACACGTGGCCGTATTCTTCAAGGTCCTCGACTCGCGGAGTATAGAAGTTCATTAAATGCATATAAATGGTTGAGAGAGAAAGTACACTAGTCTATTGCGATTGGCATCCTGTGTGTAATGGTATCTGTATGGAAGCGAGGCAAGGTGTAAAAATGGAAGCAAAACGCAGAACGACGGAAATGCTGCAAAGTGGGGAAGCCAGGTAGGATGAGGTGATCAACCGAAGCGGAAGTAACAATACAACAAGCAATGGTACATGTGTCTATTATGCTGAAGGAGTGATGCCGTACTGGCGGCGATATTTCTCGTCGATTCGTTCTATGTAGTAGGAACCTGGCCAAAGGTTGCCGAGGTCCCCGACAGGTGTGTAGTTTCCTGCATTATGGTTCTGCTCCCGGAGCTGTGAATGTCAAAACTATCAGTGCCAATGGTGACGTAGCAAATGCAAACAAGTACAGACCTTGAGCGCCGCGACGTACTCCTCGCACGGAACAACCTTCATGCTTTGCAGCCTGCGTTGTAGGTCAATTTTCTCCCGCATCTCGCCCGTGTCGCCTCGGACGCGAATAGCAAAGAAGGAACTCGCGCAACCTGAACCGTATGCGAACAAACTGAGACGCTTGTCCTTAAGTTCGGCAGGCTCAACGTTGGATACAATCGAGACCAGGCCGCCATAGAGACTGGCAGTGTACATGTTGCCACAGCGCTTCGCCAACGACATACTTGGGGCAACCCGTGTTTTATAATCAGATGCGGCATATGCCACAAAAGTCTTCTCGAGGGACTTCGATGCCAGCGATTCAGTACGTGAAAGAGCAAGAAATTCGGACGGTGAGGGGATTGAGGTAAATTTAGGGTTTGAGGGTGCAGATACGAAGTCGTTGTACAACAGACGAGCGTGGCCCTTCTGGACAAGCTTGCCGTAGGGGGAGTGGAAGATAGGGTAGTCAAAGTCGGAGAGCGAGATGGCAGCTTTAGGGTCGGCAGAATTGCCATTAGCATGCCCATTCGCATGTCCATTACCGTGTCCATTGGCAAGTTTCTCGCGTCGTGCCTGGATGCGCGCATGTTTCTCCCGGAAACGAGCGTACGAATTATCAAGCGCCGTGACATAAGACACGATGGATAGAGGCCCGTCGACTTCCGGGTATTCGGAGTCAAGCTGGATATGGAGTTTGAGCGTCTAGCTGTAGATCTAACGAATGTAACCCTTACTTTAGGCTTGTAGAAGTCGTACGTATTAGCCATGTACGTGCCATGGACAGCTAGACAGAATTCTCAGCACCCATGACGACCAACCAAGACCTTGAGACTCACGCTCAAAAACCAATGGCGCATCTGGGCCAATCAACATGGCAACAGCACCTGCACCACCAACAGGGCGAGCTCCTCCTTCTGCATAGATGGCAATGTCGCCAGCAAACACTATAGCACTCCGTCCATCCCAGGAACTGGACTCCACCCAGTTAATGGCATTAAACAAGGCGGCTGTGGAGCCATAGCATGCATTTTTGGAGTCGATACCCTCTATGTCGTTATTGCCGGCCTCTGCGAAAAGGTCCATAAGGACAGTCTTGACAGACTTCGACTTGTCAATAATAGTTTCTGTGCCAACGTCCAGGCGACCGATGGATTTTGGGTCAACATTGTATTTTTTCATGAGTGAAGAGACAACTAAAGGGTACTTTAAGCACAACGATGAGCCCCATAGGTTTGGTACATACCAGTTAGTGCGAACGAGTTGATATCTTCGCGATCATCTGTACAAGCCATGTATTCTTGACCAAGACCTATAGTATATTTCCCCTTGGGTACACCGTCGAAAACTTCTAAAGCTTCTTCGGAGATGCACTGCCAGCCAGGTGAGTAGTGTCCAGCTACAGGGAGTAGAAAGCAAGGCTCACACGTTTCGGGAAGTATACTTCAAGCCCCAGAATACCAACGTTCTGGGGCTTAGGTAGACCATAAACATTGTCAGACTCAACGTGAGTCAGGCCGTTGGCGTGAGTGATAGTCGGAGCAACCATGTTGAAAAAGTTTGGTAGGATGGTCGTCTAGGTAATGAAGGGGGTGCGAGGGCGGCTCAGTTGAAGTCAGGTAAAGGAGAGACAACAAGTAATATATATATAGAGGCGAGTTGGCCACGACGGTATGATGGTACGATACCTTGCAAATTATCCGGTTAGCAAAATCAGACGAGACCGACATCTTCGCTTATGTAATTGGTTAGCGCTAAACTATATCGCTTATTCGCCACTCCGAGTTAACCAGTGTTGACATGTCGTTTTTCAAATCTTCAGCGTATCGCCAATCGATATCTCTCTTAAGCTAAAAGCCCTATCTAGGAAAGGTGCTCATAGTGCCTAGAATGAACTTGATCTGCCACTTCATGCCAGTGCGTTGCCACAGAGTTTTTTCATCTTTTGACAACACTGCACGTAGCTTGCGCATGCACATGCATCGTCTGCCCATGCATAAATTTTCTCGGGCCACGATAAGGTCTGAGATCCACTGCTTCCCCCGGCATGATCACTGTTATGATAAACTTCATTTGATGAACCCTGCGGCACCGCTTGGGTTAGGGTTTGCGATAGACGCTCATATACATGGAATACTTTTCAAAGTCAAACGGGTGGATCCTCTTCCGGACGCAGCAGAGTGTTTCCCCTCTGCTCCTTTAGCTTGATTTTGATTTTGTTCTATCGGGTGGCCTCTGAGAGCTGACAAGTTGTCAGCGCGTTCGCTTACTTTCCCGGTTACCTCATAAACGACTTCTCATGGTATCGAGATCTTTGAATTAAAAAGTCCTCCGCCTTTGCGATATCGACATCTGCGTATTACTAAGCCTATTTCTATATACATCAGCGGCTGTTTCTTCGCTCGGTATTCTGGAGTTCCCTCTCGATTCGTACTGGCACTTTTGAGTGCCTGCAGGTCAACATGCAATGCACCTCCTTACGTCATTCAATGGCATGTACTATATCTACTTGTGGATCGTACTTATTGGTTAGAGGCGCCCCCCTTCTGCTGAATAACTCGAAAAATTGTGCTTGGGGCATCAATGACCGGTTGCCGTAACTCTAGCCCACATTAGGTTCGTGAGTGCGCTGCTGTCACTTGCCAGGATACAGACAAGGCACAATGCTTTCGCCAGCGCAGGTTAGATCCTGAGCGCCTTTTTTTCCTTTTACAAAATCCTGAATCGTATGATCAGGCGTTTCTCACAAACAGCAGTTGAGCGCCATGATGAAGTCGTATCAAGCTCAAATGTCCCTGGTATCTTGCTGGCCTGATCTATTTCATATGGGCGATATTCTCTGTGAGGTGACTTTCTGATCGGCTTGGAAGCGATATGCTCCTCGACACTTTTTATTCAACGAAGTTGTGAGTTATCCTGTCAGACGATTGTTTTGGTAAGCGTTATGTTCGTAGAATTTAATGAGCAACGAACGACTCGCGTGCACCCAGTCGTCATCGTTGAAGCTTGATTACGAATTGTCCAGGCGTCTCTAGCGCACAAGCGGAAGACGGTCAACGCCCTGTAAGAAGCAATGTCTAATTAAGGATGTGGCATGTAAGCGTTTATCTAACATGGACTGTGTAGCCTGTTGGGTGTCTTCGCTCAGTGATCTTGACTGCAAGCCAGGCTCGTCCCCCAATGGCCATTCTCACCATCCTTGGCGTACGCGAAGCAAGCCTTTTGCTAGTGACTGTTATTGGCTGTTCTTGACGGGAACAAAGCGACGTATACGTTACAATACACAACAGTCGCTACAAGAGTAACCATAGAATGAGGTATGGTGTGGACAACCGCTATAGCATGAAATGCGTTTAAAGCAATCAAATGGATCGCTAGTAGACTCATCACTCATATCCGAGTCTGATCAGATAATATCATCTTCAGCGCAAAGAGGGACCGCCGCCCGCCCGTGTGGCAAGCAAATCAAGAAGGTGTATCTGCGCACGCGAAATCAAATCATGTGCCTTTATCGACCGCAATGCATTGATTGCTCAGCCTGACTCCTTCCCGATGACTCCATTCAGGTACCTCTACCAACAATCATCTCACGCGTAGGAATATTCGGTCTGGTTACTACTCAATTATATTGACACGAAGAGACGGGTCCAATAGTTTACGATACACGATGGCTACTCCTGAGGAATAACCATAAGGGAGGAGGGGCAGGGTGACCAAAGGAAAAATAGACAACAACGCGAGCGCAAGTATGTAAAGTGTGTAGTGTAAATCAGAAATCAGAAACCAGATAATCGATCACAACAAGGAGAAAGGGGAAAAAGAAAAAAGACGAATAGACACTTGTGTCAATGCCAATACGGGAGATGGCTCATAAACGTAGTGTCCGATTAAACAAGAAAATGCAGGATACTGGACAGGAAGAGATGGTTGGCGCGACGCTGGTGGTGGTGGTAGTAGTGGTAGAGACATGCACGAGATGCGACGAAAGTGATACACAGTAGTTATTTAACATTGATTGCCCAAGGATAAGGATGCAAGGTGGGGGGAATGTTGGAAAAGCGGTGGTATGAGAAAACGGTGCCAGCACCGGAAAGAGAGGGGGGAGATGCCTTCGTTACTACCCCCCAGACGCACTTGTTATATTCGAGGTGTCTTGACTGCCCCAGAGGGATCCGAGGTAACCTTTCGCCGAGGATACAGCGCGACCCATTAGGGTAGCAGACTCCTCTGAAGAGGTGCTTATACGTATTGTTACCGGAGGCGTTGGAATCGGCATGGTGGTGTTCATGAGATTGGCGGAGGTTGGGGCCGTTGGTGACATCTTGTTCAGGACGAAATCGGAGGGTTGAGAGGGTGGCTCCGGGGATGCCTCTGCGTCTTGACGAGTATCACCTGCTTCGGACGATTCTGTCGAATTCGAGAGACTCGGAAGAGAGCCGGCAGCATCACCATCATCTTTCTCCCCCGTGATGCTGGGGGGCGACACTGACAACTCCAACCCCTTCCCCCCTCTCCTCACACGCGATCTGATCCTCCCACTCCTCCCTCCCTCCCTCTCGTCTGGGCTCAAACTCCCCTTCCTCGACGTTGGTGACGCACCAAGCCCATATGCCGTCCCCAGCCCAATCCCCACCCCCCCACCACCATCCATGCTCGCCCGCCGACCCAGACGCACATTTGACTGGCTCCCCCTCGGACTTACGCTGCCATCCAGTGTGCCGATGCTGCGACTCCGGCTACGCCCTCTTGGAGGATCATTCTCCCCCTTGTCGCGGGGAGATGCAGAGGAGTCGAGATCCGACAGTGAAATTGAGCTGCCACCCCGTCTCATACTCCGCCCGCGCACGCTGTCCCCGCTAGGGGAGGAAGCGGAGGGTGACGTGATGGGAGACGTGGATCGGCCCCGAGAGGGTGGCTCCAGGTACGACGAGCCGTATGATCCCACAGAGTTCCCAGAGCCGTTAGAGGTGGTAGTCGATGACGTCGCTGTAGACGTCGACGAGGGTGCAGGCGAAGGCACTTGGTGGATATGCTCGTGGCTGGGAATCGGGATCGCGGCGCTGGGAGTTGGCGGCACTATAGAAGGAACGAGAACAGGCAGCGACGTCGCAGCCTCACGTTGCGTTCTCAAAGCCGCTGATTGCGGGGACGACGGCGAGGGAAGTGAAGGTGGCATGATCGTACCCTCTTCACTTACGCTGCTAGAGCTCCCCTTCGACCGTGCACTGCGCATGTCCTCCGCTTGTGCAGATGATGAAGCCGCGTCCAACGCAACCCGGCTCGCCAAGTCTGATGTACTCACACTCCGAGCCTGCCCCGGACTACGTCCACTTCTCGGCCTCAGTCCCGAGCGATATGAGGTATCTTCAACACCTCCCATATCCGAACCCGTGAACATATCAAACCCAGATTCGAGTGGCATCTCCATATCATCTTCCTCGCGACCTCGGAAATTGCTGAGAAGTTCTGCATCGTCGAATGACGACGCACGAAGCTGCGAAGTTGCCTGCGGAGGCGAGCCAAGTGGGAGTCCGGACATCCTCGACCCACCCACACCAGCTGCATAGCCACCAACAGCCATGGCACCACCTGCCATTCGCTCTGCATACACACTGCCTTGCGGGGGTACAAACACCAGATTCACAGCGTCACTCCGTTCGCTGCCCGTATTTGCTCCGGCAGTATGTAGACGTCGTGATGCAAAGAGTGACTCTTCCTCCTCCTCCTCCTCCTCCTCCAACTCCTCTTCCTCCCACAAACTACCGTGCTCCCCTCCATGGTGGAGGGACCCTACGGGTGAGGGCGATGCAGATGTCTTGAGCATCGTCGGCGCAATGGGTGCAATGGTGACATGCTCCCTCTCTGTTCCGGACATGTCATAACCGTTGTAGCCTGAACCATTGGAACTGGATCCTCCAGAAAGCGAAGGAGTCCGCCGACTGTGTATTCGCGTGTGCGGACCCGGACGCATCTCGAGTACATCGTCCTCGCTCTCATCTTCATCATTGTCGCTTTCGTCCTCATACTCCCGATACTCATCCATGTCATCCTGGAGGTCGAACTCATCCTCGTCCTCCTCGTCAACACCAAAGTATCCGTCTCGCGACTTCTTGGGCTTCTCGATGGCTATGCATTGTTCGACGAACGTGTTGAAACTGATGTGCCGCCTCTGACCATTAGTTGTATCCCCACATGAGCTATCCCGACTCTGTGTTGATCCTGGGCGCAAAGCAGGAGACAATGGGCTTGGGGCAGGGGCTTCAGACAACGGGAGTGGGGGCGAGTCGCCGCGAAACGGGTTACGTCGATGAACGTTTGTGTCTGACTTTGTATGCGTCAGTTTAGGTCGCTTGCGAGCTTCGTCCGACTCATTCATGTCGCGCGATCCCCGTGTTCTTGATGTGGAGGACGATGTATTCGAGTATCCCTGATCCTCCCCCATTTCCATGGCCTCTAAACCAGGGCTTGACTGGAATGAGATGGAGAGTAATTCTGAAATAGAGCGATGTTTGAGGATGGGTTTGAGGGCCCATGGGGAATTAGAGCGGGGTGAGTTGGAGCGAAGTCTAGCATCATTAGGATGTAACGAAGGTGGGGAAGTGGGCGGGAAAATAGATGTGGGGGATGAACCTGAGCTTTCGTGCTCGGGCGACGGTGTTTGACGTGGTGGCGGTACCCAGTCAGCAGCAGTGTGTAAAGGACCATATAGCCAAGTGACGTCAGAATCTTTAAGCCTGTGTGTGAGATCATCAGTAAATGTGAGATAGAGCATTGGAGGAGTCAAAGAGTATACTACGCTACGATAAATTGAAAGTGATAGTTGAAGGGCATATCAGTAAAATACGAAATGACAGGAGTCAGAAGCTAGGCCACTATCTGAATGTGGTATGAGAACAAGGACAGTTGACACGAAATAAACACGTCTATGAAGGATTGAAAGCAACAGCCTGTACAAAAGTGTACTAGGGAAGTGTCAGATTGACGATTAGAGGCTACGCCTCTATTTTTTGTATTGTAAAAGGGTAAAATGCACAGAAAGATAAGGGAAAAGGGCTCCTGATACGGGCGTAGGAGAATGTCCTCACCAATTTAGTGTCTCTGGACTCACAGTGGGAAGCTTGTTTCTCTGCTTCCACCAGGTTCGCCAGCTAGCATTTTCCAGCCGTGCTCCGTTCTGGATGGAATCCTTTCTACGTGTCATGTTCCTCCATGACTTGGCTACGTCTTCCTCCTGCCAGTTGTGGCTTAAATAGTCCACTTGTCCTATTGCTTGGGTGTCGAGAGAAGAGTCATCTGGTGCAGGGTTTGTGGCAGACACTGCGGATACGGATACGAGTAAAACAGGGAGGTATTGAGCCATCGTGGGCGATGACGACGTGGACGAGAGAAAGGTGCTATAGTTAGTCGAGGGAATAGACGGAGATGCGAGTTCAACAGCAAGACACGGTTAACATGCTGGGTTTGCTGTTACGGGCGGTGTATGGAGAAAGAGAAGCAAGAGGCCCCCGGACCGCCGCCAAAACAGCAGAAATCAGCTGCAGGCGCCAGCGCTCTCCAAAGGAGGCAAACCTTGGCTAGCCCGATTTTGCCCGATTTTTCCCACCCCCCATATTATGGATCCCGCGTTTACACCTTTCAGCCTCTTCCAATCATGTGTACAATCTCCCCTATTAACCTGTCTCTTGACAGAATTGCTATTCCTCCGCCAAACCGGTCCTGCGCTCCAGCGTTCAACACGGACAGCCATGCCCTATTACCTTTACCGCGATCGATCGAGCGGCTACTCCAACTATTGGGGTGCTTTCACGACAATGCGATTTTGTGTTTCTTTGCCAGCTCTCTGCGGCAAAAAAAACTCTTCGGTCTCATTGCACGTGTGCACATGGCCGCTGTGTTCATATATAGGCATTGATTGATATGCGTGTCAGCAACAGCTTATCCTGGCAGTATATGGGCATCACAGTTGCAAGACATGCAAAGCCGCGACACTTGGAATCTGCTGTCAGCAACACCCATGATATACGCTATTAGTACTAGTGTCTCCGACTCGGTCTACGCCAGCCGTGCAGAGTGATCTTATCGTGCACCACAGCGAATATCTATGTATAACAGTGTATCACATTACACTCCGACTATCCCGGCATTGCATCAGTGGCAGAAGCGGCGGGTGCGTTTGTTCTACCGGCCCACCAGAACATCCTCACACGGCGGCCCAACACGTTCAAGAAAAAACAAAGACCAAATATATGATTTTTCTCCTCCACACATGACCGGAAAGTTCACCTGTGATGTCGCTTGTGTTGAAAATCCAGTACCATCAATCCCCATCATGCAACTTTTTTTCACGTGCAGGTTCAGATTCTCTGCCGGCGTCCGACAGGTGATGCCGCCGAGGTAAGTAAGGCGTAAATCACCAATTCTTCACTAAGTAGTCACCAGTATCGATAGCCTTTGTCAAGCTCACCTCGACTGACCAATGCCCACGCCGTCTCTCGATCCATCTTTGCAATTAAACCTTGCTGAACCGACTGCGCAATCATTCCCCCAAGCTGTATCCATTTGAGTGACTCATCCATCTTCGAATGTACAGACCCCAGAAGCTCCCCACGGTCTTTCGGACTTATCCCAAGTTGGAAACTCGAATGACTATACTTCTCGACACAAATCTTCGCATACTCATCCTGTTAGTGCTCCAAATAAGATATCCCCTGTCGCACACTATGGCTTGCTTGCTCGTATAGCCTATAGGTAGTCTTACTTGACCGCCGCTACCCCTCTGTAGAGAGCACAAGACTCGGCGCAAGGTTGAAGGCGGCGAAAGGAATGCGCATCTGCTTGTGTCCTGACACGTCTCCAAGACACAATTCGGTCTTCCGGGGCATATTCTCTCATACAGTGCCTATTCAATTTGGCCCAGAAAATATGTAAGTCTCCTGCGCTTTGCGGGTGAAGGGACACCATGCCGCCCCGCTCCGCTGAGTTAGTCCGCGAGCAGTTCTGTGGTCGATCAGAGTAAACTCAAGGTTCAACGCGGTAACGTCTCAAAACGCTCAAGTTTGGAGAGTCATGCGAAAGATGCGTGTCGTGCCCATATTCTACCACGGGTTACTCGTACCTGGAGCCCCTTTCCTGTCTTCCTCTTTGGTGTGATCTCGTGCGCAGTGTTACATTGGATGTCAAGGAGCAATGCTGGCTCGTGCGCATGAGCTTGTCTGTCATTATGCTCCATGCCTATTGCAAGTGCCTGGTAACAAGTAGAAAATGATGGACTCCTGTTGCGACCTGAGCTAGAGCTCTCCTGTTTTGATTCAGTTTATTTTCTTGGTTTTGTGGGTTGTTTATAATACTTGTCCAATGGATGATCGATACTGTCACCATTCATGGCATGCGATATTTGATTACCCCAGTTTCCTCAATCAGTATTGTTCCCTATATCACTCATATGCGCAGCAGCTCCACCATGAAATGAAAACCCGGGTGGAAGCACCGCACAGCACAATGTGCCTGTCGAAGGGGAAATGATTCTGGTCATCTTTTTCATGATGGTACAGCTGAGCGCATGCATTCATTTGCGTCCAATTCACGACCAGTTACGAGGAATGCGGCACTCCATAAATGTGATCACGTTGATAAAAGGTATAGGAGGGCAACGAAGTAACCCGACCCGCAAATGAATGACACCGTGGGAGTTGGAATCAGCGGAACGAAGCCCATCATGAAGGTGCACTGGTGGTGATTGGATATCGAAGACACAAGATTTTGCATTGAGAAAGGATCTCGAAAGGCCACGGTACTTTTATGAAGAGAACTTCGTCCGCAAATCATGTCGTCCGAGTCTATGACAATCTCAGATGCTTGCAGTAAAGGTTGCTGGATGTCTTCGTATGTATCGATCCGACTGTCAGTGCCATGGAGCTGCTAGCGGAGGTATAGAGCAACACCAGAAAGCAGCTAGACAGCTGAGTGCTGTCATTAGCTCTTATACCTTATTGAACTAGGTTGCACAGCATACTTTAAACCTGGCCGGGTTCCGTGTCACCCTACTCAGTCCTGTTGATCGCACCGTGCATGGCATTTGGACCTTACATACACTGAGGATTTTCCAAAATGTACCATACACCTGTGTCAGCATTACTGAGTCTAACATGACAGAAGACGTACGCAGCTAGGCCGTTCTTGAGATAATCAACTGAAGCACCAAAAGAGCGCTATGGTACCTGGCTTGAGTCGAAACTCTACCGGACACAACTCACTCTGGACAACCTTACTAAAAGTCAAGATTATCAGCCTCAGGATCTCGCTAGTACCTCATCTTTCTGCTGTCAGATTAGATGGGAGCAGTGGGGGATGCGGTGCGGGTGGAGATGCCGATACAACTCAAGCGAGCTAGCAGTATGCTGATGCAAACATGCATGGAGTCTATACTTGCGTAGTAGATATGATCAAGGCGAGGTATGTGTCTAGTCGGTAAATTCGGGAAGAGCATCGACTGGTGATGAATCACCCAATGCGGCTTTTTCGAAAGCTTTGAAAGCCTTGTCGAGATCGTCGTTCACAATGATGATATCATGCACGCCGGGGATTCTTGCGTATTCAATCTCCTGCAACGCAGCCCCCAGCCGCGCCTTTACGGATGCCTCCGTCTCGGTACCGCGCCCCTTCAACCGTTCTTGAAGAGTGGTTAGTGATGGGGGAGAAATGAAGAGATAGACAGGGTTGAGACTGGTAGACAGCTTTACTTGCCGGACGCCCTGGCAGCAAAGTCAACTATCTAGAGGATGGAAATGCAGACTGAAGACAAACCTGGCTGTCAATATCTAGTAGACAACGCCTCCCAGAAGTAGCAACATTCTGGACAGTCATGACACTAGTTCCATAAAAGTTTCCTGAAAATTGCGCGTGCTCGATGAACGCGTTTTCTTGAATGAGATTGGCGAACTTTTCACGAGGGACAAAGTAGTAATGTTTGCCATCCACCTCCCCTGGACGGGGCGATCGGGTGGTATCTAAGATCGATGCCTTAATCATACTTTAATCAAATAACTTTTTTGGGTGGGACGCACGAGAAACGCTAAAGCCAAATTTATCTGGGTGTTCTGTGAATAATCGCGAAAGCAACGTGCTCTTGCCAGCCCCGGACGGCCCAGAGATGACCAATGGCCTTAAAAAGTCAGGTCGAGGAGACATGCCGATAATGGGAGAGAAGGCGCCAAGCCGGAGCACGTGAGTCATCAGTGATTTGTCGGAGGAAATCACGTGACGAGACCGTGGTTATTTTAGTTTCTCTGTCGGTCCGTACGTGTGGGACTGGCAAAGATCTATTGCGTCGCCACCGCTCTCCCGGAGAAAGGACTCCGGGCCATGCTCAGGCCGGAAGCTAAATACATGAAGCACAGGAAAAGAAAAGAAGCAGAAAAGAGGAGAAAAAAAGAAGAGAGAGATGAGAAAGTGGAAGGGTGGGTGTGCAAAATAGTCGAGCGTTCGGAAGTTTTGTAACTTTGGGCGCGAGGGGTGAAGAATGGAATAGGCAGAAGTGCGAGGTGGTATATAATAAAACAGACAATGGGCAAAGTGGATGGTGGCACGACACTTGAGCATGAGTTACGTGCTTTCGTCAGAGAAACCGACCAACGCGCACGCGTTGCTCGATCCAATTTAGCCCACTCAAGCCGTGGAGAAGCAACTTTAGCCGCGCGGCTTACTACCTGGGCCAACAGCAGTGGCGCGTCCATCCATCTCGGCCCACAACTACAAGTAGACTCGGCGCCCCTACGACGCGTTTCAAGCTCGCGTTCGAACGCGCTTATTATCTTTATTCGAATCCCTAGATATGTCGTCTGACGATAACTGTATTCGTTTTGAACAGTGCGTTTTGATTAGTGCATCTTACAGTACAAAGCATAGACTCTTACTTGCGACCTTCACAGCTTTGTACAACTTTTACATAGCATTTCAAGGGTCCATCCCCGTGACAAAAATGCTCCGCGTAATTCGACCACGACCCCCAGGAGCCTTGACTTGGTCAACCTATGGTTCTCTGAATTGCGACGACATCGTAACGTTATACCCCCTAACACTTGTACAATCTTCTTCCGCCTCTTTTTTCCAGAAGAGGATGTCCGTCGACGCTACAATCTCAAGGAGACTACACTTGCCAGGACATTGGTCAAAAATGTGTTTGGACTAGCTACTAATCCACAGGGTGTGGGTGGAGCGTGCAGCCTCATGCAGTGGGCCGAATACTCTGATGCCCGCGATACCGCCAAGCAGGGATGCCTGGGAATTGAAGTTGAGAAAGCTATAGCAAGCCGTTGTTTGGTGTGTTTTGCTTCTAGATCTTTTCCAAGCGCGCTCTCATTTCGCATCTACCCCAAAGCCTCGTCAGGGGAAATCACCTAGCATTCAGACTATCGACGCGTTACTAGACGAGCTTGCCTCTTTGTCTGCCTATTCAAATCTTGGGTCTTTCCGATCGCAACCTCGACGCTCTCGGGCTTCCATATTGAGAGACTTGTATCACGGACTTGATCCTTTGGAAGCAAAGTTCTTAACACAAATCATCCTGAAAGACCTTCGACCGGTTTTATATCCTCTCACTGAAACCCATACCATCAAGGCTCTACTACATTATAATCGCAATGCATTGCACGTCTTGTCGAAATGGGAAGTCATGAGAGCCTGGCATCCTTGTATGCCTAGGATATACCATGTGAGAGCCACATTGGACGAAGCTGCACGAGCAGTTGAAGGATTGCTGTCACCGGGGCGAGTTGCTTCTGATCATGATGTGTTTCTACCTATCCTTGGCTCTCCTATCGAGGTTCATCAAGGCTTCCTCTTGGTCTGAAGGCCGGCTGACACTGACAAATTTTAAATAATCCCAGGTCCCTAAAAGTCAAAAGGGTGTCAATTTGTCACAGGCGCTGAGTTTCTTTCGAGATGAAAAAGAGGTTTGGGCTGAAACTAAATATGACGGGGAAAGGTGATTTTGGCTAATCCTCTCAAATATCATGTCATCTCAAGTTCAATGAAAGGATGCAAATTCATGTGGATTTGTCAAGACCGCCTTCCCAGCAAATCTCCATTTTCAGCAAAAGCAAGCGTGATTCAACTCAAGATCGTATGGGAACTCATCCGTACGTCTTCTTTGAGCACTACTAGCCACAACTCAGTACTCTTCAGGATAACCCGTGCATCGTTAGGTCTTCCGCTATGTGCAGATGACTATTTGTATTATCCTGCTCTGGAAGGACGCGCGAGCAAGATAGACACACTCGCTCTGAATTCTGTCATCTTGGACGCTGAGATGGTGTGCTACTCAGAATCGAAGGGTGATATCGATGGTAAATTTGGACTTCACTTACTGCATCCTGAGAACCGATGCCTTTTACTTTCTGCAGAGTTTTGGCGAATACGTAGCCTCGTGGAAAGCACGGCTCGCGGTGTGCGGGGTTCACATCATCACAGCAATCGCCGGGTTCGAGGTCGGGAACTTCAGAGCCAGGATAGCACAGAGTGCAGATCTGAAATGAGCCCAAAGTACGTGTGGTGCATTTCTTAGTGACATGGGATATGGTCAAATACATCGATCCAGGGATGTTAGCGAGTCCCTTCAATCTAATGCGTCCGACAATGGCGACCGGCATCTGAAGATTGTATTTTTTGATCTCATGTACCTAAATGGCTGTAGCTTGCTTAACAAAAGCTACTGTGAACGTCGTGAGAAGTTGGAACGGATTATCAACATCATTCCAGGATACTCCTCGTTGAGCAGGCGACAATGCATCAAGTTTTGTCGTGGAAGTTCGGCTGTCAAGCATCTAGCCCACATCTTCTCGCAACATATCGCAGCTCACCAAGAAGGCAAGGCAGCTTTGTGGAAGCTCCAAGGTCTAGCTAATTGTCAACCACAGGCCTAGTTCTCAAGGGATCAAGCTCGACATACAACGATCTTAAGCACCCATGGGTTAAGGTAACAACCAAGCATCTCAGCTTAATCCCATTAACCATGTTTTGATGCTTTAGCTAAAGCGAGATTACATCCCTGGATATGGTGATACTGTTGATCTTGTCATTCTTGGAGCAAGCTGGAACAAAGTCCGTGCACGGGAACTGAGAGGTACAGTCACTACTATACGTTCCTATCTTCGGTTTTGTCAACGCTTTGTAGTTGCCCCGGAGACTCTTACGACTTTTTTTGTTGCTGCTCTTGATGCTCGAGACAAGCATGAGTCAGGAAGTGACATGGTGAGGTGTCCAATGCTCGCATAATATCAGCTCTCTATAATGGCACGTTGTTTCCCTCAGTTCCAAATACTCTTCACGGTCGAATACGGCATGGATCGCGAGCAGCTTGAAACTCTCAACTTACGAATTAAATCATCTGAACCGCAGCATTTCAAAGACAAGGTCAGTCAGTGACACTCTAACCTGCCTTCGTCCATCCAGGTTGAATACAACGTTGACGGGCTGTCAGATGTGCACTTTGCCTTACAGGTTCCGACTCCCACCAGGATTATCAAAACCAGCCATCATGTTCTCCCAACCACTGCTCGGGGAGCTGTTCGGGGCAGGATTTACTAAGGATGCAGGAGCAATGGTATATCCCTGTCTTGTTCGTCCATATGAGGCTGGCTGATGCTGACACTATTTTAAGCATTACTCTTTGCGGTTTCCACGTCTGACGAAAGTATGGCAAACTAGAGAACGTTACTGGACTGCAGGTACGGTTCTTGTGCTCCTCATGTTCATTATTCATGATGTAGATGCTACCATTCAAAATAGGAAGTTGTCTTGAAGAATTCCAGAAAATTGCTAGAACATCTCTTGGCCGAGAATCCCGAGACGAGTGGGCTAGCAGGAGCGTAGACGCAATGTGGGGAAATCACGCAACCTTAGGGCCCAAAGATCCCCAAAAAGTGACACAAACTATGCATCTATGGCATGAGAAACTCCTAAGGCTTGAAGATAGTGGAAATAGCTCCAAGCTTTACTTCGATCAGGACTCTTCACCGTCAAAACGAAAGGCTGACCAAGAGGACACCCAGAGAATTCAGAAAAGACGAAAAGTAGAGAGTTCTCGACCCGCAGTTCAGCCACTGCATGCACTGTGTTCAATGACCAATGTTGCTCACAAGAGCACTGTCAATCAGAGACAGGGACAAGGAAACCCAGACACAACTGCACCCTCTTCACTGATGGCACACACAAGTTTGTCAATCAATCAACGCGACTTGCCCAGGAGTGTAACAGAAAACGTATTCAACAACAGCACAGTTACTGCAAACTACGTGCCTATCACTCCTGACCAGATAAATTCGAAGCAGAGTATCGCTAGTTTCACATCCCTCAACAGTTCCAACATGTCTGTTCAAGACTTACAGCGTCAAACGTTTGTAGCCTCGAACAGTGACGTTTGTTCAGAACATCTGCTGTCGTCAACCAGTCTGCAGCTTCTTGATATGAAAGCTACTCCCTCCAACGTCTCCATTGAATTGCCGGAGAAAGATAAGAACTCCTCATTTGCCCTGATGTCGGGATCATCTTGGCCGCAAAATTACATTGATACGACTATTGTCCAGTTTATTCAAGATGCCTACGTTTGGATTCATAGAGACTCGAACAACAAACGGCCAGTGGACCGCCCGCCTGCGTCTCACCTGGTTCCTCAGCATCGTAGGATAGGAGTCATTTACTTCCTTCTCATCATCTGTGGATGCCATGTGGACGTCGGGGGAACAGCTTACTTCAGACAGGCAGACCAATTCGCACATGTGAACAAATGTGTGATGTTCGTCAAAACAGGCAATCAGCCGGAGGTCCAAGAAGGGCTAAACTGGTTGTTTTACGCCTTGGAGTCTTGGAGAGCGGAGCTTAATAAACTAGGAAACAAGGAGCTCTTCGTCTTCGACTCGCAAATGATCAGTTATGCTTCATTATCGACAGTTCATGCAGACGTGGCATCAAAAGCACTCTGGAGATCAAGTCGACAAATAGAAAAATTACATTAGTGCTAGCCATCAGACTGAACTGCTACGGAGCCTTCTATTCGAGGTGACTCTTCCTTCTGGTTTTGTTCATTTTGCGATGGTAGCACCCCCGCTTCCTTTTTTGTATGACCTTCTTCGTAGCCTTCAGTGATCATATCATTGAGTCCCAACTCTTCGTTTTGTTGCCAAGTTCGGTGGTATTTCTCGAACTGCATATTTGGGTCCGGATCAGGAGCATATGGGCTCTGTAGATAGGAGTTTGCTAGAGGATCGTCGAGTATCAGCGTGAAGGGCATTTCTGCAGCTTTGACCTGAGAAGTTAAGAATGTTAGTGAAATAGAACGATGAATTGTAAAGAGGTGCTATACCATCTTGAGTTTTGTGAGGAAATCTATAAAGGCTGTGTTGCCTTCATCTATGGAATCTGTAAAAACTTTCTCGCTCAGCTCCTCGTAAACCTGCTCTAGGATGCCTTCGACCGTCGTAAAACGGCCACCTAATGTTCCAGGGTGCAGAAGCAGATCTATTTCAGGTACGTGTAACCCACAAGTCTCACTCTATGAATATGTCTGGGTCAGCTTTGTGGTGGAAAGATAGGAGGCAAAAAGCAACCTTGAGAATGTCTCGGCTTAAATCATCCCGATCTTCTACCTTGAGTGTAATCTTTTGACCTTGGTCTGATATTGCTGACCCGGACTTAACTTCATTGTCTCTGTAGCCGCAGTGCTCGCAATTGGTAGACATGATAAGGACGTCCTGGTGTCAAATTCATGTTACGAACAATAAAGAGGAAGAAGAGGAAGACACATACCTTGAAGTAAGGTATGACAATCTTCTTCATTAAGGTGTTTAAAGGACGCCCACATGAAGAGCACACCCCTGGGAAAACAAATATTTCCTCTGCTTCAATCTCATCCACAAGAGCCATGGGCTCTTTTCGTGATTCCTGGCCCTCATTCGAAGAGGGGCCGCCAACGTTCTCGTCAGCTTGTGCGAGGCCCAGGGCAATGTTCTGCTCCTTCGATCGCGTATATTGACGAGCATTCCATTTGGGATCTGACATCGATTCATGGAACTCAATAAAGGAATCACCTGCCGGGTCATCAAGCTGAATGGTTAAGTGTGGCATAGGCCGATCATGGTTGTGCTCGGCCTTTCGCATATCTTCGTCATCAGGATCATCAATGCCAACAATTTCCTGGAATGCATCAAGCATGCGTTGGATCTTCGTGTATGCTGGTTCATCCTCAATCTTGCGCAATGGCTGGCCGACTTCTAAATCCTTCATCGTATCCCGTATGAGGCCCTCAACGGTAGTGAGTTGCCCCCGATGGGCCGGGATTGTTAGCTCATACTCAGGTATGAGGACCGTGCACGTCTGCGATTTCACGAGTTGACGGTTTAAATCCTTCCTATCAAGGATTTTCGCGGTATATAAAACGCCTTTTTCTAGGTGAGGGGGTGGAGTAAAGGACGATGAGGACTGCAGGTCAGTGAAGCGGCGCACCTCGAATGGTCCCCGCTGACTGAATTTCATTATTCTGATTCCCACAGTAGTCGCATCGAAATGACATCACAATGACTTCATGGAAAAAAGGAATTGAAGTGAGGAGCATTCTGGTGACGCCCTGACGAGGAATTGGTCTAGTCTTCGAAAGAATGTAGACTCTTTCACACCTGCTCACCGCAGCTCATGCAGAGACTGTTGACTTCTTGCATGGGTCGATCATCATTGCCTTGTTCCTCGATGTCTTTCGTAGTGTCTTCCTGCTCTGGAGGAAGAAGGTCTGTTTGGTTGGCGACGGATCCTATGGACGGGAAGAAACCAGCATCACTGGTAGGAGACATGGCTCCAGCTTAAAAGAGATGAGACAGATCCAATGATACTTTTCTGTCGTCAGACAACATACCTCATGCGCAATTGGCAACGCTGGTTCCAAAAGACTGTTAACTCTTTGATTTATGGGCGCTATTGGGTGCTTGTGGACCTCGGCATAGGCCGACAGGACTTATAAAGACAATGACCAGGGTTTTCCATCTTAGCTCCCACCATCATCCGTTGCAATCCATAACTGTCACAGAGTCTGCGCCCTGTAAACAGAACAATTTGCATTGAATCCATTGCTACTCAGGCATTGTAGCGCAATGGCATCTTCCGTCTTTTACAAATTCAAATCGCAGAGAGAAGAATCCCGCGTGTCCTTTGACGGCACTGGAATCTCAGTTTTCGACCTCAAGAAGGAGATTATCCTCGCCAACAACCTCAAATCTCCTGACTTTGACCTTCATATTTATGACGCCAACACTGAGCAAGGTTTGTAACTATCGATCTGTCAGATCCAGATGCAATGTTAACGACTGGGCAGAATATGCAAACGACTCGCACATTATTCCACGGTCATCTTCTGTGATTGCCAAACGTTTACCGGCTGCACGTCCGGGGAAGGGTAAGGCAGCAATGTACTTATCTGGCACCATTACGCCCGCTTCTTCCCATAGTGGCGAACAATCCCAAACAGGAAAACACAGTAGCACATCCACTTGGAACAGACATATGGGATCTATGTCCAAGCGGTTTGACAGAAATGAGTCCACCAAAGATGAACAATTCATTTCGAAAGCTCAAGCGATGGTGCGTCATTTCCTGTGCACAGATATATCAACAGAAATTCCCTCACACTAAGAAGGTTCCGCAAGCTGCTGCCGGTCATGAAGATGAGGCTGCTGCACTCAAGGCCATGTTCCAGGCTACTGAGGATCATTGGAAGGAGACAAATGCGAAGATGTCAACGTTGGTCTCGCGCTATAGCGTTTTCCTTTTGTGTATACAAATGGTCTCTCATGAACTTTTTTCTTTTGCTTTCCGTGGTCAATTTCGTATCACATCTGTAGTTTTCGTAAAGTTGAAGCACCACGCTTTCCTGGCTCCTTGCGAAACAAGCCGCAGCATCAGCATTCGTATCATCCCTATCAACAGCACCAAAAACCATCTGACCGACCATTACCTGCCAGCTATGTGTGCTACCGCTGTGGTCAGAAAGGTGAATTAGAGTTAGTCCTCTAACAAGAGTTTTGCTGATATATGTCTTGATGCGTTCAGGCCATTGGATTCAGGATTGTCCGACAAACAATGATCGCGAATGGGATAACAAGCCGCGTATCAAGCGCACTACCGGCATCCCGCGCAGTTTCCTGAAAACTGTTGACCAGCCTCTCGACGGTAGTCTCACACAAGGAGTCATGGTAACACCTGAGGGAGGCTATGTTATTGCTCAACCAGACACGTTAGTCATCACTCTCATCGTTTAGGCAAGAACTCAATTTGGTTGTATGCAGAGCTTCCTGGCAGAAGCAACGCAATCGTCCAAAGATGCTGACTGCTGAGGACATACGTGAGAGACAACCACCATCGGACCCGTCTATTAGCTGCTCTTTGTGTCAAAAGTTGTTTCGTGAGGCGGTGAAGACACCTTGTTGCAGCAAGGTATTTTGCGAAGATTGCGTGCAAACGTTTCTCCTCGAACGTGACTTCCTTTGCCCTGGTTGTGGTTCGAAAATTGCCTCATTGGATAAGCTTGTCATGGATAAGCCTACGAGGACGCGAGTGAATGATTACATTGATAAAGAGATTAGAGAGCATCAGAAGAATGAGGAGAGGCTTGAGAATGCAACGTCGCGGACAAGCACACCACCAGCTCAGGTAGGCATGGCTGTCTCCCTAATCGAATTTCAGTCTCACGGTCCTTCAGAATCCACCTATTTCTTTGACTGTACCTGCAGAGTCGTCCGGTCCTCAAGATCAAGAGTATTCAGATCAACAACCGGGTAATGAGGTTCCTTCGGGTGAAACACCTCAATTTCCCGATATTCCTCAACTGCAGGCCCAAATTGCCCAACTTTCTGTCATGCTTCAGAATCCTACATTGCCTTCACATGTGCAACAGACAACGCAGGCGCAGCTTCAACAGCTTCAAGCGCAAGTGCAACAAGCGCAAATGGTTATGGCTGTTGCTGCATCGATGACGAATCCGAACCCTGGAATTATGGGAATGCTCCCATATCAAGATGATACATACACTGGAGGGTTCAATTCAGGTGTACAACCAAATTACAAGCGAGGCGAGTACCGCCCGACATGGACTAACCCTTTTCCGAATCAGCAGCCTGCTGGCGTCGAGTCAGCTTATCAGCGATTACCAGTGAACAACCGTCGTAGAAATGTACATCGCGAGCGACCATCAGATTTCTATGAGGTGGCGGGTGGTGAGAGGAATATCCCCAGTTACTGGGAGTGAGGTGTGAGAACATTTCAATTGGCATATGCATTAGACACATTCATTCATTATGACATTATTCGTGGCATTATTTGGATCTGCTCTTGTATTAATAATCCATTGACATATACAATACAATTGCATTTCTGCTCTGTGTAATAACAATACAGTTTACCCTTCTACCGGACCTGGCGCTTCTGTGGAAGTTGTAGAGGGTTGAGAAGCCATCCGCTTCAATAATGACTCCTGATAATTCTCCCAAGAGTGAATTATCTGAGAGTGAAATAAGTACGGTAAGTTGTAAGATGGTGTAATAGTACAAACCTCCTTCTGCTTTATGATCATGCCATCCAAGAAAGCCATCAAAGCATTTTTGAAATCTTCCACTCGTTCCTGCTCGAACCTAGCAAGCTCCAACTTGATCATCTTCGACGCATTGTCAAATTCTTGTTTCGCTTCTATTGCTCGACGTTCGGCCTATCAAGAATGTTTTGCAGGGTAAGACAAGCGATCATGATGGGATGTGAAAAAAGGTGTTCCTGACCTCCGCGATTTCTGCGAGAGAGTGGCTAAGCCTATCGGACGGAAT
Source organism: Cantharellus purpuraceus (assembly GCA_025174535.1). Taxonomy (NCBI): domain Eukaryota; kingdom Fungi; phylum Basidiomycota; class Agaricomycetes; order Cantharellales; family Hydnaceae; genus Cantharellus; species Cantharellus purpuraceus. The sequence goes on from JALBUN010000048.1 coordinate 782,284, forward strand.
GCGTCCTTGTCGTCGCGCTTTTTCGTGAGCCTGCTGTACTTTCCGCACATCCCCGTCTGCATGCTGCCAAGAAATATATAGCCGCACTCTTGATGCAAAGGCAAGCTATGACATCAATTAGCCAGTGTTCCCTCCTAAAGCGCAAAAAAACATGCATACCCGCACAGAATTCACAAGCCGTGCATACTCGTCGACTGTGACAAAGACGATCAGCTGCGCAGTGTGGTTGTGCTGCATGGTCTGCCCTACCAGTACTCATGATTGTTGAGACGTCTTCCCTTGCTTGAAGATCTTGAAACTCCTTCGCCTTCCGTTGTACGTCGGCTAACACGCATAATACATTGGAGAGTTGCTTGCTCATATCACAGGAAGCTAATGCCGCAATATTCTCCGAAAATTCAGCCATGGACAGTGCCACCTCTGGGAATGACGCTTATATAACATAGAGTCAGCAGCGAGGGCTCACATACCATTGCGCTGCTTAGAGACCGCGTCGATGGCTTTGACAAGTCCACGCAACTGCGACTCTAGACTATCAAGGTAGACCTTCTTGTTATCAAACCACTATATCCGATAGGTCCATCAAATCCTGCGTGAAGGCAAAGGCTATGATGTTGATACCTCATCAATCTCGTAAAACCGTGGGCCAACGAGACTACTGCCAATGGAAGCCATCAGGCCGCCCCGTTCATGTGCGATCTCGGCCTTCCGGTGCTTTATCTACAACCGACATTGAAAAGCGTGCACACATCATTCTAGAGTTGTAGCTCACATCTAAAACAAAGCTGTCGCTTTCCAAAAACAACTTTAAATCCTGATCGTCTCGCAGTGAAGGGTGGTTCGCAATCTTCTGAATGCATTTATTGAGTGCTGCGCGTCGATTTTCTACGAATGTGTCCTGAAATCGACCATATTGTTGTTTCTCTGGGACTGGGGGAACAATAACGCCAGGATTATTGATCGAAAGTGTTTCGTACAACCAAAGGAAGTCTGAATAGCGTCGCAACACTGAAAAAGAGGATGTACGATAAAGTGGCGAAGTTGTCTAGGTCGAAGAGTATTAGCGGCGGATTTATAAGTAGTAGAATATGATCTAACTCTTGTGTGTACTGTATACGTGATGAACGCTCGGACAGGGTCTCTCACTTTCTGTGGATCGCCCACAGTAATGACGAACATGGGCTGTATCTCGGACTTGCGCCCGGTATCTACAGGGGCAACCTGAGCCACAGACTGCGGCTTTTGCTGCTAATGTACAAACCAGAGTTTCAGTGGAAAAGATGTAATAGGAGATGGAACCATACCGCTATTGGTAGATCGTCGTCATCGTCGTCATCGTCTCTTCGCCGAACTCCATTAACAAACTCTTCCTGATGTCCATGCTCACCCCATCCTCCTGAGCCACCCGCATCATCGTGGTGTGACACCCGTGTCTGGATATTATTTGTGCCTTGCCAACCGGGCATCTCGCCACCCAAGGCAAGCGTCGCAAATGAGTTTTGTCCACCCGTTGCGCCACCCTCAAGGGGAGAAATGACTGATGGGCGCGTTGGCGTCGGGGTAGACTGAGCACTTTGCTGAAGAAGCTGTGTCGAGACTGGAGTTGAAGATTCAAGTTCAGACGATGGAGGCAGAGGTGTTGTGGGTTGTTTGGGAGAAGGATGGTTAGGCTGGGGAGACGTTGGCATCTTAGGAGATTCAGCGGATGGCGTAGGTGGGGGCGGAGAAGCCTCACGAACAGAAGGCGGAGGCAATGGGTGAGGTACAGGTTCAGATCTAGACACAGAGGTTGTGGCATGACTTCCAGCTGCTAAAGGTATTTGAGATGTTACGGGTGACGAATGTGAAGCAGAGCTGCCTATGAGTTGCAATCGGGGAGGTCGATCCTCCACTTCATCCTCCTCATTTGCAGCCTTGGCATCCAAAGGGTCGACTGGTTCGGATATTCTTTCTTCTGCCGAGTATATATCTGGAGGTGGATTTTGAGATTCATGGGGGTGGTCAACTCTAGTAGCCTGTTCTTCATCTTGTCCAGACTGCGGAGAGAAGGTTAACCACGGATCCGGTGAGCGAGGACGAGCAAAGGGGTCCTCAAATGGATTCTCAAGAATTGGGTTAGAGCGAGAAGTGGCTAACAAATCGTCAAACCCATCCATTTCTTATGGATTGAAGTACGGGGTGGGCAAAGGAAATGACAACGACCAGGCGCTCAAGTGTATCACGTGATGTCATTCTATTCCTTACGCTAAAATGAATACCGTCTCGCCACATGGCAATTCTGTCTCCGCAATGGAATTTCCCATATATATGCTATCTTTCGAATGGTGGTGGTTTTGTAAACTTGGTGCAGTAGAGAAGTCACAGCAAAAGTCGCATGCGCGAGACAGATTCAGTTGAGCGGAGACAGAATCGGGATCTCAGAGCATTATTATGGTGTGCATTTCTTATTGGATGGCGTTCGTTCTACATGGTTCACGGGCTTTCGAGAAACCTTTGAATGGTACAAATTATTGAATTTCGCATTTCTAAGTGCACCGGATATCACCAGGACCGGCCGTCCCGTTACGACCTGCCTCAAACATTTATCGTTCCATAATTTCTTTAACTGAAGGTAACCTATGTGAATTAATACGGCGGCGCTTTGGTAGAGGAAGATTATCAACTTCTGGAGATGATTTGCTAGTGGAGGAACTGCTCTGCCTTTTCTTCACACGTGAGAGGCTTGTCAAGTGCGAAGGGATATTCGAATTCATGTCCTTGTCGAGAGTGGGACGAGGAGCATTATCAGGCCTCAATTCATGTATAGCCATCCTTAAAGTAGTATGTCAGTGACTTTTGGATTAGATATTCTAGATTATATGGACGCACCATCGTGTCTCTTTGTCGACCAGCTCCGCAACTGATTGGTTGGCCTGTCTCAATTCCTTCTGTAATGCGGTACATCTTGTCCTGACTTCTTTCTCGTTTTCCGCGTGACGAACGGAGGCTTGCATATAAGACTCGCATCTACCCATCAATAGATCCTTCTCCGTTTCGAGGGATTTCACGCGAGCCTCAAGCTGTGCCACTTGTTCCTGGAGCGCGAGCTCCACTGAGTTATCCAGATAAATTCTCCGCACGCTCGAGTCGATGAATTGACGGTATTTTTCAGGCACGAAAATGGCATTAGGAGATACTATGGCACATTGTATCGCTTGACATTCGCGTGTGAGCCACTCAATGCTTACCCAGACTAAGACTTTTGCGACATGTTGGGCAAGGCGCCTTTGTTGCGTCCCGACTTTTCTGACACGATGATATGAGACACTCCGTACAGAATATATGGCCGCATGGCGTGGCGACAGGTTTTTGGAGGACATCCAAGCAGATGCTGCAAAACATAAGATGTTCTGCGAGCAAGGTTTCTAGAATATAGACAGATAGCTAAGTAGATTTAACGCACAGACGGTGAGAAAGAAAATAGATGTAGTATGCACTAGATGTGTGAAGTTGGTGGACAGGTGTGGACGCGTCGACGTGACAAGGGATAAATAATATCACATCCACGTGGTGGCCTGTGGTGGCGCGCTGCCTTGGCGCTTTACGGTTTTCGATGTCTGTCGTCTCTTGTCTAATGCGGCCAACATCCATTGGAACACCTTCTATCCTGCTGCATTTGCGATGGAAACCCACTACACGCAATTACAGCACGTCCTTGTCTCGCTGTTTAGCTTCATCATCATTCCTTCATTCACCGACACCGCCACCTTCAAGAAGTAAACTTAGAGCCACGATTCGTGAAAACATATACACTTGGCCAAATATACTCACAGTATCGCGTATTCTTGCCTGTCCTGCGCTAGGGTGGTCAATAATCGACGGAAATTTCAAAATTGCAACATCTCTTCTGGTCTATGCCGGAATAACAGACTGGGTCTCTATGTTCCTAGTCTCTATATAGTCAGACAGTCAGGTGACATTGTATATTCGACAAGGTCGATGGCTATATTGCCAGACGATACAACATGCGTTCTGTCATTGGCACAATTCTCGATCCTGCCGCCGACAAAACGTTGATGACAACGCTTACAGTGACATTGGCATGGAAGTCGATGCTACCCAGTGGGTACTAAAGTCAGACAAGCCTCGGTTCGCTTTGGTTCTGAATATGATTGCAGTACCTCTAGCAGTCATTATTATCGGGCGCGATGTCTTCCTCAGCCTCTCGGCCTTCTATTATCGTTATTTATCTTTACCCTCTCCGGCAAGTTATAAATCTTGAAACCCAATTTGTGACACTTGACTCTATTTCAGAAAACATTCAAACGTTATTGGGATTTTTCAATCCCTTCCGCTGAGGTTCGGCCGACCGAAATTAGCAAAGTATGATATGATTTACATGTTTTCTTGATCACCCCTCATTTTAGTCTCTTAAGGTTAACACTGCTCTTCAAATATTGCTCATGGGTTCTACGACGATAAGTCCACTACTTTCCTATGACATTTCTTCGCCTCTCGTATTGCTGCAGTAAGAGCGCCATTGTTTTTCGGTCCTCTGTTCACCATTTGTCACAGATGGCTCGTAGCGGGCACAACAATCTGGAGTGGCCTGAGTTACGTGTTTTCCAAAGACGCTGTGCGAATACTGAAGCGGCCTAGACCGGGTCGCCGATCACATTAATCATTTCCAACATTGATTTCTCAGTAAAGACAATTGAATACATGAGATGCGCGACATCGTGTCATCTATCGACAACAATAGGAGATACACTGACAATCAAAATCTAAGAAAGGAGAAAGGTTACGAAGCCATCGTTTCGCCCCTATGTATACCCCAGGGACCCACCAATCCGACGCCTTCGCACGTCTTGTAGAGCAGCTTGTACTGCTGTCTTTGACACGCTTTGCTCTCGCCAAACTTCACTGGCCCGTCTGAAAAGCCGTGAGCAGCTTGTGGATGAGTTGTTATGAAGACTAACCTTGTTCTGACAAGAAACAGTACAACAGCCGCAACGGTTCGCAATCTGCGTCGCTTCTGACGAGGCTGATTCGTGGACAACGGAAATCCGATATGAGCAATTACAGCTTGTATCTGTTTCTCGCTAAGAAAGGGTCAGTATAGGAGTAGCAATCAAAGCAAGCTATAAACCTCTTCTCAAGAGTTGACAGAATGCCTAGCAAGTAATGCTTTTGGTAACTTAGATCTTCCCTAAACACCGATTCCCGTGTAAACTTGGCTTTCAAGTAGCGAATCTGTACCATAAGCCCCTTGCACTCGTTCTTATGCTGTGTACGGAGCTCATCGACGTCCTGCTCACCTCTGTGCCAGCCTTAGATACCCGTACTAAAAGGGTAAAAAAAAGGCCACTTACGACTGGCAGACATGGGTCTCCCACTCTGCCGTAACCCTCTTGGTCTTCTCTCGCTGTGCTTCCAGTTGTTCAGTGGCTAATCGTAATTGGGCAGACAGCTGCTTTTGAGCCCTGTCCGCTTTACCCAATTCATCGCGGTGTCTGGTCTCGGATCTATCGCGTTCAATTTTCAGGTCTTTCAGGTCCCTTCCCAGGATCTCCGCATCACTGATGACACGCCTCAGATCCGATTCCAGAGAGGTAACACTGCGAACGATCCCACTTTGACCCGCTCGCGCTTGGTTCTTTTCAGATTCGGTCCGTTCCAGCTCGCGAGCCTGTTCGGAGACTTCTCGACGTAGATCCTCTATCTCGTTCACTCGCAGATCGAGTTGGTGACGACGTTCATCATGGGATGATTGAGAGGCAGAGAGCTCCTTTCGAAGGCGATTGACCTGGGCTGATGCCTCAACATAACGACGTTGTAGAGTGTCGTGGTCAGCAGTTAATGACTCCCTTTCACTGCGGAGGTTTTCGATAACCTCTTGATTCTCCGAGACCTTGGCCTCAAGTAAACGTGCCCTCTGGTCGAGGATCGCTGTGACTAACAGGATGAAAGTTGGACAAATGTCATGAGAAACCGCTAGAGGGAAATAGAAAATCGGAGCGAACCTCGTAATTCAGCCTCCAACTCCCGGTTATCACGCTTCACTCTTTCGAGCTGTGTCCTGACATCGTCCATGTCCTATCGTCATAAAGACCAGTTGCATGGCAAGTGAATATCGGTTTATACTGGAGAGCTTACCGATTGAGCCCTTTGAAGTTTCCCCAATGTCTCCTCTTTTTCGCGGGACAGGCGATTTTGCTCCATCAACAGCGCTCGTATTCTTTGTCGTTCATCCTTCAAGCTGTCTTCAAGAGCGTTCACCACCAACTTTGCCTTGTCGAGTTCCTAAGAAAAGGCATGAGTTCAAATATTCACACGTTACCCAGCTCACTCACTTTTTCAACATTGGTGCAAGCTCTGGCCTCGTGACTCGGCTCGTGGGCGTTGCCCAAAGCACGATTCGCTTCATCCCTAATTGCGCCTAGTTCGACATTTAGTCGATTCGCAGCATCTTGGAGGACCGCCTTCTCGCCGAGAAGTCGCTTTCGTTCAATGTCCCATTGCGACCGCAATGTGCTAAGCTCGGAATTCACTGTCTGGAGAGCTGATCTCAAAGCTTCTGTTGTCTTGGATGGCGGTGTTTTGGCGTCTGACAGCACAGAGCCTGACGATATTTCGGAACTAACGTTAAGATCAATACCTTGACGTCGACATAGACATCAAATATAAGTGATACCTTTGTTCCTCACCATTGACGCCAAATAGCTTGCTCAAGTCCACGCGTCCTCCGCACTTCAGACATTTGGCGCGACCCATTCGTCGCATTCGCCTTTCCTCCCTACGCACTAGACGCGCGACTTCTACTTCCAGGGTAACAGTTCGGGTCTGGGCATCCTCAAGCTTTTCTGTCAAGCCAACAATCCCCATACCGGCCTCTTCGAGCATATTGACCTTCTCATCGACGCTGTTGTTGGCCAAATGGAGCTCCTGTTGTAAATGCTCGATCTGAGTTACGAGTGGGCTTGCCTTGGGCAACACTGAACTATCATGCAGCCAAGAGTGCTGTCACTTTTGCGTAAGATTTCTGAACTTAGAGCTTGCGTAGATAACTCACATTTCTCAAAGGCGGTCCCGGAGTTTTTGGAGTTCTCCAAACCAGAACCTGACGGTGGGAGAGTGGAGAATTTGCACTCTGACTGACGTCCTTGCTTGCAGGTGTCAGCGCCATTGATGTCAATGCCCTAACACGATCCGTTAACTGATCCTTCTCCCTTTCTAGGATCTCAATCCGCACGTCCTTAGCCTTGTCGATCGCCTTGCGAGTGGGTGACTCTGAAAGAAGATGATTGAGCCGGCCAATTTCTCTGTGTGCCTCATCAAGTTCGGCTTCTAGCTGTTCCGTGTCGACTTCGCGAATGGTTAGCTCACGGGTGAGCGCATCGTTCTTGTCCAGAGATGCGATACTTTTCGCCTGCGCTCGCAGCGTCTCCAACTCCCGTTCCAAGTGGGTGGCCTTGGTGCGTAAAGATGTTAGCTCTTCTTCATCGGCGATCATCTTTCTTTCACTCTCTTCCAACGCATCTTCCATTTGCCGATTGACTTCTGTGGCACGTGCAACGTCGACAGCCTGCTTTTCGAACCTGATCCTAATGTCCTCGTTCTCAGTCACCAACTGAGAGACCTGCTGTCGACTTGTTGAGAGCTCGTATTCAATATCCTCCAAATGTTCATTTGTTGCCTTCAGCTCATCTTGGAGCTCCAGTGCATGGGCCTCAGCAGATTGTTGGGCCTCGAGCGATTGACGGAGTTCTGCATCCAACTCTACAAGCTGATCGTCCAAGGATGCTCGCAACTTTTCCGTCTGTTCTGCATCTCGAAGCCGACGTTCAAGCTGACTAGCCCACTCTGTCACTCGGCGAACCTCCTCCTTGTGTGCTGCTGCGTGCTGGTGAGCCAGCCTCAACTCAGCTCCAAGATCAGAAGAACTGGCAAGCGCGCCCTCTGCTTTTTCCGCTCTGCGTTTCGCGACGCCAAGGTCATCTTCCATGGCGAGACATCTCGCCTCAAGCTCTCGAGCTTTCTCCTCCGCGGCAGTTTTGCTATTGGCATCGTGTTCGGCGTCCTCCAGCCGCCTTTCAAGCTCTTTGATGACACCTTCAACACCATGTTCTACTTCAGCCATGCGGTTCTTCCACCTTTCTTTATCCCCCTCCCGCTCTTCCCGTTCCGCGTCAAGCTGACGGATAGCTTCGTCCCTTTCCCTACGCAAAGAGCCCACCATTGCATTCGTTTCCGTCTCCATCACACCTTTTTCGTGCTCATATTTCTCGAGCTCATCGCGCATTGCTGCTACTTCCTCCAATACAGCCTCTTCGATCCCTTTAAAGCCGTCCCTCTCCAGTTCTTCTGCCATCTTTCCCATTTCTACCTCTTCGCCGTGCATTCTGAGGCGAGACACGAGCATCTCGTTTTCTTCCTGTAGCCTGCGGTTAAGTCCATGCAAGTAGGTGTTCAGCTTTACCGCATTGAATCGTCCTACACCCTTCGCTCCCGTAGTGGGATCAAAGGAAGCATTCGCTCGTGGGTGAACCGTTAAATCATGCGAGGAAGCTGTGGATATAAACGATAGGCGATCATGTGGTGAGTGCGAAGAGCCTGAGCTAGGATTTGATCTGGCATCTAGATGGAGAGGCGAAGGAGTCCAAGCTTGCGCCAAGGGATGAGTTCGTGGACGTGGGGTTGGAGGTGCACGAGTATGAGGATGAGGTGTAGGGAAGGTCATTCTCGGACGGGTTGTTGAATGAACAAGTGAGAGTAAAAACGAACGGCGACGGCTGTAGGGTGTCGCCAAGTCGTCAGCTGCGCCGGAGGGACCTGAGGTGGATGCTGGTGTTGCATCCACAACCGCATTATTTACACGGGGTTGGAGAGATGACACAGGAGTTATGTTTCTGGGCTGCGTGGGGGATGAGAATGCGTTTGGAAAGGGTGTACGCGCCTGGTCAGACTCAGAGGAAGACTGAATATGTTCTTCTGAAGAAAAAGTTGGCTGCAAGCCCCCTTCTTGAGACTGATCAATTGCATCCCCTTCTTCATGCTCGAGAATATGCTGACTCTCTTGCATGTCCTGTGAATCAGCATGCCCGGTTTGATTCACTTCTGAGGGAGCATGAGCATCGAATACCTCAATTTCGAGTTGCCCATTCCTTGAAGGGGCATGGGAAGGAATACCTTTGGGAAGAGCCGAGTGAGTACTCCTAGGAGTAGAATTGGAGGATATTGAAGTAGGGGAAGGGGTTGTGCGAGACAAAGACGGTGTGCGTGTGCGTGTCAGCAGAGGCTTCCTAATAGACACATTGCGACTCAGAGGTAAGGGGGACGGCTAGGCAATGTCTTCAGTGACAATTTCTGACACATAGTAGATGCGTACCCTAGGCTCCGAACGCAAACTGACAGAATAGTCGTATACCTTAGTATTGGGTGTGCCCTGGTGCTCGTCTGAAACATAAGAACGCGGAGACATTGAGTTATTGTTTGAATGAATAGTAGCAGTAGCCCTGGTTTCTTTGGTCCCCAGACTTTGCACATGCGAGGTGTACCGTGTGTTCTCACCTTCTGGCTGTAAATATACATCTGGGATGGAAGCTGACGACGAGGAGTCGTTCCCATTTTGTGTGGGCAAGATAACGCTGACTTCGAAGCTGTCCTGTTGGCTTCTCCGAGCAGTGCTCAAGGAAGTACGCATCGAATTTGCAAACCGTGTCGCACTAGATGAGGTCGAAGGGGGACGCATAGTAGAGCGCGTCGTTTGTGAAGAAATGGGTGCAGGTGTGGATTGATACGGAACAGCATCATCGCCATCTTCTATCCGAAGATTCTTCGGGGATACGGAACGCGTTGAACTAGCTTGAAAGGATTGGACGCCTGAGTCCTCGAACTCAGGAAATGAAGGTAGCGACGGTAAGTCAGAGTCCTGAGCCTCAAGTTCTTCGATTCTCCGAAGAATGCGAGACGGTGTCTCCAGCATAGCCATGTTGTGAACCTCTGCAGGGCTGTTGTTCACGGTGATGAGACTAGAAGCCCACGTCCATCACTCTGTCTACTGACCGCTATATAACGTGCTTCTCAGTGCCTATGCCTCGTAGCAGGTTCGTTGTTGCTACTCAAGAGAAGCTTTATGACAGCTGACTACGCAGCCTGTAGCAGCTTGAGACGCGGTCTGTCACGTGGTCTGTCACATTTGGTTCGGTCAGGTCACCCTTCATAACGTCATGTTTCTACTACTACACCGTCTGTGAAATTGTAACCAAAGCGGCTCCGCTCGCAAGTGGCATCGCGATTTAGCTCTGTCCCTAGATCAAGACCGGTCACTACAGCGGCATTATGAAAAACCGAGTAGGTTACTGCGAATACTGGCTGTATTATAATGTCTTTGCAGGTATCCGGCACGCTCACTACGCAAATATTTGTGACGCGCTGTGTTTGTTTGTAATGTTATGACTATTCGTGTCTAGCTGCTTGTCATCTAACCAGGTGGTTCAATCAGGTATATCTGTCGTCGAAGTCGTCACCTACTGCGCAGTACCCGTCGAGAATTGATACCGTACACTCCAGCGTTTGCAGGTATCCATAAGGACAGATATTCGGGGGTCTAGCAATTGCACAGGGTCGATGACCTTGCCGTCTGGAACAGGACGAGCCTTTCAATGCCGGAAGTCACCCTGTTGACTATCTCTGAGATATTGGGCCATCCGCGAATGCTAAATAGTCAACCGAAATAAAGTACTTGTACGTCAATACATACAGATAGGGAGGTGTCAGCGAGACTTGCGATCCTCGAAGAAATTCTGGTTTCAATCGCGGTTAGAGCATATCCACGCAGCGGGATTGAGATGACTAACCCGTAAATGGCGTAACTGCCATACGCAAGTGACGAGGAGGACAAGAATCTCAGCAATAATATACCACACTGCCCGCGCATTCGTCGATTCACTCAGGTCTCTAAATGCAGCCTCTCTCTCCCTCTGATACTGCTGCTCTATCCTGATATCCTCCAATTTCTGGTTGAGATCACGAATTTTCCCTGCCACTTCACCCACATGTGAGCGATCGTGCTCAACATCTGGGCGTGTAGATCCCACGACGATATCGAGGTAAAGGCGGATGTGCGAATTGGAAAACCAGCCAGCAGTGTAATTCGTACTGAGGCAGATGGAATGATCACCCGCGTCATGGGAGGTAAACGTGAAACGGCCTTCATGAGGACCACGCGATTTTGTAACCGAATGACCTGTGTGCATTTCCTGGATGATAGGCAGTTTATTATAAGTCACACACTGGGCAAATGACTACACACCTCGACATCCACTTGGATACCAAGTTCCCCATTGGGTGCATATGCCTGAGATTTATCATCCCATTCGAGAGCACGGTAATGCCCTGTGCCAAGTTCGACAGTCAACGACAATATATTGGCAGCAAGTGTATACCTTCGACTACTGTGTCTGTCGGTAGTTCTTCTATGAAACATCGCTTCTCGTTCGCATCGAGGTAGAAGTGGAGCGCGTTTATAGGTCCTACCAGAGCAAGTAAGGCCAGAGCTATACGATACCAACCTGGCATAACTTGACGCTGTGAGCGTGGAATGCGGCGTGAAAGAGTGACGCCCGTTGCATAAACTCCGAAAGCTCACGTCAGCGTACTGACAGCGCATTGATGCCTCAGGCCTCAAGAGTCAGCACGCTCGAAGGCTAAAGCTGATTTTGTCATGGTTCGTCTGTTAAGGCTGAAGCCAACACAGTGCTTTCAATTGATTACCTTGGAGTACTATCAAGAGCAATATTACCAATATAATATCTTCTTGTGGTACTGGAAGGCACTAGCTGTATAGTCAGCCTAGGCCCTGCATGAGTCGCCGCGCATGACCATTCGTGTGAGCCTGTGAGACTCGCAATTCCGTTTTCGGTGTCTTGTTAGGCGCTTGTTGGTATGGCAGGTATGCAAAGGGCCATCCACTGTCCACTAGGGTTGCTTGAGCAGTTAGGTCTTCAAACCTGTATGTCAAATTGACGACCGCTAACTAGATCCTTCCAGCATACCGGATCGGATCTCTATAAAACCGTCTGTCCTGGCCTCTAAACTCAACAAACATCCTGTCTCGGCTACTTCGAATTACACTTGCAGTAATCCTCCTGGCCATCCTGTCGCAACTCTTTAGGAGCAGCATCTCTCGTTGCATCACGGCTCAACCTCTATCTCGATTCGCCAACCTACTCCATACTATGTCTACTACGACAGAGACGACTTCTAATACGGCTGCCTCACTTTCCCCGTTGCACCCGAACGTCACTTTACTGCCTCGTCTGAGCGAGACTCGTGGCGGCGATAATCACGGATGGTTGAAGACTTTCCACACATTTTCTTTCGCCATGTGAGCAAAGTCCACAACCCATGCTTCGCCCTTAACTCGAGATACAGGTATCAAGAACCGCAATATGATTCATGGGGTGCTTTAAGAGTACTGAATGAGGACCGCGTCGAGCCTGGCACTGGCTTCGGAACTCACGGCCATCGTGAATTTGAAATTTTCTCGTATGTCGTGAGCGGAGAGCTGGAGCAGTAAGTGTTGATTTCAACACACTAGTATCCATCTTCCAGCTCTGACTTGAGGTTCATATAGCAAAGACTCCATGGGCAACACCGAGATTTTGAAGCGCGGCGACCTGCAGTTGACATCTGCTGGAAAAGGAATAAGGCACAGTGAAAAGGCTCATGGTCCAAAGCAAGGTGTGTTCCTTCGTCTGAGCAACGCATGCACCGTGATCCAAATCTCAACAGTTCACTTCCTTCAAATATGGACCATTCCCTCCGTGTCCCGTCTTGATCCAAAATACTTCACTCGGTGAGCATGAAATAATCGCGGTACTTTGCAAAAGCCTTACATCGGCCCAAACTACAGTCATTTCACTGATGAAGAGAAAAAGGACAAATGGGTTCGCGTTGTAGCACCAGTGGGAGACGAAGGTGTGGACACTCAACGTGAAGCATCCGGTCCTGCGCCGGTACGTACCACAAGTCTTAACAATTTGTCCTGCTCATGCAGCTCTTTCATAGGTCCAATCCCCCGTGTCACTCTACGCCACTCTTCTCTCTCCATCCTCCTCCGTCACGCATGCGTTCCGTGCACCTGGCCAAGGAACAACCCAGCGACATGGATATGTCCATGTAGTTCAGACAAGTGGGTACAACACTGCCAAAGCAACCGGCGCCACTGTGCAAATCAATGGCGGACTGAAGCTTGCCGAAGGGGACGGTGTGTTCGCTCTCGGGGGAGAGGGAGAGAAGATTGAAGTAACAAATGTAGGGAACAAGGTCGCGGAAGTGCTTTTGTTCGACGTGGAGTAATTGGTATATTCTATAACGGTCACTTGTATCCAACTAGCGAAATTGTTGTAGTAACTGAAGTTACAAAAGTGATGTACCAAACAGTATCCGTCGGGCGCCTATAAGTTTTTTTACATTTAGCCGAAACCAGTTGCAGCATAGAAGAAACCTCCCAGAGATTCATAACAGCATGGCAGCATTGCTTCCTCCTCCGAAACGTCAGAAGGTCTACCATGGCATAGATCTTCCAGCTCCAGCGCCGCAAACTCCGGTTCCTAACGTCGTTGTGCAATTTGTGTCTGAAGAAGATGGCCAACCACTTGCGCCTGCCGTCAATGTTCCAGCAGATTTTGCGCGAGAGGGGTTGGAAGCATTAGTCAACAAATTATCCACTCAAGTATGTTTATAACCATCTGTGAATTTCTGCTGGTGCTAATCGTCAGGATAGGACGAAGATCCTGTCCCCTTTGCGTTCCATGTGAGACTACCGCCATCTAGCAACGACACAAATGCACCCACTCGGGTGGTGATCAGTAACTCCTTGCAACAAGATGTGCTGAAGCACCCATCCAACGCCTTCACATCCGAGGACGTGATTGTCGTCCACTGTTCTCCACAGGCCGTGTTCAAAGTGCGCCCTGCTACAAGGTGTTCTTCCACTCTAACTGGTGAGACATAAACAGTTGGTTTCGTGCCAAGGGGTGTTCTTAATCACCGTCATCAAAACTAGGACATTCCTCTCCAATTTTGTGCGCATCCTTTTCGCCCACGGGGAGGCTCCTCGCCACTGGTTCTGGTGACAACAATGCCCGACTATGGGATCTCGATACGGAGACTCCATCTCATGTATTGTCGGGGCACAAAGGGTGGGTTCTGTGTGTGGAGTGGGAGGCAAGGGAGAGAAAGCTTGCAACAGGTGGTCATGATGGTCATGTATGTCAGAAAGTGTCCCAACACCTGCTGGTGCTAATGGACCATCGGGTATCATAGGTTCGATTGTGGGACCCAAAGTCTGGCAAACCGATCGGGGATGCTCTCAAGGGGCACTCGAAATGGGTAACCTCTCTCTCATGGGAGCCTATACATCTGTATGTTATTTCTTCAGTGTCCTTTTCTGTCTTTCCCACTAATTCTGTCGCTAGAAACCCAACAACTCCTCGATTGGCTTCTTCATCTAAGGACGGTACAGTTCGAATATGGTCGACCGCGACTCGACGCTGCGAATATACTCTGGGTGGACATACGGCTAGTGTTAATGTCGTGAAGTGGGGGGGCGGTGGCTCGAAAGGCAAAGGAGTACTATACACGGCGAGTAGCGACCGCACAGTCCGGGTGTGGGATGCAAACGGTGTACGTCTTTGATTTTAAGGTATTGAGGGTCTCCTGTTGAAGCTGTATTTTTTTTTTGTTCAGGGAAAGCCACTCCATACACTTAAAGATCATGCCCATTGGGTGACTACTTTGGCATTAAATACTGATTTTGTACTTCGCACGGGTCCCTACGACCACACTGCAAAGTGGCCATCGTCTGACGAACAAGGTACTTCTCTTAAATTGCAGTGTCTCCACTATGTTTACACACTGATTTCACTCCAGCCCAATCCCTTGCTGCAACTCGTTACCAAGGAGTTGTTTCGCACACCCCAGAGCTACTTATCTCTGGTTCGGACGACCACACGCTCTTCCTATGGTCTCTATTTGCGAGCATGGATGGAGAGCGAAAGACAAAGCCACTGGCAAGGCTCACTGGGCACCAGCGACAAGTCTCGCATGTTGCGTTTAGTCCTGATGGTAGATGGGCAGCAAGTGCGGGTTGGGATAACGCCATCAGGGTCTGGGAAGGCCGCACTGGAAAGTGAGTATTTTGTGGCTCGTTTATGTTGAAATACACGTTTTGCTTTATGTTATTCTTTCAAGATTCATTGCCACTCTTCGTGGACATGTTGGGGCAGTGTATCGTCTTGCTTGGTCTGCAGATTCACGACAACTCGTCAGCGCCAGTAAAGATAGCACACTGAAGGTGCGAACAACAGAACCAGGCGAAGTGCAGCTGACTGAGGTGGGACCATAGCTCTGGGACTTGAAGACGTATAAGATAAGGACAGACTTGCCTGGTCATACAGATGAGGTTTATTGCGTCGATTTCGTGGCCGATAAAGTGGTCAGCGGTGGAAAGGATCGTACTGTCAAAATGTAAGCTAAGCGCATATAGTTTTAGTGGCATTCGCTGATGCTAGACATTGTAGATGGAAGAATTGATGCCATGCTGGTTGCAATACGCGCGCGCCCATGGGTAGGGCAGCTGCAGCAGATAGCAATGACATACCCATACCACATGTCATGTCAGAATCAAGGGACATCAAGTCATTTGAAACGTTTCAAAAGTTGAGATAGACCATCAAACGCACCCTTCGGTGTCAGCTCCTAAATTCAATTTTCCATTCGGAATTATCGCCTGTGTCACTGATTTCAACGCTCCTATATAAGGTGTTTCCGATGTCATATTCTGATCTAGTACCTACCTATTTCAAGTATTTGATAGCAGTTGCACGTCTGGCTAGATGATGAGCAGCTTCATTCATATGAGGGTCCAGGCATGCTACTTTGAAACTATCTGAATATGAATTACCAGGTATCGTACAGTGTAGATATCATCTGAACGAGTGGAATGTGGCAGTGCTTCCACGTGACCGCAGCAGTGGCCCCTTCAATTCACTACTGTGCATTCCCATCCACATCACTCGTTACCTCAAACTTGAAAGCTGGTCTCCGGTCTCATTGGACCCATAACCCGTGTAATAGCATGTTGTTCTATCTATCTCTGCTAGGATTCTTTGTGCTTTTTTTAACGTGTTGGTTTTAATTTCCTCTAGACTCTTTCGATACTTACTTGACACTTTGCTGCCTAGTCACCATAAATTACCGATCACGCATCATTCCCTTGCTACCTGACCGTGTTCAATCGCTCCTTCCAACCTTACCATTTTCTCGACTCCGAGACTCAGGATACACCCGTGTTCCAACAACTTTTGCTTCCCAGGCAGCACTTGGCCTATCTAGCGCGGCATTCGATCTCGAGCAGAACATCTCGGGGGATGATCCTCGAGCTGGGCTAGACGAAGCCGGTACACAGGAGGTTATGGAGATTATGCGTGCAGAGAACGTCAGGTAAGCCGTTCTTGTTGCATGCGCATTTGGATCATTCCTGAAAAGAGAGATGTACCTTGCTAGCTTTGACGAAGCAAGGTTGCGAAGGCATCACCGTCTTCTTGCGCGGAATGGCATTGATCCCTCAGGTTAGGCAACCCTTACTCGTTCTCGAGAACAAGAGCTGACCGCGATACTTTAGGCATGCCCCTTGATTCGAAAGCCGTCACCCGTCTTTAGCATTTCCCTCCCTACTGTCTGTGCATTTCAACCTCCGCGTTCGGTTCACATTCTTTGTTTGTTCGCTTTTCATCGATATTTAGCATCCCAGTTATCACCAATGTACGGGAGCATCAGAGTATTTTGTGTTGCTTCAGTTCCACATTTATCTATCCCACGGCATTCAAATCATTCAGTGAGATCACACAGCGCAAACAACCCGAGCATGGCGAAATGCTAAAACAACAAAGCACTCAACGATTTATTACTAGATCTTTGTATATGTCACTGAAGATCCGAAAATTGCTATGTCCATTCGATGCAGGGCTGTAGATGGCAAATACAACATCTTTGAAGCACCCTTTGAATTCGCTATCCAAAAGAACGTTCCTCATCTCGTTTGCTACAAAAGGAGGAGGGCATCCATAAGCGCCACAGCCCATTGCACCTAACATCCGTCAATGGAGTGTAGACAAACATCTGATCCCCAAACCCACCTAAAACCAGTCTATCTTGACCATTACGCACAGCGATCCTTAAAACAAGCCGAATCTTCCCCTGAAAGTCATGAACATCCTGAGGGTATTGAAACGCACTCTTATCTGGTGTCAATACCGGCTGACAAGGCGCTGCCACTGTGATCACAGAGACGATGACACGATTCTCTACAGGAAGATCAACGCAGTGGTGGTCCAAGTCATCCTTGAACACGACCACGGCAGGAGAGAATATACCTGCTACTGACCCAGGGCCTAGATTTGGCCACGGGTACCACTCGGGTCGCAAAGTCTGATACAGTGTGGAGGAATAACAGAGGGCTTCCTCCTATTGAGATTTGCCTTCAATACCACAGAAACGTGATGCGTCACTCGAGGAAGCTATACCTGCGTCCTGGAGAGTGTCTCAATCCAACCTCCGCCTGGATATTCGTCACTAGCGAGATTGAGTACGGCGACCTTTCTGGCAGCCGTAGGGTCTTTCCGTATTATCGCACGGGCCGCAGTAAAAGAGTCTGTATTTGTTACTGTAACCTGGAACGGACCATGGAGAGGCTGTGGGCGAGAAGAATGATCCAGAACGGGACATGAAGCGGCGTCTTTGTAGAATGTAGCGTCGGCTAATGCTCCAGGGGTCGACGCGACGATGGAAGGCGTACGGGCGACGGTGTCGTTGGCGATACGTTGTCTTCCAGATAGAGTGCTAGCCATTTAGATGCAGCTCAGCTTCTGGAACTTTGGTTGAGACCGTGACGGTATATGCTTGCGGAGCTCACTTTGGACGCCGCAATCAGTCATCAGCCCGGGGATCAGGATCGTTCAACTTCCCATGCCTACACTGCTCCAAAGTGACTTTCCATCACTCAACCTTGTGTCCAAAGGCAAAGTTCGCGATATATACGCGACATCTGACCCATCAAGCCTTCTCTTCGTTGCTACTGACCGGATCTCGGCCTTCGATGTCGTGCTACAAAACGTGAGTCTAGGACATCAGCATCATCACGAGCACTATAAAAAAAATCAAGGGGATACCAGACAAGGGTTGCTTACTGAACAGGATATCGGCTTTTTGGTTCGAGAAGCTGCGAGATGTAGTTCCCAACCATGTGATCACTACAGATGTTGGTTCTATGCCAGAAGATGTCAGGCAGTACAAAAGTCAACTGCAGGGTCGCTCCATGCTCGTCAAAAAGGCAAAGGTTGTCCCAATGGAGGCCATCGTACGTGGTTACCTTACAGGTATACTGATCTTTATCGAGCTATCCTTGCCAATTTTGATACCCCTCAAAAGGCTCTGCTTGGGCAGAGTATACAAAATCTGGAACTGTACATGGCATGACGTTGCCTTTGGGCTTAGTGGAATCTCAGAGGTTACCCGAACCGCTACTCACACCCTCAACAAAAGCCGCACAAGGGCAACACGACGAAAATATTCACCCAGACCAGGGTTAGTTCTACATCATTGGAAATCATCTTGAGAGCAGCTGATCATCTTGCCTGATTTTCAAAGCGGCAAAATTAGTTGGAGAAGATCTCTACGCAGAAATATCGTCCATTTCCCTTAGACTATATGCCGAAGCCTCGCGATACGCTGAAAGTCGCGGTCTGATCCTTGCGGACACGAAGTTTGAATTCGGTCTTGTGACTGACGAGGCTCCCACCAGTGACGCAGGTCGGGATACCCGATCTAGCGTTGGGGACAAGTCTCCAGTGTCAAGGCACGGGCTCCTGCTAATTGACGAACTGCTTACCCCGGATTCATCGAGATACTGGCCAAAGGATGGGTATGAACCTGGACGGCCTCAGCCCAGCTTTGACAAGCAGTATCTAAGAGATTGGTTGAAGACTGCTGGATTTAAGAAGGGACTAGAGAGTGGCCCTGCAGGGAGAGAAGGGGAAGGGTGGGTAATTGAAGAAATTGTCGTAGAGGGTACTCGAAAGAGATACCGAGAGGTGTTAGAGAAGTTGATGGGTCAATAGCATAACATTATAGCAAATGGTTTTCCGGCTTGAGCGTCCCTGTGCTCTCTTCATCTTCAGGTCATCAGCTCCAATTTTTTCATTTGGCAAAAGCTGGCCCCATGGATTGGTTGTTAGTCGCCATTCTACAGCTTACTCAGAATTCAAGTTGCTAAGTAGCTACCCTATTTGGAACTGGAGTGAAGGTGTTCGTTTGATTTTTTATTTGAAATTTATGGCCTGTCATATACGATATCATTGTGTTGCCGACTCCAGGAATGTTGGAACTGAGTTAAGCATGCCTTGGGACAAGAAAGAAATGGGGGGAACTGATGCCAAACTGTGAGAAGGCGTAGTATGAAAGAAGTGACATTGCACCAATGCGGCGACGGTGCATACAAGACTAGAGAACAAGAATTGCTCCAAACAATCAGGCTTGATAGTTGTCATGACAGACCTCAAGTTCTCGAGTATTAATATAGTAGATCCACGGAACTGGTAGATACAACACATTAGAAATCCTGATGAAGTAAACTGATATAAAAATTTATTGGACCCCAGGTGTTCCTATCCAGAAATCAGTGAGGGCTTCTTCAGTTGCAAATCCCATCAAATAAGAAAGAGAGAGCCGAGGTCTATCACTACATGGCGGACATGGGCCTATCCACATTATGGGAGAACCGTTTGTCTGATGGATATTACGAATCAATAGGTTGCAAATGTATAAGAGATTGAGTGTACCGGAGTAGAGGGCCCATTACTTGAGAGCGGCGATCCATGGACAGGGAATTCAGCTATTGGACCATCCAGCGATTCCTAGAACGACGTGAGAATAGCACACGGCAATTGCGTCGACAGCCTCACAAAATAACGGAATGGACAGGTTGACGAGTAACACCCTCGTTCTTTCTCACACGTTGGCGAGTAACATGTGAGGTTACTATTGGACGAGTGTGCGCGAGTTGTACGACGCTAAAAAATTATACGATCAGAGCCGTTCCGTGTTCTGAGATCTGTTGTGCTTACCCGCGATCTGTTCGGGCATGCAGGCGAATAACAAAATCCAGGTTCCTTGCAAGTGGGAGAATAGCATTTAGAGAGAGAGGAGAAGACACCTCTAGGAAGTATCTCTTCCCCGTCGCAATACAAGAATATGCAGACGTCATCATCAGTAGCTTCCTCCATGTTCTTCCACGACCCGTTGTAGAAAAGGGTTTGGAGCTCTAGGCTCGACATCATTGCATCCATAAGTGAGGATGACTTTAATTCATCAAGATGCTGCTGCATGGAAAGATACCCGTGGAGGGTATGCTATATAGGAGAGGATCAGGGTTGGACGGTCGCGAATGGATCGAATCGGCGTACTCGCCTTGAGTTCGCGGACAGTAAAGGATTGTGGATAAAGAACAGTGCCAATCGTATGAGAACGTCGTGCCACATTTTCTCGCAGATAAGCGGCACAGCAACTTAGCAAACTGAAGTTTCTGAGCTCCATTTCAAGTGATTTGGATAGGTGCATGGAGGGGGAAACGTCAGGGAATATAACGAAGCCCCTTGGTGGTTGAGAGATGCGACAGAAGCATGAGGGCTGGAGGGTGACAACGACAAGTTCGATTTATGGAACTTGAGAGCCGGGTTTCCAAGAGTGACATCTGTGTTGATTATCAAACTGGAGTGAGATGAGATACGGCAGGAATGCAATGCTGTATTGACAGAACAGCTTGTCGAGATCAGTTTGGGAGTCAGCTGCATAGCCTTTCTTGACGAGACTTGATCATGATGGCTTAAGTTAACCTGGTCCCTGATCTAGTTCACCCGCGAGTGATGACATGGTCACGTGTGACAGTTTTGGCCCTGACGTCAAGTAGACTGTTCAACTATGCCTACACCTGTGGATTTGGTACTCACCTTCAAAGGCACCTCGTATTCTTCTTCAAAACTAAAGGCATCCAAAGATGTCCAAAGCGCGGTAGAAGAATACACGCGTCTCATCAACACCCTCACTAGCGCAGGGTTAAGAGCAACTGGCAGGAGAGGCGAGAAACATGATCAGCTAATGGTCCTTATATGGGCACCCCCTCGCAAAATTGCTCGACTATTTGCGAGGCAGAGGCATGCTGATTTCTTGCTTGGCCTCCCTTCCTCGTTACCCAGCCACAGTCACAATATGGCTGTCAAACCACTCTCTCATGCCGACCGTCTGCGCTTGGTGCATGACTATGTCACGTCCTTGAAAGCCGATGGAGGGTTGGCTATCATTCCAGGTGTTTCGCAATGGCCCCGTGTCGAGAGCATATTAGCCCTCCAAGACCCTGTTTTCAATCACTCTTGGATAAATACCTGGACAAGGCGACGTTTAGGCTTTAATGTAGGGTTTTCAGAACTGAACAAAATCAGAGATGAGGTGAGTAAGCTTCGAACAGTTGTAGCCTACGCTGATTGGCCAACAAGTTCGGTGAAGCGGTCGTAAGCGTTTTTTCTGGCTTCTGGCGTAATTTGACAGGCCTTCTTCTCACACTAGTCGCTTTACTTTGCGTTTTTGTCGTCGTACACACAATCACTCTTCTTTCCTGCCTCCGTTGGAGTACTATTTTGGTTCTTCTCGTCACCTTATTCCCCTTGGTATTCTGCCCTTCTCACGATGTGGTCAGTATGGTGGGTAGAATGGTGGCGTATCCGTGAGATGGCATTGTCCGTGCGGTGGGGGACTCTGGGTTCGTTTCGTGCTGAGAAAAGGCGGCCCCAATTTCGAGGTGAAAGTGGAAAGACCGCGGAAGACAATGTTGCCCAAGCCATTCCTTGGTGGAAGCGGGAAATGAGAATTGTTTCCTCCTTGCCCATCATCTTGTTCTTTGCAGGTGTGCTTGCTGCAATCCTGACTGCTATATTCATACTTGAAGCTTTCGTCACTCAATTTTACCGTGGGCCACTGCATGACTATATAGTGCGTAGTTAACGTTTGTCTTTCGCCCTCCTGAGTAACTCCAAACAGTCTTTTGCTCCAACGATCGTCTTTGTAGCTTTGGTTCCCCGTGTCCTCACCTTATACCGGAAACTCGCGTGCAAACTCACTGATTGGGAGAACCACGATCACCAATCATCCCATGATGCTTCTCTCACTATCAAAACATTTGCCCTCTCTGGCATCGTTGCCTATTTGGGTCTCGCCCTTTCGGCATTTGTTTACGTCCCATTTGGGCACCTGGTTATGGGGTCTGTTCATAACTTCTTCTTGCAGATCACATATCGAGAGGGTGGAGAATCGGCCAAGAGCTTATTTGACTCCGACATTCACAAAGCCCAGACCAAGCTTGATCCATCTCGTGAGTCACCCTGCGTACCTCGGGCAAGCTCAGCATTTATCTGTGATGGCAAGGTCTACAAGACCAGATGTTCGCATACACAGTGACAAATCAGGTCGTCAATACACTTGTCGAAATCGTCTTGCCTTATGTGATGAGGATTGTGGACGACGTGAAAAACGGCCAAGGCGTAGGTAGTATAAGAGCAACCAAGAAAAAAGTTGTGTTCGAGGATGACACGACAGACACAGTGGAAGACAGGCAATTCTTACACGAGATCAGGCGTAATATTCATCTTCCTGAATATTCACTGTTTGGTATGTGTCATTCGATTTGAAGGGGGGGTGTTCTTTCCATTCATCACAGTTCAGGAGATTACTCTGAGATGATCACTCAATTTGGATACGTGGTGGTGTGGTCAACCATATGGCCACTAGCTCCAGGTAGGCTTCAAGACTGCGGTGTACCCTAAACTTACTATCTCTGATCAATCCAGTAATGGCGCTTCTAAACAACTGGCTCGAACTTCGCTCTGATGCGTTCAAGATCACAACACACGTTCGTAGACCCCTTCCTGTCCGTGTTGACACCATTGGCCCCTGGCTAGATTCTATGGTGAGTCGTGAAAATGTGAGAATGTCAGCTGCTTGTTGAAGGCCGCATCCAGGCCTTCATTTCCTGGTTCGGCACCCTCGCGAATTCGGCTCTCATATATATTTTCCGCCCGCAAGATGGTGGCCCATATTCTGCTCGCTTTGGGATTACAATCAGTGCTACAGGGCAGCCGGGTATAGGTGCTGCGTGGCACGCACTGATAGTGCCCTCTTTGCTGGTCGCACTCTCGTCGTCACATGGCTACTTGCTCGCGCGGGGTATCATGAGACATCTGATGGTTCGCGCCCTCTGGACGGGCAGCGATGAGGAAAGACTGCTCCAGAATGCTCAGGACGAGGTGAAAAGCTTTTATCTACAACAAGCGCGGGATGAGGAGGAAATGAGCGATCTCGCTGTCGCCCAGTTGACGCAGGGTTCGCAGGATGCCGCAGGCCAAAGCGCATTTTGGGGACAAGATGAAGGACTTGAGGAGTTGCGTCGAGCTGCCAAAATGGCTTGAAGTTTAGCGGCTCTGGTGAAGCAACGACGTGTGGCTGTGCACTTGGATTTCTTGATTTAGGCAATAGAAGACAACGCCTCATCTTGCACAACATTACAGTAATTTTGCATTTCTGCAATAGTTAAAAGCCCCTCTCTCGTTAAAATGAACCAGATGGTCCGCTTCACAGAATGTTTTCGATGTCACTATGAACAGGTAGAAATGTAAGCTACGCTATCTCCAAAACAAGGTATATTATGACAAAGCCTAGGACTGTTGCACACCAGCTGCAGGTGGTTGCTGACTCTGAGGGAAGTAACTTGCAGCGGCCTCACGCAATGGGGAAGTCATAGAACGTGGGTCGTACTGCATGGGCGCACCGCTGGGATAATCGCTAATAGCATAAGGCTGAGGTGCGCTGCCAACGGGTGCGCCAAGGGGTGTATGTGAAGGAGCAGTAGAGCCAGGAACATGTGCACTTGATGGATCGACTTGGGATGCAGCACCATTCGGTGCGGTACTGTTTGGTGACTGATACCCTGGTTGAATGTGCAACTGAGGGTGTCGGCCGTGCTCTGGTGTTGGGTCCGTAGGTTGCGCAGGCGAGCCATATTCCTGGTAGACGGTAGAGGGTAGGCCCTGGGGTTGAAGGGGGCGTATTTGCGCCGCCGTAGACGGAGAGCCTGCCGACGGGGGCCGCTCGTGCTGTGGATTAGATATTGGCTGCGATGCTGCAATTGAGCTCTGAGATTGAGGCCCAGGTTGTCCCCCAGCTGGTTGAGTCGAATTCGTTGCTGGAGCGTCCGTCACCCCGGGAATGGAGATGAAGTAAACCGCACCGGCAAGATCCGTACCTCCCTGTGCGTAATACTGTGCCCAAGCTTGAACATTCGGATCAGCGTAATGCATGTTGGGATCAAAGACGTATGGTGGCCCTTGTTGCTGTTGTGGAAGAGAGTTCTGTTGAGGCTGAGATTCAGGCTGAGGCTGCCCTTGAGGTTGTCCCGGTCCTTGGGGTTGGGGTTGGGGCTGCGCCTGAGGCTGGGGTTGAGTTTGGGGCTGCGCCTGAGGCTGGGTGGAAGGCATCTGTGGATTTTGCTGAGTATAAGCGACCGGGTCCGTAACCGTGGGGCCGTATGCTTGAGATTGTGGTCCTGGAGAGGGGCCTTGACCCGAACCTTGCTGCTGCGGGGGTCCATATGCGGTGGAGTCCACTGGGGGATATGGCTGGGGCCCCTGGGGAACTTGGCCACCATAGACACCTGTTTGAGGCATTCCACCGTATGCATTGGGATCGGTATAGGGCTGACCTTGGTAGGGGGATTGATGGGTGGGTTGAGCTTGCTCTGCGCCATATGCAGCGGGTGCTGCCGGATAGGCATTGTAACCCGGTTGTTCGTACACTGCTGCATTCCATCCATATGTGGAGGCACGATAATCCGCGGCGTTAGCACGTGACTCGGGTCGAGCTTTTCGGAAGGTTGGTTGAGCATTATCATATACTTCAACAAGACGCGATTAAATATGCGTATGTCAGCATAATGAACGAGCATACCACCAGTGTGCCTCGCCAAGCTGTCTTCCATCATCTGCTCAAAAACACCACGAGCTTTGACGAAATTCTCGTTCATGGCTACTAATTCGGCTGTAATCGCTAGTGTGTAAACAAAAGATAGAAGGATAAACATCTATCGTTGTGGCGCACCTCGCTTCTGGCTATATTTGTCAATCAACTTGACAATCTTGGGTCTCAGTGACATGCTAGACCGATACAATTCCTAAATAGAGTATCATGATCAATTCAAAAGCATGATTAGTTTGTACAGACCTGTATCTCCTCATTGTCAGCTAAATTATCCTTTGCAGGATCCAAGCCTCTCAACATGGTGATTAGCTTGTCTATGTTGGCTGCTTGAGCAAAAACAGCCGCTTCTTGCTCAGCTTCGCGAGCCAACTCCTGGGGTGTCAAGTCTGGCAATGGTTCCTAACGGAAACTTTAACATCCCAGACGATCACCAATAGGAATAGGGGATGCACGAACAACATAATTCACAGGGAAGATTCCGGTTCGGCCTCTTAATTGTCCTCTCCACCAGTTGTCGTACGCACGATCGGTAACTTTAATAATATCTCCCTTTTCAAAAGCAAGCTCGCCTGCAACGGTTGGCTCAAATGTGTGTAGCGCCCGCACGCGAGTAATAGAATTAGCGGTCGGCTGTGATGAAGGGGAAGAAGACTGCTCAGGGGGTGAATTAGCGGGGGGCGCTGTGTCTGGTACTGCAGTTGTTGGTGACTTCTGAGGCTGGTTCATAGGAATAGACGTCTGGTGATGAGTGTCCGATGTGTGATATGCGGACCTTGGAGGCTCTGTAGGCGTATAGCCGCCTGAAGATGAGGGACCAGGTAAACTGGTACTACTGCTGGATGCAGGGACCTGCGACCCTTCTGCGGCATTTGCGGCGTTGGCGTTACCCCAAGCAGATAAATTCCTTCCACCTTTGTCATGCACCGACATTTCAAGCACACGTTGGAGTTCTTCTTCCTCCTTGCGCCGGACTTCGTCATCCACTTCTGGTGGAGGAGGCTCTGTAACTCGCTCGAATTTGAAGTCTGTAAGGATGTTTTGAGCAACTTTCACCTAACATAATGAAGAGACAGTATCACTTTTGCCCTTGAGAGTGTTATATAACTCTTCCATAAGGCCAAGCTGTGGATTATTCTCGAACTCCCCTGTCCAGAGACTAATCAGATAAAGAGCGCGGCGCTTGACTTTCTCGTGAGTCATCTTCGAGAAAGCCATAACAGTGAGTATCTTGACAAGAGCAACTTCAATTAGACATACTCGATCAGTGACCAGCTTCTCCAGACCCTGGGTGAATGACCGCGAGGCCATCTCCCGGTGAAGCTCAGTGCCACAGTTCTTGGACAATGCCTCCGCTAAGGCAAGAGCATATAGCTGCACGTTGGGATTCCGATGGGCGAGCCGCTTCAGGACAGCAGCGATGACGTTCCGTGCCCTAGAGAGTAGTTGGAATAAAAATGAGAGTCATGACTGGAGAGTGGGCGCACCCTTGTTCGCCTTCGTCATTGACCTTGTCACATAAATTGAGGATTAGCTCCCAATTTTCGCTCGTCAAGTTCTCATCCGTGGTCTTTGCTGTGAACGAGTATATTGAGTATCATGCTGCCATGAAGTATGTATACATTTACTCACTAACGATTTCATCGTATGGGTTGGCCTGCTTTCCCCCAAACATAGTGGTTGCGTTGAAATTGTACTGCGTATTACTGCGTAGTACCTGTGCGATGTCTGGAAATTGGGGATTGAAAGTCCGCTATAACATGAGGTGATTGTACTGACTCCGCGCCACTTCCTTCCTTTACTCCTCACTTCCAATCAAGTTATGGCGAAGGGTATGTCCTGATCTCTTATCCACGTTTATATGTGTTTACTTTGATATTAAGTGCCGCGGAATTTTCGCCTCTTAGAAGAGCTTGAGAAGGGCGAGAAGGGCATAGGTGATGGCTCTTGTTCGTACGGTCTTGAAGATGGGGACGACATCATGATGAGCAACTGGAATGGAACCATTATTGGACCTGGGCATGTGAGATCAATGTCTTGATATCTGGTGCGGACGACCTCATTGAAATTCCTCAATCTGGCAGACTGTGCACGAGAATCGCATTTACAACCTTAAAATTGAGTGTGGGCAACATTACCCTGATATGCCTCCGACCATCCAATTCCTGTCTCGTGTTAATCTGCCTTTTGTGAGCCAGTTCAATGGCAAGGTGGACCCTACGAAGCTTCCCGTGCTCGCAAATTGGAATAGGAACAATAGCCTTGAGACAGTGCTAGTGGAAATAAGAAGGCATGCAATCAACTGACCCTGGTAGAACCTCTATGACAGAGTTAACATGGATTTCCATTTACAGAGAGATGGCCTCCTTCAACAATCGAAAGCTACCACAGCCTCCCGAAGGCAGCACTTTCTAGTCTAATGCCACGTCCGTCTTGTAGGCTGCATGAAATCTCTAGGCGATAAATCATTGCCATTCGTTGTTTGTTGGTAAATCTGCAACTGTGTTTTCTTAGCATGCTTGAAATAGCGTACCATCCCTGACTCATTGACCCGGCCACCATCCTGACTTCCTTTGCTGCTCGACCTTGACACAGTCCAGACGTTCGCTTTTAAATCATCCTTGAACTAATGTATCATAATTGATCTCAGGGCTGAAAGTCAGCACAAGAGCTACTACTGCTTATTGGCTACACGTATGTGGGAGGTATGAAGGCAGTTAATGATGACGATGAAGCAACTATGGCAATGGGCAGAAGAAGCGTACACAGAATGAACAGAAGAAGTACCACGGGAGTGGAGAGAAGGAGCATATACAGGGTAACGAAAAGGGTTAACAATAAGCGAGACAGATAGGCGGAGCAGGACATGATTATAAGACCTGGCCATAGAAAACGGGATGAGCAAGACTTTCGTCGTTGCTGCCTTGCTCTGTCAGAAGGATATCCCGAACCTACGTGTTAAGCGCGTGTTCGTGAGCGTGTGTAAGTCACAAACTGATGATTATGGCACCTCGATTGGTGGACTGAGACCTAGAGCTTCTGCACGCTCCCATCGTTCCAAGCGTGTCATCCCGACACAAGGCCCGTAATCATATGTATTGTCGAATACGCGGAGCATTTGATGTATTTTGCTTTGTCCCTCAGCATGTACTATAAACAAAGGTGAATAATACGAAATCAACTGTGAAAACCAGACTGACAGGGAGACATCCGACCCATCTTTTCCTTCGACTGTCTGTAATACTTTTGGTACTTGCCTGACTTGTCGTGCACATCGAGGGTTTCCCTTTTCAAGGACGGTGTTTCTTCATTCTCAGATTCTGAACCCTCCCCCACAGCATTTTGGTTGTCATCATCGATTTCGGCTTTGGTCTCAGATTTAGCTTGAAATATTGACTTTGGTTTCGGTTTTGCCTTCGAAGATGCAGCCCCACGTTTGGTAGACTTGAAAGAAAGAGTGACTTGTTTCAAAGAGGAAGTATTTCTTTTGGAATTGGAGGTCTTTGGATGTGTTGGTGCCATTACAAAAGTGCAAACAAAATATGTGGTGAAAGTGGAATCCCAGAAAGGTTCCGCGACATCAGCTGATTCGG
This sequence comes from Cantharellus purpuraceus, assembly GCA_025174535.1. Classification (NCBI taxonomy): domain Eukaryota; kingdom Fungi; phylum Basidiomycota; class Agaricomycetes; order Cantharellales; family Hydnaceae; genus Cantharellus; species Cantharellus purpuraceus. The sequence continues at coordinate 810,996 of JALBUN010000048.1, forward strand.
AGCGGAGTTTCAAGCTATAGAGAACAGGAATCAAGTAATACAAGACCTCAAAAGGTAAAATCATCCCTATCAACCGTTTGACTTGTGACTGATTAATTTGGTTATGTGGACATGTCGCACAATCCCGGTCGAGTCACCGCTATGCGTGACAACTTTCGTTCCACGCTTACCAGCACGAGATGAATTATAACAACTTCAAAAAGAACCAGGTAGCAGATATAACCCAACAGTGAGATACATAATATTAAATTTTATATATCGTGCAACTTCGAAAAAAAAACCAAAGTAGAACTGGCAGTAACTGTAACTCTGCCAGAGACGGGTCTTCAAATTCAGTCGGGGTTATTATTGCCTGTTGCGGGACCTGAATTACCGCACATATCCTCAATCGCTTTCTCTTCTTCTCGTAGTCGAAAAGCTGCCGCCTGTAGAATACAGTGTCTTCGTTCCTCTCTCGAATGTACGTCTGAAGTTGTGGCTGAGTCCCCTCCAAGCACGTAAGAGCCGCCAATAAGGCCAGTGTACGCTTCAGCATCCACACCAGGTTCATAGACAGCGCCTGCACCATTCAGAGAATGGCTACCTTGTACCACTGCCCGTTCGAACTCAGTTACTTCACGATTCAGTTGCGAATTCAATGTCTTAAACTATCGCCAGGTTTCACTAATTAGCTACAGTCACCTGAGCACCCAGAATTATCGACTTACATTGTCATCATGATCACCCCAGACGCAGTGTGATAGCTCATGGCAAAGCACTCGTCTTACGTCTTTGTAGCTTCGAAACCCGTCGTAGGCGTCCGTGCGTAAGCGAAGCTTGATAACCTGTCCAGAAAACAATTCAGCTCAATTACTCGAACATGGAATGTGCAATAGGCTCGTTTGTTTTGTCGAGGAATACTTACGGCGCCCGCGTTTTCATTCAGCCCCAAAAGATGCGGGTGCTCATGGGGTGCAAGTTCTGTGAGCAATCCGATAGAAAACTGATGCAAGCGCATGACATGCGCGATAGCTGAATCCTCTGAGAGCCGCTTGAGTAGTGCGAGTGCGGACTCTGGAGATGGTAGGTGAGGTAAGGGCTCAAGCCGATGAAACTTGAAATTGAGAGCGGCTTTTGACGGTGTACTTGTAGATCGAACCTGAAATATGACAACATCGATGCAACTTTAGCTCGTAATACATTCAAGGGTATGGAATTATTGCCTTGCTGGGGCCGCTCGCTTGTCTCTGTCGCATGATATCATCCCTTTTCCGCTTCTCTGCCTCTGTCGCTACCACTTCACCAACTTCGCGCTGCGTACTGCCCAGAAGTATTGCCTTTGTTCCGTCCTTCAGTCCAGCCTCTTCTATTGTTCCTTCATTGTTGATGTGAGCTTTCTTTCCTTTATATAGCAGCTTTTGAAAGGATGGTGGCACGCTGGTGAGTTCTTCGAGACGCGCCTGGAGGGTAGCGTATGTCTCGGATGGGAGTAGAGAAAGATTATAATGGTCAGATCTGAAGCTAACACGCAGGGATATCGCAGAGGACGAGGAGGATGACATGGAACAGCTGTGAGTCTACAGTCTCTAGCCACCAGTCTCTAGCCACGGTTGAGTAATTACAGCAAGTAGATCTTACTAAAGAGTGAGCTGACGGAAGAGCCACGTGATTTGCAACGGCGTAGTCCAGTCGTCTTCATCACTTCGATGCTATCGATTCGTAAGCTAGTGGACCACCACTTACTCTGCACATGCATATGATGCGATAATTTAATACATTACATTCTCTCCGCCACGCCCATAGCTGGATATGACAGGACGACATCGTGTATCATCTGACATTTCATACGCAAGACACGAGAGGCCGTCGACCTCATATTGTCCTTTTACTGGGGTGACCCTTCACACTCTAATTCCCATCCTATTCTCTATCCCGCACAATGCAGCATAGCTAGAGCTATGTAACACCAAGAAGATCACCTTTTTCTGTCTGTGCAACTTGGCCGTGCATTTTAAGGGCAATGCAAATGTCCTATAGACAATTATGCAAGTGATGTATCAGCTGGAGCGCGGTTTGAGGAAAGGACCTGCTTGAGCTTCTTAAGCATAGGGTTGGTTATATGACTTGGGTTTTCATAAACAATCAGTATCTGCGGACCATTCACCAGTTGCTTAGCTGCGTCTATCTGGGGTGTAAGCCTGTCTATTTGTGGAATTCGTTGGGATCTGTTATCTGAGGTAATTGTTTATTTCATACATCTCCGCGTTAGCTGCCTTGAGGTCAGGCGTGGCCTTGACGGAGTGTCTTGCTCGTTTACTCGGGCTCTAAAGTCTGGATGTCGTTTGTCGCAATGCTCTCATTGAGCTCGTGATTCCAGAACCATAGAATAGGGGCAAATTCACCTGACGGGAGAGGTAAGCAGATGAACCGTGTACGTTGATCTTTTTCGCGTTAAGCATAACTTAGCTAGCTAGCGCCTCCTCCCGGTAATACGTGAGAGGCTACAAATTGTCGCCACGATAGTTGTCCCGTAAAGTTTTATCTTGACTTGTAACTACGAACCATTCTACAGGTGTTGAAGCCCTGAACATCTGGTCTAATACCAGTCTCATCTGTGCTGGTAGACTACGGGTGCCAACTGTCTATATCAACTGTAAATATCTAGCGGAATCCTTTTCTAATCCTCCCAGAACCGTGCATCTAAATTCTGGGGCACTGGGTCGAATCTAACTTCGATATGAACCGTTGATTGTCACATATTCCTGTTGGCATCTCATTTGAGCCGAATTTGAGAGTACACACGTGGAAGACCTACATGGCTGAAATCACACGTCCAGTATCGAGCCCCTTCTGAACCCATGCCAAGCTCAATGGACACTTCTACGTCTTCTTCCTGGATGATGGTCTTGGCACGCGCTTCGTCGACAGGTTGCGGTTCGCCCCGTACGAGGAGTTTTAGTGGAGATGAACCATCACGCGGAAGGAACGAAACAGATACGCCAGTAGGGTCAATTGGTGCTGATAGCGGAACACGACCGAGTGCTGCGAGGATGCGGCCCCAACTAAGAGGACCAGGTCAATACAAAGAGCATCATAAAGATCTGTTAACACAGACTTAGCGTCTTCCCCAAAAAGGGCCGTTTTAACCAACGCAGAGGTAGATATCGTGGAGGCTACGCGATGCGCGTCCGCATATGACGCGGCTCCCTGTGAAATGCGTGACCAAATGAACAGTGAGCTGCTCTCTTTCACGTACATGGGTTGAGATGGTGACAAATTTCGTTGCACCTTCGCCGTCCCTCACGACTAGTTGCGCGAGTTCGATCGCAAAATTTGTCAATTCAGTCTTGAATAGCTCATATTCTTTTGGTGTCTGATGCTCGTCCACTTCTACGCCTCCCGCCTGGCCGTTAGCTAGAGCGACGATGGTGTCGTTGGTGCTCATATCGCCATCTATGCTAATCGAATTGAAGCTTCTGTCCACAGCATATGTGAGTGCATTCTGCAAACTACGAGGCGAGACCTTTGCATCTGTCGCAAAGAGACCAAGTAGTGTAGCGTGCAGGGGCAGCATGGCGGGGGCAGGTCCCATGTTAGGATGAATCATGCCAGCACCCTTGTCGATGCCTAGAATGCGAACAGGAGACGGCCCTCCCAGGTCGAATGTTCGGGCGCGTATTTTGGGAAAGGTATCGGTAGTCATGAAGGCACGAGCTACACGGTCCCAATGTTCAGGGGATGATCCAAGGGATGAGGAGGCAGACTCGATGCCGGTGAGAATACGTGCGATGGGGAGATTCTGACCAATAACACCTGTGGACATGACCAGTGTGCCGGTATCTTCGCCGTCCAGTAGAGCATCTGTTGCGCGAGACATGGCCCATGCATCGCTAAGGCCTTGCTTCCCAGTAACGGCGTTTGCACAACCGCTATTCACGACAATAGCGCGAGCCCTCCCTGAAGACTTTGCCAGGACATCAGCACTGACGGTGACAGGTGCCGCCTTGAACGCATTGCGAGTGAAGCATGCGGCGCTAGAGGTCTGCGATGCTGGTGCAGTCGAAAGGACAAGACCGAGGTCTAGCACGGATGCATTCTTCTTCACGCCACTATGTACGCCTGTTGCCACGAATCCTCGTGGAAGTGCCAAGGGATCGATAGGAACTACATGTCGAGTTTTGGATACATTGGACGACGCCATTCGGCGGCTGCCATTGAGATAAGCTCTTGACTTGAGAACGTGGACAAGCATTGAACCCAGTGTTATGAACAAGAGACTGGCACGACACTTCAACCTCGTTTACCCCAGCGGTCCTCGGAGTCACACTGGCACTTCGGACTGCATCGCGGTGGGGGGAAAGAATATTTGTAATTTGTACCCTGCAAATACAACTTATCCAGACTGTATCAAATCAATTTGCAACCTGATAATCAAAGCGTGCAGAGCCTAGATGTTCATTGTTAAACCCATCGCTCCGTTACTCAGTCAGTCGAAAAGCGACGTCCGAGTGCAGTTCTCAACTGCATCGATGGTATAGAAAAAGCAAATTCGGGTTAAGAACTCCGATTACCAACCAGCGGCGGCTGCGCTGAGTCAGCATCTGTTTTGGGCTTCCTCACTCTTCAAAACATTCGACGACATCAAGACCGACGGCGATGGGTTCCACACGGTAAGCGAAATTCACACTGTGTTTTTCAGTGGCCGTCTACTGGTGTAATTTTGGGTGTCAGTCTGATAGAAATGCGATGGATGGGTGTTGGGTGCATTGGATGACATATACTGATATGTTACTTTCTCGCCCAGGCTTTACTGCAAGGGACGCGTTCTTGGGCACAAGCGCGGCAAGCGCAATTCACGTCCCAATACCTCTCTCATCCAAATTGAAGGTGTTGCAAACCAGCAGGATGCACAATGCTATTTGGGCAAGGTAATGTTTCTGTTGGGCTGCTTTTCTATCCCTTTTTCATGGCGTGGGATACCAGCGGATTGCGTATGTGTACCGGGCAAAAAGGGAGGTGCATGGGACGAAGGTTCGAGTGATTTGGGGGTAAGTTTTTGTTTCTATCTGCTACTGCTCGGTCAAACCCACACACCTCTCTGTAGACGTGTAACACGTCCACATGGCAACTCCGGAGTTGTGAAATCAAAATTCAAGTCTAACCTACCTCCCCAATGTTTCGGTGCTAGTGTCCGTATTGTGAGTACCATTGGCAGGATGCTTTCCAACTGCTTTGCTTACTTTGTGAAACACAGATGCTTTACCCCTCTCGCATCTAAAAAGTAGCATGTCGCATCTGTACGCTCGCCACCAATTGCATTCACAGGTCGCTTTTATGTTCCATGCCTTTTAAATGCTGTTATCGAGTTGCGCATAACTTCCGTCCGTATGAATAAATGCAGTTCAATTTGAAGCCTTCGGTTGAGCACAAAATCACATAAAATAACTTAGGAACAGTCTGTGCATCGTTTGAAAGTTCCTGCACATCATCCCATATCAACTTCTTTTACCACCTGCACCGTAAGTGGCTTTTTGTTCTCTCTGCCTAGCCCCGCTGCCCGTTCCGCTTCCTCAATGGTGTATGCTGGCTCCTTTAAAGCTTTACATCGTCGCTTGTGAACTTTGCTTTTCCAATGCGTGTTTAATGCATGGTCTGTCTCGAAATATCTTGACAAATAAATTAAGTTGAAAATGATTAACATGGGTGGCAGAAAATCTCACTTTGCACATTCGACGCAGTAATGCTGGGCAAGACCAGGCTTTTCAAAATCAAGTGGCTGCTGCTCTAATTTCTCGCGGACTTTTCTGCTAAGTTTATCAGAGGATAGGATATGTTTTAGGTAGGTTTACAAACGGGTCGAGGTCATGCAGCTGGATCTGGTCCAAGTCTCGTGTGCGGGCCTTTGAGCAAAAGTCGTGAGTTTAGTTGGTGAAGACGAAAGCCGACGATGACATACGCGGGTTCTAGATGCTCGATGCACGTCGCGTTGTGCCTTGTGCGTCCGTGAACGACGTAGACGACCCATGGCGGCGAAGTTGCCAACTCATGCTGACTAATAAAGTAATCTCGCATGATGTCCTCAACTGTCGTGAGCATCTCCATCAGTTAACTAATTATGAATCAGCACAGCATGATATGCCGTGACCTTTGAACCCCAGTCAAAATCGACAGTTGTGGTCTAGTGCTGGCGGTTCTCTCATGTAAGTTCAGTAGAATCCGGTACCTCTCGGGTTAAACCAGAAATCAATATCTTTAATCTGTGCTTTTGTTCTCGATCGGGCACAAATCTAGGTTTTGAGTTGCTTGTCAACTTGCGCCAAGCTCAAAACCTGGAGAGAATGCTAGTGTAAGCATTCTCCTTCTTGCCTCTTATCCCCACCTCAGGCGGCTCGGAATGAATATCCCCTTCCCTTTATGCCTTTTACATAGGCCAGGGCTCTGGGGGGAATGAAACCCACTGTAATCATCCTACCCAATCCAGTGAAGCCAATCTATTCCAATACAACGGCCCAGCTCCCTGCCACCCATGCTCCAAGTAAGTCACTGCATATAAGAGTTATATAAGAGTTACGCTAGTACTCTGATTACAGGGATCTATTTGAGATTGAGTACATGTGCAACCATCCGATGAAGGACATAACAGCAGCGTTCTGTAGCATTCTGTTATCAAATGAAAATTTACCAAACAGGATGGCCTAGTATAATTTACAGATGACATCCAACGTGAACAGTGTTCAATCATGAAATTACATACAGGAACAATCTTCGCTACGTGAAGGGAAACAAAATCGGTTGTATTCTCGTTTTACGGTTCTCATGTTTAGTTCGGTGATCCCTCCAAACCCTGGTTTGAACCGCCAGGACCCGACCACAACCGTGTCGATTTTGAATTTCATGAACTGGATAGCGAAAATTTATAGCTCCAGATGAGCTATCAGACAGTGTTTTCACGCTGTTATTTGGCAATCGTCACATGAACTTAACGAAAAAGCTTAGTTCCAGGCCTTCTGGCCTTCTGGCCTCAGGCCCTAATTCCTATTGATGAGGGGACTTTCACGCGTTGAATACTCCTGTATGGACCGCTTCGCCATTGGCACCCTCGAGAAAGGGCATTCCGTATTCGCATTAGTATTCTTGGGAGACTCTTCTCATCTAGGGTCAATCACCCCGTTCCTCCACCCTTTGTGAGGTTTTCATTTCGTAAATGTACATTTTTGCGACAACTTTGCAACTTGGCGGAATCAGGACACACTCTTCCTGTATTATCCTGCTCCTTGAATGAACGAACTCATCCATATGTATAGTGCATGGATCGGCTCCGAAGATCAATTTAATGATGGTTTAAAGCTGTGGTTGACCAGGAAGTTGTGTTAAAGGTTTTTCAGAAAATTTTCAAGGTGTGCTTCTGTGAACGTTCTGAAATGCTGGAAGTGAAGACGACTTCCATTTCATCTATAACCAGTGCTGTTTGTGAGTTTCTTCGAGGCTATCTAATAATCTATCGCCTCGGAAGTCAAACTACGAGAACAGTGCTTGAAAATGGACACTCAACTAGCTGCAACATGTAGTCTCCAAAGGTGAGATATTCATGGTAAATGGAACCCATCCTCTTGTTCGTCAAGGGCACATAGGTTTCGAGATGTGAAAAGTACCGAGCTTTTCTGCACGCAAGTACGTTATCAGTCATTAGGAAGATGACTGGGACCACGTAGATAAAGCTGGCATTTGCACCCAAAGGATCTGTGACGCATATTTTGCTGGATAATAGATCTTTGCATGCATGTTAATATTCCAGCTATATTGAGAGCATCGTGAGCCCTGATAGCTGTCGACCTGGCTGGTTCTTCCTAGTGCTTTGCACATCTGTGCGCGTTTAGGCCAGTGATGGATATTCCAACTAGAGGACGAGTAAGCCACGCGCCTTTCTAGAAATTGATTTCACGTACACAAACGCCCACAACACGCCAAACATGTCTCCAAAAACCACTCACCTTAAGCCTTCCAGCTCACCGTTGCCCACTATTACACCACATCTCATGCCATTTCACGTAGCGCACACATGTTCTGCACCTCTCTCCACATATTTTATCGTCAAACCTGCGCAGCAACCCGATTCCGTTCTCAGCGATGGTCCAGGCCTCGTGCAACGCGTCAAGGCGCGTTTCATGTCGGCATTCCGCGGTAGAAAGATCCAGGGTGTTAGTGTGGATTTGCCTAGCGGATATAGCGGCATCGTACTCAAAACTGAGGAGTCCCTGTCGGGAAAGGAAGCAAACGGCATGCCCCGAAAACGACTCGCATCTGCGAAAAATGAAGAGCGGGGGGGCAGGCGGGCGAAAAGGAAGTCAACCCGCGGCAATCTGCAGGACGTGGATGGAGATAGTCCTATGGAGGAAGTGACATTGGAAGAGGACGATGAAGTGATCCAAACGCTGTGTCCAATAGCAAAATTCTCAAATTTCACACTGTGGAATGCCGACGTTGACGCCGATGAGGGTCAGGATGAGTACCTCCGAGCCTTGTCAGAATATCAACAGTTACTGACCGAGGTTCGTCCTTTTCGGAGTGCGTCCGATACGCCTACAGAACTGAACATTTCTGCAGATTCACCAGATCAATCCGTGACTTAAGAACCCAGAAGAAATGCAAGAACATGTGTTGTTCATACGCCTTTATAGAGTTGTACGCGATACGTCTATCGCACAGCATAACCACCAAATCTTTCCATGGCTTGGAGAACTTCGAAATGCAACTTTTGCAAGAGTAAATGTGGCTAATGATGTTCTGGAGTGCGCGCGATCCATCCATCATTCTGAACATCTCCGCGGACTAGGAGGATCAACATTTCAATCCGTAACGAATTTAATTCCTTGTTCAGAAGTAGAGAAAGAGAGTTCCGCTGCGTTAAGCCAGTTCTGCCAAATGCATCATCCAAACTTTTGTGATTCCATTCCCATGGCCAAGACAAATCATTCCTGTGGACAAAAACGAACATTACGATATTTCTTATCTCTACAACACGTTGCATCCCCTTGTGCTATTTGGAGTTATTGAAGTATGCCATTGTCATAGATTCCATTCAGAAATTACAGCTTCAGTAGACTGGAACAAGCATGGGATACGCAACACTGTCATGTACCATACTGCATATCTCATATAGTCATACTAAAGCTGTTCCCGACCCTGTGCATTATGAGAAAGGCTATTGTAGTACCAATTCTGATCAGATCTATCCTGTAGCACTATTGCTATTGAGGAAATCACAAGTAATGACATTTGCAGAAAAGAATAGTTCATGCTGAAAGATTAGATTGGTTGAAACCTGAACCGATGTGCATAACTTGTCATCCTGCTCGGTAGGTACAAGGACCATTACAAACTCATTATGCGCCGTACGGACATAAGTACAGCAAAGTATATACGGGGTAAAAAAGACTGGGGGTTCTAAGGCATAGATGAAAGGTAACAATGATGAAAAAAAACTTGTCTGATCATAGGTGGTTCATGAAAGCGCCGAAATACTGGTCCAAGTGATCAACTTTGTATAGCGGTGCCACGGTGCCGACGTAGCCGTCTGGACGGACGACGACAATAGCACCCTTGGCTGAGATTCCGTACGTTGTGTAGGCCATTCCTCCAAGGGTGCCCTGCACCATCCGCTGGTCGATAAATGCGCTGTGAAAGGGTTGAGTGGGGATTAGGTCTGCCGCAGTCAGAGACTTAGTGCGACATACCTGGACCAATGAGGCTGCAAGATCTTGGGCAGTGCCATGTATTCAATCTCGTATTCAACCCCACATTTCCCTTTGGTGCTAAATCAAACCGGCAGTCAAACTTGGGCAACGAACACGTTAGGTGTTAGGTAGCATGCTGTACCTAATGGTCAGTATCTCGAACAAGTCTGAAATGGTCTGGTTTCCAGCGTATTTAATCAAAATTTGTTCCAATTCGGGGGCCAGCTTGCGAAGAGTGTCAAGTTGTACGCCACTGCTGGTGTCGCCAGCGAAGACCAACACCTTGAAGCGTGCATCGGCGACCAGGAGGTCTTGCACCTCATATGGACGACCATCGGCAGCGCGGACTAGTATTTGAGGGATTATCCGTCGTCCGATGATCAGGTGTTTTGCATAAGCCTGATATTGAGTATCTGTTATCATAGAAGGTCCGTAGTGGATACCGATCCCGCTATGAAGAGAGCGATGAATACCATCGGTGAAGGTTCAATGATGATTGTGTATGTACCTGGTAAATTCTCCAAACGTTTGGAACGCGCTAAGAAGTTGGTCGGATCGAAAAAGTGAACATGTTCACATCGATGTCGACGCACCTTAGAAATTCCTCGTGGGATACACCATCTTGAAATTCCTTCGTTCGTGGCTTCCCGGAAAACAAGGCCGAAAACTTGCGGTCAAAGTCTATAAGATCTTGTGCATACTTCCGGCGTTCGTATTCGTACTGCCGATCGCACAAATAAGTGCATGAGCTCTCGTAGAATTTGAAGGAGTTGGGAAGCAACTGACTGTAGACAAAAGCGTCGGGGAAGACCATCCACGTAGGACCTGAGTGATCTTCCAGATAAGATTGTGAGTATCGTTCATGCTGGCATTCATCCCTTGTAACACTGTCAGAGACATTGCATTGAATTCAACAATCCAACTGTAGTACCTTGGCCAGCTTTAGGAGAATGAGTGTGACCTAGAATGGCAATTGGTCATTTAGCGTGTGATAATTGCATAAAAGGCTAGAAACACGCACATGCATCACCTGCAATGAAGACGCGCTCTCTCCTATGGAAATTCGATGCCACCCGTTGCCCGACTATGAGAGTTATCGAGTTGAATTAAACCGGAACATGGAGCTCTAGTGAATAACGTACTGATGTAAATCGTCCACCAATCTATTTCATGTGGGAAATCAATAGTGTAGGGATGCAGCGACTTCTTTGCCACCTATTTTTTCAAGAAAGATAAACGGAGAGTAGAGATAGATGCAGTCAAACCGACGAACAGCAAGTAATTTCTTGGCATCCATCTTGGTCTTGTCCACACGTCCGTTTGTCACCACCTCGGCCTCGGTTAGCTGTAAGTATAGTCGCACTGTGTCTCCTTCGCGTGGAATGACCATGCACGAGCCATTGTTAGAATGAATCACTGTGCGATTTCTGATATCGGGGAAATTAGTCTCGGGTATCGTATCGACTACCCCCCAGATATAATCTGGCACAAGAAACCAGGGGTGAGTTGTCCTAGGTCGGAAGAGAAACTGAGTCACGTACCAGTTTGTTCCCCTTCCATGTTGATATCAAGAGTTTTACGTACCCAAGAATGGGCGCCTGTAAAGGAATGTGCGGTAATTTCGGATCGTTCCTTACCATGGAAGAGAAAGTGACCCACCATCTGCACCAACGACGTACTTGGCTCGTACAACTTCTGTGCCTTCATCACCATCCAAACGCTTCAGGACGGCCTACAAATCAACTAAGCATGGAGAAGTAGCATGTACCTCGTCACAAGCCCACCTTCACAGGATGCGAATGAAGGTCGGCCAGTTCCTTTGGGTCGCTGGAAATGTCCAATGACGTGGGGACGATCGGACGCTCCACATTCACGCCAAAGGAAGACAAGGAATCCAAAAAAATGGCCTCGATTGCCCCCTGGTGAAGTGTTACCTGCAGAAACCACAGCGTCAAAAAGATGGCAAATTTTATTTATGGGGTATATCCTACCTCAAACGGGTAGCGAGCCGTTGGTGCTGTGACATCAGGTGCGCGACCTGTCCGCTTTCACTGACAGTTAGGCCACCAGAAGCGAAGTTGAGTGGGAGACAAACCTCAATGCCACCGTTTGGGCTTGGGTTGTAGAAAGCCTGGATGATCAATTGAGCCACGGAATGGACGGATGGAGAGTTGAACTGACCGCTACTTGCAATTGGTTGCCCTCACGCAACAGTCGTTCGGCCAGACCATAGCTCTGCAGCATACCACTGTCGGCATCGGCTCTGCGTCTAATACTTGAGAACTGACCTGCAGGACTTCTATTGTACGAGGCTGTATGCCATCGGCCTGACCAGCAGCAACCTTCTTGGGCCTGGCAGCCGACAGATATGAACGCAGGAGCCTAAACACGCTAACACACAGTGCGCACCTCTGGTCAACGATCCTGACATTGACGCCAAACTTGGCCAAGCCGTGAGCGCACATGAGGCCCGCTGGCCCTGCTCCTATAACAAGAACGTCGACAAGAGACTCTTTCATGTTGGCGAGGCTTGTGAGCAGAGAGGGTTGGCCGGAGAGCCATTGATGATTGCCTTTATATCTATGTCGCCGGTGTGTGCGTCACGTGAGTCCCAACAGGGGCGATACAAAACGGGAGTCTCCTCTTGTGGGCTACGGCCGTCCACGCATGAAAAGGGGTCTGGGCGTGATCTTTTTCGCGCACTGCGTAGACAGCGCTGCTGGGACGATTAGTGATGCTCCTCGTTATCAGTATGAAATGTTGGAAACTAAACATTTTCGATTTACTTTATTTATGTTTACTAGCAACTGGTACTGTATCTATCATATGCAGAGGAATTGATGAATGTGTTTAGTGCAGCAATTGAACTTTCGAGCATCCATTTGTCAACCCGCAGATCTGTGGAGCGCCTTGACACTCTAATTGTCAACGGATGTTCGTAAATGCTTGCCACATGGGAAGCTATGGAAGCCATGGGAGTCTGTACCCAGTCTATAGCTTGAGTTCTCCGACCTCCCAGTCATCTCCGATATCATTTCTGTTCTGCATATGGTTCGCGTTTCTCTCGAGCCTTGCCTAGACGCCCGATACGCCACAGTACTTGCCGATGATCGGACAGCGGTACAATAAACTTTTATCCAGCTTGACCTTGAGGTTCGCCGGAGCTATTGATTAGGCTGATTAACGACAGAGTTGAACGCTAGGTGAATATAAAAAGTAACTTTGCAAGTGGGTAATTACAAAGTTTCTGCTCAGATTAAAGGGGGGGAAGGGTAATTTCCGGTCTGGCGTACCTAGGTCACGTGCCTGCAGGTGCCAGTGGGTAATCATAACACGAAAGTGATCGTCCAGTATTGTTACCGACCCGGGTTATTAGCATTTGGGTCGTAGGGGCCAAAATGTCCAAACTAGAAATAGAAGTCATGAGATGACGAGCCTTGCCTAGAGCCATTCCTAACATCTTTCTGTTACTGACAATTTAGTGATGGGCATGGCCCGGCCCCAAGCCGTGGGCCGAGCCAAGCCAGGCCGAGCCGAGCCGAGCCGAGCCGAGCCGAGCCAAAGCCATGGGCGGCAGGCGGCCTGTGATCTGAGCAGGCCGTGGCCTGGGGCGTGGGACGCTGGAGCTGGCGCTGCCAGATTTGGTAGGCCAAATACTGTTCTCGCAGTAATTTTCAACCTTTGTCTAATATAAAGTTCTTTCTGTCCTTCATGGTGGCCGCCCTAAGTGAGGGACCCTTCCAATGCATGCATCGGCACCAGCACTCCCTTCCCACACCAAAACAGGTGCCGTTCCACTGCCTCGCAAAGCTTCTGCGACCTCCCGCATGTGCAAGGACAAGACATTTTGCTGTCCACCTTCAGAAGACTCGGATATCTGAATACTATGACAAGACCATGGACTCGGATGCATTTTTGATATTTATTGGTTGGTTTCTTATCTCTCTTCAAATGCACGCAGATATCCAGTGTGGGCTTCGCTTGCACGTGATTATCTCCCGGTGATGGCATCCTCGGTATCAAGCGAACGAGCCTTCTCCGCAGGGATTACCATATCTAAGCGATGGAAAGACGTCATCGAGGCACCGCAGTTCCTGAGGCCCGGATCTGCAACGCAGGTGATCTTTGGAAGATTCAGAGGTGGAGGCTGGAGAAGTAACAGAAGACTTCTGAAACTGATGAATAGGATACTATACAGGTGTTGAATCGAACTATGTACACATGTTTCTTCATTTAATGAACCCCAGCCTGAGCTGAGCCAAGCCGAGCCCAAGACCCTGGCTTGAGGCCGAGCCAAGCCGTGCCCATCACAATTTCTATATTCATAGACTCATCCTGAGAGAGAGAGATTTAATTAAGGTGCTCGAAGCGCTTGTGCGCCTATGGTGCACTGTAGCTACTACATGATTGTAATTTAGCCTAGAAACCCAGTATAAGCCTGTTGTGGTGATATGATAGAAAGATGTGTTGTTGGCATGAGCCGCACACCCACCCGGCACAATTTAATGGCTGATGACACGGTTCTAAACCTATCGCACTTTTATGGTTGGATGCAGCCCTGGGTCATCTTTGCTTCTTGCTAGTACGTACGAATCCTGCACCTGGTTCTCCAGGTGCGGTCAAAACTCCCCGCACCGCCGATACAGGGAGCTGCCACGGCATATATAACAAGATTCAAATCTCTCGCCACCACTAAACAGTCATGGCTATGGGCTAGAGTGCGATACGAGAGGTCTAGAAATCAACAGAACCTGCGGTAAACTACTGACAACAATATTGGCAACAATTACGCGTGATCTGCTCGTGACGAGTGAGTGGTTGACAGGTCACCGTTTCAACTTGATGATAGTGATGGTAGAATAAGTCAACATGAGTGTTATGTTACAACAAACATTGCCTCGGTTTAACGTGTCCATAGATAGAATTTTGTGTAGAACGCAATCCATGATCAGACACCAGCTGTTCGTCCGAATTCAGACGTTGGCAGTGATCATACCCTGACTTCACCTGACGTTACGCCAGACCAGGGCCATTGCGAGACTGCTGTTCTGCCATGCGTTCATGTTCCTGGTCGCGTTTGTACTTGGCCAACCGTACCTGTCTCGCAATCTCATTATCAGCCTTAAGGGCCTTGTCTGCAGCCCTTTTGGCAGCTTGCTGCCTTTGTCTTTTGGTGAGAGTCTCTGGAGCCTTAGGCTGTGGCACCAGAGTCACGCCAGATGATGTTTGATTATGTTCTACGGACATGTAGTCAGAGCTAGAAACTGAATCTAGTCATGTTGAAGCTGTCACTCACTGGCCTTACCCCTACTCTTCACCACTCCCCAACCGCTATCATCCTCGCCGTCGGCGTCTGCTCCCCTGACATCCTCAACATCCTCATAATCTCCCCAAGAAAATCCAGTGGCAGGTTTTTCATTGGCAGCTGACGTTACGTGCATTACGCGCGACAAGTCAGGGTAGTGAGGGGTCTCCAACATACTGTGAAGTATAAGATGTGAGATTTCTGCGCTTGGATATGCCGGGGTAGGAACCCACTCATCAACTGCAGTCTTGCGCCCTTTTGGAAGTAACTTTTCGGCGAGGGTTTTCTGCGAATGCTTGTTCTCGTCGTCTCCTGTCTTTTCTGTCGAGGAGCCATCTTCTTCCATAGACGTCGCCGTAGTGACTCCCGCATCGCTGGTCGTCTGGTTCGCTCCAGAAGCCTTGCGACGAGGTTCAACACGTGTCCATGCCTCTGTGGCGGATGAATAACTGGAGGCATGTTTGGGAGGCGGTGGGGTAGTGGACAACCCAGAGCCTGTGGAAGGTCGAGAAGGACCAGCAACGGGAGTTGGACTTTCTGAAGGAGTAACAGGAGGAAGAGGTGTTCTAGACTTCTTCCCCTTCCGCTTCTTCTCCTTGGCAGTCTTAGATGGGCTGGCTGCAGATGCAATTGCTTCTGATTCTGGAATTGCCCCCGGAATAGTGCCCTCGGACAGTGCATTGTCAGGTCTACCTGTCACTGGGACAGAGGATTTATCATTGCCCAATGTCGCACTCGATTCGGCCTGCAGCCCGCTGGTGGAAGTCTTCTTTTTACCTTTCTTACTCGCCGGTTTATCGACGGGGACACTTTTTGAAGATTCATCGTCGTCAATGCGGTTGCGTCGAACAGTAACAATGGCAGCAGCGAGAACGATGGCGGCTATGATGTTTTGCGAGGTGAATAAGCTCTGAACAGAGCCCATAATGAATATGTGGCTCGTTGGAAAGACAGGAACCGACGACTGGCGTGAGACCTACATTTACGTAAGCGCTCAAGTGGGAATATCGCACTTCGCAACAGCTGATGAGTCCCCAGTGAAAATGATAAATTAACGTAACCCTAGGGACTGCCGCTGATTTTGGCACCAATTGTTTCTTTTATTTGGATGCTGATGGTGGTCGTACTACGTGCTTAATGTCTTGGGTAGGAGCAAGCAAATCTGGAATTCAACACCCCACAGTGGAGATCGTCAGCGAGGCGGAATTGAAGGAGCCAGAAAATGCTGCAGTTTGCCACCGCGGCTGTAACAAATTCACAACGATATACATAACGTGGCCAACAAAGATGTTAAACCAAACAAGTTGTGGAAGTCTCGGTTGACAAGCCATAATTTTTTGAAAAAATGTGAGGCAAAGTGATAACAACGTTGTCAGATTGCTGCCGCTTATACTCGGCGACTGCCAAGCTACACCCGCCGCCATATCCTGGACTTCGACATTCTGTCCGGGTTTCTGAAACCCCACTCCATACTTGTTCAAAGGAGACAACGGACAGTGCACCTAATGGTTTTGGTGACGATTCAACATGACAGCTTTGAAGCCAGACCATATAACGACCATTCCAACACTCCAGAAAACGATGGCTTGGAAGGCACCATGTGCCCATGATGCATAAAAGCAAGGGGCGAACATGATGACGGTGCCGACCCATAAGTACACTTTGAGAATGACACTAGAGTTATCCACCATAGTCTGCGCTGCGATGCTGCTCAAGTCAGTCTAGTGGTATAACAGCAGGCTCTTGATCACCTACAACATGCTTGCGCCAAATGCGGCAGCAAAGCGTTGGCCAAAGAATGTTGCAATCGTTGTTTGCCCTGCAACAGTGTCAGATTCAACATCGACGGCGGCGCCAAGGGCATGGACACCGGCGGTGCACAGCGATAGTATAAATGCTTTGTCAGGTATGTTGGAAATCCTACCACATCCGAATGTATAACCAACCAACCAGGCAAGAAAAACAATGAGGCCGTTTGAGCACGAATCCAAGAGTGGAATTTCCTTGAGCCGAAGTGGAGGAGTAGAGTATTGCCATCCAAAGACGACGAGAAGACCCATTGCAGATACATTTTGGACTTGCAAAGTCGATAATGAAGTGCAGAAGATAAACACCGTGGATATGTATGCAGCCAAACGAACGGATGAGTGGTAGACAGGGTGGAGAACGGCACCCTCAAGCCCAGAACTGAGTTTTCGAGTGTTCTTGACGTCACTGTGGTAGTCATACACATCGTTCATTCCAAACACAACTATGAAAGTATGAAAGTTACTGGGGATACTCTAGAAGTGTGATGCTTACTGATGCAAAGTGGAAAGGACAAGGAAAAAACTTGCCCAGTGGCCACGAGTAGCGAATTCGATTTATTATATCCCCCTGATATTGATCGTGAGTGTATAAGACCTACTCCGAAGAGTATAGGCCCAAAGCACCAGGAGGGCGGACGGCTCGCTAGCACAACGGCCACCAGGCTCTCGAACACCGTCGGGACTCCTTCAGCCATGTATACTATCAAAAGGCTTGATGGGGGCGCCATCAGGGGGTGCTGTTCAAAGAGCACATGGAAATTTTACCCCGCATCCAGTGGATATCAGCTTGGTCAGAGACTTCTGGGGCTGGTCTACTTGTATTCGCTTATTGCAGGCAGCAGAAAGTCGGAACTTTTGTTTCTATTTCTACTCCGACTCGTATACATCAAAGGGGAATTAAACATAAAGCTTTTCCAGCTACTAATCGTTGTAACGAGACGATGGGGAATTCTCACGAAGGAGCACCTGATAGCACATCGCTTATCTTGTCTGTATTTACTTTTATAAGTTTTTTGAAGGAGGAACCTGTAATTACAGTCCTGGTCAAGACAGTGAGTGGTTGACCCACGAGACGTGATGAAAGGTCTGGTAGATATTGGATATCCGGAATCTGAGTCCCCAGACGAGCCTAGAGTCAGAAAAAATAAGGGTGATTGCTGGCATCGCTCTTCATACGTTATCGACTAGGTCTGCAATTGGAGCGGCCACCAGAAACAAAAAAACATGAGACGTCACAACATCTCGATGGGTTTGATAGTTGAATTTTCTGGTCTATATCATGCGCAGATGACTGGATGTGAGGACTGTATTGTATAACAACACCACTGCCTTGAATTCCCGGAACAATGGCACGTTGTTCTAGTAGAGTATGTCTGTACGTGAAAGCTTACGCATCCGGTGGTGCCAGAGCTATCAAACTAAAATGCATGCTGCTTGAAACGTCGATGTAATTGCTCCGGATAATTTTGACAACATCCTACGAGCGCAGTGAGCCGTCAAAAGCAATGCAAGGATGGAAAGGATTATGCAGAGAAGGCATACTGTTAGCAAGTCATTACATGGCCCTCTATCGACCGGACCAGCCCTACGGCCATCAAGCTCAAGGAGATGTAGCTTCTTGTTAACAGGACTAGGGGCTTGCACAAATGCGCAAAAGTGAAGTTCCGTATCAAGGTTTGTCGGAACCTCGGATTGACCTGAGTTTGCAGCAGAGGCGTGAATAGAAGAGAAGAGCTCCGTCTTTTCGAGTAGTTCAGCGCGCTCCAGAGGTGTTCGGGAGATTGCTTGCTCAATGAACTTTGCGAGGGGCGATTCTGGAACAATAGTGATGTCGGACTGGTAGGCATGAATCAGGACACAAAAAATGGCGAGATTGTATGGAGGCAAACGTTGGCCAAAGCATGCAAAAGCCCGATGGTCCCGCACGCATTTGAAATCTGCGATTGGGCTCACTGAGCGAACTGTGGCACGAGCAGAAGAGATCGCCACACCGTCTGCTTGATGAACAATACTGAAGGATCCACATCTGGCTGGCCACTAGATTCGATTATGGAGTCCTCTCGCCGCCGCGTCGCCTCACTAACTGTGGAGATAGGGAACAAGAATACGACTGCTTTGACCGGTTTGGGAACAAATGCGAGCATCTTAAAACAACGGAGTGGGAACAAAACCGAGATGCAGCATGTCGGGTAATCATTCGTAAGTAGAACAAATTCTCTCATGCTATATAACACACCTCGGAATCCAGGCCATATACGTCATGGAAAGTGGCCGAGGAGCTTACAAGACCTGCATGTGTTGACCACTAGGGAAAATCAGAGCATAATTCTGGATTTCATGAGACATTACCAACAGACGAGAGTACCTAGAGGCCTTTCAATGTCCATCATCGTTGATTCACTAACAAGGCTTACATCTGGATTGGCTTCGAGAGGTATCCAACGAGATGGTGCCTCTGACATGATTGTATTATAGAAGATTGAATGTTTGTATTGGGCACCAGGATATATTGTACGTGACTGTTACACGTTCCGGTCCTGAAGCGGCCATGTAATCTCATCTCCGACCAAACTGTGAGACAAGGGACAAACATAAGTAGGCAGGGGTAGATACATATGTACGTTAGAGATTGTTGTAAATACGTTTGTATAAATGTGTCTTGAGAGAGCCTAAGTCGAATAGAAGTTGAGTTGAATCAGGAGAGATGATAGGAGATACAGCTATGAGGGGGGTGGGTGTATGCGCAATCGAAAAATTCTGTAGGCGTCGTACGACCGTGCGGGCGAATCGAATGGGTAGATGTGATTGATTTGAAGTGGATATGATTGAGATAAAGAGAATAGATGAAGAACACAGGCAGTTATGATGAGAACAGCGAAGTTCGCTTCCTGAGATAGACAACTTATCAAACAAGGTTGGAGAGTAAAAGCTCTAGTCCATTTTTTAACTAGTTGGCTCTTTTTATACAAAATATATGTATCTGGAGTCCGTGATAAACATAGGGATGAAGGGGAAATGGATGAGCATAAAAACGAAGCAGGGGTGTAGTTCTAACTACATAGTCCTTGGGGGTTTGAATAAAAAAAGAAATGGAGATGACCTTCGTGCATTCGCCCCTCAGCCCCTAAGTCCTATCCCCTCTCCCCTCACCTCCTTGTCTGACCATCTATCCTAGCCCTAGCCCCTCAACTTATCTCATAATTCATGTTCACCTCCTGGGCCTCCTGTATGCCCTTATCTTTCCCATGTGTCCTCCCTAGGTCCCACCTCTTGATAATAACAGAGATATCTTGACCTCGAATAGATACTTGGTCGCAACTGGTCTATTACGTTATGCTAAGCAGCTTCGAAGTCCGACACTATCGTTCTGCAGCGTAGTGGCGCCAAAACTCGTGAAGCGCCACCGCACGCTGCTGAAAGCTACCCAAGATGGGGCGGTCCTCGAAAATTCAGAATAAAATGAAGTGCGTCTCGGTTTGCTTGGGGTGGAAGAGTATTGACGTCTAGTTATATCCTGAAAGACGTGAAGATGTATATCATGCATCGAAAAAGCGACGCACGCAAGAAAAGCTAAAAAGCCGGCTAGAGCGAGTCGAACAAGAAAAGAAGGATCCTGCTAAGAAAAAGGTGTTGGCTGCCATCTTAGTGACCAATCCTCACTTGTTTATCCTCGCGTTGCAAAGAAACGTTTAGCAGAAAACATACCTCGAACGTTAGACAATACCCGAGAATTTGACCCCTCAACGTTGACGACAAATCCTGCAGCATCCACTAGCGCAACCGCCCCTGGCGACCCTTCATCCTCTACTGCACCACAGCCTGACTTGGAGGCCTTATTTGATGTCTCCACTGACCCTTTCGCATCCTACTTCTCATCGTCCACCGATGCATCACCGACGCCCAAGGTTCTCATAACGACGTCTCAAAAGGCAACAAGAGCTTCCTACGAGTTTTGCGAGGAAATTGTTGATGTTTTCCCGGGTGCCGAATTCGTACGACGGAAGAAAGGCCAGGGCTTTGAGATTGGAAAGATTGCTGGATGGGCCGCCAAACGGAACTATGGGAGCTTGATAGTGGTGAATGAGGATCGAAAAAAACCAAGTAAGTAGATTTCTTTTATCTGTCCTCTACTTCTGAGGTTCGCTGTTTAAGATGCCATAACGATTGTACACCTCCCTGCGGGTCCCACGGCGTATTTCAAATTAACCTCGATACAATTGACGAAAGAGATCTATGTTTGTTTCTTTGTGCGATGCGTTGGTCATTTTTTGATTTTCTGGCTAGGGACATGCACGTGCTACCCCACATGCTCCTGAATTGGTTCTTAATAACTTTGTCACTCGCCTGGGTCATGCTGTGGGTCGAATGTTTCAAACTTTATTCCCGCCTTTTCCAGAGTTTCAAGGACGGTAGGTCTCCAATGTTTTCGACCAACCTTCTCGACAGACGGATTGATTTCACCGCTACATCAGACAAGTCGTGACCTTGCATAATCAACGCGATTTTCTATTCTTTCGAAGGCACCGTTACGCATTCCGTAGTACTGAAAAGGCTGCGCTTCAGGAGATCGGCCCAAGGTTCACCTTGAAATTACGATGGCTCAAGAAGGGGCTGCCGAGTGTGGGTGGCGCATTCGGATTCGGTGAACACCCGCCGGCGTTGGAAGTTGATGTTGGCAGTGGGGATCACAAGGGAGAGGATGCTGAAGTAGAGAAGGACGACACGCAGGATGGGGAGGAGAAAGCTGCAGCCACGTCAGACGAGGTCGCAGCCGTGCCAAACCACAAAGTGGATCCGCCGAAGGGAGGTCTGGACGAGTATGAGTGGATATGGAAGGTGTGTCACACGGATTGAATTGTTTTGCACACGACTCATTTTTATTGGTAGCCGGAGCTGGAGACGTCAAGGCGGACGTTCTTTTTGTGATTAGCTAGTGAGTTTGGGTGCTATTTCCCTAGTGTTTTGAAGGTCGAAGAAGTTTGAGAAGTCAACTGCGCATTTATTAGCGATGTCAGAATGCCTGTCCGAGGTCTGGAATGAAAGGGTGATGGTAGACCCGTAACCAGGGCTGTCCACACGTTAGCAAGCTTCTTGTAACGTGACCATCATCTACAATAACTCGTCGTCCCATATCAACGACTTCATGTTTTCAACGACGTGAATTGTTACGAGGTTTACCACACTCTTGTGACAGGGATGTACCGATGTGGAAGTCACACTACAGCCGGATAAGAGCCCCATCGAGAGCTGGTAGACACTACTTATTGAGTTTATTCTGTGAGTGCTTTGTGCTTCTCGCCGTCGCGCCCGTCCTGCGCACATTTGGAACTTAGGGCCTCCAAGGCTTGTTCTGGTCAATGGCTCCCAGGCCTCCCTGGTGGCCGTGCCAGGACGGCAGATTTGAAAAGGGGTTGATTGGCAGTTGGAGTGGTGGCAAGGGCGTGCCATCGATATATCTTAATGTTGCCACGGCTCCGCCAGCTGTCGGACCGACAAATGAGGGATAGATATTATAGTGTACATTTTTATTATTGTTAATGAAATCTCTCTCGAGATAATAAGGCTGCCTGCCTATATCCGGCTGAATCTTTATGTTGCTCTGACCACAGGCTTGAAAATAAAGAGTTGACGCTCACTCATTTGTTACGCGAGATCAGGATCGCGACAGTTAAATACGTCGTGCGCTCATACACGTGGACACCCTCATTTATAACTTATCATCGCGTCCAACTCGCGCGGTTTGTTGCGAACCAGTGCGCTCGCAGGACGAGTCTGAATCTGCCTACTTGCAAGTGCTCGCAGTTGTCAAGGTTCGTCGGTCTCTGCACATCTTGTTTCTTCTCTCATCTTCTGCCACATCAAGTGAAGACTCTCCGTTGTGTATGGCGTTCTTCTCGAACAGCCATACGCACGACTCGCAGTTGCGGAGAAAACGCTCTACATCGACCACTAGGGACCGCCCATCTCGTCAGTCCACAGGTGACAGCTCTCCCGGAGAGGCCTATTTGCAGAGGCGTTCTCCCGGCCTTTCCGCCTCGCCCTCATCCTCCTCCATTGCTCCGGAATCCCATGAGCCTGCACCGCCGTTACCTACCCCACTCACTGCAGGGCCAACCTCCCGCTCACGGGTCGCCGTGCCCTCCGGCACATCCGAGATATCTCCTGACTATGATCAGTCGACTACTCCCATTCCTTTCATTAAACCCTCTAAGCGTTCCTCACCACCACAATCATTCAGCCTTACCATTGACGTCCGGAGCGCCAACTCGGCCAACCTGGGACCTTCATCGAATGCAGCAGTCATGCCTCTGAACAAGACATCCCCCACAATGACTAGCAGAGGGGCCGCTTCCCCGTCATTGGCGTCACGTCCTGTTTCCGACCCCAGCTCCACGAACAACAAACCTGTACGACCAGTGGATCCTCCGCTTGACTCTCACCCTGCGTCGACTGACCACACCTGTGGACTTGTCTCCCCTTGTATTCCACCTGTCGAGCGACATCGACCCACTTCCCCACAGCCAACTGCCTCAATGCCCCCTTCGAAACACTCTCCAACCCGCAAGCGCAATTCTGAAACGGGAGCAGTCGCTCTTCCTACACCAGTATCTCCTCCAGGACGAAGGAGAGCAAAGCCAGAATCAATACCTATCCCCCTACCATCTCCCTCAGGACTACCTCGTTCCCGTTCTCAATCTGCCACTAATTCTCCTAATGCTCACACTCCCGGGTCACATCCTGGATCAACAAAATCATCCATCAAACGTGTTCCCGTCCCGATGATTGACCAGGATCTTACAGGTGCAGCCCCTGGCACTAGGTCTGCGAGCGCGAGTGGTAAGTCGACACCGACTCACGAACTAGTGACCAGTAAGCAGCCGGCACCGCGGACGCGTAACGTCCTGCGAAAGCGCAGCATTACAGGTACCAACCGACGCCATGAGGCTGGATCTGCTCCAACGTCAGACAGCGAGAAGAAGACTAAATCACATCGTCCACATGCAGAGAACGTCATGTTCTCATCTCGTCGTGATAGCAGTGGCCCACTCCTCGACGTTTCGCAGCCACTGCCGGTGACAATTGTGCCCGATCTGACGCCTGCCAAAGAAATTCTTGTCGCATATAAAAGGTCTCACCGTGATAGCTTCTCACAAGACAAGTCGTTGCACAGCTCAGGGAGGGTGGTAGCTATTGGGTCGGAGGAGGACCACAGCGCAGGCTCTCTTAGGAGCCCCTGGTCGTCCAGTTGGAAGAACGGACGGAAAGATGAAAGGAGCGCCGATGAACGGGATGCAGGTGAGAAGGAGACTGGAACAAGAGGCCTTAGGAGGAAGTTTTCCGGCAAATGGGGTAGCAGAGAACCCAGCAGACGACATGAAGGCAAGAGGAGTGTATCAGAAAACACTCCCGAAGTCTCTGAGAGACAAGCCCAGGATATCAAGGCAAAGAGGTCTGCGACTTTACCAGTTGATCTGCGTGTCAATGCGTCGCCCACGAGCGGCAAGTCCCCTGGGCGGGAGAGTCAACATGACGCCGTGGAAGGGCGCGTGTGGGAGGAAAATGTTGGAGACTGGGTTGGGAAATATATACGTGGCACTGAGATAGAGGAGAAGGAGGTTTCAAACTCTCGTCGACTATGGAGACTTGTCAAGCGGCTTAGCAGCGGAAGTCTTCGGGAAAAGATCATTCCCCCAGTGGAGGTACCCCCGCCAGTGCCACCGCTCCCCAAGGAGCTTACTCCTCCAAGACAGCGAGATACAGGTCCTGGTGATGCAGACGGCCTCCAGGGAGGTGAGATGCCGATCCAACATAGTGTAGTGCCAGAGACATCCGGAGGGATTATGCGCTTCATATCCAGCGCACCCTCACTCTCCATTCCTCGTTCAAACACTGTGTCTGGGCTCGGTACCAGGCAGCCGAGTGCTCACCGTCGGTCTGAGGCAGACTCTGGCGTAAATCCGCTCATTCCTGTGGCATCACGGACGAATACGCTTCATCGGTCAGTTACTACAGGCACAACGCCTCAAATGCGACGTAGCGCGACGACTCGGTCATCTTCACCTTCTTCAGAGACAACCAAGTTCTTCTCGCGCTCAAGGACTTCATCTTCATCGTCTTACGGCGATGCCTCTGTACCTCCCATGCCTAGCGTGCCTCCTACCCATATAGGCAAGCATGCTATCTCCCCTCGCGAACATCAGAACGATCACACCGAGAACGGCGAAGACAAGGCTAGAGTAGAACGCCTGCCCTCCTGGAGGAATCCGTCAACTTCCGTGTCCGCCTTTCGTGAATCGCCAATGATTCCTTTCTTTGAAGCGCGGAATACGATTAATAAATTCTTACCTTACAAAGGAAGGCGTGCCACAGTCTCATCGTCCCCTACGACGCACTTTCCTGACTATGAGCCAATCGAACCACGCGTGGAGCAGGCGGGAGGCACCCAACCACCACCAATTCCTCATAAGAATCCCCGTCGGCCTGGTCACCACAGCGTCTCAATTCCAGCCCTTCCACTTTCAGTACAGCAACATGCCATGCCAAATGTCATACCCATCCAAGACTTGTCGGAATCTGAAGCTATGGACGAGGATGCCACTCGTCCCAAGCAACGACCCGACTCTAGGCAAACGCCCGCCGTTGCAAAGGTGAGGCCACGATCTATTTCGGACGGGGCCATCATTCTAGAACCCGAACGACATGCAAGCCTGGCAAAATCAACATTAACATTCAGAGAAATGACGACGACGCAACGACAGCTCACAGAACAAGAGAAGAACGCCAAGTGGGAGGACTTGTTGGAGCGCAGTGATAAAGCTGGAGGGACGCTGCATGTGGGGTCGCCAATCACGGGCGGCCTTGGACTGTGGAGTGACCGATCCTCCGTGGCCCTTTCCGAGACTTCCGAAACGCCTCCCGACTGATTTCTACTTTGCAATACCGTGACGGCAAACCCAATCATTGATACCCCCCTGCATGAACGCCCCAATCGTTTCTCCATAATATCTGCACACTGTAGCTAAGACGTCACTGACTCTCGCGCATATTTTATTTGTCCCAAGCTCGACGTCGATACCACGCAATGAAATAAAAGATATATACACGAGATACTACCCCGGGGCTGGAAATCAAATCTAATTAGTCCTCGACACGTTGCTACTGAGCAAGTGACACCATGGATGAATGAATTCGAGTCACGTGGATTACTGCTTATTGTAGCGGTATGCTGAATTACTACCTAGTGCTTACCTTATGTGGAGGTGTACAACGAGAAGGGATGCCACGTGCACACAAGCGCACACAATCTGGACGCGCATTCACGCGCACGCCGCACGATGTCGCGTCGCGGAGCATTCATCGTCGTCGAGGGCTTGGACAGGTCAGGGAAGACGACACAAACATCCCTTCTCAGCAAACGTCTGGAAATGGAGGGGACACGACGCGTGAAGCTTATTAAATTTCCAGGTCAACATCCCGCGGTTCACGGAGTGCTTGATGCTGATGGGGTGCACCTGCTCACCAGATCGCACGACGCCGATTGGCAAGATGATAGACAGCTACCTGCGCTCCCAGGCTGAACTGGATGATCACGCAATACATCTGTTGTTCTCTGCCAACCGCTGGGAAGTCGCGTACGCATGCACCACCACTTTGAGCCTTCAATGTTGTCTTCATTTAGCTCATGCAGGACGTCAATAGAAGGCCTCTTGCGTGAAGGAACCACCGTTATTTGCGACCGATATGCCTTCTCAGGAATTGCATTTACACACGCAAAATCACTGTTGACATCTACCTCACCCGGGGTTCACGATAGACTAAGCTATGAATGGTGTCGCACTCCAGACGCAGGCTTGCCAGCACCGGATTTGACCCTATTCCTGGACATCAGTCCTGGAACAGCCCGGCTACGAGATGGCTACGGCGGCGAGCGGTATGAAAAAGGAGAGCTCCAGCTACGAGTGCGAGAGGTGTTTGGCAGGATTGAGGAAGATGTGCGACACTCAGGTGGGCGTTGGATCACTATTGATGCAGGAATGGACAAAGACTCGGTCCGGAACGTGATTTGGGACCATGTCAAGGAATTGGCAGATGGTCTCCACGAAGGTCAAATAAGTAGATTGTGGCTTGAAAGCTCAAGTCCTAATAAAGAATAACAGATGAGTGGATACACGTTGTATGTAGTAGTTGTAAGACAAGGGAGAAATGCACAATGGCTAAAAAAAGAGGGAGACTGGCAATGCAATGCATGCTCCAATAATGAAAGGACAACCTAACAAATCCACCAAGGATACATTGGCAAAACCAAGACATCCAACGAACCGATAAGAGGGTGTGTGGTGTCCATGCCCCGAAACGTGAAGAGGATATGAAAGAAAACCACCGTGTACAACATATATCCTAAGTAGCCGGTGGGTCTAGTCCAGTCGTCAACTGGATAGCCTAGAAACAACGACTGCAAAAGCAATCAAAGCGCCCCATCTCCATTTCTCCCATATCATCGTCCGCCATCCTGCCGCCCATGTGCCCAGGACGCCGCGACCATTCGCACCAGCGGCCAGAGGTTTGGGCAGAGAGGGGTCGCCATTTAGGTTTGTGGGAAGGGGGGCTTGGGCTGGAGTAGGTATCATGAATGTCGACGTTAATCGAGGACCAGGCGTCACGGTCCCACTAACGTTGACCGATGGAGAAGTGACAGAGCCATCATCAGGTTTCCCACGCTCCCTTTCCCCCATATTGGGTAAATTCTTCATGCTGGGTGCACAATGCTGGCGGTGAAAGAAAGTGTAAGTAACCCACAAAAAAAAGAAAACACTTGATTGCAATTACATACTTCTGGAAATGCATCTTTGAACCGCTTTTGTGAAATGTTCCAGGAATGACTTTTTGCAGCCAAGATACGCTTATCGTTGAGACCACTCGAAAGACCACCCGTTGTCATTTCGTCCGAAAGCATAAAAGAAAGTAAACCCGTCAATCTGTTAAAAACAGTATACTGTCAAGAGATCCTTCAAACAGGAGTTTGCCTGCGCACATTGTAGCTACGCTCCAAGCCGGATTCCACTAGCAAGCTTCGATGTCAGTGACAAAAATAACGGACGAGAGACATCACACACGCTTCCGGGATGGAAGTCAGACATAGAAAAACATATCCTCTTGTCGGTCTGAAATCGACCAGATGGTGTCAACATCTGACGGCAAACGTATAGCATAAGCCTAGGGCTGATGCCTCTATGATAACCCCAACCTTGATCCCAGGTGGCTTGAATGGATATTCCGGAGGAAACAGTAGGACGCCATGATATTCCCCGCCTGCATATGGCGAATCTGGTGGTCCGCGCTAGACAGCATTGTATATATGGCCATTCAAATCTCGTCAAAGAACCAATCACTCACTATGATATAATTCCCTATATCAGATTCCAATTAGATTGCCCACAGAAATCGATGGGAGAAGGAAAGCTTACAAGTCAGAATATTCTTCTCGTCTGGCACTGCCCATACAAATGGAGGAGGCTCCTTCTGCATTGAAGTATATTCTTTACCTAGCTGCACGCAGATGACATTGGCATGCGAATAAGACACAGGTCATTAAGACAGCACGACGCACTCGTTTCGCAGCCGCCTTTGTAGTCATGGTCAGAGATGAGGAGAACAACTGACTTCACTCGGGTTTCACCGAACGAGCGCTAATCTATATGGGGTAACTCCAATGATAGTCAAGATTGAGGCCTATGCTATAATAGTTTACAATAAACATTACAATAATCGCTCATCGTCTGCCTGCGCGGTGTTTCCTTTGGTTTCGTCTACGCTCAGCTTCCTCTTCTTTCGCTCTTGCACTTCGATTCCTAGGATCGATGACCTCGTAGTCCCTCTCTGCGCGCTCGGTTTCTGCCCCATCATCCTTAGGAAAATGAAGTTTATGCGTTAACCAAGTCCTGTCGTTGTCAACCTCAACTCCCTCCTCTTCTGTGTTACCTGTATAGTAGATCAGTGAGTCCCAAGCTGAAAAATCTGGCATGTCCCTCACCCTCCGTATCGCCTGTCTCATTTTGAATGGGGGATTGGGGTGCAGAGTTCTTGAGGTGGCCTTTAAAACTGTTCAACGCGGCTAGGATATCACTTTCGTCCTTTCGCTTCTTCCTGCCATCCTTATCTCTCTCCACTTTGCGAGTTGTGTACTTCGCCATTTCAGCTTCTAGATAAGATGCCCCCTTTCCCTTAACTTTCTTGTTATTGCGCTGCTCATCATCGTCAGAGCCACTTTCTAACGCCCCACGTTTCTGGTTCAGTTTGCGAATGGACGCTTCCATTCGCGCTATTTCTGCTTGACGACGTTCACTTCATTTACAGTCAGAGGGAATAATGACAATTAGGCAATCAATGGCACCTCTCGGATGACCGCTCTTTGGCATGTTTCTGACGTATGTTCGATAGATCCATTTCCTGCCTTTGTGCTTCCTGCGTGCATGATTAAATAACGATGACTCAGCGTTGGTCAAACCTACTTTTGGTCTATCTTTTGCAACTGCCTTAGGCTTCAAAGACGAAAGTCCGGGTTGTGAAATCGACTCTGGGACAGTTATTGGAGGAACGTCGGCCTGTATTACTGTGACAATATGCTGAGTGTTAGAACTGACATACATCAATGCAACAAAATCGCTCACGGTCTGGTCTTGTAATGCTCTTCTTTTTGAACGATTGCTCTTGCTCGTCTTCCTGTTCCGCATCTTGACCGAAGGATAGAAGTTTTGTGTTCCTGTCGAGGATACTTGAGTAAAGAGGAATGCAATAGAGTACCGATTCCGACTTTTTGACACTCTTTCTGCGTGCTGCCTCTTCTCGTTCTCGGATGCCTTGCTCTCTCGCAAGCTGCTGGGCCCGCTTTTCTGCAGCGGTGATCCGGGGCACAATATCGTCAAAAGGATTGTCTAGAATTTTGACAGTCCGTATTTTGGGGGGACTGTGCAACTTATGAACCTCGAAATGTCTGAAGAAATCAGATTAACATACTATACAGGTCGTTCTCCATCAAGTTCTAGTAGAAGAGTAAGCAAATATTGGAAGTAGAGGCACACATCATTACCTAGTTGTCCTATTTTCAAAACATCTAGAAAGATAAACAGTAAGCGTAACACTTTCTCCCAATATTTCTTTACATCAATAGTTGGAAACATACTGAAAAAGGTATCCCCGACACACCGACCGAAAAGCGTGTGTTTTCCGTGGAGCTCGTCCGCCCGATCTACCCAAAAAATGAATAATTAAAGAAAACAGAGACAATCACGATCTTGAAGTCTCGCTTCGCCATGTACACGCACCGAGGGTAATAAAGAACTGATGAGAAGGACAGCATATCAGTGTGATTGACCGTACGCCTACTCTCGGAGCATTATAACGCACTTGTGAATCGTTTGTATTTTTTATGCCGTTGTTTGCCATCCCAACAAGGCCACGATGGGTAAACCGGAGTCGAGGGTGAATCTCGTCATCGAAGGGTTCTGTTCAAAGTTTGTTAAAGCCCAACGTTTCACGTTTATTCGATAATCTACCCACCTCCGTAGAACGACTCGCCGCCACCACCAGTGCCTGTACGGTCACCAGTCTGGACAAGAAAATCGGGAACAACCCGGTGGAATATTACGCCATCATAATAACCTTCAACCATGTTGCTGTTATGTCGTTAGTATCCCGGCAGTGAGCAATTATGCATACCCTCAAGAGCAAGAGCAACGAAATTTCGACATGCTTTGGGTGTTTCCTAAGAACAATTCAGAAGTAAACGCAAAACACAAATGAACACACACACATTTGCCCATAGCTCAATCTCAATATCTCCAACGCTTGTAACGATCAGCACGCGTCCTTTGGTTGGTAGAGACATTGGCCGTGGGAAAATCCTATTAACGCTTGAGATTTAGATCTCAGAACCTCGAGCGCTAGCCATTCAGTCCATGCTCTAGCTGCCTTGCACGCCTATATGCTTTTTGTTGAAATTATCTGGATGGGCATATTCTGTCAAAGAACACGCCCTTATAACTAGTATATATCAGAAAGCTCGCCAGCAACTTTGAGGACCAGGAGGGAGTTAGCTCATGCGAAGAACATGCTTACATTTTCAATATGAATAAAACCTTTATCACTCTCTTCATGACATTTCTAGGTCATATATCCGAGTGCGTGTTGATGTGGATAAGGTTCCATGTTGGAGAATAATATGCAAATCCTTTTTGACCTGTAATATTGATTAATTGATTTACTCAAAATTCAACACGATTTTCTGCAACCCGAAGTATCATCGGTGATCTACCGTTGGTGTATCAGCGCTTAAGCCAACCCGCCTTGATGATCATTTTACTGGTTCTGGCTTTGAGATGCCGTGAGACTATCTAAGTATGACCGGACCCAACTCAAGTATTTCCGTGTTCTTATCGACAAAGAAGTTCCAATGCCGCATGCTGACACTTCCTTGGTTCCTCCTGAAATCCAAACAAAGGAAGCATTTTATCAGCACGTATCGTTGCAGTTGAAATCTCTGTTGGACGGACAGCGAAACTGGGTATGCCGAACGTGATTCACCCGTCTGTTCACAGCTCTTCATGGGACTTCTGCCTTAGATATCAAACCTCTCAAATGCTGCTTCGCTGTTGTATCACTCGTTCCTATCATTTCCTACTCACTTTGGCTCCGGCGAGAGAGGGGTGAACTGGGCTGGTGAGACCATCTTGTTCGCGGGATATCAGAAGCTTCTCAACATTTCGTAGGATTTTATATTGAAGCCTCACGGTTTCCTAATTCACCTAGTGATCAAAAGAAAACTGATGGCCAACTGCTACTTGGCCCTTTTGCTGGGAAACCCGCTTGCCAATTCATCCGTGCCCAGCCGGGGAAAGGCGTCTGCGCGGATGCCTTTGTTTCTCAAAAAACATTAATAGTGGAAGATATCGAATCATATCCGGGCCACATTGCATGTGATGGGGAAACGAAGAGTGAGATTGTTCTGCCCATCATACATGATGGCCATGCAATCGGAGTTTTGGACCTTGATTGTCTCGCCTATGGCGGATTCTCAAAGGAAGACCAAGCAGGACTGGAGGGCGTTGTGAAAATTATTATTAATTCATGCGACTGGCATATCCAATGAAACGTGTAGAATATTCTCGGAGGCTATTACTGCAATCTAGCTAAGAGTCGCCTTCCTCCTGCCGCCACACCTTCCACTCCGAATGTAACTTCTGTTGCAACTCCCACTCCTTGATAAGCTTTTTGCGTCGGCTTTTGGCCACTTCCGCCCCCTCTCCATCAGTAAGTGGGATACCCTTGTCATCCCAACTTCCATACATACCCTCATCCGTATGAGGCGGTTTAAATATATCTTCCGGAGGTATCTTTCCTTTTTCTAACTTGGCGCGTCTCTTCTCCCGTTCAGCTTCAATAGCGGCCGCTTTCTTGGCCATCTTTGCTTCAGCGGCTGCAATTTTTTCATCGCGTAATCGTATCAACGTCGTTGCTGGGACCAGCTTAACAAGTGCACGCCCATCTGAATGAATACATGATCAGTGACACTCCCGGGATATGCAGAGGATTACACGCCTTCTTGATCATCTAGAGCCACACCCAAAGAAACCATATCCGTATCTCGGAACTTGTCGCAGAACTCCAAAACCTGCTTTGGTGGAGCTTCGGACATGGCTAAACGTCGCACATTATCCCGGAAGGAAGAAAACGCCCTTAGGTAAGGCATAAGGACGTCCTCTCGCTGAATATACGTGACTCTAGTGCAATGCAAGTATAAGAAACAAAGATTACTTACGTCAGTATGTGGATTCTCTCCCTCAGGGACACTCTCACCCCAACCAAAGGCACCCTCAACCTGATGACCTTCTCCAAGACCGAACATACGCAACATTTTACCCACCCAGTGGGCGATGCTTTCTAGCACGCCCACATTTGCTTTACCTGAAGCCTGCGTGATGTAAATGTTCGCCCGAGACACAAGCTTCGATAGAATATCCAGGGCTTGCGGCGTATTGAACGAGTCGCAAAGTGCGGCACGAAAGGCCGACTGGGCATTCACAAGCCTAAGTAGATGTAATCCTGCCATAAGTATCATTTCATAGAGATAATATGATAGACTCACGCATCTGCGAGGTCACG
Organism: Cantharellus purpuraceus; assembly: GCA_025174535.1. Lineage (NCBI taxonomy): Eukaryota > Fungi > Basidiomycota > Agaricomycetes > Cantharellales > Hydnaceae > Cantharellus > Cantharellus purpuraceus. Next base: position 843,980 of record JALBUN010000048.1, read on the forward strand.
TTCTGTAGCTTTGTAGATACTGCGATAATTCTTATCAGCGGCCGCCTGGGCACCTAATGCCTTTACAATCGCAAAAAAATTCTAAACAAGAATCGGTTAGTACCATTCGAAGTCTCCTGTCTCGCCCGATATTCACATTGAATGTGGTCTCTAATGTTCGCACTTCACCTTTCATAGTTGACTCCTGGAAGTCGACCTTGGTGTTCCACAACACTAGCAGGAATGCCAAGCGTAGTTGCCGTGCAGTGTACTTGCGAAGGATTTCCTAAAGAAAACAGGCAATTAGCACCTCTGGTCGATAGTTTGCTCCATGTTTCCAAAGCGCATACATCAATGGTAATGAAATTTTTAAGCGACTTGCTCATCTTCAGGCCTTCGATATGCAAGTGACCAGTGTGGAGGAAGTAGTTTACCCACTGCCTGCAATCATGGTATGCCTGTACAATGATGAGCCCTCAACAGTAATGTGGTGTCTGATGGCGCTTGCCTCTGATTGCGCGATCTCGTTGTCATGATGAGGAAACGCGAGGTCACTTCCACCAGAGTGGATGTCCATATTCTCCCCAAGCACCTCGGAAGCCATTACGGAACATTCAATATGCCAGCCTGGTCGTCCTGGTCCCCAGACAGAGGGCCAGGAAGGTTCCCCTGCTTTCGATGCCTTCCACAAAGCAAAATCCGCTTCATAACGTGAGGATGATTGTGAAAGAGCACCTGAATTAAAGACATGATTAAATGGATGCATCGTCAGGACGAAGTTGACGACACACCTTCACCCTCCTGCAAAAGCGTACGATTGCCTTTGCTCCAAGGTTCCAGCTTTAGGTAAACATGCTTCCACTCGGCTTTCTTGCCGGTGCTAGTATGGCCCTGCCCATTATCAAATGCACGGGTGTCGAAATATACGGAGCCATCAAGCTCATATGCGTAGCCACGCTCCACCAACTTTTTCACAAAGTCCACGATTTCTGGGACATACCTGCAAATTACTTGTGAGTCCAACAGGCGGCCTATCTTGGATACAAGAGTTCCTCACTCAGTGACTCTCGTCAGAGTGTCAGGTGGAAGCACATGCAATCGCTTCATGTCCTTCATGAATTCTGCTTCCCAGTATGACGCATGCAATCTGGGTATGGTTGTGTCAGTCACAGAATGTCCATACTATAAGAAATGATGAGATAGAGAACGGAAGATGGTAAAACGAGCGTGCCTGGGCGTCCAAAGACAGTGCCAAGATGTCCCGTGATGCCTCAATAAGTTTGTGAGCTTCTGCTTCAGAATTAGGGTCGGAGGGATCATGAGATGATGCATAAGCAGATGCTCGTTTGAGAGCGTCGTGTGTCGTGCGCTACGTCCATATCATTGTCAGAATTTGCCAATATCCAGACTGTGGTGGGAGATTCACAAGCAACAACACGTACTAAAGAAGTTAGATGCATCCCAAATTTCTCATCTCTCGCGATGCAAGCCGACTTCCATTCACTGTCACTGTCAGCAAGTGTTATAATACTTTCCCAAGCCTTCTCCTCCTGTCCCTCAACAGGCTTTGTGTCGTCAGATAAGCCATTTCCCAGCTGTGAACGAAGATATGAAGCCCAGCTGGTCCGAACTTGGTCGAGAAGCAGGGGTGTGAGAGATATCGTACGCGATACTAGCTCTTGAAGGAGGTGACTTCGCCGTGCCCTCTGAATGATCTAAGAACTACAGTTGGGTGTGTTAGGTACACAGAAAGGAGGGGCCAAAAGCTAACCTTGTCATCTATATCTGTGATGTTCATTACGAAGTGAACGTCATAGCCGAAATAGTCGACCAAAACGCGTCGGATAATATCCTGTGTTACGTAGTTTCTTTGTGAGATATCATATTAGCTTGTAGTATATGGCGCACAAAGGACACAGTTTACCGGGCATGACCCATGTGTGATGCATCATAGACGGTCGGACCACAATTATACCACTTGACGTGTCGGCCGTTTTGAGGGACAAACAGCGTCTGGAGCGCGCGCCGATGTTAGACACGTATTATAGCAGGTTGCAGAGTAGCCCACCTTTGTACGAGTAAGCGAGTTGTATATTTTGAGAACAGGTTCTTCGATCGCAGGGGTTGGAGGTAGCCATTCTGGCTGCTGTTTCGACATTTTGTGAGATTTTGCGATGCTCCTCGACTGCGAGCACGTGTGTCGACTGTCAAGAATGAGAGAACGGGAAAGATTCGAATACCAGGAACGAGCCCAGCGCATACACTGGTGACTCGACAAACCTTACAATATTTGGTCGGAAAGTCAAACCGGACTTTAGACGCTTGTAATCATTGAATGTATTTCCTTTCTCATGTGCTTGACCTCGTTCTACTCGTTCTAGTGACATGGCTGCATATTGAGGGAAGTCGATGGAGTCCCTAAACCCTCCATGCTGCCTCACGTCCACCTTCGGGGGAGTTTGACCTGCAGAAGCCTAAATAGGCACTCGACTCTATGCTTATCTGACAGCTGTGCATCTTGGGACGTAGAATCACTCTCCACACTGTACTGAGGTGATCTTCCAACGTCTTCGGCGGGACCTGAAGACTGCGGATGGTCTTGACTAGCGCTGCGGGGTCTACTGTGTCTTTCGTACACTCGTACCAGCTCTCGTACCTCATCAAGCGACTCAGGAAGTCCGTTACGTCCGAATCTGTGTGTAAGTAAAGAAGGTCGCTTAAGGGCAACATCATCATAATCATATCCGAAGACGGGTTCTTAATGAGGGACCTTTGGCTCGAGAAGTAATCGATTGATCCGTCAGATCTTGGTGGTTGTTTGACTCTTTGTTAGGAGGACCCCCCCCCGTGGCCTTAAACGCTCCCGAGAAGTTCGTGTGGCGTGTTTTGATCGTCTTTGAAAAGTCCCCGGATTCAAGCGCTCACTCAACAACACTGGCAATACACCTGCCATTCTGGTACTAGGGACATATATAAGGCCCACGAAAGCTGTGTGGCATCCTCATCTCTTCCCACAGTTGTGTTCCGTCGGTCGTATCGTCACACTTCATTTGCCATGTCTTCGCCTCAGTGTTCTCTATCTATCCCATTCCAAATGATGAGTGGTGTCCCTTTTCCAACCTACCAAGACAGTCCTACGTCGAGGCCCGCCCAGCAGATCAAGATTTTACGTTTCCCCTCGATGCCGCCTCTTCATCTTCCGCATATATCTCGTCCGCAAATGATATGGCGACAGACCGGGTCAACTAAAGTAAAATTCAAGTGCTCTTCTGGCCCATTGAGGAAGACTCACCCGATTCTGGCAACTTGCACGAATCAACGCCGTGGAACCATTAAACATCGCGATGTATATGTCTGTTCGGATGCTGTAAACGCACCACGGCTTGTAGCCCTTACACGGGCTGCCATGGATGGACAAGTTCAGTGCTGGGGTGGGAATGCATTAGTTGACGAGTCGTACGTTGACTGACATTCTCGCTGCTTTCTTTGTATCAACCAACGTCTGTAACTACAGATGGTCTTACACTATTCAACAATGCAAGACCAATCATGGGAGCTGCTTCAAGGTTTCTGTGAATCACTTTAGGCTTCAGCTCAGTCATTGGTGGCTTATTCACTCCTTATACCAGGTCAAATACACAGGTGTAGTTGCTCGATGCGACAGACCCGATCCTCACTATCCAGTGGCTCTCGAAGCGGCCAGAAGCATCCCTGGCCTGATGACCGTTATTTCTAGAGAGTGATTGTTCGCTCTTTATGGCCTCTCTCACTTTGCAAGTGACAACTACCATCTTATCCTCAAAAGACATCTTCCATGATCACAAGAGACCCTAGATGCCTGGTTCCTCACACTCCCCTTTCTTGCATTAGGGTTATTGCTTACACGAACACTAGACTTGGACGTCAATCACTAGATAGGATTGGAAGTCATTGTGTACTTGTTAGTTGTATGTATATGTATTCTAGTATCTTGTATTCAAGTCCGTTTTGCATTTGTGCTTAAAATTTCCTAGTGTCATGTTTGTCCATTGACAATACAGCAATACACAAGCTTAGCAGGGTAGATCAGTTTCTCATTGCCGTAAGTAGATAAGAACCCGTTGGAAGGGGGGGACTCACGCTGGGGGAGTGAGCAGAATCGAAAGGTTGAATAAGAATGACACTAGAGCCCAGTCCTTGGCAAGAGAGGTCACCGGTCACATAGTGACTGTGTGACAACATCCTGCAGGCAAGTATGGTACTCGTTAATTTCGCCTTTCGTTTGGCTTAAACCTAACCGCGCCTCCCAAAATATATTTATCAGGAGGCCCCTGCTGCCCATGAACTCAACCCGTCCAAGATTTCCTTCATTGTACCATCCCCATTTCGAGCTTGACCCTAGCCGTCGCTTCCCTACTCAGCCAAACGGACAGTATCTTGAAAATGCCGGTGGTCTGTATTCCTATGCTGCTTTAACTATACTATTGACCAATAACTCCCTGAAGATGTTTATGTCTTTACGCTCTATTGGACCCTCATCCTCTACGCCCCTCTCTTCCTTATAACCGGTGCCTGCGCCTCTATTGTCTTGGCCTTCGAACCGCTGAGACGGATTCGTACTGGCGGCTCACTAGCATTTAATGGTCGGGCTCAAAACATGTTGATTAATGCGCCTCGAAAGCGGTCCGTAGCCTACGGAGCCGTTGTTTTCTTTGCGTACATTATCGTTGGAACGTGGCTGACCGTTTTTGGGAGCACTGTTGTGGGATTTCTCATTGCAGCTGTATACGAATCAGGAAGATTTCGGGTCTCAACGTGCGTGTTTACTCTCACAATGCATCATCCCCCTCCATGATGCTGAACATGCTTCATTGCGCATAGATGGGTCCCCTTTATCTGGGCTTTACTACAGACCCTCGTTGCTTTGACCGGGTTTGTACTCGTGTGTCCTAAAATATTTTTTTTCCAACTGAAATCACACTCCAGCATGTGCTCATCAATCATCGACATCATATAACACACGTGCTTAGGTTAGTCCTTCAGTCTGGCTATCCTTTCATTGCTGTTGACATGTTTTCAAGTATGTACACGCACACGCGCATGGTCTTGCTATATTGGTTTTATCTGTATACAGCTCCACATTCATATATTAGTCAGTCTATCATCAAATCGGGTAGTATAGATATCCTCCTTTGAAGCATCCTTCAAGACGACAAGCATTAGTGCAGTACAACCATAATCCCTCAAATCCCCGCTTCAACATTTGCTTCCTTAATTTTAGCTTCAATTTCATCCTCGTTGATCGCTTTTCTTTCTCGGAGCCAGCTCTTGAGGACACAGTTTCCTTTAGCACCATGACCTTTACAGCCATTGCAATTTCTCCCATGATGGATCATCAGCACATGTAGACCGTACTTGAGTTCCCCCGGTATCCTTACGTCCAGGTGAGCTTGGGCCATCACCCGATCTGTCTTGTTTGGTACCCACCCCAGCAAGTGGCTGAGCCTATAGACGTGTGTATCCACGGCAAAGCTTTCCCGTGCAAGGCAGAATAACAACACACAAGACGCCGTTTTGGGCCCCACACCATCGTAACTTTGCAGTTCTTCCATGATCTGTGTGTTTGTCAGATCGGGAGAGGCGAGATGTTGCAGAGAATAAGAGCCGTGCTTTGCATGTATAGAACGAAGGATCGCCTGAATGGTCTTTGATTTCTTTTGCGCAAGCCCACCGTGCTTGATCGCTTCATACACCGCCGGTTGTGGAGCTTCTGCGATGGCGGCAAAATTGTTTCTTCCAAAGACTTCATCCAAATTTTTTTTGGCACGCGTGGAGTTGGCAGAGGACGTATTTTGAGACAAAATTGTGCCGATGAGCGAGTCAAGGACGTTGGGAACGTTGCCGCATGTCGAAGCAGAATTAGCCGTGTCCGAAGGGGGTCGTCTAACAGACGAGCGCTCGACGTGTGTTTGAGCGAGGAGTGAGTGTACCAATTGAGCTTCCTCGGGTGTTGGATGAGGGTAGTCAGGAAATGGCGATGCAGTGGCGTAGGTAGATAGAAGCTTGAGTTTCTTGGATTTATGCGGTAAATCTGGGGAAGGTGATGAACGATGCCTCTTCAGCGTTGATGGGATCTTTGGTCCATCTTCTTCAGGAAGATCAGAAAGGGGCGAGAGAGATGGTTCGCGTTTCATGGGCGAAGTCAGTTGGGGGAGGGGTCGTTCAGCGCTCTTGTGCATGAGAATATGCGTAATCCTGGTATAGTGTAGGTACGGTAATTATATATAGGACATTGAGGGTGTAGGAAGAAAATATGAATGTGTTCACTGATGTTTAGCAAGACGGGCCGAAATGCAGCCCAGCTCCGACATTCCGAAGCCCAGTCAGCGCCTGTTGAGGCTGTTGAATATATATATGGGTCCACAAGACCAGACAGATTTTCAAATCTTGACTGTTGGATGTCTGGTGGGATATACTCAAAGCTGTCATGCGCTTCTTCATCCATATTACAACGCATGTTCATGGTAGTTTCCAAAGAAATCAATCAAAACCCGAATACTGTTGGATTATCAAGGCCGACGAAGACGGAACGTCGGAACCACAAAACACAACGACCGTAAACATACACGTACAAGGGCCGTGCATATGACTCCTTTTTTGTGTTTCAGTGCATCGACAAGATATAAGTCTTGTATTATTATACTAGCCACTTCAGTTGTTTGCTCTCCACTCAACTGAAGTTTCCTACTTAAAAGACCTTCTCTTCACTGCCCATAACCTGATGGTTATGGGCCCTGACAAAACTATCATGTCCACCCTTATCCCTGCTAAAGATGAAACCTTGTTTCAAGTCCCCAAGCTTGTGAATGACAGCTCTAATTGGGTCACATACAAGACTTGCATGATATATGTGATTGCCAGTCATGGATTGACTGAATGCCTTGAAGGGACAGCTGTGGCACCAGAACATCCAACTCTGAGTTTTACAGATGAGCAAAAGTGGACAGGAGGAGATAGGAAGGCATTGTCAGACTATGAAAGTGTGTTTGACAAATAGAACCAGCGCAAGTACCTTGTGTGTGCCCAATTGGCCAGTAGCATTGAGTATTCCATGTTGATGAAGATCAGCCACTGTGATATTGCAGATCTGTAGAACTCAGAGTTGGATGTTCTGGTGCCACAGCTGTCCCTTCAAGGCATTCAGTCAATCCACAACTGGCAATCACATATATCATGCAAGTCCTGTATGTGACCCAATTAGAGCTGTCATTCACAAGCTTGGGGACTTGAAACAAGGTTTCATCTTTAGCAGGGATAAGGGTGAACATGATAGTTTTGTCAGGGCCCATAACCATCAGGTTATGGGCAGTGAAGAGAAGGTCTTTTAAGTAGGAAACTTCAGTTGTGCGGAGAGCAAACAACTGTTACATTCGGTAGTCACCTTTTAAGTAGGAACTACAAATACATCCCTTGTCCTAGTCATACGGTGAAGAAATACATTTTGCGTTTTATACAACCTCTAGATATCCCTGCACAATTAAGTGCTCCACATCGACCTTCCGGACAAGGTAACGCTCGCCCATTTTGAACTCGATAGTCCCAAGTTCCGTGGCCACGGTCCCACATGTGCGAACGACTCGCACAAGGACGTGAAGATTCTTCGGAGGAGTAAGGATATCAGAGGTGATGTCCACATATGAAAGCTCTGTTTGAATCAGGATGACAATGTACATCATCAAGCTTGTGAGATTCGCTAACCTCCGAGACTATCGTCACCACTGATATCCTTGAACTCATCTCGAAACCCTTTGACCATATCGTCATACTGGCGCAAAAAATCTACTTCGGCAGGAGAAAGATTGGGGCGAATATGAGGGGCATTCAGGGTAAGGGGAAGGGCACAGCCTGACTTCCAGTAAAGCAACTTGAGCATGTTGAGTCGATGATTATGATAAGCCACCAAGCATCGTCGGTTATGCAACAAAGAAGTGGAATAGATCGAAATGGCACACAGCTGGCCCTTGGTAAGACTTTGTGGGAGGTTATTGTCTCGAGGTACAAGTGAGTCTAGGGATGAGTCAAGAAAGAGAATTTCGCGAGTTATGGAGTGAACAAGGGATTGATTGTATTTAAGGAGTGTGTTGTTGAGCGTAGCGCGTCGCGACTCCTGTATCAGAGTGGCTGCAAGATCCCCAAACATCCGCGTCTCCTAAATAAGACAACTACATCAGTATTAGGATACTTGGTCACCATATCTATCTACCACACGCACCGTAGAGACATGGGTCGTAGACATCACTCTTGTAAATTAGCAGGAAGCGGAGAATACACGGTTTCAGACTCCGAACACGTGCATCAGCAATATAAAAGACCACAATCACTTGACAATACCTATTACAAGCGTCGGAGTCTCCACGTTTGATGAGATGAGGATTGGCTCAATAAAACAAGTCCAGAAGGTTGGTACGGCATTTGCAAGTCGTTCAAATTTGGGCCAGTACGTGCGAACGTTTCCTTCTGACAGTAATTAATCTATGATTAAAAATTTTGCATTTCTATGCAACAATGAGCACATAACCCATTCAACGGGCATGTGATATAGAAAACGACCCCCAAATGCGCTCTGCGACGTCTTCCATGGTGATCCTCACCTCTTGTAAGTCATCTCCAACGACACGAGGGTTGTCCGAACCACGCTGTCCCATAAAGAGCTCCCCCAACTGACCTCGGTCGCCTAATCGGCTCACATCGGATACAAGAGGGATTTCTCCTAGTATACCGTTTTTTACGGTGCTTCCAGTAACCACTTTCTCTTGATCCAAGCCAAGTTCTCCCGCCGCTCGGTATGCAGATTCCAAGCTGCCAAAGATATTATGTCTGTCCCGACAGGAGGGACACCGGTAGTACCCTGAGTTGATTAGAAGGCCAAGAATCTATGCAGGCATTGTGATAGGAAGTGTCACAATTGGCTTAGGTGAGTGTGCATGGACGAGATTGCTTACCGGAACGCCTACTTTGCGAAACATATGAACACCTTTACGAGCATCAAGCAGGGCGACATCCTGTGGTGTAGATACGATCACGACACCTGCCCAAAGGTTGTTTAGACGCCAATATCGAACGTAACATGCAGCCATTACTCACCATCGACCTTCACAAGCTGCCCGAGTGTGAGTTGCACATCTCCTGTCCCTGGGGGCATATCGATCACCAAAAGATCAAGCCCGCCATGATCGTCCTCATGATGAAGTGATGATACATCTCGGCCGGTGCGTTGTCGCCAGTCCACATCAAACAAGAGCTGTTGTACAGCCTTTTGCACCATTAGTCCACGCCAAACGACAGGCGCATCTTTCGACGCCGATGGCGGGAGAAGGAAGCCCATAGACATACATGGGATGTTGTAATTTGTCAGGGGGACCAAGGCACCAGCTTGTGTTGGCATCACAATTTCATGAAAATTTAATCCGAGAAGAACTCATTAATACACAACCCCTATGCGACAGGGGAGCTCTCACCGTTTGTCAAGTCGGGCTCTCCGAAGTCTTCAAGACCCATCAACTTGGGAACAGAAGGTCCAAACACATCAAGATCTAGAATCCCGACCCTGGCACGGGGATTCGTCGAAGCAAGGGCAAACGCCAGATTCACTACAGACAACTTTGAGCTTGTGAATGTACAGCAAGGCTCGGTCGCAAATACCAGAAACGGTGCTCTTGCCTACTCCACCCTTTCCGGATGCAACTGCAACTACGCATTTTACGTGGGGAATGCTACGTTTTTGAAGAGGGGTCTGGGACCGCCTCGGTAGCTGCGGGACAACACGGCCATCGGACCGTGGTAGACCCTATGGCACAGTCGACAAGGTAGCCAGTCGTATATATTCTGAAGGACTGACGAGCGGATTATCGTGTCTTAATCTAAAGGTCGTGTAAAGCCAACGGCGGACAGCATAGTTCATGTTCGAACGACGGTCACGCCAGTCACGTGGCGATCAGGAGACGTGTTACCAGCTTAGAGACCTCACGTAGACCCTGTATGTATATACATCACTACCGACGCTCTGAAGCGCCGTGGGACTCTCAGTATGAATCGGAGAGCCTAAGGGTAGGCATTAGATGTAATTTATATTCGTATAGGTACATTGTTGTACAGACATGGGTGTTGTAAAAGAGAAGTACATGGTTTTTCTGCTGTGGTTTGTACCATACTAGTATTCGAGATCGCCCCAAGGTATCAGGTCTTGATATGAGATGCATCATGCGTTTTCTGAATCGAGCATCGTAGGTAGATCGACAACATAGTATGTGATAGTGGCATCATATTTCTTCATCCTTTACATGATATCGTCATCTATGAGGTCCCGCCATGCGATGCACTTCCTTCTCGCCCAGTCATCGTTTCGGGCACACTACGCACTACGGTCTTAGGATTGGGATGATGACCATCACCATTTGCATCAATTGACTTCAAATTGCTCATAACTTGTTGCATGTTCGAGTTTGTAACTAGTGTGATCTGCATCACGCTCCCGTGCCACCTTTTCTCACCAAACCAAATCCAAGCCTTCCACTACCGCTTCCGTTTCTTTTTAGCTCCCAGCCGACGAGGCTCCTTCCTTTCCAAGGTCTAACAGAGTTCGCTATCGTAGACGAGCTCAACGCATTTTTTCCCGAAATCAAACTCGGTGAACTTGAGTTAGCATCAACACCAGCAAGACCCAGAGGCTTCCACTTCGGTGACGGGCTATCCCTACCAGTCGATTGACCCTTCTGCGTCTCCAAACCCAGTTCATCAGGCACCGATGCACGTCTTGTCAACGTGGGGAAGATAAGAGGTTTCGGGGAATCAGAAGCACCCTGTCTTTTGAAGCGGGGAGACATGGATCCGGACCTTGCATGAAGGTACAAGGGAATAGGGGATACTGGGGTTGAAGACGGTTTGGGACTCGGCGAACGAGGAAAGAGGGGTGGCGAGAGCTTTAGAGGCGAAGGTGGTCCCAACATTGAGGAAGAAAGGGCCTTGAGATGAGGAGAGCGTCCTGGGAGCCCTGGAGGAGAACCCGCAGGTAGTACGGAGAAGTAAGAATCGGAAGTAGGTTCCGCGTCATTGAGACCTCGTCGCTCAGCTGGAAAAGGGGACAAAGGGGAAGGGGCAGAAGGGAGCGAAGGGGGAAGGGCAGAAGATGCATCTTCCAGGAGTGGCGGGAGAGATGAAAGGCGAGGATTGGGCGGAGTAAAGAGCGTAGAAGAGGAAGGTGCGAGTTCATCTCGGTGGCTTTGGCATGCAGTCGGAGAGCCATCATGAGAAGTGATCGCAGAGGAAGGCTCTTTGGACTGAGTAGTCGGAGTGGTCGGGGTACGTTGTCGAGTAGGCCTTCGCGACGCCGTGCGTTCCATCATTAGGGGGCCAGTACGCACCAGGGAGACGTCAAGTTCTTTTAGTTCGACAACATCCCTGAGGGGATAAAAGTCAGATATTCATGATGTGAATGTGAAAGTATTGTAGTATTGAATAAAAGAATGGTCGGGTGTGGATAGGGTGGATTATATGATACAGGTAGGGAGGTGCCTACTTGTATGTGAGCCTGAGTGTGACCGCTGCGGGGCTGCGGTCCCACTCATCTGCTACAAAGACTCTTGCAGGTTCTGTGCCATCGAAAGATACACGCTTGGCCTTTGGGGAGTCTTCTCGAGAAGCGGAGTCGCTGCTCTCGCTAGTACTCGACGTGACAGAAACCCCCGAAAGAGAGTGACGCTTGAGAATACTCTTGGCCATGAAAGACGACAGGCTAGTGGTGCACGTTCAGGTGTGTCTACTGGCAGCGTGCTTCAAGGCTGGCCAGTGGGCAACGCCGGGCGAGGGGTGAGCCTCTTGTCAGGCTAGAGAGAACGTCCTGGGACTGGAGTGGCAAATGCCAAGGAGTACGGGGTCACCAACTCCAGTCTTGCACCGTTAAGTATAGCAAGGTGGTCGCCGTCACTTCTTTGTTCCTCGAAGGCTTACATAACCTCGCCTAATGCGAGATCAAGGGGAACCTGCGCAGTAGGTTTTGGTAGATCATGCTTCGAATATTAAGCAACTAATATTCCTAAAGGCTATGCCTATCTACAAACAGCGCTCAGATAAGGCAGACGAGACGGCCTCCTTGCCTCAGGAAGGGAGCACCACCGAGGTCAGCTGCCAGTGGCCGGTTGCCTCACAACCACAACCAAATAGGAGGAGCTCGCCAATTTGCAGGTTAAGTTTGCGTTTGGAGATGGGCACAGTGATGTGGAAAGCACAGTTCACCTCAGCAAGGTTACCAACCTGTATCGGACGTGATCAGTTCTCCCACAAATAAAGCGTAGTCCATCCTTCTCCTATCACAGGACTTGCAAACGAGTATAGAGCCATGGCAGTAGCGAGACAGCAGCAAGAACTCCAACTTTTGGCTCAATTGGGGACATCAGCTGACACTGGGCGACTATAATTGTAGCGCTGAAGTAGTGAGGTCTCCCCGTGGCGGCTGAGTTTCAAGTAAGGAATTGTCGTATTACATAACCACCTTTGGCTTCTAGGCCTCTTTTCTTGTCAATCGTTGCAAGATGGGTATCAAACACCTGGATGGTGAGCAAGACCACCTCCTTATACATTGCACCACTAATCATCGCTTCAGCGTATCTGAGCGAGAGGAAACACCTGCAAACACTCCCGCTTTCTGTGCTGGCAGATACTCGTCTCGGAATCGAAGCCTCCCACTATCTTTCTGTCATCCTCGAAAGCGCTTCTTCGAGGGAGCCTTTGCTCGCCGCAACAGGAGGCTTACCTTTGGCGCTTTCCAGCCGCATCGAATCAGACCTTCGGGTCCTCGAAAAGCACCACATCAAGCCCGTCTTCGTATTTCCAGGACTACTCCCTGCCAAACGACCGAGGCCACTGAACGGACACGAGTATACGGAGCCTTGTCGTGAGCGCAAGGAAGCATGGGCCAAGTACGAAGCTGGACAGGAAGATTTGGCTCAGAAGTTGTTCGAAAGCAGGAATTGCATCAATCAGTGGGACCTTTGGAGATCGGTGCTTCGGATATTTAGACACCGGAATGTCGAATTCATCATTGCACCCTATGTCTCCTGGGCACAAGTATGTCCTTCCCAATTTCTTATTCCCGTCCGTCCTAAATATCTCGACAGCTCATCTACCTTCAACGACATGCCAAATCATACGTCCACGCTCTTTATGGGCCAACGGAAACTTTCCTCTATCCCGGAGTTGATAAACTCATTACCAGTCTGGACTTTGCTGCCCAAACTCCCACATTTCAATTTGCTTCGAAAAGGGCCCTCTTGTCTGACCTTGGACTCACTGAAGAGCAATTTCTAGACACTGGACTTCTTGCAGGCTGTGACCACCTCCCCACATTTCCTCCGACTGTACACGAGCAGAGTCTCAAGTCTTTTGTTGACATGATGAAGTACTACAAGTCTGGTCATGCTGCCGTACACGCTTTTCTGGAACATCCGGGCGTGAAGCAAACAAGCTATATGGAATCATACTGCCGTGCTCGTTCCATGGTCAAGTATTCTCTCATTCTTACCTCTGACGGCAATATGCAACCGCTCCCACTCGCACTCCAATCAACTCATACCCCTTCCCACCATGGCCACCACCCTCCTCACCATGTTACCGCTGCCGACATCCCACAGGATTTGCATGACGTTTTTACACATCGTCTTCCCGACGAAATTTACTTCTATATGTCTCGAGGTCTCATTGGTCCGCAGGTTCTCGTTTGGCTCACGTCAGGTCAAGTGAATGAGGCACCCCCGCTCGACAATGGAGAAACAAATGAGTATCGTCGGTTTGTCAAAGAGGTTATTACCGAGGGTGTCACTGGTCCGCGGGCGACAGCACTAGCACTAGTAAGCAGCGTCGTGAACAACTTCTGGGCTAGCAGACGCGTGTTGGGTGCGTTCTGGTTCGAGCCAGGACCCGTCTCAGCACAGAAACCGATCATGCATAGCTCGCCGCAGACCACACAGTTGGCAGAACGTGTGGCTGGCTGGAATGTCGCATCGGCGTTGGTGGAGGAAGAGTTGCGAAGGCAGAATGTAAGTTGTGACTGGTGAACGGCAGAGGATACCATGCGAATTGTGCTGACTATCCCTTTAGTCATCGACCATTGACTTTGCGTTGTGTCTTGGCGCGACTAGCACAGAAAGGTTGGCCGGTCGGACACGAACCAAAAGCGGTGCCAACTCCCGCCCGTTAGACAAAAAGGATGAGGTGGTAGCCAATGTTATATGGCGGTTCCTGGAGCTACGTGGGTGAGTGGACTTATTGATGTAGCGACGTTTTGCTAATATCCCACAGTTTCTTACTCAACAGCCATACTCACTCCCCTCTTGCTCGTGCAATGTATGGGGCGATTAAAAATACCCGAGTAAATGACAAGTTCCAGGATCCTCTGTACTTATTCTTGGAACTGGTGCGTGCTGGAGTCTTACATGGAAATCTCTGGACACAAAGGGCATACAGCGGTGGTCCAAGTTTTGGAAGCGGTAAGTTAGGACGGGCCACACTGCTGGATGTAATTTGACACACGTGCAGATGAGGAGAAGAAATGCATGCTTTTGGTGATGCGGGTCCTCAGTATCGTTCCCCTTAACTTCAAGGTTCGTACAGCAGATCTCCATCAAAGTTCAGAGTGCTCACTCTCCGTTGCAGCCTCAGCCTTGGTCTGCTCCGCTCTCTCGGGAACTACTCGTGTTTAACTCATTCGTCCGATCTCTTTCTCGCGCACTCCGCACACTCATCGAAGTCAGCGCTCTGAACATGCTACTCCGCGCCGATGCACGCCAACATCGGGATGATTTGCTTGACATCTCTCTTTCACTTCCTTTCCAAACCGATGTTAACACAGGATTTGGTGTTCTTGCTAAAGTTTATCTGGATGCATTGACGCACTTGAACGGTGGCACACGCGTACTTGATCCTAACGCCGAAGGTGTAGCGGATGCTAAAGCCATGGCCCTTGATATTTGCGAGGAAACATTTACTGGTGTAAAATACCCTAAAGCTGAGGTCGAGCGAGGCTTCCGATTCTGGGACACAGCGCTTGCGGCTATGAGGAGCCTGAAGACGGAGGGAACTGTGGTACCTGAATTTGCGGAGGCTTTCGAGAATGCCGAAATTTGGCTGCAACCCATGCGGCCCTAATGGCACACACCGTAGTGGGTATGACCGTTACTTTACTCTTTGTGGGTTATGGTCTGTTGTCCTTACTCTCTGACCTTTCCTGATGTTACAACGAATGTTGCCCTCATTGAAACCTACATAAAATTTACCACAGCCATTTTTCATGTCAATTTTTCTTCGTCCAGCATACATGTACTGCTGGAGCAGTTATGTTACATTGGAGATCAAATCCGAGAGCTGGTGACCAATTGATGCTTCATAGGACATGGACTTGTGCCTCGAGGAGAGTGAAGATGCTGATAACGCACATTCATGTCCCAATACCCAAGCCTGGATACCAAGCACTATCATAAAAAGTGTTGTTACGCACGTCCTTGAGGGAGATTCTCCTCACGGGAAAGCCCGTTATGAATCATCAGCATACTGAAAGATCGTTAGCTGTCAAAACTTCTCCACATTTCGACTGCTCCTGTAGACAGGTGTCGCAAGATTCTTGCCATTTCCTGTCAACATCCACGCTAGCCAGCCTTGATGTTAAAACTGGTATGAAACCTATGGCACCCTCCTTCGCGGATCGGTCGTCTGGCTCTCTTTGACAAAGCTTTTTACCTCGAGAGAAAACACAACCTTGATTCAATGGCGAATTAATTAGAAACTAAGGGGGAAAAGATGAGTTAAAAAGCCCTCACATTGGATCTGTATTCTAGGACGACCCTATCGACATCCGCCTGGCTGTCTCTCCATATGGGCTCACGGCTGAGGATTTCATCCTGCTGTTTCCTATCCAAGAGTAGGAACTTCGCCACTTTGAGTTTCGCATCTCGTGTATCCATCTCGCGCCATGTCTGAGAGGATCTAGGGAATAGTCTAGCTCTTTGAGCCTTGGCAGTCTCTTCCGCAAGTAGAAGCTTGTGCAGCCTCTCATACAAGGGCTTGAGTGCCATAATATGGATATAGCGCAAACGCGAAAGAAAGTCATCGCTCTTATGACCTTGGAGACGACGCTCCATGTGATGGAACCTCTTCCCTTTCCATGTCAAAATGTCAATCACTGGATAGGCCATTGGAGTCACCTTCATCATCTCCAATGCATCTGCACTCCAGTCTTCAAGCTCCTCGAAGGTTTGATATTGCTCCAGACACAGTTTCTTATCTTCAGACACTTGGTATCTGATCGCTTTCGATAGTTGCTGGCGGTGCTCCATCTTCAACTCGGCAATTCTAGCTCTAAGGGAAGGAATGGTCCATTCACTACGAGCAGACTTCTTGATACTCGCAAGGCTGAAACAAGACTTCAAAGGTGAGAAACCGTAAGAGTGAGAAGTAGACACACCTCGGCCAGGACGAAGCAAACTCTCCTTGCAGAAACTGGGACATGTTGTGAGTGGATTCGGCGGCATTTGACTGAGGATAAGAATGGTCTGTGGGCCTCGATGGCTCCCGAGAAAAGCCATTCTTCCGGTTTTTGGTGGTCTTGGCAAGCAGATGGGGGTTCGTCGACATCATTGTAACCAGGTTATGTCACAGCTGAGAGACTGAGACTGACGCGTTAGAGAGGGCCAGAGCGTGTCAGATGCGAATATGACAGTCCTATGTAGCAGAGCAACGTGGCAAAGGCAAGCTTAGAGTAACATGAAGTGCGCGTGTGGCATTATAAAGCTTAGCTTTCAGACAGCGCGCAGATATTCGGCCCGCCTGACTCTACCCAGGTCGTGCGAAGTCTGATCCCAACAAAAACGTAAATATTCTGGGACTGTTTCTTGAGGAAGGCATATATCTCTCTTTTTATTGATTGGTCGCAGGTCCATTGGCTATGCCTCCAAAACGTGAGGGCCTGTTCCCACCGTCGTCCATAGGGAGAGCTGGATCGTCAAAACTCCAACGTGTCGCCTCTCACGAGTCGCTCAATGCTCATCCTTTGCTTTCTCCAAATTCGCCATCGTCCATTGCTAGCAATCAAGGACCTGGACCAGACACTTCGGCAAGCTCTGCGCCTCGCTATGTCCCGTACACTCCTCGTCATCGACCTCCAGCGTCTTCTGCTACTACAGGAATGACAACCCAGTCTTCAATGCCTATAGCCTCACATCAAAATCAGCAAGGATGCGCAACCAGTAAGCTTCAGCTCCAGAATCTCAAAGCCGCTGCACAAGGCATCGGGCTAGGAAGTGGAACGGTCGGCTGGGCCATTTTGGAGAAACTCTTCGACGGTGAAACGGGATCTGAGTGGGATGAGATTTGGGCAGCCATTGCGACAGCTAAGGTCAGATCTGAGTTTATCTGTTTATGCAAAGTAATAACGTTGACTACACGCCCAGCCGACATTGTTACTTCCCTTAGAACAATACTCGAGCAAAGTCATAACTCCTGACTTCGTGAAGGATCATGTTGCTTTTTGTAATGGGTCCTTAGCTTCACCACTTGTCACACTGTCTGGGCTACGGGGCTTCGTAAGCAAGTGCGTTCCATCATCATCAATAACCTGGAGACATGGCTGACTGCGATACTAGTGGGTGTCTCACAATGCAGTCTACGCTCCCAGTCACTTCTCAACTCTTCTGTGATCTTTTGAAGCCAGACACCCAGTCTGCAGTGCTGCTGATGCTCCCACCGCTTCCTTCACCATTTATGCCGAACACAACGGACACATTCCCATCCTTCACTATTCCGGGAACTACTTCCTTACCTCTTCCCCCTCGACCCCACACATCTAAACCCCCTCTTCCACCTCGTTCCACCTCATTATCTTCTACTCCTCCGAAGCCTACGACTGCACCCCGTATATCAAATCCCTTTGCTTCACTATTTGGGAAACCGCCTCCGCCCTCCCCTGCGACCACTTCTCCTTCTCCATCCCAAATCTCGCTACCTATTGAGGATGTGCAGAGCGCATCAAATGTGACAGTAGAGGTTGCGGCGTTCTCAATCGATAAAACGATCAATAAGAAGGCCGTAGGAAAGGAGCTTTCCAGATTAATAAAGGAACAAATGAAGAGAGGTTTAACAAATTGTCCAACATGGGTTGTAGATCGAGTTATTGAGCGAGTCGTCCGAAATTCCTGGTCTAAGTATCGTATCTGACATGTCAATTGAAGCTTCACAGGGCCACTTTATCCTATTCCTAAATCACCCAAGCGAGTAGATATACGTCATGCATCTTCAACCTCTCGATCTTCTGAGTCTAGTCGAACGGGATCTTCAACATTGTCGTCCTCTATACATCCGTCGTCAGACCCCTCTGCCCTTTCTGAAGCGTTTCAGGCATTCTATGCAACAATCGAAGAAGATCTTAGGGCCTCAGATCGCCCATTACTTGGCCGACGAAGGGAGGAGAAACCCCCGACACACCATTCTCCAAATGATTCAATTGTTTCAGAAATAGTCAATCCCTCAGAAGATAGCGTAGAGTCCTCACGAAAGGGAGATAGCCACCACGACAGCGAAATCAGAATCAAGGATATACTTGAGCAAGTTGAAAGTGTCATATGTTGTGCATTCTACGATCGGTTCGTGGGTTTCCCGACCATATTTCTTACCCTCGCATCTTATCTACCTCTGCACCCAGCACCTTCTGCCCGATTTCAGGCGACGACGCCTCCCATGACGATGCATTGGCAAATCGCATAGCGGCTCTCAACATGTTGGACCTAGGCTTAGAACATCTCGGGGTAGAGATTCCCAGTGAGTCGTTCAGGAATGACATTCACTATGTCGTGGGGGCATGTGGACAAAGTGAGTAACACAGTGGTCATGCTCAATGGAATGGTGTCCTATACACCCCCCGATATGGCAGTTCTGCAACGTCTGGAGGATTCAGACCAGCGTTCTCCGGCGCGCAAAGCTTCGCTTCTAGTAGAAGCCCACAAGCAGATCGTTGGTCTGTTGATGCCATCCATATCCGCTAGATGGTTTATTAACGTGGCTTTCAGAGGGACTTTCCCGCCTTCCAAAGTTGCGGCTGAAGCCTGAGCGTGAATTTATAGAACAAGATCAGAAGACTCCAAGAGCGTCAGCATTCGGCAAGCATGCAGCACAGGAAGCCATTAACGAGGCATCTACACCGTCTGCCGATCCGGTACTCACAGAGTCTGAGAAGACCACAGCACTCGAGCATAATGCAACAGACTGTGAGGCCTCAGCCTCCTCACAGGCAACAAACTCAGCCATTGTCCCATCATTAGACCCGGATGCTTCTGACCCAATCCACCCTACAAAGACTCCATCCGAACAGCTGGAATCCCCATCATCTCTGGCAAATCTACCATCAGGATCAATCCCACCACCTCTTCCCCCCCGTCCTCCTTCGCCTACCCACGTCTCCGGATCTTCTACACCATCCGCTGTTTCTGGCGACCTTCTTTTCCCCCTACTTATTTTCTCTGTAGTGAAAGCTAACCCGGCACATCTGGTATCTCACTTATTATACACCCAACGCTTTCGGTCCAGAACTGTTGGGGGTCAAGAAAGTTACTGCTTGATCAATCTCATGGCCGTTGTCGAATTCCTGGAACATGTCGATATGGTCGCTTTGGGACTTGGTGACAACGAGCGGGTTATGAGGTTTGTGATTCGCATTTTTTATGCAAGTCGGAATGTAATTGTACAAACTTGCCTACAGTACTGCGGACCTGACTCCTATTCCACTTGCTCATGGACCCATTGACTCCGGGACTTCCTCCCCATCGCCGTTTTCGACACGTCTAGGAAAACGCGTGAATCAACAAGTAGAAGAACTGGCTGGCCTAGCTGGTTCGGCAAACAAGGTCATCACCGGTGTAGTCGATTCTTCGTTTGGCGTGCTTAAAGGCTTCCTTACCTCCAACCCCGATCTATCGAGTACGCATAATGAAGATCACGAGTCTGCCCCATGGAACGCAATACGTCCAGGTTTTGGCTTATTGAGGAGAGGTTCAGGGTTTTCTATTGCGAATGTTACCGCGTCTTTGCCTGGAGGCGGACGGCCAAAGAATCCAGGAGGTGGCACAGGAGAAGAGGGACAACAGCTCATTGAAGTTTCGTCCCGTCCTGGTTCCGTCAAGGAGATGGATTTAGAAGATGACGATGACGATGAAGAGACAGCAATCTCCAACATAGCCAGCGAGGATGAATTGCATGATCGGGGTGATACCAGAAGTGTCAGGAGCTTCTCGAGTATGATGAGTCGCGAAAGTCGTGACCGTGATCGTGCAGATATAAGAGAAAGGATGAGCTTAACGGATCGCTTTGCGAGTATGTCTGCGCGTACGAAACTCACCAATTCTCCCGTAGAGCAACTCGGAGCAAAGGTGGGTTTCCGTTATTCTACTTTGGATGATAGGGCGATGACCCTGTATAGAATTCCCCTCCTTCGTCACGGCCGACGTCACGACCCTCATCGTGGCTGCCCCCTCCCTCGACGCAATCTGACACGTCAGCACCGACAAAGTCGGACCCTCCACCTCCAAAGATCCGAATGCCTCCTCCAAACCAACGGTTCCTGGAATGTACCGAGCAAGATATACGTATCGGTGAGGTAGGGCATCTACTTCGTGAATATCGACGAATGGTGCAGGCCCTGCGCTCAGCTGGGGCCTTTGATAACCTGTCGTGATTCCCGTAATTCATCTTGGGAGGTCTTCACTTCTTCCCAATCTATTACAGGCTTCTTTCGCCTCTGCTTTAGATGGCTACATATGCTGGAACAAGGAAAAAGAAATATCTGTGCCCTGTTAGACATTACACTGCCATCAGAATAAGAGTGGAAGTTTGATGGTGGTTACATGGACCACTGAAGCGGTGGTAAAGGGTGGATTCTTATATGTGAGGTGCACAGTTGTGAATTTTCTCGCAGCGGACGCTCTACCAGTAACCTGTTGAAGCGAAAACTATTTGCTTGAACAGTATGTTGTGCCTATGCACCTATGGGAGTAGCGGTACCGGTCTGGACCGATTGTCGTACCTAACACTTCCAGCCGATATGAAGTAAATTACTTGAATGAGACGGGCTTCGAGTTTGGATGAATGCCCATTGCCCCAGCTGAAGAGTGATTCGTTTGCCAGCTTTGAAAATGACTGTCAGAATTGTCGACTCCAAATAGCGATGCAAGAACTCTCTCTAAGCCTCCGAGCAGTGACCAATCTATAGTAGCAATGGTGATCCGGGATTATATAGAGACACGTGCTCGCAAAAACTTCTGTTTTCAATTGGCACAAGATCACTTGGAGAACCCAAGAATGGTAGTCTGCTCCTCCGGGCAGCCTGGCGGAGCCCTTCCAGGAGGGCGCATGCTTCAGAATAGTGGAAGAAAGGTGTATGTGTATAATATTGCAAACCGATAGATCGCATCCTTGAACAGTAAAGGATAACGTCTCCGGGTGGTTGGAAGTGCTATTGATCGGTGCTTTTACTGCCCATAAATTTAACCTGGATACCGCAGGACTGTAGACTCAGGCGAGCAGTGTCCAGGAGCGTCCAATCGATTACCCAGCACTTCGATGGAGAAGATCCTGGAATATAGAATGGCGTGTGACATCATGCATCAGCAGTATTCAGGTATACAGTCGGCCTAGATCTAGCTGCACACCCAGCTCAGAATCAAAGAATCCGCATTTGTCCTTCAAACTTCAGCTTCAGACTTAGTGTTCTTAGATATTAATGCGCTGACATATGCATATTCCTTGAAATGTTATCAACCATTATTTTTTTACTCGGAGAAGAAAGGATCCTCTAGTCGAGTGATGCTCCGCATGCGCTTTGAATAACTGGTACGGAAATATTCTTACTAAGCTCACGACGTGTCATAGTCGCCACGTGGCCTTGTTAACATGTTGTCCTCCTGTTCCATCTTCAAATGTTATGGAGAAAACGGGACATCCGCAATTGCTGGTGTATGTGTCCTTTACTGTTCACGGTGGCAATCATCGTCTTTCTGGTCCTGTTTCCGGATGGTCGGAACTCTGTTTTTCCAAATTCGAAGCATGATGATCTAAGCTCCACCTCGATAACTGCACCTTTTGGCAACAAATTAAACACAACCGACTCTCCTTTATGGCTTCCACAACAGGAAACAGTTGACTTGCGACGGTTCCGGCTTCTTAGCGGACGTTTGTATTCTCAAGATGGAATCACGGTGGTTTTCCCGGTTACCCAAAGTTCACTAAGCGATTTCGACGCTAACTTTCGCTCGGTTCTATCCGCTCAGTCTACTCATTCATTTCTTTTTCATGAAATCCTTGTTGTTTGTCATCCAACGATTGCCGCAAAGACGGAGCAGCTAATTGACATGGCACGTGGAACACTCTCTTTTCCCCTCCTCGTAACTGTGCTCCCTTGGAGTCGAACCGACAATCCATCTTCTGGAATGCTGCATATCCTGAATAGCGTTCTTACATCACGCGTTTTACTGCTAGACACCACTGCCCTTCGCAGCATGGACGAGTCGGTGCAAACGATGCTTTTCGATTCTCTGCCGATAGACTTTCCTATTGGACCTCATGGCATTCTTATCTCTCCCTCCAACCTGTCGTGTATCCATTCTCTTGAGCGTACAGTCCCTGCGGCATATCTTGTCCCTCCCATTCTGGCCCCAGTCCTATTGCTTATGGAAGCAGAGAATGGGGCGAGGTCGATTGTGAATACATGGGGCACTCTCGGAGAGCGTATCGTCAAAATTAGACGAGTTGGGTTTGGTGGTCTGGTGTTGAAAAACTCAAAGCTATCTCATCATTGGTGTACGAACTCGTTGACATCCGTCGATTCAATCTTCGCATCAACATTTCTACGGCCGTTCTACGAATTTCTAGAGAAGCGGATAGACGATAGATCGTTTCCTTCAGCTCGGGTAAACATTCTGCTTCCAGGACAAGAGGAGTTGATGTCCTTTAGTTCCACCCTCTGCGAGATGGCCCACCGTGGCTATACACTGAACATCATGCTGTTCTCTTGGTCTGCATCGGATTCTTCGTCAAATTACGCTCTTGACATGGGATGCCATCTTCATTTTGAGAGTATACCTTCTGATACGAGCACTGCGAGCCTGGCCAAGCGGCTGA
Source organism: Cantharellus purpuraceus (assembly GCA_025174535.1). Lineage (NCBI taxonomy): Eukaryota > Fungi > Basidiomycota > Agaricomycetes > Cantharellales > Hydnaceae > Cantharellus > Cantharellus purpuraceus. The sequence goes on from JALBUN010000048.1 coordinate 867,146, forward strand.
AAGCATGGACACTTATGGCTGACTTCGATGTTTTGATGTATACCTCAGAACGACTGGTACATACCATGGTCATCGAGGCTTCTGTGGAAGGGTTCCGAATGTCTCGTGGTACAATTGTGCGAGTTCCTACAGCAGATCTGCCCTTTTGCGACTGGATGGCCATGCTTGGTGTATCGGAATGGCAACGTAAGGATTTGCTTTGGTGTGTTTAGAACTCATACTATAAACCCTCTCCAGAGTGGCACACGCCCAAGATTGATCTCTCTGTGATTACGAATGACAGACCCCAATCACTCTTGCGGTTGCTTGATTCCTTGAGTACAGCGCGCTACTACGGTGATGTGGTAAATATGAGGCTCAACCTCGAACAGACAGCAGACACAGTGACACGCCAAACGGTAGCACATTTTCGTTGGACCTTTGGGGCCATACATGTTCAGCACCGCGTCATCTCTGCTGGGCTTTTACCAGCAGTGGTTGAGGCTTGGTATCCACACGATAACGACTCGTATGGCGTGTTACTGGAAGATGATGTTGAAGTTTCCCCACTATTTTACGCGTGGATCAAGGTTGCCATCCTTCGATATAGGTCAGTGTCAATTTTACTCAGGTAACGGCAACCTTAAATATATGTTCCCTGTACGACCAGGTATGGAAGGCTTCAGCAGCGCACACATCCGTTGTTCGGCGTGAGTCTATACCAGCCTCGCAATCTTGAATTGCGTGTCGAAGGGCGCATTCCATTTGATCCACGAACTCTCTTTGCTGGGGATGGCTTGCCAGATGTTCGTACACCTTATCTCTCCCAAGTGCCATGTTCTTGGGGTGCCGTCTATTTTCCCGAGCACTTTCGGGAGTTTCACGATTATCTCGCTCTAAGGTTATCCGAAACCACCTATAACATTTCAGAAGTAATCGTGCCAAACATCCGTTCCAATCGATGGACTCGAAGCTGGAAGAAATACTTCAATGAGCTTGTCTATCTGCGAGGCTACGTCATGCTTTATCCTAACTATGACCTTTCTTTGGCAACTAATCGCATCGAGGTTGGGGCCCATGTAAAGAAGGACCCGCAGCAAGTCTCTGAAACCATTCGAAGACAATACGATGTTCCGCTCATGCCTCTTCCTTCCTTCCTCTCGGGGACAAGGTCTAGTCTCTTAACCCTTCCTGGAGAGTCGCTTCCTACATGGAGTGAACTCCCCGTGCTTGACCTTTGGGGAACTATTACGTCACATGCTGAAATCATTCGTCGTGGAAGGGAAAGGCACGAACTATTATCTGGTTGCCTGTCGCGCTTACCTCGATTCAATTTTGAGGCAAGGGACCTGTTCTACTCTTGCATGCTACCACTAGGGTAAGATCGGGTTGGTTACAGCAACTCTTCGACGTTTCATGATCTTTAGGGTATAGTAAGACTTTGATGCCTGCAAACCCATACCGCAGATCTTGTAACGACTTCGGTTGTGAGCATGTTGATTCCATCAGGTAGCGCTCACAAAGAATAGCATGGTGTGAGCACTAGTCTGGTAGATTGTAATGGGCATATGTATAGACTTAGCTTCTGCGCCCACAAAGGTACACTGTACAAGCGACTGCAGACGTGTCTCCATCATGCAGCCTACAACTTATAGGAACAGGAAGAAGGGTTTGGGGATTCCCTCGTCTTCCAGGGATGGAAGAAGCAGCGCTGCATCATCTGACACAGAGGAGCACCTTCCAGCTCCGTTCAAACAGGCGAGTGAGCGTTATTTGCACTACCACGCCAGGTTCACTTACCTGTAGTAACGACCTTCAGAGAGGGCGAGACGCTGTTGCACATTATTCCGAGTCAAGACAAGCAAGCTTTATTGTTGTCGCGGTACTTACTTCAATTGCTTTTCTTCTTCGCTTCTATAAAATCAACCACCCTGCTGGAGTTGTGTACGTGCTCAGGCCTACTGTCCTGAGAATGTTGATTTATCTTACCCGACAGTTTCGACGAAGTCCATTTCGGGAAATTTGCATCCTATTATATACTTCGGGAATACTATTTCGATGTCCATCCACCCTTTGCAAAGCTTATGTTAGGTCTCGCTGGGTGGTTCGCTGGGTTCGATGGTCATTTCACATTCGAGAATATCGGCGATAGCTATACCGAGGCGCATGTCCCTTACGTTGGCATCCGCGCTTTGCCTGCATTGTTCGGTAGTCTCACAATCCCCCTGGTCTATGCTATAATGAGAGAGAGCGGGTATCCCACCATTGTCTCTGCTTTTACAACTTCAATCGTCCTATTTGGTATGCCATTATTCTAGACTATGTGCTAATTCCACTTAAAAAATCGCCAGATAATGCACACATTGCCCAGACGCGACTTATCCTTCTCGATGCACAGCTTGTCTTTTTCACTGCACTCTCCCTTTATTCTTACATCAGGTTCCGGAAACTGCGTTATTGGTGCGTCATGTTTCTCTTTGGGCGTCCAAATTGTTTACGTCCTTTTGAATAGGGAATTTTCGTTTGATTGGTGGTTTTGGCTAATTGCCACTGGTGTCTCTCTTGCAGCAACTTTAGGCTCCAAGATGGTTGGACTTTTTACCTTTTTGACTATTGGGACTGCCGTCCTCGTCGATTTGTGGGACATACTGGATGTCAAGAAAGGCTCTTCGATGGTAAGAACCAAGAACATGTATGCCACAAGCATGACCATGATACACTCTCCTTTAACAGGAATACTTTGGGAGGCACTTTGCTGCTAGAGCCATTGGACTCATCATCATCCCCGCGATTGTCTACCTTTCGTTTTTCTGGATTCATTTTGCCATTCTCACACATAGTGGGACGGGTGATAATTTCATGAGTCCCTCATTCCAGGAGACTCTTATCGGCAATGAGTTACTCTTGAACAGCCATGGTAGATTGTTTCAGCTGTTTTCTTGATCGTCGATACTCAAGTCATCAACTCAGAAATTCGTTACTATGATACCATCACCTTGAAACATCGCGAGACTAAAATGTTCTTACACTCCCATCCGGAAACATATCCATTGCGATACGATGATGGTCGTATCAGCAGTCAAGGTTGTCGATACTGTCCTCTGTTGTTTTCGATCTGATGGGTCATATTATCTCACAGGACAGCAGGTCACTGCATACGGGCATGAGGATGTCAACAACCATTGGCAAGTCATTCCCACGACTTCTCTTCCAGACACTGGTCGTGGCCGGCTCGTCCGCCACAATGACGTGATCCAGCTTTTACATATCACCACCCAGACTCACCTCCTCACGCACGATGTTGCATGCCCACTTATGCCCACCAACCAAGAATTTACAACCTGGTCAAAGGATGATCATTCGCGATATAATGATACTCTTTTCCAAGTGCAGATGCTTGATGCAGATGATGGGAAGGTTTGGAAGAGCAAGTCGGGACACTTCAAGCTCATCCATATGCCAACGAAAGTTGCTTTGTGGACCCATCCAAAGACTCTTCCGGATTGGGCCTTTAAGCAACAAGAAGTGAACGGGAACAAGAAGGCATCAGATAAATCTGCAACGTGGTTTGTTGATCAGGTTATTGCCGACGAGAGTAAGTCATCCTTTTCTTAAAAATTTGTTTGTTTAATAAGCAATTCGTTGCCTCACAGCTGGCGACGATTTTAAAAACAGGACAGGCGACTTCGAGTCGAAGAGGCCTAGAAAAATAAATTTCTTCAAGAAATTTGCTGAGCTGCAGTTACTGATGCTTCAACACAACGCCGGGTTGACCGCCTCTCATCCTTACGCGAGTAATCCCATTAATTGGCCATTCTCTCTTTCTGGCATCAGTTTTTGGACCGACAACGACCCAAAGCAACAGGTATACATGGTTGGTAACCTCGCAGGGTGGTGGGTCTGCGTTATGGGTCTCTCGGTCTTTGTAGGCATCATTGGGGCAGACTTGTTAGCTCGCCGTCGTGGCATCGATCCTATTCCTGATCGTGAGTGAATTTGATCATATAGTTTGACATGATCGTGAACACCGAGAGTATTTCACAGCCGTCCGCAATCGCTTGTGGAACTCAGCAGGTCTCTTCTGGATTGCGTGGGCCTACCACTATTTCCCCTTCTACCTAATGAACCGACAGCTCTTCATCCATCATTATTTACCTGCTCACCTTTGCTCGGCCCTCGTGGCCGGCGCTGTTTTCAACTTCATCCTTTCAGAGTCGATCAACTATCCTATATCCGTTCCTTCTTCTATTACCCGCTTGCGGCCGCGTCTATATTCAGACTTGGGCATCAAGGCCTTGGCAGCCCTATTGGTTTTTAACGTCGTCTTTATCTCTGTATTCTTCTTCCTCTCGCCTCTCACCTATGGCACCCCAGGGTTCGCATATTCCTGTGTTCATCCAAGCATTTAGCTGACGCGTAATTTTGACAGTCTTGATGGGAAGCAGGTCAATCGCCGTCGACTCTTATCCTCATGGACTTTACATTTCGCCGTGAGTCGCCCAGCATGCTTATGTTTAGACCAAGCTGATCCATGTTCAGGGTAAAAAAACAGACGCATAGAAATATGCAAACAATATATGAACATAGTGGGAAATGGCTTGCTTTGCCTAGTATTCCTTGTATACAAAGTACTTAAGTATTTAATAACAAGCTCTGACTGGTTAACCAGATGTGGGTGCATATGGATCCAACTGTATATTTGCTCACTGAGTTTGAATCAAATCGTTGGGTAAGCAGGGCACATAGACCAACGTATTCCACACATTCTACAAAATGGTGAGTAGGCAGCGGCTCTTCTGGCAATGTTCATTTACTAACCAGAATCAATTCCTAGAGTAAACGCACAAAGAAAGTCGGCGTCACTGGAAAGTACGGAACGGCAAGTCACTAATGGCATCGGTATCAGGTGTTGTGGGTTGACCAATCGTTTGTCCTACTACAGAGATACGGTGCCTCCCTGCGAAAGCAGGTTAAAAAGGTCAGGCCTTGTCTGTCTCGTGTTGCCATTGCAGAACTCATTGTTAAAAAACAGATGGAAATCACCCAGCATGCACGGTACACTTGCACCTTTTGTGGGAAGGTAGTATCTTGTTTGCCTTTTGAGCGGATTTCTATCGTTGACACTTCTTCCCCACTTTCAGGACAGTGTCAAGCGTACTGCTGTTGGGATTTGGCACTGTCGTTCGTGCAAAAAAACTATTGCAGGAGGTGCATGGACAGTGTCGACCACTGCTGCTGCTACCGTCCGCAGGTATGCATATTGATGTCCGTGCCCGAGTGATGTTGAAGGTTGACAATACTTTGATTTCAGTACTGTTCGCCGGCTGCGCGAGATCAACGAGGCATAGATATATTGGGTTGGGTTTCTATGCGCTATGCGTTTACTTCATGTCATCAATCGCAATACGACTATGAGACTCTACTTTATCTTCAATGCCTTTAGAGATATCTGAGATTTTCAAAGCATTGAGTGACTGATCGTTGTGCCGTCATCAAAGAATGATCCGTCTAATAGCTCCATCTCAATATTGATCACAAATATTCTAAGTTTGAAAACCAAAAACTATCTATAAACATTGAAGCAGCGAGTAAAATTACAAGTCAAAGCCTGTGTAAGTGTATCAATCCATAGATGTATCCATTGTCCCTTTCTCTTCGCGTGAACCCTCAGCTTCTTGATCATCCTCACTGCTATCTTCGTCCTCTTCCTCGTCATCGTCGTCGTCATCGCTTTCTTCAAATGTTAAAGAGATATACTCTTCAGCTGCTCCAGAGGTCTGAGACCCTGTAGAAATGACAGGCTCCCCAACAGATGAGGAAGGAGAATTATACTCTTCTTTGGAAAAGGGCTGTGGAACACTGTTAGAACTAGAAGCATTAGCTTGTATTTGTAGTTGCGCTTGTGCCTGGTCTTGAGGATTTGACATTGCAGTTTGCCTTCGCCGATTAGCGCGAATGACATGAGGAAGCTTGCACAGCCGATTAGGACAAGCGCCCTTTTCGGCAAAGTCAGGACACTCCCTGACATGCTGCTTCTCACATTCGATACCCTTGTCGCAGTATCCAACGACAGCAAAATCACGACAGACGCCATCCCGAGGGCCCACACGGACATGGGGATACGGACAGTTCTCGCGTGTGCACCGGCCATGATTGGCAAAGTGATGACACAATGGTACTCGTGAAGGAGTCGGGTCGTGTGAGAGGTGGCATGTATCGGCTCTGTTTGGACAACTGTCAGAGAGGAATAGCGGGCATATGGCAATCTTCTCGGGATCGTGTTGATACGGGCAAGTGAGACCACGTTGGCAGACACCTGCAAATCAAAAGGTGAGACCAGTGAAGAAACGGTTCCACAAGGATGTATTTTAGGTGAGACTCCAGTGCGTGAATTGCAGTGGACGGACCTGTCAAGGTGAAGAAACGGCACTGCTTGTCTACTTTACGACGTTTGGATATATGTCCGGTCCTTGAGAATGCTAAATCGACATCGAAAGCTTGATTAACAACCGATACTTACCTGGTTCCCTTGATGTTATCTAGAACCATATTATTGCAGCCTCTAGAACGTTTGCCCTTCGTGTACTTGGGCTTATGTACGCGGCCAGAAGGAACCAAGTTACTGCCTTTTCGAATATACTGGCCACGATGTCGAGACATCGCATGGGTCATTGGAGGATTCACACTAGGGCTGACAGCACCGGAAGAACCGGTTGAGTCGGTCCTAGGGGTGATAACTAGATAGCATTGTCAAACCCTGATAGTTTCGAGCCTATGTACGCAGTACGCACGGTCTTTGCGGGTGAGCTTCCTACTAGAAGACTCAAAGGCCACTCCATCGATAACTAACTCACGAGTGGCACTCGTAAGCAGATGCTGACTGGGTGAGCCTTCAGATGCAGAGCCACTCAAAGAACTAGCCTCATTTGCGATGGTGGGATTGACATATTTCTTATGTGCTATAGCAGGGTTGATGTATTTCCGATTGGCAATGGCCGGATTCACGTAGCTGCGACTTTGATGAAACCTCGGTGCATAAGGTGGCTTGGATTCGTTCAACTTGTGGCGATCGATGGCGCCTATGGACGATAGGTTAGTAGGCACCTCATAAAAGGCGAAGGTCTTGCCTGATAATCGCTGAATTTCCTGGAGGAGCGCAGCGTCTGAAGACATGGTGGATATACAGACAAGACAAAACAGTGCCTCTTATATAAGAAGATTTTCAAATGCCGCTTGACCACTACGTCACCGCCGGTGAGTGCCGTTGGCCGCCATGTCCACAGCGCATATATTGGCCGCGGGAGGCCCCAGCGACTCTCGTCCTTCAAAAATGTCATCTCCCTCCCGTGTTCAAATTCCCCCTCAGAGCAGTCCCTCTCAATTCAAGATGCCCAAGACACCAGCCGATGAGGGACTAGCATTCTTCGAATCATCGAGGTCGTCCGGAGAGGGATCTGTTCGCGTTTACGAACTCCAGTTGGATCCAGATGGTGGCCCAAGCAAAGACAGAGCAGTGCGTGCACGACGATCTAATCCCCGAGAATTACATGAATAATGGTGGCGCTCTTTTATATCTCTCATCTAATATTTAACTGCCACTATCATCTAACTATTGACCAGTACATCCGCCTCCCACCTCCATATACTCCGTACATACTACGCGTGACCTTAGATGCAGGCACTCCCGCTTCTAAGAATGCGGTCCTGAAGACAAACTTTCCCTTGGACGGTGGAAAGTTTGCCAGAGACAAGTTCGTACAGAAGACGTATGCTTCTTATCTTGTTCCTTCCATATTTGTTTTTCTCACTTCCGTACTAAGACTTCCCAACAACTTTTCCAAGCCTATCCATATCAACCTCCCTATATCACATGCAGGTGCATTTGTATACTGGGTAGAATATGACGGGCCATCTTCCGAACGCATCATTGGCCGTGAAGGTTATTTCAACATAGATCCCATTCTTCGCGTGAAGGGTCGTTCACAAATATTGTCTGCCTCTGAAAAGCCGCTTCCTGTGTCTCATGGCGGAAAGGTCTTGGAACGCGAGGTTACTATACCTCTTGATGGTCTTGTTATTCTCACTGTCGTATCGAAGTGGATGGGCCCAATTCAAGAGTGGACACAACATTTCCGAGAAGCATGTCAGCGAGGCTACAACATGCTGCATTATACACCCCTTCAGCAGAGAGGCAGTAGCGGTAGTCCATATTCCATCGCTGATCAACTATCTTTCGATCAGCAGCTCTTTGAAAGCACAGTTGAGAATAATGTCGCTCTGCATGTCAAGGAGACGCTCAGGGTTGCTCGAGATGACTACGGGCTTCTGAGTCTGACGGATGTCGTGCTGAATCATACCGCTCACAACAGTCCTTGGCTTTTGGAGCACCCGGAAGCTGGTTCGCATCTCCTTTCTGGTGGTTGCACAACTCTGAAACACATGGTTTTCTTAGGCTTCAGTCCATTTAATACGCCTCACCTCGCTCCTGCGCTTGAACTAGACAATGCGATCAGAGACTTTTCTTCCAATCTTGCGTCAAACGGCTTGCCAACAAGCGTTTCTTCTCAATCCGATCTCGATATTCTTTTGCATGCCCTTGCGTCCAAAGTTAAAGATGACTTGCGTTTGTGGCAATATTATGTCCTTGACCGTGCGCGAGAGAAGAGTGGCGTTCTTGCCATCCCTATCCAGGATATACCCACATGGACTGGCCCAGGTGTCCACGAGAAACCGATGTCCGAGCTGGCAAACATTCTGGAGTCTACGGGAAAGATTATCGGCCTACGGCAATTCAAAGGAAGATATGGCGCGCATGTTGACCCTAGAGATGCGGCATCAATAGTCCGTGCTGCATTTCCGGAACTTGAGGATTCGAACTCTTTGGCCAATGCTTGGGAAAGACTGGTTGATGTTATCAACGCTCCTCTATACGAGGAATGGCAAGCTGATACCCAGGTCGCTCTGGAGAATATCAAAAACCGTGTCGTTTACACTAGAATGGATAATAATGGACCAAAGTTGGGTGAAATCACCGCAGAGTGAGTGTCAATGCATCAACATCCTAGCACAGTGGCACCTACAATATGCACAGGCGCCCGCTGGTTGAAACATACTTTACACGTCTTCCGCACAATGAGCAAACGAGGAAACATCACCCAGATGCACTTTCCCTTGCTAACAATGGCTGGATATGGGATGCGGATCCGCTACAGAACTTTGCATTATTGCCCTCAAAGGCATATCTTCGCCGTGAGGTCATCGTTTGGGGCGATTGTGTTAAGCTGCGCTATGGCTCTAGTCCTGCAGACAACCTTTGGTTGTGGGAGTACATGACTCATTATGTGATGACTCTCGCAGAAATGTTTGACGGATTCCGCATTGACAATTGTCATTCAACACCACTACACGTGGGCGTGGCTCTTCTAGACGCAGCCCGTACTGTGAAACCTGACTTATACGTTTGCGCTGAACTCTTCACAGGCAACGAGGAGATGGATAAGCATTTCGTAAGCCGACTTGGGATCAACAGTCTCATCAGGGAAGCATACAATGGGTACAATCCAAAAGAATTTTCAAGGTTGCTGTACCGTTTTGGTGTCCACGAGCCAATTGGTTAGTTATCGGCATACAAGTTAGAACAGCTACTTACTCTGGCATCTAGGATCGATGGACACCGCATGCTTGACCTCTCCAGAAGATCTGCCTCCCCCTACAGGTAGGGGACCTATTCGGCCATGCCTGGTGACACCCCTCGAAGGGTCGTCTCCTCATGCGCTTCTCTTTGATCTCACGCACGACAACGAATCACCATTACATAAACGTAGTGCAGAGGATGCTCTCTCTACAGGCGCTCTTGTGGCATTCTCGGGTTCAGCCATCGGGTCGACCAAAGGTTTTGATGACCTATATCCAAAGTTGTTGGATATAGTTGGAGATAATCGACTATACGAAGTTGCAAAGGAAGTCGAACAGAAAGGTATCAGTATGGTAAAACGAGTGCTAAACCACCTACACGCGGAAATGGTATTGGAAGGGTATAGTGAAGGTCACGTCCATCAGGAAAACGACGTTCGTTCAATCCCGATTGATCTCACATTGTGCTGATATACGGTTTTTACAGTATATTGCAATCCACCGTGTTCATCCGCAAACAGGGAAGGGATACCTTCTTATCGCACATACTGCATTCAACAAGGGTTCAAGGGATCGAGGATGGTGTGCGTATTATTTTACCGTCCTCGTACAGCTGTCATCTTCAAGAAATTTATGCTCTTGAAGTCAATCCGACTAGACTCTCTAGAACGACAGCACGTTTCATCCTCGGCTACAGCATCGATATCCCCTCATACGATTCGAAACCTGATAAAGCATTCATACGCGGCCTACCCTCACAACTAAAAGAAACTACAACAGTCATACCTACCGAAAGTTCGGATGAAGACGGCCCTTTTTCAGAGATACACATACCAACGTTCTTTCCCCCAGGCAGTATCCTTCTTTTTGGAACGCAACTGCAGGACGTTGAGACGGACCTGGTTGAGTTTTGCAAAATGGGAGCTGACGAAGCACTGATAGCCCTAGACCTCGTCGACTTGAACGTAATCTTACATAGGCAAGACGGGGAGGAAAAAGATGCTACCAATGGTGAGATTGGCACATACAATGTCCCTGGTCACGGAAACCTGGTCTACGCTGGCCTGGAGGGTTGGATGGCTCTGCTGCGTCCCATCATGCGATACAACGACTTGGGCCATGCTCTTTGCGACCACCTTCGCCGAGGATCATGGGCGTTAGACCATATTCATGATCGACTCAGAAAGTACGCATTCATCTGCCGCATCTTATAGCAGATTTTCATCAAGTTGCTTCCAGGCAAATAGACACTTTACCAAACCTCATTCATCCCGCAAATTGGTTCAAGGAGCGCGTTGACCGTATCAAGTTATCTGTTCCTTCTTTTCTTCGCCCAAAGTACTTCGCCATCGTTGTTTACGAGGCATACAAGGCAGCTCGTCGCGCTGTGACTCAGCAGCAAGCAGGATTTGTATCTTCTGGCCACAGCTTCACCCAAGACCTCGCCCTCTGTTCGGTGCAAATGTACGGGTTGGTTAAGACAGCTTCACTAGACCCCGCTGAAGCAGTGCCTTCCCTGGCGGCTGGATTGCCCCATTTTGCCTCTGGTTGGGCCCGCTGCTGGGGTCGAGATGTTTTCATTTCCTTACGTGGTTTGTTCTTAACTACCGAGAACTTCCCTGCCGCCAAGCGTCATATTCTGGCGTTTGCATCGACTTTGAAACACGGATTGATACCCAATCTGCTTGATTCTGCGCGCAATCCTCGGTGAGACGCTAAGATGACATATCATGATGCACTATGCTGAACACATCCGCAGATATAATTCACGAGATTCACCCTGGTGGATGCTGCAATGTATACAAGATTATGTGCAACTCGCTCCGGATGGCCTCAGTATTCTTTCAGAATCTGTGAAGCGTCGCTTTCCTGAAGACGACACATATGTTTCGTGGGACGATCCGAGATCCTATACACGTTCTAATACAATCATAGAAGTTATCCAAGAAATCTTGCAGCGTCATGCCGATGGCATCTCTTTCCGCGAGCATAATGCTGGTCCAAACCTAGACATGCAGATGAAGGATGAGGGATTCAACATCAAGGTGCATGTGGATTGGAAGACGGGGCTAGTATTTGGAGGCAACCGATATAATTGCGGAACCTGGATGGACAAAATGGGCGAATCACTTAAGGCGGGCACTAAGGGAATACCCGGGACTCCAAGAGATGGCGCGCCAATCGAAATCACTGGCCTTGTAAAGAGCACTCTACGGTGGCTTAGCGAACTGTCTTCTAAGGGAAAAATAGTCTTCAAAGGTGTACATGCGGCTAGTGAGTCCTTGATCTATTTACCGGCATTATCAAGCTGAGCTTGTTGTTGTGTAAGTTGACGGTCAGCGAAGACTCGTGACGTACAAAGAATGGAATGACTTGATACAATCTGCTTTTGAGCGTCACTACTATGTCCCAGCTGGTGTGTTCATCTCCAAGCTGATTCCGATGTCACATAGCACTGATTGGGCTCACAGACCCGGCAGACGATGTCAAATACATTATCAACCCGAATATTGTGAACCGACGGGGAATCTACAAGGACGTATTTGGGTCCGGACTCGATCGTGAATGGTCGGATTATCAACTCAGGCCCAACTTCCCCATTGCAATGACTGTTGCTCCGGAATTATTTGACCCCGGTCACGCCCTCGAGGCCCTAAAGATTGCAGAGAGTGTTCTTAGAGGCCCTCTTGGTATGAAGACTCTGGACCCAAGCGATCTGCAATATAGAGGAGACTATGATAATGCAAATGACACCTCCGATGGTAGTATTGCCAAGGGACTGAACTATCACAACGTATAGTTGTTTTTCCCTCGCTGTGGTTGATCTCTGACGCGGATGGGTCAGGGTCCGGAATGGGGATGGCCGCTTGGCTACTTTCTCCGTGCGTACTTACATTTTGATATTCAAGTCGGAGTAGGAAAAACGGTCTGTTTGACTCTTATCATCTTAGTCTTGCGATGCTAACGAAAAAATGGTGCATTAGGACCCTGCCGAGACCTTGCATCATTTACATACTATCCTGCTTGCGTTGCGAAGGCATATTCAGAATGATCCATGGCGTGGTCTGCCGGAGCTCACCAACCGCAATGGTTCTTACTGTCATGATTCGTGCGCGACGCAAGCTTGGAGTTCTAGTACGATTCTCGACTTTTTGCACGACGTACATCGCATCAGTAGATCAGCTTAATGTATTCTTCAACACTCTTCAGTCACTCTGTTTTCACGTTGTTACCACTGTTAGGCAGAACACGCCCATGGACCTCTTTGTAGCTAGCATTAGAATATATCATGGCTTGTTTTTTAGACGGGGTGGTTGTTTGTACTAGTTGTGGCTAATGCAAGTGTGCCTTGCCTTGAGGTGAGCGAATTTGAGTAGTGTTGGTGCTTTGCGTCCCTATAGCATTCTCCTGTTAGTTAACAAAGCAGGTCTCATTCCTTATTTGGTTGAATGTCTTTCTTTGGGTTGGGGACAAACCATGACGCTTTGGAAAAGGAGAAGGAGAAATTTCTTGAGGGCGGTCTAGCTGCACAGGAGGACGTAGCGGTGTTCAATTGGGGAGAGTCTGATTATGATGGTCTAGGAGAAGCGTTGCAGGAAGGTGGAGATGAAATGAATGATGAGACATTCGGTGATGGGCCAGTTGGTGCGAGTAGTTGTCCCTAACTGTATACTCGCCACTTATCGCAGTCTCAGGCAAAGACTTCGACTTTTCGATTCATGAAATCCCCGACATCAAGATACAGAGACATAAGCAGGAGCCTCGTCATGAATATCAGGACTCGTTACTGCATGCAAAGCCGCAGTCATCATGTGCGTCACTTTCACGTTGTCTGCAGCCAACCTGCTAATTTTTTTCTTTTCGTTTCAGCCAAAGCTCCTGGTGGTTCACTGGAATCTATATGGGATGACAAGTCACCTGCATCTGTTCTTCCTGGAGCTCGAGCAGGAGGTCGCCTCACTTCCACTGGTCACACAGCGTTCACCTCGATTGCTGGCAAGCCTTACGGCACAACGCCAACACTTCCAACCGCTCGGCCTTCTCAAATTTCTGTCTCTTCTCAACCTCCGAGTGTTCGTACACTACAGGAGATTGAATCTGAAATGCGCGCGAGGCAGCAACCGCAGAACCATATTTCCCAATCTCCCGTAGGCTCACATGCTGTCGTCGCCCCCAACTCACTCAATCCCTCTCCGCCTACTCGACACTTGCCGCAGTCGAATTTGCCTCTTCACTCCTCACCCTCTCAACTGACTCCCGATGAGGTCGAGCACCAGCTGCGCATGATGCATCTCACCCAGCTGCAGCAACACCAGGCGCAGCGACAAGAACAGCAACAGCAACCAATCTACCAGTCTGTGCCTCAACAGCGACACCAGTATATACGAACCCCAGAACAGGATCGACAACATATCCTCCAACAACATCAATTACACCGGTCGTTTCCTACCACTCCAGAGCCACAGTTTGCTATGCATTCACACTCGCCGCAATTAGCACAAGGATACATTACGCAGCAGCAGCAACAGAATCAACTACATATGCAGCAGCAGCTCTTGGTTCAACTCTCTCAGGCTGGCGTAATGCCGGATCAAATCCACCTCCTCGATCCCATGCAAAGAGAGGCAATTATGAATGAAGTCATACGTAAAATCATGGCTGCAGAAAAATTGGACCAAAGAAACCGACGGCGCCTGATGAAGATGGAGCGCATGGTAAGAGAAATACTGGGTACCAAGTACACTTTCTAATATAGAGGGGTATTTAGGCGCGATATAATGATCTTATGACCCAGTCGGATAAAGATTTCATTACTCGGATTCAAGTTTCTCAGCTAGTCACTTCTGACCCATATACGGAGGATTTTTACGCACAAGTGCTCGGTTCGCTCAGACGAAATGGCACTGGGATGAGATGGTTCGGAAACGCTGGAGTTGGCTTGGGGGTTCCTGGGCATCGATTAGGTGGTCGCAGAGAGCATGCGATGAACCGTATGGCAGAACAGGTGTATAGGATTGTAGAAAATGCTAAAGCTAGAGAAAAGGAGAAAGGGCATCATGGTAACAAGAGTCCATCCTTAGCAACTCATTTCTTATTAACCCCGATATTTCAGTAGGTTTCAACCCCCTCCAAGGAGTTCTTGGTAAGACTTCGGGTAGGAGTTATAAGGCTGCCCCACGTCAGTTACTTCAAGTGGATGCTGCCCCGCTGGCCGGATCGCCTACATCCTCCCCCCAAATGCAGGAAGCAGAAGCTGTTAAACAATTGTCTGGGCCTCGAAGTCCAGAAGAACCAACGCAGTCCCAGATGGACAAGCCGCTGCGAGCTGTGAGTAAATCAGCTTCTTTGTATAGCTAGGAACGGATCATAATCAAGACCAGGGTGCTGTGGTAGATGCACAGGAACCACTCACTCGTCGCCAAGCACTGGCTATCATAGAGAGTTTGTTTGATTATGCTCTGGATTGGGAAAATAATCGTCGAATAGTACCGGAGGAGGGTACTGATGCCTATTGGAAGTGGTAAGTCACGCAATCACAGCACGTCACCGTAATTTCTGACAGGTCACTATGCAGGGAAGCAGATCAGAAGGCTCTGGAAGCGCGGATGTGGGAGGGCTCACAAGTCACCGCTCCTTTAGATGCAAGGTTTGCATGGATATTCTAAGTCTGCAGAGCATCAGACTTACCAGTTGAGATAGACATCCTCATCCTTTAGTATCGCTTCTAGGTCCTTTGAAAGGCAAGAAGGTCATGAAACGCCTCACTCGAGTAATGGATGCGCGACAATTGCGCATCACTATGACTCTTATTACTCGGCTATTCAGAGATTTTGATGTTGTGCAAAATCATCGCGTTGCAGAATCCCTCGTTGAAAGCAAAGAAAAACACGAAATGGAGAAGCATATTCATACTTTCGAGGAGTTTGTCTTAGAAGCTATTCTACCTGCACTGGCTGTCGCCCCATTACCAGTCGTTTCAGGTCAGCTGCAACAATTGAGAGATCCTGTGGTTATTGCTCGCACTCGAGTTAGTTCATTCTCACTGCTATATTGACTCTACTGATGTCGCTGTACAGCCTGGAATTATCCTTTTAACCCACATTTTCACACGGGCTGCTATCATCAAGGATCGGACGATAAGATTGCGTTCTGGTGCCGAAGTTGATGGTGCAACACCAGACGATATTGCAACAGCTGAAGATTTCCAAGAATGGTATGAAATGCGGCAGTTATTTATTGAAAGCACCAGTAACTGAAATGCGCTGTGAATAGGCAAATCTGCTTTGATCAGCTATTCGAGGAGCTTGCCCCCCATTTTATGTCGCTTTTCCCGTCCACCCGGGCCGCCGCGTCACTTCCTTTTGGAACTGAACATCAACTCCAAACATCCCTCGCCCTCGATGCAGCAGACCACCCAGTGTGGAGTTTCTTCGCATCTATGGCGGTTCCTGCATCGTTGGATCAACAGTCTATACTCGTGACTCAATTACGAGAAAAGGTACTTGAAAATGTGCTAAGCGCCCACAAAGGGTGGGTTGCGGATGAGAGCGAACGCAGCGCCAAGCTCCGCAATGTAAACATCTTCTTACATGCGCTAGGGTTGGATAGTTCCCAAATTAGTTTATGACATTAGTGCTCTCTCTCTGCGCCTTGCGTCACTCGGGTCATATGCAAAAGTACCGGTACTGTGATGATCATATCACATGAAGCCTTGGGGGCGGTACATGAAGCATTTTCGTCAAAGAATGTGTGATAGGAGTTTGCGATATTACACAGAAATAGTTTACTTGATGGATAAATATTCCTGCAAGTAATTTGAGTCAACAAAGTATATGTAAGGACTCTGCCCCAACGACAACAGTTGGGTAGAGCGTATTCGTGCGGAAGGTAGCCATGACTGCAAGATATAGCGTCGAAATCTTAAAATAGCGACGAAGATAGTAAAATGGAGAATAAGTGCGAATTGTTCTATTACCCCAACCAAAGTACATTCTATCCTCCACCCATGGAAACCTAATCCCTTATTGCTGCCTCTGCACAGAAATCAAGGTTAACATCAGAGTCGGAAGACGGCGCCGACCACGCCGCCACTTACTGAAAAATTCATACGAAAGCCAACATAACGCATTACTCGGCATGAATGTCAACACCCGTGGTGACAAGCCGCGTGTAAAACCTCTCAACCCATCTCGTTGCCATATAATTCGAAATGCATCTAGCATGCCGTGCGCTCGTCGGATCTCAGCATCCTCCGAGCGTCCTCTTGTCTGTAACAACGTCTTGGCAACATCAAGTGGTGTCGTGACACCCGCTGCGACACCACCCGCAAGACCTCCTGCGACTACGTGCGTTACCGGAGAGTATACACCTGATGGATTGAGCCGCTTCTTCAATTCTTCATACACGCTGAACTGTACAGCGGTAAAGGGAACGCTCATGATGAGCGTGGTAGGGTAGGAGACGTAAAAGGCACCTATGCCTTCATTACGGTACACGGTGCTCGCACAATGCCAAAGTGATCGGTAACCGGAATTGTGCATTTGCATTCGTTGCTTTATCACTGTAGTGATTGATATAAGGGGAAGGATAAGCCTTTGCAATAAGTAGTTTTAAGCAGACATACCGTCGAATGGGTTCATCAGTGCATCACTCGCCGTTGTTGATGCCGCTCCAGCGATTGCTGTGTATGCCATGCGCCCACTTCGTTACTTGTCTCTATTCCTAGCAGCTCAACACTTACATGTTGCCATGAAATGGCTCCCCTCGCCTCTGTTCCCACCCGCCAGCTCTTTTACTGCTTCGTATGTTCCAAAATGCACAGCATGTGCTGGTCCAGCACCCACTATAACGGACGACACTCCCCTCCATAACGCTCGCATCCCTTCTGTGGATGATATCCGCGTGAAGGCGTTCCCAATTCCGGAGTATACAGCGGCTGGTGAAGTTGCAAAAACCTGCATTCGCGTCTACAAAGCATTGACCCTATTAAGTACCACGAGAATTGGGGGCAAATTGTGGTTTCTGACTTTGATACTGTCAATGGGGAACATGATGGCGTGTTCTGAAATGCCTGCCTAGACAAATCGACAAAGGCAATGTGACGACTGCAGTCAGCATTTTTGAATGGTTCAGACCCCACAACACGCAAAGAAGACTCCGAAAACACGATAGCGCGCCAGAAAACGTACAGACGATGGGCGTGACTCACCAGTGCGCCAGCGAGCATGTTTGCCCCTAGACCAGCGTTGGAGGACAGCGCCTCATAATCAACTTGGTCATCCATGGACGATGAGCAGCTATAGAGATGCTAGTGGGAGAAACAAGCTTCCCGTGTCGGTCTAGCTGCCAGTCACAGAAGACTTTTTTCGAGTTTGTCTAAAAGACGCGGCGTAGCTGCCACGCGTCGTAAGGCGCAATGAAGAACGTTGGGACGACGAATAAACAACTTGTGGGCCTTCAGAGAGAAAAGCAATTAGTCGCAAGGTGTCTAAGTACCAGTAATTGTTGGAATTGTTGGAATTTTCGAAGATCAACAGGCGTGAGAGAGCGGGACCAGTTGAGATGGCCACTTCACGCGTTTGTATATCCTCTCGGGTCTCTCGCGTTAATCAACTTACAACCCAAATCCTGTATCCCTGTCAAAATCCTGTGCACATAAAAACTGCGCTGATGCCATCTAGGTAACATAAGCACTGCTACGTATATCTCTCTCTCCCGAGCCTAGAACGGTGCTCACATCTACTCGCTTCTACTCTGGGCGGCGAGACGATCATGCTCCTCAATATTCCTGAAAAACCATAATTAAGCGAGCAGATGATACGGAGGAGGCCGGAAGACTTACTTAGCTATAGTAGGCATGAGAATGTCGGAGAGGAAGTTAAGGATTCGGCTCATGTGTGCATGATAAAAAATCTCACGCTCTCACCTTCCCAGGGGTAATCTAACCTGTAGGGTTTTCAAGATAGGTTATAACCATGTGAACATACAGTGGAGTGACATGTCGCCTACCACACATCTTGCACTTCCGCTCCAGCGTAATACTATAGGAACATGTCTAAATCAGGCAAAGAAGTTCACTGTTAATGTGAGTGGACCATCACACGTACGGGAATGTCCTCAGGAAGATTTTTAGCCTTCGGCTTGATCTTATTGTGGACGACAAAAACGGCAAATTTAGTACGTGCCGTGTCTCTCTCAGAGTTGGGTAGAGACTCTAATTCTCGTTCCACGTCTTTCTGCAGTTCAGAGATGGCGTAACTGTCGTATGAGATGAGAAACACATTGTTAGTAAAGCAAGGGTACTCACTGCAATGTCTGACGAGAGTCATCGACTTCGTCCACGATTAGAACGCGTCTGCCGAGGAGGACTTTGGATTCTGGGCCACTTGGAGAACATTATGTTATGGGACCAGCCCTAAAAGAGATGCTCACAGCCATTGGGTTCTAATAACTTCACTGCCGAGTTGCTCTTCTGTTGTGCCGGGCAGAGATTCATATAGAGATAGACCTATTGCGTGGATAGGAATGTTACGTTTGGTGGCCGGATCCTTCAGAAAAGTTCGCATCACACGAGCAGGGAAAAAGCCTCTGTGCTCTATAATCAGCATCCGCCGAGGTGCTGGCGGCTCGTACGAACCCTCCACCTGGATAGACATCAAAGACAGGCCGAACGGGTGCATAACGTAGATACTAATACCGATGGCAATGAGAAGGTCAGGCGCAAATTGAGAAGCAATTTTTTTGCTAGAGCAGCCAATGATGTTATGGATTTCATTGTACGTGGGTCGAATGTGGTTATCCACCATGATGTCGTCTTGTAGGTGCTGTGAATAGAGAAGCGATATGCGGCTGTTTTCATTTTTACCCTCTAAGCGGCGCTTTTACTCAGATGTCTCGCCCAGGCTAGCAGTATACTTAGCTAAATTACTGACAAAATAATTACTGTCTATGATAGTCTGCATACTTAACCTTATAATTGCTATGGGTGCCTAGTTACTTGTGACAATTTGCGGCAATGAGACACCAGGCAAGGAGGCGGTGTCTGGGGTGATTGCCCTGAGACTGAGCTGCTCAGCCTGGCCACCGCTCCGAGTTGCTGCCTTGCTTAAACCACGAACATCCTGTAATAAGCAGCCGACTTCTGTATCTTGCCACAATCATTCACAGGCTGTCATGCCTGCATTGACGCTACCGCCCTCCTTTACCAACTCTTTTTGGTCTCAAGATTATCGTAGAGGCTTAGAGACGTTGTTCACCAAATTGGGACAGGTGAGCTCACCAACATGCCGTACTATGCATCTGAAGTCAAGTTGTTATTCAGGGTGTGGCAGAGAATCTAGAAGTCTTCAACTTCATCAAGGTTCGTTCGTTAGCACCTACTTATCAGTTATTTATGTGAAAGGTAGGCTCGTGCGTTGGCCGAGAATGACATTGCAAATGCTCTGCTTGCCCCTGCACCCACTGGTCCACGAGGTACATATATACCCCAGTCCTTCACGTAATTCTGCTCATACTCACTGATGCTCTAGGCACGGGGTTCGACGCTGACGATGGAGCTGCGCTAAATATGACGTTTCGAGCATTGAAGTCAGAATCCGTTAGACAGGGAGAGGCACATAAGACAGTCGCGCATGAATTGGCTACCTTAGTTGCAGATCCCTTTGGCGAATGGGCGTCTGGTCATGCAGTACGTCTTAGCAGTTATAACTGATTATGCCTATATTTAAATTATTTGTCCTTTCAAGGCACGCATCGACGAGAGCAGACAGGTTTTGATTGACGGCTGGCTTAAGGCCTATGAAATGGCTGCTGGAGACGTGAGTAGTTACCCATTTTCCCAGTGACGTTCAAGCCCACACGTTGCCTAGGTCGAAAAATTGAAGCACAACTACATAACAAGATCACGTCGTGCCGATGAGGCAGAAGATGAGTAAGCTGTAGCCATACATTGTTCTTTCCTTGTGCTCACTATATGAAAGTGCCAAATTTGCTCCAGGGAGCAATGTAGGCGACAAGTACACAAGCTCTCCCCAGATGAGTCCCACAGGAGGCATTGTCAAACGCACAGCCAGCGTTTCAGAGCGGATTACTCAGCGACTCAAAGAACTACGCAAAGGCAGTTCTGAGGTGCAGCACACAGAGAAGAAGCTCTCGCCTGTGTCACCTGTTTTTAGCGCAGGCAAGTCCGATGGCGAGAACGATCACCAGGAGGATGCCACACCTATGGTACAATCCAAAGATAAAGGAAAGGGTAAAGAAGTGTCTATTTCACCCATGGTGATGTCTCCACGGGCACTGTCTCCGCCACTCCCTGGGCTGCATCAACCCTCACCAAGCAATTCAATTCCCAAGTCAAGCTCCCCTATGCCGCCTCCACCACCGGCCCCACTTCTTCTCGCGGGCCTCTCGTTACCCCCCCAGGCCGTCTCACAGCTGCTTACTCGTGCGGCTTCAGAATTGCCTCTGCGTAAAGTTCGTTTCCCAATTTTGGGCGAATATACGGATTGCTTCTCTGGGGAGGAGTTTGTGACATGGCTGAAGGAGAATGTCCATGGCTTTGGCGGAAGCTTAGATAGGGCGGAAGATGCTGCGAAGGAACTAACGGAAAGAGATGATGCACTCAGAAGGCTCGGGGAGTTTGGTATGCATTTCTGAGGGCATCACTTCTGGAGCTCAAGCTAATCAAGCTCATCATTCCAGGCAATAGGTTCGAGAACAGTAAGGATGCTTATTTCCAATTCAGACCAAAAGTGTGTTTTGTTATATGCCTTGTTTGGCTTGCCTTACGATGTCATAACAGGCATTCGAGTTTCACTTCACTCCTGAGGCCGAGGCCCTAGACCAGCAGGGCGGTCTAAGTCCTGTTGCAGAAAACCTTATGAAGCGCACAAACACATTCGTATCCATTGTACAAAAGGCGGTCAGTGCTACAACACCTGCAACATCCGAGCCACCCCTCGTCCGTGCGCGTACGGAGGCAGAGAATGCAGATAAATTGTATCGTGTGGCTGTGCGAAAGCTTGACAGGCAGCGATTAGGTCTGGAAGAGAAGATCGAGGAGACGCTCAAGGCCCTGCAGAGGTGGGAAATGGATAGGCTGAGGGCTGTCCATACCGGTCAGCATTCTTGTTCCAGAGGATTGTGCCTTTTCAAGCTGATGTTTCTTTTTATAATAGTTTTCAAACAGTACCAAGCGACCCTCACTAAATTTCAAACGTCATTCTCTGCATCTCTAGACCGCTCCTCTGTACTCATTTCTTCTTACCACCCGGAGAACGATCTCGTTGCTCTAATCGAGCAATATCGAACCGGACCTTTTAGGCCTACCCCGCACGTGTATGAGTCCATCGTGCACCATACGCCTGACGTTGTGTTTGGTATTGACTTGAGGAAGTGGGCAGGGGAGGGTGGATGGAACGCTGTCAGGGCAAAGGAAGATCAGAAGGAGCATACCAATCTCCCGAACGTCGTCACGGGGTTGCTAGCTGGCGTGAGCGAGGCGTACGAGAAATTGCCGAACGACGCTGGTAAGTTCAAGAATTATGATATTGAATTGCAGTACGCTTACATGCTTTGATTTTCAGAACGTCGCAAGAGTTGGATCTATGATGTTCGTGGACGTTTGAACGTCTTCACTCGTTTCTCTGACGATAATATAACAGGTCCCTTTACCTGCCGTACACCACCTTCGCGAGGCTATCAATACCCTGCCTCTAGATGCACTTATTCCATCCGACCTCCTCGCCAAGTACGATGCACCTGTCATAGCAAGTACGCTCAAACTTTGGGTTCTAGAATTAAACCCTCCCCTCGGTCTATGGGAAGGTTGGGAAGACATCAGGAAACTATACCCAACAGGTAGGGGGTATGATATCTTTTGCTTTATCTGTCCTGATAATGTGCTTTAAATCAGTCGGCGCAGTTGCCGGCGCCGAAACTCCTGAGCAGCAGCGTGTCGACGATTTACAGGTGGCTCTACTCAAGCTACCCAAGATTCACCTAGTTGTGCTGGACGCTATTGTTGTGCATCTGAAGAAGTGAAATAATTTGTTATTCTTTTGGGATATTACTGAGGTTTGTTGGTTGGGCCAGTCTGATCGAGACCACACAAGACGAGGAGCCAACGGACGTTTATATTACGAAGCTAGGTCTTTCGCTTGGTCGTAGTAAGTAATTCTAATCCTCACTTTCAACGGCCATATATTGAGGCTTGGGTTCAGCCATTCTGCGGCCAAAGCTTGAAACTGAAATGTCAATCCATGACCGTCACCCCACACGTACGTTCCTTCATATGGGATGACAGTCCACCAGAACTAAAGTATCTAATAGTGTTATTCATTGACCTCCTCAAACACTACGAGAATATTCTTCCGAAAACTATTGCGCGAAAGAAACGAGAGTCAATGGAACGACCTATGCCCATGCGAAAGCGCACAAAAATGATTGATCAACGGTTGAGCCGGAGTAGGATCTCCATTGGTGCCGATCCACAACAGCTGCTCGCTGCGCAGCATGCTGCACAGCATGGGCCTCCATCGCGAGCGGCTAGTCCATCTCCCCATGCGATCGAAGGTCAGGACAAACCCCAGTCACCTCCTGCACCCCCTGCACCTGCTGTTGCGGAGGCCAGTAAACCACAGGAGCCAGAGGCTCCAGCCGCTCCGGTGCCCATCCCCCAAGATACCTACGTTCCGCCTCCTCGTCCGACTTTCGCCGAGCAGGAGCCGCAGGCGGACAATTACATTCCCCCTCCCCGTCCTACATTCGCAGAACCAGAAAACGAAGCGAATGATGGAGGCATCGTCGTTTCTCCTCCTACACCGATCGGAATACATTCTCCAACCAGTCCCGTACACCCCTCCAGTACGGCTCCACCCAAGTTGGACGAAGATAAGGTTCTTTCCAATCAAAGCTCACTTACAAGGTCTGGGTCTGGTGAAGCATCGTCAAGGGTCCGTGGACCTCGAACTGCGCGTAGCACGGCCAGAGGTACATCCTCAGCCAGTTCGCCAGCGCCGCCTGTAAAGTCGTCTTCGCCGGCGAGAAATCGTCCAACGCACAGCCGTGCACAAAGTTCTATCTCCCCCGAGCGCGCCAGGGAGTATGCTCCCAAGAAGCATGTTGGCAAGGCGAACGCGGCAATCTTCTCCCGCCGAACACAGGCATCCGATGCTGAGGACAATGTTTTGGACAAGTGATGAAGCGTTGAGCGCTTATGAATTTGACTTGGTCAAGTCAAATATATGGGGAACGATGTAGTTTACCCGTCTATTTTATGTGGATTTGAAAGAAAGTTATCTAGTTTTATCTCAGTGAAGCCGTCGTGATATACCATTGGTAGCCTGTCAAATGTATAGATTCTCACGTGTCGAAATTTGCTTGTAATGATGCGACATCTCAGACTTCACGTTAGAAGATATGGGCGAAGGTGGTCGCTAGCACCCTAGCAATTCAGTCCTCATACTGATGACTTGAAGTGAGGACTCGAGGAGTTCTTTAGTCCACGACAAAACATGGCCTGGATAGCTTTGACCTCTAGCTAGTTTTTTGAGATTGAAAGTTCCTGAGGAAGAACCAAGCTTTCCATGACTATAGCACTTGTGCCGGTTTAGTCGCTTTATGGACGATTTGGGACACGTCAACAAAGATCTAGCGCGGTACAAGAAACCGTATTGTTCGTTTGTTATTTTTGGGGCAGGATTTTTGCCAAGAGTACATTCATTTGGCATCACTGGATATCAGGGCATGATGGGCCGGGCAACCATAGTAATGTCCCCAGAATGGTTTACTATATATGTGTGCTTACTTCTTCCAAAGGTCCATCCCCATGGGCCAGAAGGTAAATAATTTAGGCGGCCAGTAGTCTGCTCGTTGGTCAATACAATAATATCGTCGTAGCTTTGTATTCGAGATGTGTAGTTTGTTTTGCTTCCACGGCGCTTTCGCTCAGTATTGCCGTCCGCTCAAGCCGAGAAAACTTCCCATGACCGTAGAATTTTGAAGCTATCTACAGAATATCACCAAACATTTTGGTTTGAAGGATTATTTTATGTAAAGCTGAGCGACCTTACATGTGCCTCAGCCGGGCCTGGTTTTAGCCGAGCCACGGCAACACTACTTTCGATCGCAGCCTTATGTAAGTTGAACTTCAGACAAAGATGAATCCATCAAGCATCCGAAGCAAACTTGCCACTGCCCTAGGTCCAGATGGTCGTCCATATTGGCGCAATCTTGCCCAGTTTATGAGTGGAGACATCCCTCGATACGAGTTCGATGAAAACATACGTGAATGCATCAACACTCCAGAGCTGGGTGAGAGTCAATGCATCCGACATGAGGTTGAAGACTGATAGATGTATCACCAGCCCAGCTTCATAATGCACTTATTACAGCATTGCTGTCTAGTGCGGCACTTTTGCATCCGCCAACGCCACCCCCGGATGCATCCAAGACACATCGGAAGCGCTGTTCCTCGTCCTCACGATCCAAGCGTCTGAAATCATGGGCTGTGGGAGTTGGGAAGAAGGAGAGAGAACGGATTAAAAGTTTGGAAGAAGCTGCAAGCGCCATCCCAGTTCATGCGCGTAGAGACCGGGACGAGATCGCTTTGGGGCGGGCTGTCCGGTTGATACAAGAAGGCAGAGGTGTGTTTCTCTAGTTGATATGCATCTAATTAGCTCAACCCCTCTTTAGATCCGCCCGGGACACACCTTCCTCAACATCTGTGTTCAACTTCCCGTACGGTTATCCATCAAAATATCGCAGAGCGGATTGCATTGATATCCGCACAAAATAGCTTAGCACCTCCCAACAAGGCTGTCTCTCAACTTGTAGCCTTGGCGCTCGAGGTAATTGATAATTATCAATTCTGGCAAGCATTGTTCCCCATGTAACCAACACTTTCCAGGCAAAGCTCAAACATCTCGTGACCCATGCCATCTCCTTAACATCTACATCTCGTACCATCTCTTCGATACAGCCCTCGTCATCAACAAGCTCTCGTCCGCTTACCACTACTTCATTTGATACCCTGTTCACACTATCACCCGCCGTCCTGCCTTACAGTTCTGCGGCAGCAATGCAACTTGTTCTCGGTGAAGATGATCGCTATTGGGCAGGAGAGGGGTTCGATCATAGAAAACAAGATCAACGCCATTCAGATGATCCAAGGTTTCAGATGTTGTCAATTTTGCGAGCCAGAAGTACAGTCCGCGAGCAGATCACTAGAAGCCGATAATGGCAAACACGAACAACGCATGTGCTCACTGTTTTATTAGTTGTAACATGTATTATAGCCTACAATGATCTCACATTGAACACCGAATCATTGACCGCACCATCTTGAAGTAGACTGTACATCTATATTAAATAGTCCACTAATCCACATGCAGAAAGGAAAATGTGGTACTGCAAGGACTCATCATGAAAAAAGCTCTCAAAATGTCGTGACCGACCATAGCGGAGGCCCAGATGAGCAGCGGCACATTATCGAGTGCAGCTGCGAACAAATGAACCATAGTTCATCGCCGGCTGAAAAACCCCTTACCAGCAGCCCGCTGTGGCTGGGGTTGTTGTTGCGGCGGCGTCGGCCCATTGGCATATCCGGGAGGTATACCGTATGCAAAGTTCCCAGGTGGGGCATTCATACTAGCAGGTCCAGGGTGCGGGTATTGTGCGACCGTCATTGCACGCATAGAATCTCCCATCATGGGCTGGGGAGGGTAGCCGGGGTTCTGCTGAGGTGGTCCGCTGGGGGGGGGAGGTTGAGCATTCATCTGTCGTCCACGTCCTACCGGCGGATATGAGGGCTGCTGCTGCTGCATGTTGAATTGAGATACGGGGCGCGGGCGCGGCTGCGGCTGCTGCCCCCGAAGAGACTGGGATGGAGGCGGTTGTTGAGGCGGCTGTGACCGTCCGGGGCGGGGGTGGGACTGGGATGGGGGCGGTTGTTGAGGCGGCTGTGGGGACCGTCCAGGACGAGGCCGGGACTGGGGTTGGGTAGGAGGTGAGGGTGGGAGGGATGGCATGGAGGATTGATCAGGGGCTGAAGAAGGGCGAGGCGGCCCTGAGGGCGGCGATGAAGACCGTGATGTGAACGCATTTAGCTTGGCGCGTAGCCCGGTGGGGGATGCACCCTGTGGAGCTGCAGACACATAATATTAGTTATCTGTCAACGGAAGGCACGGAGCGGAATATGTCTGACCCTGTGGTGGTGGTGGTGCAAGCGTAGCGGACCCAGCAGATGGCTGTTTCCTGCTCTGCTTACTCGACTTGGTTGACTTTGACGGCTCGGGGTCTGAGGGTTCTGACGGTGCCTGTGCATGCCGGCCAGATGTCGCAGGTGGCTTTGCGTTTTTTAATTTATTCGATTTTGGTTCTAGCTCGGGCATGGAAATCTTACTCAAATGGATAGTAAGGGTATTTGGTGGTTGGTATGTCGGGGCCGACGGCGTGGGGCGATCATCTAGATTGATCACGCGCGGTCCCTTTCCCTTTCCTTTACCAGCATCCGCATCAAAGGACATGTCCACGTATTGATGAAGTTCTTCGTCATCGTCATATCCACCCGCTTTATATCGTGTGCGTTTAGTTGCTTCGGCAACCTGCACAACTTTGGAAACACAGGATGGAGTGAGAGAGCGCAAGGTAATGAACAGTAACGTGTCGTCCTGATATTGACGTTTATGATCAGGTAAATATGATGGAGGAGAGGAATTGGAGTCAAATGATGATGATGGAAAGGGAAAGAACTGACATTGAGAAGTGAGACGCAATGTCGAACGTACTCTTCGACATCACCAGTTTCACCTATCACGACCTCGTTCACCGCACGCTGACCAGACAGTCAATAAATACCCTTGGCACAGGCGGAGACGTAAGGTGTAATACTGACTTGCTCCTTAGCTTGCAGGATCGCGATCTGGTCCTCGTGCCATCCTTCTGGTTTGGGGGGAGGAGGTGGAGGAGGTGCGGCTGCTGTTAGCGGTACGTTTGCAACAGTGGATGGGGTATCGTTTGATTTCGTGCGCAGTTGCTCCGAGTAGTCGCCAAACGTCAACAGGCTAGTCAACAATACAATCTCAAGACCTATCCACAAACGGTATGGGTATCCAAAAACAAAGTCAAACCACGGGCGTTGATCATCGTGCTCACCCTTGCGGTCCTCAATGTCAAAGCTACAGCGCGACGATGAGCATAGAGATATCGGCCGGCTCAAAGACCACCCCCACCAATACTGACTCACCGGTTGAGATTATAATCGAGGATCTGGACGGCAGCCGTCTTGATCTTGCCGCTGGGCTCCTTCGTGACGGCGACGAGCACAGGGGGGTCGGGTTTCCGAATCATGTAGCACGCCTCGCGCTTCCACTCATAGTCGTGCCTAGCAAGTACAACCCATGTTCAACAAGGGTCCCAGTCAGCCATAATACGCGCGACACGCACTCTTCCCATTTGAAGGCCCATTTGAATGTCCTGCAGGGGGGGGGGGCCTTCAGCGTCCTGGGATAGGTGGATGTGTGCTCGTGGGGTGCTTACAATGTTCCCTTGAAGGTTAGGGGCACTGTCGCGGACGGGTTGTGCAGCTCGATGACCTTCTCTTTGCTTGTCGCAGCAGGCGCAGCGGCGGTGGCTAGTATGGATTCAGAGAGGGGTTCTAGAGCAAGCTGCATGCTTCAGTACAGACTACAACAGTGATGTCCCTCTGCTTGCGCACCGGAGAGAGAGAAGAGGTATGTTCTGGCATCATTAGGCACAAAGCGCTTTCTGTAGTGGACAGTGCCTGAGGGATCGACCAAGTCAGTAGCACCGGGCTCTATCTTGCTTGGCTCAAGATTGAGAGTGAAGAGATTCTTGTCTAACGCCATGATGTAGGGTATGGAAGATGACGGAGAGATCAAACAGGCATGTGCGTGTGGACGTCGAACCCACTACCGCAGCGTGGGGCAGTGTGATGCTCCGCCGCCTGCCATGTCGCACTGCCAAACAGACGCCATAGATCCGGGTGTATATTTCGCTTCCCACTGCATCACCGTGCCTGGGTATAACATTTGTCTCTTTTTGTAACGACTGAACAGGTATGTCACTGTCTCAGACAGTGTTTTGCACAACCAAAGAAGAAAAAGAGCGACGAATCCGAGCAAGGGAATACCAAAAAAGTTGAATCATAAAAGTCGAATCACGTAAAGTCAAATCTCAAGGCGCAGTACCTGGAAAACGAGCGTCAGCAATGCTCTTCGGTGGTCCCTGGGAGCACATACCTTTGTTCCCGCAGCCTACAGCGGGCCAGTTCGCTGTACTTTCACCAGCGAGACACGCTCCATTCCAGAGGGACTGCTCGTCAGACCCGGACCACTGAGAGCATGGCACTTCAGTGTAATGTCCTGTCAATGCTCCGCGGTCTAGTCACAGCGGTCTCCGTCAGACAAAAGTCAAATGCCAGCAACAAGACACGACGCACTAGCAGGGAAGAAAGCAGCGGAAGCCCCCGAGTCCTGGCACAAGTCGAAATGGGCGGACATTCCGTGCGCGTTGAGCCGGTTCGCCTGCGTCTGTCCACACCACTCGTTATTGGACCCCCCGGGGCACAAGTCCGTGATTTTGACGACAATAGTCTTCCAGTTGGTAGAGAACGACGGCGTGTAGGGATCGCTGCTCCCCGTGATTGCGAAGCAGCGCCCGCACGCGTCACCCGCACCTTGGCCTCCTGCAGCGCCGAACGAGAGCTGGTTCATGGCTGCCGTGTAGCCAGAAGCAGCGTGTCCGCAGGCCGGGGTGCTGCATCCAGTATACACAGTAAAGGACGCGTTGCCCGACGGATTCTGGACATAGCCACCTGCGGCGGTGGGTAAGGCGTCGTTTGTGGTGCTGGCTTTGGTGCTGGCTTTGGTACTGGGGGAATGACTGTGCGTGGCCTTATTCGTGGTAGTGGGCGTGGTATAGGGGACGGAACTGGGTAGGGCACTCGGGGTGGAACTGGTTGTCTTGCTGAAACCACCATGGGGGCGGTGGCGACATTTCTCTGCCAACGATGCAAGCGGTGCAGCAGCGAGTGCGTAGACAAAGAGTTTCCACATGGCCAGGTAAAGCGGAAGATGGGATTGTTGGTTCAAAACCAGGCCGAGCCGCAACGTCTTTTATACCTTGGACAAGACTGCCATTTACGCAGATATGATGGTCATAAACGAAGCGGACATCTCAGAATAAGGTGCGGCGTCAAGAGCGGTAGGTTAATCAGAGAATGTTGCAGAGCACGTTGAATTTTTTTTAGACTGTCGTCCAGCCAAGCTTAAGCCAGATAGTCCGGTAAAAATACCGAGGTGAGCCCGTCTTCACAAAAGGGAACTAGTCGGCCAGCCAATTTGTGCCAGACAAGCTACTGCAGCGAGAAAAACAGCAAGGTTCATATGGTAACGCATCAGCAATTAGCTCGAGACAAGAAGGGGTATCCAAGTCAACGCCGGGCAGGAAGCCGGGACAACTGCGCCATATACGCCAAGCTGGCACTGGAATGGAAGCAGCCTTTGGTTTCGGCAAACGGAAGATCATCGAGAAGGGTAGAAGACGATGCCGTTCAGATGCAAGTCACAGGATCACTCATCCATGAGGATGAGGCATGGGGAGTCGCTGCGCACTACGTCTCCTCCGTGTCTTGCAGGCAAGGGAATGCTAGAGTATGCAGCAAAGTGTGGCAATACGAATAAACGCTAGACTATACCTGATTGCATCGAATAAAAATAAAAATCCAAGATTATACACACGCACTAAGCACACACCTGACGAACAAAATGTTACGACTCTTCACACTGCACCCAGCGCACGCAGCCTACTCTGGGCAATCCTCCCAACATCCACGACAGCGCGATCCAACTCCTCCGTCCACGCCTTGCCCCCCACCTCAACAGGCGCAGCGTCCTCACCACCACCTCCATCGCCCTCCTCCGCCGACACCCCGAGCACCCCCTCCATCTCGTCCCCGATCTCCGCCCTCGACCGCCCATTAACAAACGTCACGTACCGCAGCCCCGGGTACCGCCGCTCGTACAGCGCGTTGAGGACCGCCAGGCGCGCCAGGACGGCGGGGGGCGTGGCGCTGGCGGCCTGCTCCTGCTGGCTGAGATGGGAGAGATGGGCGACTTGGCCGATGCGCGGGTGCGCGGCGATGAATGTGGCCTTGGCGGGGGGGTCCCAGGCGGCAATGGCGGCGACGGCGAGGTCGACGAGGGAGGCATACGTGGTGGGCGGTGCCGGCGAGGATGGGGACGGGGACTGGAATTGCGCGGAGAGTTGGGGGACGAGCTTGGAGAGGAGGATGGGGGAGGATTCGAATAGCGTTGACATGGCTGTAGCTAGTGGCGAGTCGGGCGTCGCAGGAGAAGACAGGAGCTCTGGCAAGGGAGGCAGCGTCGCCATTGCCAGAATTGAAACACCGACTACGCGTGACGCGGTGGACCAACGAGAACGGTATTAAGGACCACGACCGATGCCCAGACCAGACGTGTCCCCGCGCCCCGTCTGTCGCTATTACAACACGACCACCCGCGGATGCTTGGAAGGTGCAAAGTGTCGCTACCTCCACGGCGACCCCGCCGTGCAGAAATATGCCCCTGTGCGTCCCTTATTGTACATGCCCGTCTTGCGCTTTGCTGAACCGTTTCCTGTGATAGTACGAGGAGAACAAACGGTGTAGGTTCTTTGATGCGGGGTACTGCAAGCGCGGGCACGAGTGTTGGTATCGGCACGTTGATCCTCGCGAGGGGGGCGCAGATGTGGCGGCCGGCGTGGCGGGGGAGGCGTCGCAGGCGAAATGTGCCGCGGAGAGCGAGCAAGACGCCTCTTGTGGCATCTGTTTCGAGGAACGGCCAGCGTTGTACGGCCTGCTCAGTGCGTGTCTATCTACACAACGCTTGGCGTGCATCCTCTCATCTCCACCCTCCCAGGCGGCTGCTCTCACGCCTTTTGTCTCACGGTTCGTCTCCCCCTCTCACACGACGCATGGGCCCTGACGTCCATCTCCCCAGTGTATCCGCAGATGGCGCGATCCCGAGGGCAAAGATACCGACATGACATACTCTGGCATGCACAAGACGTGCCCCATGTGCCGTCTACGCACGCAGTTTATCGTGCCGTCGAGTCGCTTTTACATGCAAGAGGACCCGCGGAAGGCAGAGGCCATAGACCGGTACAAGCAAAGCATGGCGCGTGTGCCGTGTCGGTGAGCCGTACGGTCCCGTCAGCGATGTTGGGCTGATGGCGTTGGCCACAGGTACTTTGTCAAGTCCAGGCCGACCAAACGCTTCTGTCCCTTTGGTAAACCTCTTTTACGATTCACGCTGTGCCCCCGTCACTCACTGTACGACGCAAAGGACGTGACTGCTTTTACCAACACGCCAATCCCGACGGGACACGCTACGAGTTCGCCGAAGGCGTAAACACAATGATGACGGTTTGCGTATTAACAACACCTGACAGTCCACCGTGCTCACACACTCAACTCCCAGCAATGGCGCGGTCGCCGCAGAGGCACCCACCCCGCCCTGCACCTTCAAGACCCCCTCCAGGCCGCGCTCGAAGTGCTCGAAGGCTTCGCAGAGACCCTCTCCGCTGACGATTCGGGTGTCAGTCCCCCCACAGCCTCTTGATTCCGATTGCGGTGGCTAACGCGCCCCATGACGTGTCCCGTCTTTTCGCTTTGAATTTTTCTTGCTGCAGACCCGCCGCGCCCTGATTGACATGCACGTGCGCGATATGCTGCGCATCATGGGGGACGTGCCGGCGTTGGTGACATTGCAGCAGCTGGAGATGATGGCGGGACCGCACGAGGATGGGAATGGGGACGGGGGTGGGCATGAGGAGACGCCGCCGCCGTCGGATGCTCGCGATGCAGCAGACGAGGCGCCAGATGTGGCGGCCAGGGAGACTGCATCTGCTAATGTGTCCCGGCCGACGACACCACCAACGTTGCCGTCGCCTGGCCGGGATTCTTCCTACGGGTCGCAGGATCCGCGCGAGCCGCAGAGTACGTACCGCGTGGGGCAGTTGACGAGCGGCGACTTTGCGTGGATGATGGGGGAGGAACAGCGCGCCGAGTCGAGCGAACAGGAGGGGTGTGACGGGTGAATGGAACAATATTCACGCAAGAGTAGACTCTGTGTATCAACTAGTTTTGGTATAGACGATGTCATGAGAGTGTGCGGCATGTAATGGCTATGTCTACTTTTCGCTACAAATCATATCATCCTCTTCGCGCACCACCTCCTCATACTGCTCGAGCTGGCGGCGAAACCCGCGGTTGGGGAGCACCGCGGGGCGGGTGGCTCTGATGTGGCTGAGGGCGTCGGCGGTGGACATGTTGTGGGTGGCGATGAGGTAGGCGGCGACGATGGTGGGGCTGCGGGATATCCCTTTGAAGCAGTGGACCTGGATTAGGGGGGGCAGGGTTATATAGGGCATCGCACCGGTGAGAGGGAAAACACACAAACCAGAACACGTGCGCTCTCGTCCCCGAGCGCGGCGTCGATAAATTCACGCGCGGCGGGGAAATGGGAGACTATATCCGCGGAGGGGAGATCGGGGAGCGGAATGTGCAGCGTCCTCAGCGAGGGCGTGGGCGGGGGCGTGCATGCGTCTGGCCAGGACGCCGGTGCAGGCGTCACGGTGGACGCCACGGCAAGGGAGAGAACGGGGGCGGCG
Source organism: Cantharellus purpuraceus (assembly GCA_025174535.1). Taxonomy (NCBI): domain Eukaryota; kingdom Fungi; phylum Basidiomycota; class Agaricomycetes; order Cantharellales; family Hydnaceae; genus Cantharellus; species Cantharellus purpuraceus. Next base: position 900,449 of record JALBUN010000048.1, read on the forward strand.
GGGACGCGGGCGGGGAAGGCGAATACGTGCTCCATGACGCTGATGACGTGCGTGATGCGCAGGGCGCGGAGGGCGGCGGGGTCGAGGGCCGTGAAGATGTCCGAGATGAAGAGGCGGGGCAGCACCTGCGATGCGGAGCCCTCGGGGCGGTCGGCGGGCGGCGAGCGGGGCGGAGCCTGTGCCAGGACGGCGCGGAGGAGCAAGCTGGGAGCGCGGGGCGGGGGCGGGAGGGGGACTGCCTTTTGCGCTGGCTCTGCGTCGACAGGGACGTCTTGCCCGCCGTCGGGACCGCGGTGAACAGCCGTGGACATGGATGGGGTTTCTCTCTCTGTCTGCGTGTGGGACTAACGTGCTGGACGCTGGACACGACGAAAGAGAGCAATGCGACGGGAGGCGCCGCCGCTCCTTGGGTGGGACCGGGCCCAGGCTATGAGAACCTGGCACCATACATTCCTACCTGATGACAAATCAGGATCAGGCGGATGCCAGTGTAGTAGACAACGCGCCTTGTCAGCATCTGCCCTCCACGGCACCTCATCCCCATGCACAACACCGTGGGACATCTCCCAAAGGCAAGCACTCGCACAGCCACAAGTATACCCTCCCGTTCATGAAAAGAAGACGACGGCACCCATCATGATCCCGCCCCCAGAATCCGGCGACCCAACTTTGACGGCTCGGACGGCGGTGTGCGGTCTTCAATGCTCTCGTGATCACAGGCATCATTCTACAGGCACCCATATCGATCATCCAGGGAGTTCTCAATTGAGGATTTCCCACATCCTCGAGATCTCAGACTACTAGTTCACCAACCCGATCACAACGGGAATAAAGGCCATGTCTATTGTGCTGTGCTGTGAATTGGATATATACGCCTGCCGTCTCTAATATAGTGTGATGGCAGGCTTGAATATTGCGATCATCACCACAGTGACATGACTCTTATGTGTGCAGCTCCACTAATATTCCCCTGTCCCCTCATTCGTCAGAGCAACGACATTGGCATTATACCTGGACAAGCCAACGACCCTTCCTGTCACCATGCGCCGCACGGCCAAACGAGCAACAAGTCCCCTTCCAAGGGGGTCCGTTCGCCGTCCGTGTCAAACCAGCAACACGCTTACCCGCCTCCGGCTCATCCCAACTGCCTTGATTATATATACCGTATGACACCAAGGCCGAGATACCACGTGCGCGCGGGGGAGCGGGACATGACGGAACGCTCCGGGCTCCGGGCTCGGGGGTGTGCAGGTTGGGGGTGGCATGTTGCCACCCTGACCCTGGGCCCGAAAGCCAAAGTCCTTGTGCCCCGCAGGCGGGTGCAGGTGCGGGGGTGGTACATTGCACCAACCTGACCCTGGGCCTAAAAGCCAAAGCCCTTGTGCCCCACAGGTGGGGGTTGATGTTGATTTTCCAATTTTTCTTCTCCCCCCTTTACACGCGTGATGCCGAGGCGACAAGTTGCGGGTTTGTGCGTGCAACGAGTCTAGGCACGAGTGATGTCGACGAGCCTGTGGCGCGCTCCCAAAGGCAATACCCACCAAGGCCATCAAAGATAGCAGGCAAAAGGCGAAAAGCAAACTAACCAAGCCCAGCCACGCTCACCCCATCCATCATCACAGCACCCAAACAGCATCGCATGCCATTCTCGAGGGGCCCGAGGATGACACCTCCGCACACGCGTAACGTCACACCGTCACACGACCGACCCGAAACGCGCTTCCGCCATCACGACACGTCACGCGTCACGCATCACCGCCAGACAGGGCCCACTAGAAGAGACGTGCGGGATGGCTATGCGATGCAGTTTTGTGTGGTTGGCAGTGGCACTTGACTTTGGCCCCTAGATGCGATGCGATAGGGAGTTTGGTGGAGTGGTGGTGGGCTTTTGATGCCATTTATGGGTTGGTGTTGTGGCTGTTTTGTGAGTTGGGTTGCGGGGGGTGCCAGGCGTTCAGTCGATGGATGGGGTGTTTCGGTGGCAGTGGGTGCGGTGTTTTTGGTGGTGTTTACCGGATCTGCCAGCGTGTCTGTGTCTGTGTCCAACGAGCATGATCAAATGGGAGTAGGACGCGAAGCATGTAGCGTGACAGGCTTGAAATGACATATCAAAGGGGAGCCGTGCCAATCTTGCCAAGCCCCCGCGTCTATATAGAATCTATTAAGATGGCGTGCCTGAGATCCCGAGGGGCTATATATAGCGTTACTGCAAACTCCATGTCTGCTTTAACTATACAGATGACCATCGCCTGCTACGCCTAACAACATCAGGATGATGCGTTGATGCATCGGACAGAACCGTCGAACAAAAGAGCACAATAGAATATATACCACACCCCGATGACATCTCTTCTCAGCGGCCTCAATAGAAACGCTTAACGCGCATGCCCGTACGCCAAATGAATCACTACGTAACGCACACGACCCAATTGGGCTCTGAAACGCTCATTGAATACAACAAGCCAGCTCCCAAAAACAGTCTGCGCAACAGATGCAATACATCCAATACGGCCTAGCTACCTCTCACGCCCCGCATCCCGCTGATGGCACACCCAAGCACCCCTTGACCGCCTCGCACTCGACATCACAATGCACCAACTCAATACAAACTTGCCGTAGCGCACACAAAGAATACGGACCCCGTCCGACTAAAGTATACGCTCTCATTGGCTGATGGTAGTATTGTAAAAAAGGTAGTGCAGTATGCAGTGTGCAAGTCTGGAGTCTGAAGTGGCAGTAAGTGGTGTACAAGGGAATTGCTGTACAAGAAAATGGAAATGGGGGGTCAAGATGAAACACAAAGCGAATTGAAGCGAACAACGCAAACATGGGAGGCCTGGTAAGTCGGTGCGAACGAGGAACGGAAACCGACGGTCGACGATGCGTAGTACAGTACACGAAGGGACAAACGGTGAGACGGCGGATGGAGAGCGTAGCCTCGGGGAGACGGCCCCAGCGTGAAACTATCAGCGCAGCCCGTCAATGAGAGAGAAAAGTGTATGGCGTGTAGGGAGGGTGTGTGAGTAGAGGATTCTTCTAGGTATTGAAGCGCGAGCCGTGCGATATCCCGCGCAAACGACCACCAGAGCGCGCGCGTCACGTCTCATGCGTGTGTATCGCGTTTCGTTTTTTGAGTGCACCGGATACGCCAAGTGCAATAATGATCCATCGAACGCATGTGCCCTCCCCCCCCTCTCTACCCACGCGACTTTTTCACACGTTCCTTCCACACCTGATCCAAATCATACACGTCCACGTCCACATCCACGTCTCCAAAATCCATAAAGTTCTTCGGCGCCGGCTCAGGACCCACATACCAACTGGCAATGGTCGTCCTGCGGGAAGCCTTCCTCCCCCGACGCACCTTCTCCTCCACGTCGTCCTCGGAATCCGTGCCCAACCGCAGCCCGGTGCTCAACCTGACGCCCAAGCTCTGCACCCCCCCACCGTCCACGTCGTCCGCGTCCGACTCGTCATCATCCGAGTCGGGATCATCCGAAAACGGCATGAACGACTTGGTGTCCAAGACGGGCGCCGCGCTCTTCACGCGGTGCTGTGCCGCGGAGGGGCTGTACGGCGGGGGCGAGATCTGCAGCAGGCGAGGCGAGGGAGTCGACGAGGGAGAGAGCGAGGGCGAGGACGCAACCAGTGTCGGAAATGGCGGAGGCGGGGGTGGCACGGCACGTGCATACCTCGTGGAGGGGGTGGGGCCGTATGGCAGAGTGGCGGAGCGCGGGACACGGCCCTCAAGACGCGCCAGGGCGTCGGTGCGGTTGGTGACGCGGTGGTGGGTGGAGACGGTGGAGGAGGAGGCCATGCTCACGGGGCGCAGACGGGGCCGGACGCGGACGGGTGCCGCGACGCGGTGCGGGTGCGCGGCGGGGGAGCGGGGCGACTGCGGCGGCGCAGGCTGGGTGCGCGGCAGAAGCTCGGGCTTGCGTGGGACGGGGTGCGTGCGCGGGTGGTGGTGGGTGTGCTGCTGCTGCGACGGCATGTGTTTGCGGGCCGTGTGGTGGGCGGGGGACGTGTTGGGGCGGGCCGAGGGTGCGGCGGCGCGGGGGTGGCGGGTATGTGTGGGCGGAGCAGAGGCAGGGACGGCGGGGAGGGTGGACATGGGGGCGGGCTTGGGGTGGGGGAGGGCGCGGTCCGCGTGGGAGGAGCGGGAGGAGTTGGAGGAGGAGCGGGAGTGCAGGTGGGAGCGGGTGTCTAGGGCGGGGAGGGCGTGCCTGTGCTCGCTGCACGGAGTGAGTGGAAGAAGCACCGGAGTGGCGGGATACGTACCGGGAGCGGCAGGAGTAGGCAGTGGAAGCGTCATCGTCGAGGGAGAGGAATGAGCGGAAGGGGGTGGTGGTGGGGTAGGTGAGTGCGCGTGGAGGGACGGGGAGAGGAGGAGGTGGAGAATCGTGGGGGGGAAAGTGGAAGAAGAAGGAGGAGTAGGTCTTTGCCATGAGGGGGGACACAACAACAGACACTCTCTGCACGCTTTTCTCCGCTTTATACACCCCACTCTGACACGAGGCACGGGTGCAAAACATGGCAACCGCCTCATTTCCCTTTCCGGCAATCCCCAATTTATTATTATTATTCAACGTATCCCAGGATACTTGTCTCACGATCCAATCTATCCCTCCCCCCACAACTCGGCCCAGCGCCGCCCACACACTGACTGGCATCCTCCTTCGCGGAAACACTCTCTCCGCAATCGCGATCTGCACCCACTCGTGACACGACCTGTCACATGTGTCACCCGTCACCCCGAGCCCCGCCCTCCGCCCTCCTCCCCTCACGGCCCCCCTTGTTCCTGCCGGTACCCTCGATGCTGTACAGATCCCGCCCCTGCTCCCGCCTCACGTGCTGCAGGCTCGCCGATCTATTCTGTATACGGAATCTGTATGTCGCTCCTTGTAGAGCTTTCCTCCGCATCTGCGCATTTTGCGATATTGGCGTTCGGCATACAACGTGCTCCCCCTCCCCGCTCCGCCCTTGTACTTTGTGGGCCTGCTGCTGCATATGATTTCCGATGCATCTAGGGGCTTCTGTATATGATTTCCGATGCATCTAGGGCCTCCTGTATATTATATCTCGACATTTGCTCTGTTAGTGTCCGTGCGTGACCTGCGCCAGCCCTGCGAGGCATCCTGGGGTAGGAGGCGTGGGCCTGAGTCATGGCGTTCGGGCTCTCAGCTCGGAGGCCGAGTGGGAACGCGGATACGGATGTGGATGAGCGGACGCGGCCCGGAGCGAACGGAAGGAGGATCGAAGCACGCCAGCGATCTTGCATTGATCATGCACAATGTCGTCGTCGTCCATTGTTGACGATAACCAGAGTCGCCGCTTCTCCCAGTGGCTTCTACCGTAGCTTCTGCCCCGGCCGCAACTCCCGACGCATGCCGCGAGTCGCCGTGTGCAATTGGAATGTCGTTATTTAATTAATATCGAGTGCTATCAGTGGTTTCGCATTCTTCACGGCTCCGAGCTCTGGCTCCGCGAGTCATGACGGTATGCATATGGTGGCACACGCAAGCGCATGCACACCACTGGATTAATCAGTGCATACACTATTTATTATGATCCATATAAAGGATGTTACGGCGTAGCCACTTATCGCTATCTCACCTATTGTTCTGTTATTCAATTCATTTCACTGCTTGACGACTACCGATCCAAGGAATGTAGAACGCGCACCCTGCCATCGCCCCTGGCACCATCGATGAACTTGGATATTTACCGACACACCGACACGTCCGGCGGCCGTGATATCCGTCTCCATCCAGTCGCCAGTACAGTGGCCCACAACTCAATCGCGTTCCCCTGGATCCGACGCCAAAAGTAAAAGATCAGCAGCACTCACATAGGCTTATGTCCAGCCTTTTCGAGTTTCACATCCTCGCCTCCGCTTGGCATCATGATCATCCTCCATCCATCCCGCCCACCTCCAAACTCCCGCCCCAAATCCGGCATAACCCGCCGCATCCGGGTGCCTGGCAAAAAATATCAAGCACTTCATCGAACAGAAAAGGCGTGCCCTCCCTTCCCGCCCATTGTTTTTTTTTTTCTCCCTCCGGCATGAATGGACATGTGAGATCCGAGCAAACCCCCTTCACGCCCTCCCTTCGCTGTCGCTCAGCACCTTCCCGTCTGTCCGTGCCTGGGCGAAATGCTGATCATCATCATCGCAGGAGCTATATAGCATGTGGCTGTTGCGCCCGCCGCGTAGTAACTGAAACTTCTGAGTAGCCGAGGGCAGCCAAGACCTGAGGGCCACGACAGAGATAGACGTTTAAAGGCGCATGTGGGTATCCTGAGGTCGATCATGGATGCTGATGCTAATGCTTTCCGCCGTGAATATGAACATCATCGCTCGCGTGACCCTCTTTTCAAAAGTCAACTCGCTCCTTATCGAACTCGGACACAACTCCAAATCCGAAACAAGCCTTGTTCCTTGAACTGATAACTTCAAAACTATCACACTCCACAACTCAAATGTCAACACCCCCCGCACAACAAATATCTCAAACTCGTTCCACCCCTCTCGTACCGTATCGCTTTCGCATCGCTCGATCTAACTCCCGTTCCAAGCCCGAGAATGACGCGACGCGCGACGCGATACCATTCATCATGATCAATATCATCAACTGCAGTGCCCATTAATGCCAAGCGGATGATTACGTCATGCCGTACTTTTCTCTCCGAGACTGGCGCCCCTCCCTCCCGCCGTGCCGCGCGATGACCGGTCGGTATAGTCTAAACCCATCATTATCACGCATCCGTTCAACATGATTGACGCTTCGCTCGTGCTTCTGCCGCGTTTCCGCATTAGGATGCTGATCCTGACACTGCTCCGCAGCGGCTGTCCCAGCTGCTGGCATGTCAACTCATCTCATGACTCGCATTAGTTGGAGCGCACTGGCACGTCATCATGATGTTGTGGTTGCTGTTGCTGCTACGAAAACATACACTGCGGTGCTGCCGCCGTGCCAGCACAATCTTGAGATGTTTTCTCTCAGGAATAAGGTACCGACCGAGTATACTGCACCCGACCACGAACATCTATTGGGAGAACGAGGGAGAACTCACACCACTCACTCACCGGCACGGTGTTATACTTACGACTCCCGCGTCCCGTGTGCATGCCGAGTCCCGAGTCTGGAGGAAGCGACGGCCAGAAAGCAGTGCATATACCCAAGCCACCCACGCCCATTCGACACAGGCCATCGAGTATACAACTCCTGTAAAAGTATTCCGCCCCCGCTCACACCCAGCCTGCCTGTGTGGTCTGAGATCTAAGCGCCTCCCGGTTAGCCGAGGAGCTGAGGATTTCGCCTGACACGTTCGAGTCTCACCCGGAGGGGTCCCAGTTGTACTTCCCCTTCTCCCACCCACGCTTCGACTCCCACCCGCAGGCCCACCACAGGGTACCGTACGACGCTCCAGCTCCACACCATCACTGGCAAAATTAAATCACTGTAATATCCACCCCGAGTCGCCCGTCCGAGTTTTTTTTGGGAGTTCTGTCGTGCTCGCCAGCGGAAGACCGCGACCGGGGCGCCCTCCCTCCGAGTTCGAATCATCGAATCATGATGCATGCTGCGACGCAAGACGCGCCCCGCGCTTCACCAAGATACTGATGCCTCATGGCCAATAAGCCTCCGCATCCTCACGCCATCAATTCAGGCTCGTGACTAGGGTTAGGGTTAGGGTTATCTGGGTAACTCCGTCCATGGTACTTTGCTTCGCTTCGAGCAATCATGAGATGCGGATGCCGGATATCAGAACATGATATTGCGCTCATGAGGATCGTACCCTGGTAGTAAGCGGACCTTTTGTTTTTCACGTCCCCGTGTGCGTGTGTCAACATCGTGTGTGCGTGTCCTGTGCGTGTGGAAGGGGTGCCCTATCTTATGTTACTGATAAATCTTCCAGTAGGGTTCGAGACCCCTCCCCCTGGGGTTAATGATGTGGCTACTTTCTTAGCACACGCACGCATTTATAGACGCGGTTCAATGCGGTCTTTTTTTTTTTTTTGGCGTGGGTGTGGAACCGTGTTCGAAATAAAGTATCACCACGTCATGGTGTGTGTGTCGTATTCTTACAGCATCTTCTGAAGCTCTCAGCAACGACGCGATACTATTAAGGCACACATCCTACCGAAGCCGTATGCTCCCAGCCTGGGACCCAAACCCAGGACTCTGGGTGCGTATGCCGCTCTTGCCTTTGCCTTGCTCCACCTGGCAGTGCCTTGAATAACCCCCCTCACTCCAACTTGGTTCTCGCGAAGCAAGTCCGTGTGCACTGCATCCATCGCGCTTCGTGATCCCCAGCTTAACACAGCAAAGAGGGTTTACGGTAATAGAAAGAAGTTGCCCCGGTTCCTTTCAATGTGGCTTGCGTGTCTTCATGTGTCTGTTTCTTCCCACGGATCCAGCACTCTTTCTCTCCTTTTGTCCAAGTAGCGCCCGCCAATCGCCATCGCGTGCCAGTGCCAATTCCCTTCACTTATTGGAAGCGCTGGCCTCATACCAGAGTATCACATATGGTCTTGTTGTTCGCCGGGATAAGTTAAATCGCCGCGAGTATCCCACCCCACCTCTATCCCCCGCGCTTGCGCGCCTCCCGCCCATCCCAGATTATGAGGGAGATACACGGATAAGTCAGCGCACGCCCACTTGTCAAACCATACGCATTTGGACATGTGGCACAAGTGAGGCAAGCCGCGACGATCAGAAACCTCTGATCCCGAGGTCAGAAAAGTACCACATTGCTGTTTGTCACGGTACGAGCTGTACTGTACGCCTGCCAGGTGGATCAGCGTCCTGGCGTAGCTATAGCTACAGGTTCCATTCAGGCCTTAACTGCCAGCTTATGCCCTGAAGTGCAGCTGGAGGATCGCCCCTTATTCTGGTGGTTCTGTCAGCGGATCTAGCCCTAGCCCACCCATTCGAGTTCGTGAGCGCCAAGAATCGCTAGAGCCGTGACAGCTAGCATGGGGAGATGTATTGCCCCCCGCCCTGCGAGCTTGAAGTGCCCACTGGCAGCGCGCGGAGGGCTGGCAGACCACACGGGCTCGGCCTCTCCGCACGCGCGAGTCGTAACATTGTCGTTTGGTACGGCAGGGCGATTGGCAATCACTACTACTTCCGTGGCAGTGATGCGCGTGATACGTCACATCTCCCCGGATTCTCACGTGACGTTCATGTATGGGTTTTAAGGGGGGAGTAGGTTTGGGTTTGGGTTTGACGGCGTGACTGTTTGTGTGCGATTATCTGCGTCGTGTGGGGTGACCCTGCACATGTCGAGGATAATGTGAGCTGTAGCATCTTGTCTGCGCGTTGCCGATCTATGGGCCCCTAGCGGACCGTGTAATTCGGATACTTTTCACGGATAGAGTATCCTGGCAAGTGTATCTGTTGTGAGGCTGAAGGTGCGCGGCCATGCAATGCTTCGTATAGGCATTTCCCTTCTTCCCCTCTAAGAACCCAACATTCCAAATCTAGAGTTAATTAAATGTTCATGTCATGTGGTTGATCATGGTTGATATGAAATGAAAAGGCTGGAGCAAATGATCTTCGAAAATATATATCTTTGCGACGGTGTCCAGCGAACCCATAAAGAGCAGCGCCGCTGAGCGCATGACACGATAACCTATCTGGTGTGGAACATCCCAGGTATCTCCTCCGATTATCCGCGACAACTCCTGCTATGGAGTGTAAATCATGTATCCTGTTCATCGAACTTCGCGAAGTAATGCAAATCAATGGCGAAGCACTGCCCCGTCAGCTCACGTATATATGCTAAAACAAATACATAAACACCGGAGTGGGCCCGTGTTACGACCGTATCCAATTCTGTCCAGTGGATTTCACTCCTATCACTGCGGTACATTGCAAGTTTCAAAACAAACCCTTGTGAGATGTCATTACAGATATATGGAAACGCCCTGCATCATCATGATGTAGTAACAGCATGACACTGTCTTGTCACCTGGTTCAGATGCCAGATTTTTTCAAGTCCAGATTCGAGACGAGACACAACAGAGACCACGTGAGGGTGGTAAAGATGTCGATGGGCGCCCACATCGGCAGTCGGCGCGGTAAATCCCAGATTCAGCTACACCTGATTGGCTGATACAACGTGCCTTGTGTGAGGGGGCTCGGGGCCGGGGGCGGACGTTGTCGGCTGGATCTCGATGGATGGATAGATACCTGGAGCTCAAATATTTAGCGCACCGGGCGTTTACCTTGATCATCTTAATCATCTACTGGGAACACTCCGGCGACCTGAGCACTATCGCAGTTGTTGCATTTGCTCCGAGTCAGGATTTGCGGGTGTGATTTGCTATGGTGCGGGCCGCATCTTCTGAGATCTGTGTTTATTTCCTTTCTGGGGAACCCTGGCAACCCACTGCAATGGTGACCCGACTTCGGCTTCGCGCAGTATGGGTTTTGCCAATGTGGGTATGACATTTTCTGTACACACCGAGGAAGGACACCGTGTGCGTGAGTACGTGAGTTGGCTGGGGATTCAAGTGCATGGGTATCGCTGCGGGCCGCCTGTATATCCGACTCGTTTCGTTCGTTTGTGTTATCTCACATGTCTAATAGGCATGACTCCTAGGCTTGATATTTTTTTCAACGTCAGGCATACCGTCATCCGACCCGCACTGTAGCTAGGCGCGGCGTAGGATCGGCACAGCCCCTTGGTTCTGCAGGATTGATAGATCTACATCACGCGCAATCTTACCGTACAAGACTGGCACGCTAGGGCACACTCCATCGAGATCCATTTGTGGATCCGACCGCGGCATACGCAAGTGAGTTATGACTTATCGCATGGCCTGTCGGGATACTAATATAAGATTCACAACCCCGATAACCCTGCCTAGTAAGCAGCCTGGCCGAGCATGTGTCGATCGGACCCGATACAACAACCCCGAGCCACGACCGTGACCTTGGATCTTGAATCTCACTCAGATCCCTCATCTATAAGCGCTTCGTTCGGGTTCCCAAAATCGTTGTGCTGCGGTAGCTTGGCTGCTTTGTGGAAGGCGATCGTAAATTCATGTTTTCTCACTTATGGGACCTTGCTGATCCCAGGCTCACAGGGTATGCCCTCCAGTCAAGTGGCAAGTGTAGGTGTGAATCATCTTGAGCAGCGGGCACACTTACGACGGCCGCTTTAATATAGATACTTGATATATATGCACATTTATCAAGCACTCTAGCAACGGGGTGGATACTCAATCAAAACCCAGTCAAACCATACCCAAGGCATACCGTACCCTGACGTTGATACGTTTGCAAGATGTTCAGACAAATGATGGGCAACCCCTGTGACAAACCATAGCGATTCTAGTAGTTATTTGACACATTACACTCGGACAGGTCATATACCCTTGCCACTCAGTGATCCAGAACAACTCCGAGTCACTCGCCAGACATTGTTACTAGCCCGCCAGCCTGCCTGCTAAGATCCGCCATTCACAGGAACTTCCCAGCAAGGACCCAATGAAGACCCATCACACGTCGTTCCGAAACTAGGCCAACCCAACCCCAACTTCCCGATCTCATATCCCGGTTTAAGGTCTAGTAATAGCTCCTGTGCTGGACTGACTTGTTCCGTTGTGGTCGGATGTTAGTAATCGACTGATCGAGGCTCAAGAGTCACGATGCAGTGAGTGTGGTTGAGCGCGCGGGTACAGATGTTGTCATGCTTGTTGATTTAACTGCATCGAGTCTCTTATTCCTACCTTCAGTTTTTCAGCGCAATATATTCAGTTCAAAAGCACAATGATAGTCATTGGGCTCGGAAACCCAGTGCCCACGCGACTCACGGATTATACGACCACTACACATGATGGCAGTCATAAAGAAAGAAAAGGGAACCCATACGCCTTAGTTCTCAGAGTAGGACTAAGACCCCAGTCCATTTTGATTTCTCTAATTGCTGCAAGTGAATCACACGCCACCGACTCATATTGGGTCCGAGTGGTGTTCATGCGTCTATGCACCTGTACTAAAAGTCTGGGCCGATTGATACAACACTCGCACGGGATCGCCGTTCCTGTACCGTTCCGTGCGCAGTGGGAGGGCGTGATCGAGTAGACTAGGACGTATTTCTCTCCGACTTTCATATAGATGGACTGTACGATCGCTGCGTTGAGGTAGCTTGGCTGCTTTGATGGGGAAGCTAATCATGATCGTGAATCCGTGTTTTCTCCTGTGATGCTTTGTTTCGCAACATAGATGAAGGAAGTCTCAGATGCGATAGATGACTACGGTAGCTCTGATACTGACGTTTTCCGATGTTTGACTTATGTCTATTATAGTGACCTTTGTTGCGCACCCTTCATGCAGCGTCAGAATTCAAGGGCATACCGTGCCCTACCGTGATGATGCAATACAGGTGCATTACCGCAACTTGAACTAGCCAATAAGTGCTCCGTAGCAAAAGGTTAAGTAAACACTCACCAGCGGGAGTATGCTAATCATGGCGGGATAGTCCCAAGCAGTGATCCACCACATGAATACCTGCGCAGATCGAGGAGGTTCTGAGACATTCGAGGTACAGACACCTCTTACTAGCAACATGCCGTCGCTCTCACCTTACAAATTCAGAGGATGGACCAGTTCAGTAATTACACTGCACATATTCATGTGGTTGACCCGTGTTGGATGATGCCAAGCATATCCACATTAACATATTTTGTCCTTCATTGGCACGTCCCTCCGAGCCCTTCGGGCCCGCTTAGTGATGGCGAGTTTCCTCCTCAAATTTCATCCCGTATGGATCTCGCAATATTGATGGCGTACTTATTGCAGTATCGCATGACGGATGTGGAAGATTGCTGATGATGCACGACTGCGAGCTATATACTTCATCGGGCCTTCAAGCTTCACTAGCTGCCTGCAGTGACCAGTTCTCTCGCTGTGTGTCTCTCGGCAATTCTGGCTCCAGGGGTAGCCCGTCACGCCACATCGCACATGATCGTAATGATATCTTTTCCTATGTGGGTCCTATGGTATCCATTGCTTTCATCTAGCATCTCTACCTTGCGTACCCAGAAGAGTCAGATCTCACAACCATGCAAGGAAAGCAATGTGCGCTAGAAACCCTTGATACAAGCCCATACAGTAAGCCTAGTGACATTTTCAGAAGAACAGGGCTCACGCGTACGAGCGCTAGGCTGAGTCTTCATGCATCATGCATCATGTTCCATGGCGCCGGGCCCGGACTTGGGGTCTTGTAGCATCCATCAACCTTGTCGTGTGTCTATCTATCTAGCATATATGGAGTCAGATTCTGATAGTGGGTGTCAGAGTCGATGTTGGGTTATCATATGGCAATAAAAGACATACATACCATCCCAAGGTTAGTAAAGACCCTTGATCTCGCTCTGTTCTGTCATCTAGCCTAAGCAATGAGCTGTATCTTTCTTATCATTGAAGCACGCAACGGATCAATTCATCAAATCAATTTTGCAAGAGTAATAGATACTGGTCCACAAGCATGCTGTGCCCAAAATCATCCGGTGTAACTGCGTTGGCAGGGTTGCATCCATGTCTTCCCTCTTCTTTTTAGCCCACCCCCATTCTTCGCACCTCTTCCTTTATTGTTGCTTTTGCATACTACTTCTGATCTCGTGTCGATCAAGCAGTGTTATATGGCCGCTCATTAGTAATGCGAAACCATGGATGTAAACCGACATGCACAGCTGCACTGTCATTCTGTTACTAGTATTCTGTCTTCGTCACTTGTTTCGACATATGTGCAGTATTCACAGAGTATTGATGGGTACAAATGCTGCAAGATCACTACTATCGCGTGCTGCCAATATGCTGCCCACAGTGTCGGGCTCAGACGCGCCGCAACAAGCAACACTCAAGACAAGCCAAGACAGTCTTATCAGGCTAGCCTCTTCGTGGACAATAGGATCTAGGATCTAGATTACCAATGGGATATTAGTCTGACATTACGCGGAAAGCTGTGCGGTGGAAATATTGGAGGGTGTACAAGCAAGTGAGGTCGTTACGCCAGGCATTCATTCCTCTAATTAATGTGTATCTAAAATTGATGGTATTTGCTAGGCTTCCCGTGCGCATGTATCTGGACGTGCAATAGTGGTTATGCAATAAGTGGAAATCTAGATTCCATTACTTTGTCGAGGTTAGCGTGCAAAAAAATAATTTCACCATCAAAATTGTATATATGTTTCTTGAAAGAGACGAGGCCATGGTACCAGGAGCACCGCTCGGATTGCGAACATCTCGGAAGACCTCCGATTTTTAAGCTCTAGTCTTCACAAACAATTGATCGCCGAGCCAACGGTAAACGGCGTAACATATTACACAAAAGCACGATCGTCATCCTAGGGCGGAGCATGAAGCTAAGGCTAGACCGCTTAGCCATCCGTGTGGAGAAGTTCAAGCCCTTGGACCTCAATCATTTCGATAACCTTGAGTTACCATATCACTCGATCGATAGTGATCATGATGGTTTCTGGATCATATTGTCGACTGCAGCTTGGGCGCAGACACGCACCTTCGCCTTTCCCCCTTCTTTTCTCTTGAGATTATCGATTATCCGTCCGACCACCGCCGCCTCTCGCACTTGAACTACCGGAGGTATCAAGTTCGCTTGAGAGTGGTTACGTTAGAAGCTTGCTTAGAGGCGATAGCTTTATACATCAACAACACTGCTCCGAGGCGAGTTTCCTGAAAGGTATGCTAAGGCATGTTCCGAGGTACTGGATTTTATCCAACCACATTGCGATCATGAACTGCATCCTAGACCTCATCTCGAAAAAAAAGCACACCCCTCTGATCACAATATGAACGTAGGACGAGTCCATAGACTACCCGTAAGTCGCGACGATGAATCTCAATGCCCTCTTCTCCCGAATGAGATAAACCGAGTTCACATGCCGTTCATACGAAGTGACAGAGTTACAACGTTACCAAATCGAAATTGCAACGTCGAAGAAGCTTGTACCTAGCCGAAGCTCGCAGTGATGTCGCACGACTGGAAGCGCGGGGATTTCGGCGTGGATAGCTCGGTGTCACCGCCCCAAGGCCGTGAAAGAAGCCCGGTATGCAGCCCTCTCTGAGCATGTTAGCGAAACGTCGCGTGTCAATAATAGTTGAGAATGCTGCAGAGCTGTCGCAATTCTGGTGTCTCTCTTTGAGTCGTATGGCTACAAGACCTGGCCAGTCATTTTTAGAAGCGAAGTAAGGCGCCTAGAAGACAACAGCGCCATCATGCATCAGGTTCCGATTAGCTTATGTGTATGTCCTGGCTATGCGATGCGGTGAACAGACCGAACCAGCTCAGTTCAGTCACCCTCGATGCGTCGAAGATTGATATATGAACCCAGTCCGGAAGATGCGTTTGCACCACCACTAACACTTATTGTAATACTTACACGGTATCCAACCAAGATTCGAATAAGTCCGTATGATGAGGAGTTGATGGGGCTAGCAGTGGCAAGGGTGAACCATCGAAATTACTTGGATGTTGCATATCTTGAATAATACCTCCTTGCCACCTCAGCACAATGCGTACTTTCTAATTATGCAGTTAGCAAGGCTCGAGCGGAACAGTTGACCCGTGAAGCCGACAAGACTCTACTCCCACATGGGAGTGTTCTTCGCGTGTTGCATACGGCCTGGTAACGGTATAGTTGTTCTTTTGGGATAGTAACCGTGTCCATTTTGTTGGGTGTATATGACGCCGGAGAATTCTGTACCCATCAGCGGCGCCCAACAGGAAGTCAGTGGCCTGGGGACTCATCTGATTAGAATCGACCATATCACTCTAAACTCAAAGTCAATATCGCATACTATTTCTGATACTTTCAGGCCAGTCAACAGATGGGAAGTAACCTTTTTAGTACCATGCTCCAGTCATCGCATGCGCTGTAGCCGAGGCTTTGACAGCTGCGTCAGTGGTCCCAAGAAATATGTATTTTGCGTTGGGACTCCAACCTCCGGGTGCAGCAAGTGACTATGAAACAGCTCCTATGCTCGTTGCTATGAAAGTGCATGGATCAACTGCATTATGAGGTGAAGTCATACGGATGACAGCAAATTGGCACGTCAAGAGTTCTAGTGTCATAGGTAGTAAATCACCGGATCCACAGTGTTATCCTCTGGACATGTGGAGGTAGAGTAGTCTTAGATGGCCATCAATAAGTCCTGTGTCGGCCATGGCACTTTATTCTCTATGTCACGAGGAAGGGGACAACAACTAGGAGGTAAATGTGATGATCCGAGAGAATAGCATATTGACATGCAATCCTGCGCGGGGTTGAGAGAACTCGGGGAGATAGTACTGCCAATAGGTGCAGACAATCGCCGTGTGGCCCTGATTCCTGACTGAGTCAGTACAAGGATTTCACTTAAAAGGAGAATAGACGGGGAAAGGGAGCAAGATACGCGCATAGAAGACGAACGGGACAGGGGGACAGAGGACCCTCATCTGTACAGGCCTCTTGGGACAGTTTTGTGAACTAGGATGGAAACATTAAATCTGCGGAAGCGTGTCGTAGACGCACAATGTTGATTTCCTTGGGGAACCAAGAGTTACACTCGTTTCACAGATCATTCAAAATTATTGCTACCTTCCAACCTTTCAGTCAGGGTCAGCTGCGGGCCATTCAAGTGTGGCCGAAAAGTCCATAGGAGGACATAGAACCCTGAAAATAGTTACCTGTCATTTTGAAAATAATGATGCACAGTTGCTCTGCCCTGTTCTTCATTCACTATACTTGCCTCGATCTGTCACGTCTCTTATACTATCCCGAGTCATCACAGAGAACACAAAAGCGTCACTGTAATTATCTCCAGTAAGTCACTATTGACCATTTTCTTTATCTGTCTAGAGAGCTTCAGATCGCAAATGAAAATGAAAAAGTGTTGGATGCTCCCGCATTGATCGTATGACCCAATGCATTCTTTCTGGTGACGCTGACAGAGAATCGAAGGATGATTCTTTGAATAGAGGTCTTTTGAGTGAGCAGCCAAGGCCATCGTAAGTGATTTAGGAAACCTGACGCATCGGGTAGAGCCGAACGATCGGCTTTGTGACAAACAGGTCGCCAAAACAACGCGCTATCCAAGTATCGAAGTGCTTCTACATCTGAGGTGAGCTTGTGGTCTGCGTCTACGGAACGGGAAGTAGTAATGCGAATATTGTCATGGAATATTGTGAGTATCGGCTACTTTGAGGATGCCATGTTCTATCTGAATCTCCCATCAGAATGGCATACGAACGCTACCGCAATACCACCCGTGAGCTTCCATATTTTCTTGGTGCAGAGGTGATATGTTGAGAAGAATGCCCCGAAGATGGTGCACGCTAAAGACAGGAGAGGCTATATTAAATGAGCTTAATGCTGATATTATATGCTTTCAAGGTGTGCGCACGCGACTTGTAGTAGTCTGCGGGATCTTCCTCAAAGAATTGCGTCTGCCCAGAAATAAAAATCCAGCGGACTGCACTTCCAAAGCATATTGCAGTCCCAAACGGATATGAATCTTTCTTTTCCTTTCCCGTAACCAAGGGAGGATACAGTGGTGTCGCTGTGTATACGAAGACAGGCACTGTTGCTCCTATTAAAGCCGAGGAAGGACTCACTGGAAAACTCCAACCAAAACCTGTTTTAAAGGATGAGGAGCGTGTGTCTGCTTCATACCCCCAGGCTCACCAGATAGAGTTCTATCACAACGAGGATGAGGAAACACCATCAAGCTTGACAGAATTGGATGCCGAGGGCCGCACCCTCGTGCTTGACTTTGGCCTTTTTGTCCTTATCAACTTATACTGCCCCGCAGAAACCTCGGATACTCGTCTTCCCTACAAAATGAACTTTCATTTATTGCTCGAGGAGAGAGTCCGGAAACTTATACACGAGGACGGTCGGGAGGTCATTGTCGTTGGAGACATTAACATTACCGCAGCTCCGATTGATCACTGTGATGGACAACTACCAAGCCAGCAGGCTGATTTCTGGGGTCATCCACCCCGTGGGTGGCTCAAACATTGGTTGGCACCTTCGGGACCGATGGTAGATGCTATTCGGGATGTTTGGCCAGAACGCAAAGGGATGTATACTTGTAAGCGCAAGAGCCCTCTGCTGATGATTTCGTAAACCTTGACAAATAATAGGCTGGAACACAAAGATCGCGGCTCGTGACTCCAACTATGGAACGCGCATAGATTATATCCTGCTCACACGCGGTCTACTTCCGTGGTTCAAACATGGTGACATTCAAGCCTCCATACGTGGCTCCGATCATTGTCCAGTATATGTGGATCTACACGATGAAATTCAGTTGGACTCAGGCGAAACCGTCACACTCCAAGACGCAATGAAGTTTGAACAAGCGAAGCGGAATCCCCCTCGCATCTCCGCTAGATTTTGGGATGAGTTTAGACAGCGGCTGCTTTCGAATTTTTTCACGGCCAAAGCCCCGGGGAAAGTGCTATTGTCATCTTCGTCTTCCAGCCCACAAGAGACTTGCCAAATTGGGAAGGCGTCGCAGACATCAATGACCGACGTGCCCTCTTCTTTGCCGGATCAGTCCGAAGAGTTACTGGCGACGGAGACACTGAACAGCTCACAGAATCGTCTAGGTGCAGCGGAGTTGCCGTCATCATCATCACTAAAGCGTGCATCACCCTTCACTCAAAACAAACGAAGTGGCGACGAATCTGATGCAGAATCGAAGAAACGACCGAAGGTTGGGCAGAAGAAAATATCCTCCTTTTTTGTCAAACCTCCAGAGAAGATATTATCTTCGTCGACAATCATTAACGATGATGTGAGCTTCAAGGAGGAGGAGGCAGAGACAAGGCGACAATCAGACGAGCGAAGTCAAGTAGAAGCAGACCGTAAGCTTGCGCTCTCGTTATACGAGGCTGCCAAGATTGTTGAAACGCAAGCGGCTACTTCGTCTTCTCAGAGCAAAGAGGCATGGGGCCATCTTCTTGCTCCTTTGCGGCCACCTAACTGCAAAGTCCACCGAGAGCCTTGTAAAGAGTTCACGGTGAACAAGCTGGGTCCCAACAAAGGCAAAGCGTTTTTCATCTGCTCACGGTACGGTGCACATCCCATTTTCTGTCACATGGTTCAAACATGATCTTCCTCAGACCCATGGGCCCAGGTTATGACAAGGGCCGGTCAGCGCGTTTGAGGGAGGAGGTGGATACGGAATATCGATGTGATTTTTTCAAGTGGGCTAGTGACGTCAAGAAGGCAGCATTGAAAGACGTTTCTAAGGGTAATTCGACTGCGGCCATTTCATCTGGATCAAAGACAGCCAAAGCACGCATCCCACCATGACTGCGAGGACAGTGTTGTAGTATACGGTGTGCTCAGGCGCTATTCCTATGGTCGCGGTATTCGAGTGATGCTACTAGCTGTGTGTCTCTATCAACCCTCTCGAATGTATAGAACTCTATGCTAGGACTGAGGCATGTACACTCCTTTTAATAGTCACACGACCAGCTCTTCTGGAGTCAGTCCATGGCACGTACGGACTGCTATATGACATGGTGACTATTGATGTAGAAGGGCTGACACAGTGAAGAGTTGGATAAAGCTAGCAGTCAGATTTGATCTATTGCTTGACAGACTATTTGTCTGAGAAACCGAGCGACTGATACCAAAACAACCTATTACAAATATCAGCGTATCGGACCCGACGATACATCGGGCTAAATTTTGGGACACCAAGGGACTAATGATCCATGTCGCCACAAAGTGGGTTTATTTGAACTTATTCGGTAAGCATCCTCTGTAGCATGACAGGATTCAGTCGTGGCCGCAAATCTTTTGGCCTTATAAGATCATCAGTAAGATCCAACCGTTGTCACGTGATTTTAGACAAACTTCAGTTTTTGTTGCCTATGGCCAAATAAAGGCAACCTCATTAGCCTTCTCCAATTTTCCATAGGACCAAGATCATAAGGTCGTTCAGTAGACAACGTGAGGAAGATGCGTCGCCGAATTTGTGGATATCCTGAAAGGCCTTGCCGAAGGTATGCTCCAGTGGTATAAACAGTAGCATCGTGTATGGCAGAGTCAACACAGATCAGAGACTGCTTTGACATTCTCGACTTCAAGGCCTCCACTGTTGATTGGCCTCGATGAATCTGTCGCGCAGTCATGATTCCCAGACCCTATATCACAATGTCTGTTAAACTTGAGTGAAGGGAAAGGATTAAGGGCATGTACCAGTGTTAATAGACTCATGCCGGATGCAAATACAGCGGTAAGCATGACAGATGAATGGGGATTCTGAACCAGACAACCTAGGCGCCTCCCACAGTCTGCATATTGGTCGTGCTCGAGCACCCAATAGCCTAGAACTGTTCCTATGATATATCGACCGGGTGGCCCTCCCAGCGCTAGCCAGGATATTCGTCTATCCCACCATACTCTATGGGCCCATGCATCTGCCTGAGATGCACGCAGTGAGAGTCTGGCTTGGGAAAAAAGAAGGGACCCAAGAGGATATGTCAGAGCGAATAGTGTAACAGGGGTCAAGAACAGCAGGAATAAAAATTCCTTCATAATAGACAGCGTGACACAATTCCCAATCCAGGGACAGTGGTGATCAAAGCCCACACGACACACATTACAAAGGGAGCAGTGATGTGTCCGTGGGGGTTTCCACTTGCCACGGCATTGACCCTTGTGACAAAACTCCATGTTTCCTTGTGAGTCAACACATTCGTAGTAGCGGAGATCTTGAGGTGCTTCAGCCATCATCGGGGTTATTACATTGTGTGAGCCTGGGAGCGTCACGAGGTCAAGATAAAATGCCAGTATGGTTGGTATAAGGGAAGTTGAGAGCATCATGTATATAGCTGTGTATAGTGTCAGGCCTTATAATGGGTGAAAGGCTTCAGCCCAACCTCCAGACAATTGCTGGGCATGTATCCGATAGAAGTAACCGTCTATAAAGAAGGTAGATGCACCATAGTGAGACATAAGATATAGATTAATAACATACAGCCTATTTCAAAGCAGCACAGATACCAGGCCCATCTGTAGCAAGTCTGTTTAGCCTATTGATGGAAATTGAAATGTAGTACATAAGAAGCTCACGCAAGGAATACTACAACAACCGGGGGTATCAGCAAATCGAGGAGCCTGTATTTCAGTCGAAAATTATCTTTTAGTGCCATAGTGGGTCGGATGTCCATCCAAGTAGGTTTTTATGTTCTTGATGCGAAGTAACATGCTCAAGCCGGAGTTTGAAAGCTGTCTTTGAATCTTCTTGATCGAACAGGAAGTGGAAGTGGCCTCTAACAAAGATACAGCAGGACCATAATACTACGTTATCGAGGTATGGTATTTATTGCCGATGTTTCTCGGCTTTAATATTTTTATAGCTTCAGGATGGCCACTGGATCTGACATCTCCATATCCGAAATGCTTTTGGAACCATTAGTCACTATGCAGGGCCTGGCCCAGACACTTTTCATGTCTCTGTCTCCGCCGTCTACAAAACCCCCACCGCCGCCAGCGACGTCTTTGTTCATCGAATGTGATATTGCACTGGCAGCGGCCGTCCGACAGGCCAGAGTACACCAAATAAAACAGAGGAAAATAGAAGAGCTGAAAGCAGAAATACTGGATCTTGATGCTCAACTAATGGATCTTTGGGGAGAGCTTGAGCTCGGCAAGCAGGAGCTAGAAGCAATAATTGACGAGGGCAATGAACGACTGGAAGCTATAGACCGCGCACGAAGAGGTGAGCACGAAATGGATTTTTGGAAAGACGATTGACATTTGTCTAGCTGCCATTCCGTACCCGGAACTATTGGCGTATGCTCAAAGTCTTAGCGCTTTTACATCGGCCCCTCCAAACATGCCCGATATTTCACAACCCAGACAGCTTCCCCCGCCATTATTCTTCCCTCCGTTTCCCAACGAGGAAAAAATGCGTCGTGGGAGGCTCAATGCAGAGGCTCCTTTGGGTCAGCTAGGCGAAACTCACTCTGTTGGACGACGTAAGTATTATACGTCCATTTTAAAATGGGCTATCCATCATTATATGCATAACAGCTACCACACAAACTCCTGTGGCCGATCTCAACCAGCCTGTTCAGCCTATTCAAGGGACGCGAGAACCATACAGGCAGCAGAATCGTCCTCAACCTCTCTTGGCCGTCGATTTCGGCCTGGATCTTAACGATGACGAAGATCTGTGAAGTGCATCTATCAGGGGTACGCCTGTACACTGCTTCTTTATAACTAACAATCCGCCCAAACCCTAGTCAATTGACCATGGATTACTAAAACAGGAACACAATCGTACAGCTATGCGGATGAGTTCATGCAGACAAAAAGTATAGATAACTTTGGAGCTCAAGCTATACACTGCTTCAAATCCCGGGACTTCAGGGTGGCACACGAGTCTGTTTTTTGGCTGTCCCAAGGGTCGTATTATTCACCTGTGATAAGAGGAATATAAAAATAGATTTGGGCTTGGCGTTAGTAGACACGTACTTTGGTCGCAAAACGCAGAGAACAGAGTGATTCACTCAGATGAGATGCCAATGGAGACAGATTCAGAACCATCAATGTTTTTGAATTTCCACTCAGCGATGTTTGCAACAAATAAGTGAGCTGCGACCAAGGGGTAAGGGTCTCATCTCACGTTGTTCATTAATATTTACCTTAGAGTTTCGGTATGGAATGTGCTTGTCGCCTTGGCTAGGCGGTGCATTTCCAAGTGCTGCAATAACGTCCCCTAAGGCACTAAGACTTCGGTTGATGTTCTGAGTTTCTTTGAGTCTCTCTTTATCATTACCAGCCCCGCTCGAGTTCAGCCGTTCTGATCCTGCAAGATCGACAAGATTGAGTGACCCTTCACAAGTCTCCTGGGTCAACGGATTTGAACCGCTAATACGTAACGTGAAGACTGAATGTGAACGTGAAGAACGTTCGTTCATGAGTGTCGTGGCAACCGTTCGACGTGATTGAGCCCGAAGAAGCAGAGTTCGAACCTGGGAAGGCGACTCAAGAGGTACTAGTACAAGTGCTAACCTATGAGATGCAATAGGGGAGACAGGAAATGACATACCGACGACAACATCAGTAACTCTGGTGCTGCCCTTGTCGTGCCGAATCTCGTGTTTCTTCTTATCCAACTCACCGGTGCCAAGTAGGTCATTGATGGTTTCGTTATACTAGTAATCCTGGTAAGTGTCGGTATTCTGACACACGAAGCGGGCTCATACAATTTCCAAGAATTGGCCTTCCAATCTATAGATCCACCCTTTTCTTTTCAACTTCTCGGCGACGGCGAACACCTGATCTACTGCTCGCGGAATCATGCCTATGGTGTCTGGTGTCTGCTAGCGGTGTGAATATGAAGTTTAACTATGGAGAGTTTGTGCCAATTAAAACGACCTACCGACCCTCCCTCCATAGTGAATGATTTTCCAGAGCTGATGGGCCAATGAATATGGCGGGACGCTGGTTGAAGTATAAAACACTTACCCCGTTTGTCTAGAAGGCATCGCTTAGCAGATGGCGACTATATTAACGACTACAGTCGGCAGCTTACCCGTAGGCAAATATACAAACATGATACCCGTCGACACAACTTTGCGCGAGTTGAGAGATCTCTTCGAAAACTTCTGCTTGTGTCGACTTTGGTTCGAAGACCTGACTCAACATTTTCATCAGATATGACCAACGGAAAAGAAGGGCATATACATGCTCTATCGAAATTAAAATTCCAGACTTCCCTTCTCTCTGCTCCTGTGGCTGATTCACTGCTCGAGCTGAGCACAATTTCCCTGTGGTCCCTCTTATCTGGATAATCTATGCGAGCAACCATAGCCGCCGACTCTTGCGTTTTATCCCCCGAGGCTCCATCTGACGACAAGAGGGGTCTGACCCTGCAGAATACCCTGGTGATTATTGTTAGTAACACCTCATTCAATGTGTGAGGCTGTTAGCACCGAATATTGCCCTTGAGCTCCTGTACTGTATTGTGAAGTTTCCGTCTTATGGTCTCGGCCTCACGAAGTTCTCTCTCTAATCCAGCAATACGTGCATTTGCTTGTTCAAGCTGAAGACCCATATTCCCAGTTCGAGAGGTGGCAACGGCCAGTGATGCATGTAAATTGCTATTCGTTACCTGAAGAGCGTTTACTTGAGTCTGAAGTGACAGTTGAGATGTCGATTGTTGTGAGACGGTAGCCTGTATACGACTTAGCAAACCACGGCGGCGAAGTGAGAAAGGACAAGTACTTTAAGGACGCTGATGGATTCGCGTTCTCTGCTGAGATCTTCTCTGCCAACACGAATCTCCTCTTTGAGCTCCCGAACCTCTCGTTGCAACTTCGTCCTATCCATCTCTAGGTCCATGACCTCTCTCACATGCTTCTTTCTGAGAGCATCCAGTTCGTCGGATGCGTTAATTAAGTTTCTACGCTGCTCTATTTCAAGTGTCTTTGATTCGGCAAGTTGTTTTGACAGTTGGGAGTGGAATGTCTGCAGTTCTTGAACTTTAGCACGTTCAGCCTCCATGTCCGAAGTTACTGTAATATTGCGTACTAAGAGAAAGGGGAGATCTGGAAGATTATGCACACCTTTGGCTAAATCGCTAGCTCTGGCTGACTCCATTTGGGTCATCTGGTTTTGTATTTCTGTGAAACGCTCATCATCAATAGTCCTGAGCTGGGTTCCCCCCATTACAGGAACACGTCCAGCCCGTCCAGGCCCGGCACTCTTGGCGCTGTTCGTACTCATAGCACGCTTAGTTGGAGGCGCACTCACTGCCCGTGCCGCTCTCTGTTGGACTCCATTTATGCTAGCTGAGAGGGCAGGTGCGCGAGGCTTGGTCAAGGGTGGAGGTCCTCGTACGACTGTCACAAATTCTGCACGCTGTCCATTAATGTGAGAAGTAGTCGACGCCTTGAGAATGCGGGTTCCAGATACAGCTGAGGCAAGGGCTGGTAATTTCCCTGGGATTGGACTGTCGTCATTTAGAGCCTTCCGTTTTAAGGAAGGACCTGTTTCTGCTGTTCCTAATAAGTCTCTATCCGGAGAGCTTGCCACGCGAGGTATTCTTGACATTTCTGAGACCCAACGCGACGAGGTGTTACAGGAAACGAAACGCGTCTTGAAACAAACGGTCACGTGATAATATATTTATTCCATCTCCGTTTACCAGACTATCGGGTCCTTTCAAGGCATCAAAGGTCAAAAGGCAAGCTCGACGACGTCAAGGACAACGGTGACATGGTGAGTTTTCCGTCCTACTTTCTTCAAGTGTTCCATGGGACTCCATGACTCCCGTGTATGAAGTCATTGTCGCATTTTACTTAGCCTCCTCGATGGATGCACACTTATTGCATTGGATGAACATTTGGTGGATATAGTACTGACAACCCTTGCTTTGCAGACAAAAGGTTTGTTTTCATGGAAAGATGATGAATAGTATACACTAATAGCTGGTTCCCCGGTGTCTCTCAGGAACATCCTCATTCGGGTTTGTCTCATAGTTCTTTTCTGCGTGCGTCACGCTGACCTTCCCACCTCAGTAAGCGGCACACGAAATCCCACACCCTCTGTCGGCGGTGTGGCAACCGTGCCTTCCACAGACAGCACAAAAGTCAGGTCATCTCAAACTTATCATCGGTTTCATGTTTGACCCGTATTATTAGCTTGTGCTTCGTGTGGCTACCCCTCCGCCAAAATCCGATCGTACAACTGGGGTATGAAAGCTAAGAGGCGAAAGACTACTGGCACCGGCCGTATGCGTTATTTGAAAGATGTGAGCCGACGGTTCAAGAACGGCTTCAGGTGAACACATACACCCTCCTATTTTTTGTTCCATTGTTGACGGCAAGCAGGGAGAATGTTGTTGCGAAGAAGAGACCTCGTACCCAGGCAGATGCATAAGTTGTTGCGAATAATGGCCTTTAATTCTCCCTATGATATGCATAGAATGCTTGCGCATCAAAAACCATGCTTTATGCTATGGATTTGCTAATGCTTCATGTGATTTGAGTCTGCTCGAATGCGTACACCATTGGATCGCGGCGGCACTCAGGCATTCTGTTTGACTTGACCCGGCAAACCCAGCTCAACCGGTGTCAATTATCACTTCAAGATTCAAGACTCCAATGTAGCAAGCAACCCTTTCCATACAAAGTACCTAGGGTTACCACTGGATTCAGTAAACTTTGACAAAAATAGTTCGTCTGTGGCGGCTAGAAATCAATACCATGCCTCAGCATCTATTCGAAAGTTGCCTTGTAAAAGGGTACCTGTATGTAGTGCCAAGTCACGCGACCATACTTCGAATAATGCCGCCGCCTCGTTTGTGCTAAGCTGGGCTGGAACCTCGAATGCTTGTAGACCATTCGCGTACACGGTTCTCGAACACGATCGCTTAGCATATGGCCCGGTCGGGCGATCATAGGGCAGTCTAAGAGCCTCCCGCAGCTCCAAAGGGAGGAGATACTTCGTATGTGAAGAAGAGATAGCCCCCAAAACTGCCCCGCGTGACTGCACCCAATGGGAGGATGTTACAACCAGGACAAACAGTAGAAAGAGAGTCAGCGCACAAATGATCTCAAACCCCCAGCATACTCGAGCAGCAAACGTGGGGTCGAAAGGTGGTGGCTTTGTATCCGATTGAAGTCCGAATCACGATAATCTGACGTGCAGTATATTGCCTGAAAATCATCCACAGCAAGAAGGACAGGATGCCTACAGTAGTCATCAGTAAAAGCATTGCTGATCAACGCAGCGGAATTACATACTTCGTTTGACTTCCCAGTTGCTCTAACACAGCATCCAGAACGTCAGAGGCAGCACTGAGCCCATTTACACCCGCCTGTATCAATTGTGTCAACGGTGTCCCAATATCGAACGTACGAGAATATTTGTCTATTCGAACTGGGTCCTGAAGGTATATTGATTGTAACGCCTTCTCATTGACCGAAGCCAATCGACGCAGGAGTTGCTGGGCAAGTGCATGCTGCTGGAAAGTTTGAGTTCGTAAATTGTACTGATAACGAGTGGAAGAATTGAGGATCGAGATTGCTAGATGAATTGTGTTATGTCCCGTGCCAACTGAGCAGCCAAATTGCTTACCCCGTGGTATATATAGCACAATCCAATCTTTACTCAGAGCATAATGGACGGCTTGGATGAGAAGAAAGCTTTTCCCGCATCCAGGGTCTCCAGCTGTGTAGCAAGTAAGACACAACCGATAGCATCAATACTGATCTCATCCTAAAGACTCACTAAACACTAATCGTGACGCCCTGCTGTCTTGAGTGCTCGCTAAATCGAGTGTCTTCAGTGCCTTTAAAGTAACGTCGCGTATAACAGAGCACGGTCTTGAGAGGAGACGAAACTATCCCAACGTCATAATGAGGTCCACCACAGCAAAAGCTAATCACCTCCAGCACAAGATTCCTCGGGAGACCATATGCTTGAAATAAAATTTCTGATGGAGAGTGTGGAAAAGCCATCGCTTTTCCCACTGACCGGAGCGTTACATTGTTCTAGAGTCTTGTTCAGCGGCAGGTTACCACAAGCACCGTCAAAGCAACTCACGGGATGGAAGATGGGAAGATCAAGATCAGTGGAACGTTCAGAAAACACTTTTTCTGTGAGTTGTGACGCAGGCAATGGGTGAAACATCTGAGACTCTCGATGAGAAAAGCTATCCAGGCTCTTGCATATACAGCACGTACTAAGTTGCTTGCTGGCTTCTTGCTACTGGCCTCAGAACCTGAAGACGATTTGCTTTTCCTCCCGATGACATTCGGTTTCTTTTCTATTTGTGGATATCAATGCCCAGAACCCGCTTAAAGTTCATGAAACGCACTTTGCTTTATCACTTTGGCGTAATGTCGAGGGTAAGTTGAAATCTGGGGATGTAGATTTCTGGGTCTTGCACAGCGAAGAATAAGCTGGGACATTTTAAAGATTTAAGTAGAGAAATGACCGAAACAAAGCTTAGCGAACTCCGCCAGTATTTGTTTACCAATAATTATTGGTTCGGCATATGCCAGGTTTGCTGTACCCACCACGACCGTGATAATATTACCTGACACGTCTGACGTGTCTAATTACCACTGTATGCGTGCCCTGTCGCGTACCCCCGCCCCATATTCTGTGATTACGCCCACCACCTTCCTTGAGATCATGAGACGTAACACTAGCTACCGTGTTGACCATGTTTATTGCCAGATCATCAAACTCAGAAACTACTTGAAGAGGTGGTAGTGAGGATGGTTTCATGGTAGGATGGCAAGCAGAGTCCGTCTCTGCCTCTTTGAAAGTCCAGAGGACACCGTGGCGAACATGCAGGAAACCAAGCGTTCGGATGCTATTGATGGCTCCGGCGCTTATATCATCTCTTTGACAGCAATTATTGGTTAGTTGATAATTATTGGTGAACAAATACACTCTAATACAGCCTGAGGCCTCTTTCTGTGGAATGTTACGGAGGCATCCGGTGGCACCTGTATAGTTGAGAAGTTGCAGCATATCAATGACTATTTCACTCTGAAGCGGTTCCTGAAGCCATAGGAGCAAGGTATTGGATAGTAATTGTAGAGATTTATTCTGTAACGGCAGAACGGAGTCACGGCGTCAAGCATTTTAAAGCTACATGTGAGGGCCGCCCTTCCTCTTTAGCCCAGCTGCCTCCAATACAAAAGACAAACAACCAGCTAGGGTCATGACGATACCCAGGAGATAAATAACGGCCTTGCCTTCCCAAGTCGTGACGTCCATTTCTGCGGATCGGTTGCTCGCGTTTACCCAACCAAATGACCTGGGAAATGTTTCCGCTTCAAAGCGAGAGTTGACATTTTTGACGAGGTCAGACATCTCATCAGGATCTGCAAACTGAGCGGAACGCGCAAGAGATACGAGGGAAGGAAACAACGCGGCTGCGTCACGCAAAGCCTGTAAAGAAAAATGTAATCTGTCACAAAAAAAAAGTTCATGACACCTACTTGATTTGCTCCCATTCCACGACCCGCTGTATGCATAGGGATGTCAAATGCTTCAACCTGCATTGGAGATCGACATGAACGCACGAGTCATTGGATGCACACTGTCTCCGATTAGAAAGACACGAGGGTGACCACCATTCTTCCCCAGTCGCTTTTGGGCAACTTGTCGCCAATTGTGCGGAGGTTGTATGCTAGTAAGCATCTCTGTCGTGAGTCGTACAGTCTCCACAGAGCCAATATCCAGTACGTCAATGAGTGCGGGATGTAAACCTTTTGAACGCATTAGCTCCTTGGCATGATCTCTCTGTGCTGCCTTTAACTCAAGAGGGTGCGATGTATTGAATCTTGGAGGTGCATGGCCAGGGAAAGAAATAGCCCAGTATAAGTGGGGCTGATGTGTCCATATTTAACCAAATTCTCCGAGGTTGGAGGTGAGTCAGCTCACGTCGTGATAATAAGGGCTATCAGCTATTGTTGCCAAGTCACCTGGGTCTTCAGTACGATAGATTGAAATAAATCCGAACGTTCCAGAACCGAAAAACCCCTATAACAAAGTGAGCCTTGTTCTGTTGCTTGAAGAGAGAGGGATGCGAACAATAGCGCCATCCTCCTGAAGCACTTTTGGCAACTTGGAGAGTACTATGTCATTGACAGGGCCACGGGATGTTAAATGATATCCCCCGTGTACTTGTGTACGGTTGTCCAAGCCAACCTGGTCACAAATCTATACACCCAAATTCGAGCATCAAGTCTGGAAATGAGTAGATTGTCACCCACCAGACTTTTCGAACCATCAGCTGCTATGAGAACATCGCCGACTTCATGAGATCCATCTTCAAAGAACACCTTTACATGTTCCCCTTCATAGGTGTGAACAATGTCAAATGCCATGACTCGTTTTGCGAATTGGATGGCATTTGCGGCAACAACTTTGCGCAGTAGATATGCTCGGAGCACTCGACGAGACATGGCCCTTGCCTTGGCATAAATCCGGAAGGAAGACAAACGAAGTAACGGTTCATTTGTCCGTGGATTCAAAAGGGTGGGAGCCTCGGCGTCTCCTTAATTTGGCAAAGATGCCTAAGCATACTAGTATTGAAAAGCGGAATGCAGATTACTTGCCGGCGCCATAACGGCACTTCAACTCGGCATAAGTCATATCATCAAGACACTCCTTAAGCCCAGAAAGCCCGTCTTGAGTAAGCTATGAGATGGATAGGGACATAAGCACGAAATCAATGGTTGAGGCAGGGAGCCTTACTCTGATCTGGTAACCTCCACGTTCTCTAAGGTATTCGTTCGTGTCACTTTCAAATACAAGAACATCTAGAGGGGCGGTGCTTGCTGCATTGAGGAGCCCATTCGCCAATGCAAGACCGCCTTAACAATATTTATTCGAATGCGGACTGACTCAATGTAGAAAGGGCTAAAACTCACTCAAACCACCCCCGACGATGAGGACACGTAAACGTTTAAGAGAGGATGTAGTCGACAACATGAGTGTTGGAAAGCAAAAGTTGCTTGCAGCAAATTTGCAAAACCATTCGAGCAAACGTCTTCGGTTACCTTGGTTCCTGCCACATGCCACATCTCGTGATTTCAACGTGACAGGGTGACTACAACGTGACATCCCTAAACTTTGTTCGCTATCCGTCGTCTGCCGTCTCACAGTTGGAGAACAAGTGGGTAACGAGCAACAGTGCCTGTGTATTGTTACCTTAACAATGTCCACGCGAGCTACTCGTAGCCATGCCCGAATTCCATCTTCGGCCTCCGCGACTTCTGCACCTGCCAAATCCGTCACATCGCAACCTCGTAAATCAATTGCTAAAGTACAAGCTTCAACCCCAGTCCCCAAGAAAAATTCCAGTCGAGGCAAGGCGCAAGATGTGTGGTGTATTTGCAGAGGACCCGATGATGGTACACCAATGATAAAGTGTGAATTTTGTAAAGATTGGTTAGTACTTCCCTTCATCGGAATGCGAGCGGCTGCTGAGGTGATGCTCACGTTGCATTACACCCTAGGTTTCATTTCTCGTGTATTGATCTATCCGAACGAGATGCTGAAGAAATTTGTAGGTTTGCATCAACTCTTGAGCTTGTTTGTAACTTACCATAATGTGTCTGTTCACATAGCCCTGTATGTATGCGATGCGTGTCATGAAAAAACAGGCCAATCCACAGTATGTGAGTGCAATTCCCTACCCATACCATCATTTATATTATGTTATTATCGCTGGAGTTACACACCGGCTTTCTCTTGTTCAACTCTGCCATTTTCTGGCAGACTTTTCTTACCACTGTGAGTCAAGGGTGTGTCCATCTCTCGAGGATGTACATTCCCTTTGGTAACATGTCCCTGTCCAATGCACTTCATCGTCTATCGTTGCAGTTCTGTTACTGTGATGCGGTGCGTTCCGTAAAGACAGAGAGACCTTGATCACCTGTGAAATGGTGGCAGTTTACAAGAGTGTACGAAGCAAGAGTAGCCGCTTCAACAGGTTTCTGCTCTGCCTTCTTTTCCATTGCTTGATCAAGAGTGAATAGTAGCACAGTTTGCTATACATGTCTTTCTGAGTTCTGTTGCTATCATCATTCTTTTTCGTTTGTTACCTCAGTTGAACCCATACTGATTTTCCGTGATGCAGATGAATGGGAAGGGCCCGATGCTATGGAGGAGTCCAGCGACCATAGAGCACCGGGCTCTCCTGCGACGAAGAGTTCCATCCCTTCACAGACAAAGTTGGAGGATGTGGATAAAGTGGCGACAGATGATTTGGCAGATGAGGACGATGGACCGGAAGATGAGGCTAGCAGTGATGACTATAAGTATGAAGAGCAGCAAGACAGTGTAGTCGTGAGGCGAGGTAGAGGGACGAAGCGGGTAGGTTCAATAACGATAGTATCTTATAGTGCTAATGGATGCATTTTCTTTCTTTTCCAGATTACATCGTCAGATGAGGAAGGAGGTGAGGATGATGATGATCCTCCGTCACCTCGTGCACCAACACGTCGCGCACAACTGAAACGCAAGCGTGGGAAAGAAATCCACAATGTCCAGCGTAAACGTCTTAGGAAACCCTCGTCTGAAGTTGGAACAGATGATGACCTTGACCAGGACGAGAGACAAAGGAAAAGAGGCGATAAAAAAGCGAAAACCAAGCATGATTCCATCTTGGACCCAACACGGAAGTACTGCTTGGGAAAATTGCGCGAAGTGTTGCTCCCCATTTTTGTGCAGTTTGCAGATATCTCCCCAACCTCTGATGGCGAACGCCCAGAGGACGCCACAAATGAACTTGATGATGAACAAAAGAAAAGGGCAGAAGAGCGTGGGGCAGTGTATGTACAGGATCTGGAGCAATGTCTCTTTGAGATTTATGGCGAGCTAGACAAACATGGCCACAAAACTGCTGTTGGCAAGTATAAGTATGTTCCACCACCGACTTGTATGGCGTTATATCTCACTTGTCTTCCCTTCTCTTAGGGACCGATTCCGCATGCTTTCATTTAATCTGTCACAACCTGACCGTCATCACCTACGACGCAGCATCGGAACCCATTCCCTACCGGCTCTTCAGCTTTCCAAGATGTCGAGTGTGGACCTTGCAAATGAGCAGACTAAGCAGCAGATTGAGGCTGCTAATCGCGAGTCATTAGAGCACTCGATTCTGACTCAGCGACCCATAGCTGCACGGGCTAAAATCACTCATAAAGGCGAGGAGATAATCGAAGACCTTGTGGGGGACGATATTGGAAGACGCATCCGAGATGAAGAACAGCGTGAAAGCGAACGAGAACGAGAACGCGAAAAGGGTGCGCGCGAAAAGACGAAGGTAGTCCCCCTCGCCCCCCCTACTCCTAAGGAACTTTCTTTCAGAGGTCCTCAGGACATCCTTGCTCAACAGCACAATGCCGCAGCTTCTCAAAGGGCTGCTCAAATTCAAGCTCAAGCCCAACGATCGGCCCCTTCTCTGACAGATACTATTGCCGAGCCCTCCTTCAAATTTGATGATCTAATTGCCATCGACCTTCCCGGTGACTCCCCCCCGCAAGAGAGCACATTTGACAATGATACAAAGATAGCTGCTCCTGCATCTCCTCTCACTCCCGCCAAATCGCACGAATTCGCTGCATCTTCTGGAGACTCGACTATCTCCCCAACGAGCGCTCGCTCAGCCTCGTTTGATCTCAGCCATGTCTGGTCTGGTGCTCCCTCTGAACATCCTTCTCAAGCCTTCCCCCAGTCACCTATTCTCTCAGCACGCGTTGATGATGCTCGGGAATCTCCGAGCATTGACATTGACTTGGGCACAACTGCTGACGACGAGGACTTCGATATTTTCTTGGATCAACCTTTGACAACCCCTGCAGCTCCATCACGAAGCGAACCCGAAGCAGAAAGAGCTGCTTTTGAAGCTCTGCCTGTTGTATGGAGTGGAAATGTGAATGATTATTTTCTGTTTCGTTGCGCGTGCATGAGGCTAAAATTCCCTGTCACAGCTTAACTTACCTGACACGGGGAAGTCACCTGCTGTGCAGGCACGACAGGTCGGTGGTCGGAATATCGAGAATGGCTCAATACAATGGCATATTCTGTTCCCTACGCATCCACCACATCAACTCAAAGTTGATGGCCGAGTACCTGTAAAGGAATCAGCCAAGTACATGACGCAGAACCGCATGAATGTCACGCGAGAACTGATAATTGTGGCGTTGACTCCACCCGATAATCGTATTGAGTATGATGAGGTGATAACGTTTCTTATAAACAGAGAGTGAGTAATGTGCGCTTCATTTGTGTATATGATTGACGATGTCATCTAGTCGACACGCTGTCGTACATCCATGGGGCCCAAACCCCGGGCCAGATGCTCCCGGCAAGGAGTTATATTTGATTCCCATTCTTCCACGTGAAGCCCTCCCGGATTACGTGGAAATCTTGGATTTAGTGAAATTTCCAAAGCAACGGGAAGAGAAGATGCTCCTCGGCGTATTTATTCTAAATAAGGGGAAGTTCTCTGAGCGGGTGCCTTTTGTAACCCCTCTGGGTCCTGCAGCTGTAGGGATCACACCTTCTGACATTAATCCTTTGACTCTTGGCATGCCAGCCGCATCACGAGGCCCGCTGTCGTCAAACGCTCCACTTATCGCCACCTCTCAGATTGTTCAACAACCTCCGAATATCCCACCGGAGATAGTATCCAAGCTCACCACTGAACAAATAGAGAGCCTCCTGCAAAGTGTATTGTCCGGGGGCTTGAGTACATTGCCAGTAACATATTCACAATCAGCTGGCCCTCCCACTTCAACAACGACATTGGCTCCCTCCTTCCCGAGTTCTCTTGCTAATTTATTGCCTCAGCAATATTCTTCCATTACCTTTCCTTCCTACCCTTCCACGGGTGCTCAAGGTCCTCAATATCTGCCGCCGCAGCAACAGCAACAGCAACCTCCTCCTATGCCATATAACTATACTCCTCCCCACATGTGCGAGTCGCTTTACTTTTCCTATTGCAACATAACTGAACATCATTTAGGTCAGCCTCCTCTCCCCGCGATCAAGACTATAGAACTCCACCGCCTTATGCAGGTGGGTATGGTCGTCCTGGGCGAGGAGACTTTGATCGACGGGGGCGCGATGGAGGACACAATTTCAGCGGAAATGAGAGAGGTCGAGGTGCTTATGCTAACAATGAATTTGATAGGCCTCGGGATTCTGGATGGGGTGGGCGTGGGAGAGGTAGAAGTGGTCATCAGCGGGGTCAGAGCTCACCTCGGCCATGGTAAATCTTACGATTGCGTGCTGTATCATTATCGTACCAATACAGAAGTGAGGAGGGCGAGGTGAATCAAGGTGTTGATTGGGTATCAAATATACTCTGTACATGATATTTGACAGTGAAGCCACACCACTATCGCAAATTAACCTAGTCTCTTTCTACCTTTCAATCAACTGTATAAGCATATCCTCAATACGCTTCTGTCTCTCCTCCATCCCTGCAAGGCGCAATTCTAGGTTCAGCACTCCCCCTAGCTGTTCTTCACTCTCGACCTTGGTAACCAACTTTGATCCGTGCTCGTCTGGGGAATGCTCCTCGCTGACATGACTGGCATGGCCAGACACCGACCCGCTGATGTTCAACCCTTCCCACGATAAAGGAAGAGCCGCAGTATGATCATTCGACGTCCGTCGGCCGTGTATCGACGGATGTCGACGCCTGGTCGCAGGGCCATACCCAACACTAGTAGCAGGCGACGTATCGGTGACGGAGTTGGATACGACTCCGTTTTCATTTATATCGTCGCCTACTTGCAAGGGGGTGTAGACCTGTGCCAATGGGCTGATACCGTGTGAAAATACTTCTGCGACGCCAGGAAACCGTTGCGGGTAGGCGTGAATACGTTGTCGACCCAGATGATACCTTGGATCGATATGTTCTATGTCTGCAGGCGAATCCGACTGGACGTGAGAGCCGATGGCGAATTGCTTCGGTGTAGATGGCACGGAGGTCGAGCCTCTCGGAAATCGTACTTTTATGGCTTGATCGCCATGCTCCAGCGTGATCTCGTCTTCGATGTCAAACACCTGAGAATAATAACAAAGCCGTCAGTTAACGACCGTACGCGTTGCCAGATAAAACACCAATGCAGGTTACATACGGCATCGATATCAGCTCCGGCGCCTACAATACCCTCGAAGAATGCTGATTTGCATGACCTCAATGGCGGTTGACTGCCATATAGAGAATGCAGGGGTACATACTTATGCGCTTCAATTGCTTAGGCAGGAAATCGAACACACGTTCGGCAGCAGCCGAAACGTGTTCGTAAAAAGTGATGGCGCCTGTATCCTTTTTATGTCGTTCATACACCGCTATACAAAGTAGTATTGGAAAACTTGTGAGCCTGTTGAGAAATTTAGCCTGCAGACGCACAACTAGTGCGATATATCAACGCGGAACGTATTCACCTGATCATAAATACGTTGACCTTGTGGAACCATCGAGGGCTCAGAATGTAAGAGGCAGGAAGCATAATCACTAATGCGAAAAGATTAAGAGGCGGTTGGTAAGAGAACAGCGCATCAGCTGTGACCCCTTCAATCGTGGACACAGCATGCCGAAACATAGCCTCCGGTGTCATCTATATCGGATGCGTCTGGATATATATGACTGACTCACCTCCGCAGCAGCATCGGAACTGATCGTAGAGAATGTGTGAGATAGAATCTATGCCCCATGTCAGATCGTTCGAATGCCAGCAGCAGGCTCGTACTGACCGATACAAGAACTGAAAACCAATGTCAGAGCATGGAGATGTGGCCAAAACAAACGCGTACCGGTAAGAAGCAATGTGTTGCTGAGGCACGCATAGCTCACCATCAAGATTGGACCGAAGAAAGGGTGGAAAGATGCTGTGGTCAAGGATGTACATAAGAAAACTAATGAGAGGCGAGAGAAGAGCCACTCAACTCGCTTTATCAAATCCGCTCGCATCTAATCCGAACCCTATATTCACAGTCTATGCTTACTAATAATGGATGAGGCACACTTGCGACAGTCACTCACATAGGTCGAGCATCCACCAAGCAATTTGCCTGGGTTAGGTATGCCACAAATTAAAAGGCACAAGGAATGTTTATTGACCACAGAATAGGACATACCCCGATGAATATCCTGCGCTGCCACGATTGAGGCTATGATGACAAGGTGAGACGTTACAAGGGGATGCATTGCATTAGAACCTACGTCCACAAAGCATACAGGAATCTTTGACAAGCCGTAAGCGACGAATTACAACCTAGCGAGGATAGTGAAAGACATACCCTGCGAAACAAAAGGTCGCGATAACCATCAAAATCGCGAACTCAACAAACATAGATCGTAACGACCTATCGAATACGTCGCTCACAGCCCATGACAGCCATATATGGAACTTACAGGATCATAAGGTTGTTAGATAAGGTGGCAAACGCCAATCTATAGCAATTACACTTGAGTTGGTACATAGAGCCAAGGAAAATCTCACCTTGGAAAGATAAAACAGGCAGCAATCGCCAGACAATCCATCCCCGCTTCAAGGGCCCAAATGTCTACGCAGATCATGAGCCCATTGTCATTGTCATACAAGGATGAGACTCAGCTGCCGACCTGAATAATATACTCCCCATAAACGAAGGCCTAAGTACGCCCCAAATATTGAAACTGACAGGCAAGTGAGCACCCTTTGTAGTTAAGACATTGAACGCATACCAAATATCACATCAAAGCCATTCCATGTGCCATTAACATATACTAACGAACCAATTGTCGTCAGTACGAGCAAACTCGGGCAAGAGTTAAATGTCGAGGCTCACCTCTGATGCCGTGTTCTTGGATGCTAGCTAATTTCTCTAGCGAGAATCCTAATGCAAAGACCATGAAAAGGCCTTCAGACACATTGATGCGATCTGTATTACTGCCTTCCAATGCGAGAATAAATAACACAAAAAGGAGCACGAAACTGAAAAGGCCGATGGTGGTTGGTGGTTAGGGCGACTATCACTAATGTTTCACCTGAAGCAATGACTTACTTCGTGTATTCTAACACAGAACGGATCGCAGGGACTTTAAGTCGATAATGGTCCAAAAGAGGAGCGTTATGAGGGTTATAAAAGTGGACAGGAGTGCGCTTATACGTCTAAGGAAGACATTCCATGAAAGCACATGTGACAAGAGAGGAAGAGCATACGTCGGAAAGAATTGAGTGTGAGCTCTCGGCTTGATACACACACTTCCCACTTTAAACTGTTTAGGACACACTTGGACAATGTAACATTATCCAAAGACTTGCCTCCAAATACCGTCTATGACCTTTTGACATGGTGAGCTCTTGATGAACCGTTTCGACTTGCCTAAAATGGCTATTTCAATGGCATTACCCGCTCGATCTCCAACGTCCATATCCTCCTCTTGTTCCGCCCGCTGGAGTACCTCAGCACTTGCCCCAGCAAAAAGGGGCCAGCTAGTCGTAATGACGGTGGTGAGTTCGAGCATATCATCTGCATGGAAACGCAGGGCACGGATGGCTAAAAGTTCACAGAGAGCAGCACGAGATTGGGAGAGGGAAAAGGTAGAAAAAGATTGATCCCGAGAAAAATGAACACGGTTGAGTAGAAAACAGAATACGATAGACCGATTGCCTTGACGTTGCAAGAGAGCATATTTATCCTCTAGAGGTTTCACCAAAGTGTACGTAAGATCCGGGCTCAGAAGCTATAAAGTGGGTTCAATGGGGAAGATAAAACAATTTAGTGGTTCATATAGCTT
Organism: Cantharellus purpuraceus; assembly: GCA_025174535.1. NCBI lineage: Eukaryota > Fungi > Basidiomycota > Agaricomycetes > Cantharellales > Hydnaceae > Cantharellus > Cantharellus purpuraceus. The sequence continues at coordinate 938,767 of JALBUN010000048.1, forward strand.
ACAGCCTCGTATGTGAGCGGATTATCTGCATGGCATTTAGAAGTAGTTTCTAACCCATTTAAATAAGCTAATTACCGACAAAACGCTTGTCGAGAGGTCTCAGTTTGGTTGGAAATGAATGGAAAAGGCAATACTCACAATAATGTCCCGTCTAATAGAGTGAATGACTGGATATACTTCTGTGTTCTCGATTTCTTGCGTGCCAAGCAACGGCTCTGATTCGGCGTCATTGCCACCAACCTCAGCATTAGCTCCTGTCATGATAACCAGGAAATGTAAGCAAAATGATTCGTTGCTTGTTCAAGGTGTCGACGTGCAAACGAGATCTAGAAGGAGATAAATCGTTAATTTGGTAGGTTCGACTCGAGTCGGAGGACACCGTTCACCCGGCATGCGGCTCACTTTGCCACTGCAGAAGTTGAGACCGCGACATGTCGGAACTCACATTCGACACACTTGTTGATGACGGTCAGTACTCATCTGAACGGGCACGCATCGAAAACCAGCTTGTGCTAGATGAACTAGAGAGAAAGAAAAAAGCGAGAACTACAGCAGTTCCCACCGACGACGGCCGTGTCAAAGCTAGACTACGGGAGATTGGTGAACCCATCACTCTATTCGGCGAGAGAGTACGAAGATGATACTCGGAATACGTGCATTCTTGATGATTCTTATTTTTAGGCGGCTGACCGCAGAGATCGTTTGATATACGTTCTTACACAAATCAATGCGGCACGGGGTGATGAAGGTGGCATTGCCGTCGATGACGAGTCGTCCGAGAGTGAAGAAGAAGTAAATACTATTTGTATTTTACTGTTTCTAATCCTCATGCATTTGGTTTTAGAATGAGGAAGAATTCTATACTCCAGGATCCCTCGAGCTGCTCGAGGCTCGGCGGCGAATAGCAGAGTTTTCCCTTCCGAGGTTGGATTTTATGACATGAATATAGATAGGTGCTTACACGTTCTTTCCACTGTCATGACAGAGCTCAACATCGGGTCGCCCAACAGCGAGAAGAGCATGCTATGCCGCTCAGTCAAATCCTCGACATTCGAAAGCACGTCTTCACACAAATTAAGGTCTGTAAATTGTCTCATTTTTCAACAATATTCTCATTGACTTCGCTTTCTCAATAGACGTACGCGAATCTAGGCTCCCAGATTGGCGATGAACGACCCATCGCCCAGGTCCGATTTTCACCCAATAGCCAGTATCTCGCAACAGGGAGTTGGTCCGGAAATGTAAAATTGTGGAACATTCCGGCTTGTACTATTGTCAAGTCTTTTAGAGGTGAATACTCTTGAAACAGCGCACAGCGAACAGCCATGAACTGGTTGACAGGTCATAGCGATCGAGTAGGGGGCGTGGCTTGGCATCCTCGGGCGACGATTGGACAGGGCGAGGGACTTGTCAATCTAGTCAGCGGTGCAGGCGACATGAATGTCCATCTGTGGTCCCTAAAAAGGTTCGTCCGGTTTGAACATACTTTATTACATAGGTTGAAGTGTCTGCCAGTGAAACCCCCCTCGCCATTTTAAAAGGACACCAGGATCGCGTATGTCGGGTAGCTTTCCACCCATCGGGGAACTACGTCGCCAGTGCAAGTTTCGACCACACATGGCGGTTGTGGGACGTTGAAACCTCAGTCGAGCTCTTATTGCAAGAGGGCCATTCGAGGGAAGTGTATTCTGTCGATTTCCAAGATGATGGTGCCCTAGTTGCCTCGGGGTGTGTACTCTCCCCATGTCTCGAAGCACGTGAAACCTGATAGGTCTCAATAATATTGTCAGCGGATTGGACGCGGTAGGTCGAGTGTGGGACCTTCGAACTGGTCGAACGGCCATGGTACTAGACGGCCATGTCAACGCTATTTTCTCTATCAACTTCTCTCCGAACGGGTAAGCCTTACTGTGTGCTAAAAGAAGGCACTTTAATAATTCCAATCATATCCTGTAGTTACCAAATCGCTACTGGCGCAGGGGACGATACTATCCGCATATGGGATATGCGTTCTCTGAAAGCATTGTACACCATCCCTGCACATCGATCTAACGTCTCGGACGTCCGATTCTTCCGTGCGTCAGAGTTGCCTGTCGTTGACGGCGACACCGATGACGCCAAAGTGACGGCTCGTGGTGAGCGGTATAAGTCAGGGCTGTATCTCGCGAGTGCAGGGTATGATGGGCTCGTAAAGCTATGGAGTGCCGATGACTGGCAGCTGCAGCGCTCCCTCCCCACAGATGCTGGGAAGGTCATGTCTGTGGACATATCCTGTGACGCCAAGTACATTGCATCGGGATCGTACAACCGTAGCTACCAACTCTTCGCACCAGAAGAGACAACAGTGTAATGGATTCAATGTTTAATGCCATCACTTGATAGTACAGCTTGTGGAACACCATGAGAAGCGCAAAAAAAGACAAAAAACCAGTCAAATGTTGCCGTCCCGAACCTTGAACTGGGATGAGACAATGCCTCAGTGCACGGCAGATTCAAACTCACCTTTTGCATAAAACCCGCTACGCGTCCCAGATCCACGACCTGTGCTTCACTCTCAACCGCAACTACCAGATTTTCGAGCATCTGTTGACGTAAACGTCAGTACAACATAGTGCAATACAAGTAGGCGCATACTTGTTCCACCTGATCCATCGGCACTGCGGTACACAGCGAGACAATTTTCTTGCACTGAAATTCCTTATCAGCACTCGCGCCTTGAAGCTGTCTTAGCCGTGCTTCCATCATCTCCTCCGTTCTCATATGCCAGGCTTTTATCCTCCTCATCCTCACCAGACTCTCAGGAGAATTCGTCGCCGGGAGAGGCGGCTCAACTTCCAATGGATGCGTAGCCCCATCGTCAAACCCTACACCTCTCAGCGTCGAATCAATGCCACGGAATGCAAAAGCACCCTTAGTAAATGGCTCCCCATCAACCGCACTGCGGCCAGTCCAGTCGAACTTGTCTTCCTCCGTAAGCGCCTTCTCAAGGTTCCTCATTCGTTGTTGAAGTTGATCGAGTTCACCACACTTGGCCTGCCAGCTTTGGATTTGTCGTCGCTGATCGGCAAGTGAGCGCGTCGACGCGCGGAGTTGAGTCTGGGTCGCTGCGAGGCTTTCTTGCTTCGACTTGATTTCCGCCGAGAATTCTGTGCTTAAGCCCGTTATCATCGTCGTGATATCTAACGCGCCGTGGGATGAGAATAAATTGATAAAGGCGCTTGTCTCTACGTACCAGTAATGACATCTTTGCTCTTCTGTACAGGCAAAGATGGTGCGGACCGCAGTTGGGCGAGAAAATCTTCGGCGCGTGGCTGTTGTTGCAGAGTGTCCTGTAGAAGGTGCTCAGCAGCAACGTCTGCGAGCATGTCAAGGCATACACGTACATCGCCCTCTAGACCAAAATCACCCGGCCGAAGGCCTAATTTATTTCCTAGCGTACGATTTGCACCGCAATCAATTAATGTCTTGACTAGACTTCGATTCCCAACACGCGCTGCAATATTTAGCGCAGTATCTCCGTGGATATCTTGTATATCAATTAAACTTTTGAAGTCGCCGCCCTGATGCTCTGCGACCCAAATAAGTATACCTTCCATGTAGTATCTTGCTGTAGCCGCACGACCCTTCACCCCGGCAATATGGGCGATATGATGCAGTACAGTTTTACGTGAACCATCTAGAGTACGGATGGAGGTGTGGAGAAGCGCCACGAGCGCGGGAAAAGTTTGGGACTGAAAGCAATGCATCGATAGCACAGCGCGTATTAACGGCGTCTCTCCAGCATAATTGCCTGTGCAGGGATTCGCACCGTGTTGCAAGAGTAGTTGAGCGAGGGTGTCGCGAGCGAGAGAGGCAGCCAGATGCAAGGGAGTATGACCTTGGTCGTCAATGACAAGATCCATCTCAGCTTGCGGACCTGATGCTGGATCAGGATTGTTGATTAAAAGGTTGAGCACCGCGTGTGGATCTGCTTGTTGGTGTATTGCGCTAAGAAGAGCAGTCCTTTTAGCATTGCGAAGGGGCGCAAGCCTGTCACTGTGACTTGATCCAGATGAAGAGGGCTTATCAGCCATACGAGTTGAGAGTGCTTCAGGACCATCTTCGATTACTTGCATCGCATCTGACTGGCCTTGAATATTGCCATTCGAGGTAGAGCCCTGGGTAAATGACTGTGAACCATTAGCTTTAGGAGATGAACCTGGATCTACACGAGCACGTTTGGCAGGAGATGGCATGCCGTCGCGTTCGCCGTTGACGGTAGAACGCGGTCCAGAAGACGATCCAGGCGTAGCATCGCGCATATCAAGATCTTGGCTTTGTGCACTGCTGGGTCTACGACTCTCTGATTGTCTAGATCGTTTCAAGTTTGATGATGTCGCATAGCCCTGGCTGGATACTGGAGCAGGAGACTGTAGCCCTGAAGATCCTGGTAAACGTGTAGGTGACGTCTGTCCGGGACGCTGTGCATATGGGTTGAAACTTGAGCTTGAGGGTGTGAAGAGACCCTGTGCACGACCTTGATTGAGAAGTTTAAGTGCAGAACCCGGGAGAATGGGTGGAGGCCCTAGTTGAGAGTGCTGAGAATGAGAGGGTGATTGTTGGTTTGGATAGTATCCCATATAATGAGAATGATAGCCTGGGGATCCAGACGGAGGGCGAGCAGGTGCCAGGGCAGGAAGGGTAGGGAAAGAAGGCAAATTAGAAGCAGTTGGCATATAATCAAAGAGAGGGGTGAGCAGATGCGCCACGCCGAACTGCGCCGCTACGTCGCGTCCCCTGTCAAGCGGAATCCTGTGGAAATGTATGAAGATTGAAATCAGCCAGAAGAAGATGAACAGACAGACCAGGTGCCCTGATACTTTCCATAACCACCCTGCACTATCTCGTGCTTGCCTGGCAAAATCTCCTTTTCGAGTATCTTGGTCCTCCGTCCCTTGTCTATCCCGGCAACTTTGAGAATCTGGGTTGCGTTCACATACGAATCTGCCCGACGTCTCATGACTGCGATGCCACGTATCATGCATTCATAGACCTGAGGCGAAGACGTTGACGGTGACACAGGGTTGGCTGTAAAAGCACTTACTTGAACAGAAGAATATACGGCATTATATATCTTGATGCCAGGCGGGGGACGCGTCTGATTCGTGGCCATCGTTGTGGTGGTCGCTGAGAAGAGCAAGCGTGAGTGATGGGAGGTTCGCGAGAGAGCGACACGCGCCACGCCCAAAGCGCGTTCGAAGGTTAGCGCCGGCACGGCACGACGCAAGTGGTTCGTAAAGGGAACCTGGCTGTAAACTCTCCGGACGTCTCCCGCAGGTATGGCAATATTAGTTTACTATCATCTTCCCTTGAAAACGAATCCAAATCCCTTCATCACTTTCCACCGACACAGCCAAGAGAAAAGGCGACGAACGAGCAAGCGAGGGCTGATGCGTTGATGCTTCATTAGTATCGCCCTCATGTCTCTTCCACGTTGCATCCTCCAACCTCACGCGTCAAGGCGCGTCCTTCCAAGAGCACTGTCGCGCATTCACATTATGCAAGTACCACAGCAGTCATGTGAGCTAGCTTGATACTATGGCCGACCACTCGCGCTGTTATGATGGTACGACAATACATTACAATAAGGAGGACGTTATTCGAAACCTTCATTACTCTCGTGTCTATAGTCTATCAGGGTCGAAATTGCGAAATAGTGCGAGACAGGTTATACGCCGCTGAGATCAAAGTGACGTGCGTAAACCCTTGCACCGCGTTGCCCAAGCCTTCGCCAGCCTGACCGACTTCCTCAGTACAAAGCCCTAGATGGTTCGTATATTGCAGGAAGTCCTGCATTACAACAATCAATAACATAATGAAAGTCCACTGTATACCTACCTCAAACATGGTTCTTGCTCGAAGGAGGAGTGCTGAATCGTATTGACCTGCCCTAGTCAACGCTTCCACCCCCCTGTATAAATTGTGATCCACGTCAGGCGTCGCAGCATCGCATGTCCTCACCATAAAGTGCCTAGTGGCCCGTAACAGTCTAGCAGTATGAGATGAACGTAGAAAGTACTCACAGAGACAGAAAGTTCCCTCGTCACCGCCAACTCCATCATCGGTCTTCGAGACATCGTATCTATAAACCAGGTTCTGACACAAAGACATCAGATATTGGACACCAGGAAAGCAAATACACACGTTTGCGGTGAGCCCTCCTCGCTCTGGCGACCTCAGAATACGGTGGAGTGTTCTGAGGAACCGATCGTCGGTCTGTATAAGGATGTATCTCATGCACAATCGAGGATGTGTCAGTGTCGAAGACTCACCGCAGAGCAGAAAAACACGAGCGGCATTATGAGAACAGCGGAATCAAGTATGTGCTTGTCATCATAGCTCTGTGCGAAGAATTTCTCTTCTGGATTCCAAGCATGCTGCATAATATCTTCATAAATTTTATCCCGTGCCGCATACCATTCCAGTCGTTGTGGACAAGGGAACGAACGTTTCTCGGCCAATCGTAAGGATCGGTCAATTGCGACCCACATCATGACCTATAGGATATTCAGGTAAACCTCAAGGATGCTGACCGCACATGCCTTGGAGTACTAACAAGTATCTCAGTAAATAATAGGCTTGAATGAGAGAATGAACTGACAGTAAAGTGTTTTTTTCGGTTCCGAACTTCCCTGCGCGCCCTGTCAACGCATATTGAGGGCGTGAATGTAATCTCTCTATCGCACCATATGGACCTGCGAAAAATTCAGCTCCCTAGATATACCGATCAAGGACACCACTCACAGATCGCGTTGGTCGTAGTGGCTCACGACATCTACATCATTTTGTCAGAAGGGGCTCCAGGGAGTAAGTAGACACCGTGTACAGTCGGCTCTATAGACTCTGTGAGTTCATGACAATGCTGAGGAAGATCCAACGCACAGCTCCCGGACAGCCATCCTGGGATGCGGTCAAACACTGTAAGTTCTTTAGTTGACTAGCAGGTTAACTCACCAAACGTCATATGAAAGAGGTTTTCCAAACTAAGGAGAATCAGACAGGATGCACTGGGTGACATTCGGTGGTCTCACCTTTTGACTCAAGTAAATACAATCAAGCCTTCGCAACCCCACTAGTTGTCTGATGGCAAATCAAGCAACTGAGAGATAGCCAACATCAGGCAGGGCACAGTGTTTCCGTCGAGTTGTAGAGCATACATACCATGATATTGCTTACAATTCACCATATATGTCCTATGAAAGACAATGTGCGTCGCAGGAGGTGATGGTCGGATATTAAATATACTCACTAGCTGCAGATGGTCGACTGCACCGTTACCGATCCTTTGAAAGTGAGCTTGTGAGACAATGCCCACTAAGAATAAAGGCAATAGGGAGAGGGGGGAGAGCGAGAAATGCAGCACCTAACAGGCTTTGACCTTGAATAAAGACGTAAGTTGGATGCAAAGGGAACAGAATCTCATTACCCCTTGTGACCATCTAAATGTGCGAGTTCTATTTCTTCCAGCTCTTTTCCACCTAAAGAGAAGGTTACAATATAGCTACAAAATGTAAGAGATAGCTTGCCATGGATCGTGTACCTAGTTAAGACTTGTCAATGAGGATACACAGCCTGATTGTAGAAAGCGGGTTACATTATTTGCAATGATCCATCCTTGTTTCGATGTTGTAGCCTAGAGAATATGAATTCCATGTATGCTGAAGTCTAGCTCAGAACAAAGGAAGCGTGCATAAAGCAAGCACCACTCACCATTCGCCTCCTGCGTAAAACCCAGTCGAATAAGAGCATACAGCGTGAAAGACGAATCTCTAATCCAAGATGCCCTATGCATAGAGTGTGAAGTCTGCAAACATTGTATAAGACGAGTAGAACAATACCTATAGTCCCAATTACGCTCCCCACCTACTTGTTCAGGTAAAGAGAATGTTGGACTGGCAACGATTGCACCCGTGGGCTCGAAAATCAGGAGTTTGAGCGCGAGAGCACTACGATGAACAGCCTCCCTCCACGAGCCCTGATAAGTTGACTTTCGTATCCAATTGTTCCAAAAACGGTTTGTCCCCTAGTGTTTGAAATTTTTTATCATTGACAATGAAAGAATATATATATATATATATTCAACCTGAATCAGAGAATCAAGTAGTTGCTTTAAATGTGTTGTAAGCATCGAAGTTGCCGTTATTTCGAATATGGCTTCGCTCACTTCCGTTAATATGGGATCATCCGGGGGACGAAGCTTGGAGTCGCCCTGTATGAGGGCTACGTAAGTCAGCGCGGTTTGCGGCACAGAGGAGTAATAAGTGATGCTGAATGCATCAGAAGCATGGTACCTTTAAGAGGAACACCCAGACTATCAGCTCGCTCCTTAGTCGGTTGGAGATGCTTGATGACTCTCGTATCTGAAGGTGGAACTCTCAAGATAAACCTAGGACGACTCAGCTAATGATCAAGCTTTGGCAAGAGGCCATTCATACCACACAGCTTGCCCTTCTTCCAAAACCATGTCACAAAATACTCCTGGTCCCAAGTGACCATTACTCTTTAGATCTAACATCTGCAGTTTCACCTCCGGGCGTGTGACGCATTCAGCGGCAGCTTCAGGCACGTAGCGCAGGTCAAGCGAGAGCTTGGCATCAGGGGAAGTAAAAAGCGCCTTTTCTTGCACTGTAGGTTGCGCGGGAGATAAGTTAATATTATCGTTGGTAGGAACTGCACTGAAGTCTGGGATAAATTCAGTGGTGTGAGGTGAGCGTGCATAATTGAAGGCAGGAGCACATTCCATCCGTATGGGCACTTTACCACGGATGACCTACATGTGTTAGTATGATTGAGTAGATTCTTGGATCAAGGCCCCAGAGGAGTGAATACACACCTCCACTTTGCGTATCAACCAGAACAGAAGTGGTTTCGTCGAAGAGCGTTCGCCAAGGGGTAAGAAATCTAAGGCTTGTTCAATCTTTTGTCTTGTCAAATGGTACGTCACCACCTGTCACTTGAGCCACGCCTTGTGCGTGTAGAAATCTTTGCACAAGTCGGTGAATCTGTGATGACGGGAAGGCACAGACGAGAAATACTTTGTGCACAAAATCTGAGTTGGTTGCATAGTTCGGTGAAAAAAAAAGTCATGCTGAATCAACAACTTCACATTACATTTGAACTAGGCAGATATGCCTGCTTGACGCTAGACCCATGACAGTCAGGTGTAATAGAGAAATGTCCGCCCTTCACAAATGTCAGTCATCAGTAAACTATCGACAGATTCTGAATACTTTGTCCTTGTCTAATATCCTTGCAAAAACAGAGGGAGAGTCGAAATGTGGCACGCAATAACTTTCGACTGAAAGGAGGTGAGGTTACAACCGAAGAATTTAGTACTCGGATGGCAATTCACCCGAACCGTCAATGCTGATCTTGTTGAAGGAGGTCAGGCATCGACTTGAATGAGACGTTGAACATAGTCACTAGAGCTGCCGTTCGCATGTTTCCAACTCTGTTTCAGGGGCAACTTGGGAATCAGTTTGAACACATGTGAAAACGTTGTGTCGCTGACAAGCCATGGTCCTGAATTTCAAGATAACCACGTTCATCCCTTGTTCTAGAGTTCGACATGGTGTCGCACAGGATGGAGATAAAGAACTAATTGTAAAACGATTTGCCTGAGATCTCTCCGACTCTCAGACGGTGCGGAGCTAAACTTAAGACCAGCTCTTACCCCCTATGATCACGTGCTGCCAGACACCATCATCACCTATCCCGTCACTAACGCAAGGATCGTAACACTACAATTGTCTGTGCACGTTTATGTGAAGTGATAGTGTATGGAGGTATGCTTGACGTTTGACGCATTTTTTACGTGTTGATGAACGATTTAAATTGCATCCCTTTAGGCGACTTTACCGCCTCATACGGGATCTGCCACCAGATTGCCCGCCTCGAATTACGGCGATGAGTTGTCAAGCACGAGGTTTGCCCCCTTTCACCTTTTGCACTCGTATATTTTTCCAACATACCATATCAGCCTCGAAGCAGCTATGAAGGAGGAGGTGACCCATGCAGGACGGTATGAACAGCAGCTAACGGCTCTTGAGGTGCGGAGACTATACACTGTGTTAGGTATTAGAATGTGTTCTCATTGATGATCTCATAGAGAAGCTTGGCATCTGGGCTGAAAGAAATTAGGGACAAAATCGCGTTGTATAAGGAGATGAAGCTCATTGTGCAAGTAAATCTGTCTTATTGAGCTTTTGCGATCTTGTTAGCATATCGCATTTAGGATCATATCAGTTCAGCGAAACATCTAGAGGTACACAACGTCCCTGGGATTGGACGGGCGAGCGCTAAGACTCGCGAGGTCGTGCATGACATCGAATGGAAACTTCCTAGCATCAGATCTCAACTTGTGGAAATACGAAAGGTTTATGATCTAGGTCAACGGCGGGTTTGTTGCTTCCCTCGCTTCATTCGTGAGTATGGTATCACTCACGGTAGTTGATACCTTGATCACAGGCACAGACACTGCAGGTGGAGATGGAGTGGAAAGCCAAGACTGATTTTCAGCAATGGCGTTCGACGTTGTTAGGAAGGAGTCCCCTTCCTCCAGAGCAGGTCAAACGAGAATGGGTCAGACTTTTATGGAGAGTGTTTTTTGCACTTACGCTGATCACATTCATGTATTTTTGTTGTACAACCATCCGCCGTCATTAGTATACCCTTCTATAGCTCTTGATGTTTCCCTTTCCCCCATCGTGCAATGTATTGCCTACCAGTATTTTCAGATGGTGATTGTCAGCCAGTCTTGATTTAAAACAGCTTTGCGTAGTTCCCTTGAAGGATGCTTATGTGTCCTTAGTACCAGCCTTAAATCGATGTCATGATAAAAACATGAGGTACTAGATTAGCACTTATGAATGTCGATGCATGGTTACTTCGAATCTCTATAGAGCTGTGCATGAACTTTAATATACAAGTCTTACCAGTAGCGAATTTTCAAGCTTCCATTTTCGAGATCAGGAAGATATCTCTTTTAGTACCACTGCAACAGGTGTTGTATACAGGCTATACTATAGAGCGGCTGTGCACGCCCGCGCGCACCGATGCTGATAGCATGATGCTGCGCGTTGAATGAGCACCTCAAAACTGGTCGCTCCTCAGATGTGTTGAATTGAGACTGATTAACTGACCCCCCTCAAGCCGATCTCGAGATTTCCCGAGTCACATGTAGTGACAATGCAGCAGTAATTCACAATGCAACTATAAAACACAAGGACTACAAAGCCCGGTAAGAAAAATAGAGGAAGGCAAACGAATCCCTAGTCTGCCGAGAGTAGGGACAGCTTCGAGACATTATCAGTACGTGATGATGAAGTCATAAAACATATGGTTACAATCACGACACAAGTCCAGAACGAGTCTAGGATGGCTGGTGCATAAAATGAGCGAGATAGGTCATGACAATGAATGTAGATGTCAGCGCTTAAGCGACAAATTTTTAGTGCGGGCCATCGGCATTAAGGATCCTCAAAATGTGAGGGGGGCTGAGGAAGACATGACGGATTCCAAAAAGTGAGGCGTGCCTTGTGGACTAGGGCTCTCTGGCATCCAATGTGCTGTGAACTGGATGGGTTGGGACCCCCAGTTTAGAACGTGCGGAGTCACCGTTGGAGCTGGAGAAGGCGTGGCCACCGTGTGCCCAGAGGACGAGGGTGTATCGAAAACTCCCGACACACGTGCAGGAGTGTTAGGTATTGGAGAGATGGGTCGAGGTGAGGAATCGATGGGTATCATGGGACGAGGCGATTCCGACAATTGTTGAAGCCCTGAGACGAGATTAGAGGGGTTAGATGAAGATGCAGGTTGGGCAATTCTTGACCCTGCAGGAACAACAGAGATATGGGGGGCATTGGAGTTGATCTCGCCAGTGGAAGAGAGTCGCCACTCATTGATCGTTGGCGCGCGGTGGGGCTGCCTTCTAGGTGGCTGCCTCTCAGGCGACAGGCCTTCCTGCGTCTCACGACCCTCATTTATACTATGAGGGCCAAAGAGCATGTCACTGCTGGCCTCCATCTGCGCAGCAAGATCGTTGGATACGTCTACTGCCTCCATTCCGACTACAGGTCGATCCGAGTCCTCCGATATTGGTGACCTAGACGGGATGTTGTCCGACTCCCTCAATAACATCAACGGAGTACTATCGTGGTGCTGGGCTTGGGCACGTTCGGCGATCTCCTCATCGGACAAGAACGCTTCATAGACGGCGTTGTCCGCTTCAAAAAACTCGTCAGAGTCGGGATCGAAAGCGTTCCATCGGCTCCATTTTTCGACCACAGGATACATAGGCTTCGGTGGCTCAGGCTGTGCAGCCATCTCAGTGGCATAACGAGCAAGAAGCACTGACGTGTAAAGTGGTCTACCCATGGCTTTTGTGAGGAATAGATATATACGGGTGCGCAAGGCTTTTAAAAAGAGAGAAGCGGAATGAAGACGATGTGAGGATACACTGATTACCAAACCTGTCTTGTTTTTCGAGTCACAGTCACAGTCACAAAGTGACGACCAAGTCATGTTCAGAACTTCAGGGATACAGTGATCTATGAAATACCAATGATCTTACACCTCAGAATCCAGATCACTCAATTCGGAAGAAAGGCTCGCTTGTGCTTCATGTCCCCCCAACGCAGGAAAGGAGTTGTGGTCTCTCGAAGCCGGGCTTGATACAACTCGATCCTGTTTGTCCAACTTGGAGCGTCGATCAATGGATTCTTCTTCTATCATATCCTGATCAAGGGACAGTCGCGGTTTCAGGGCCGGCATTTGAGAAGTAGATGTGGTCAACGGTTGAAAGGAAGAAGGCTCGGGTAAGTGCGTAGGCCCGACTAGAGGCAAAGGCGGCGCAGGCACAGGCGGATGACTGTGAAGCATCGGCTCGACACTCGCGGAGGCATCAACGGAGGGATTTGTAGTCCCGTCGTTAGTGTCCACATCTGGTCCTTCCATTTCAGCAATAGCCTGTCTGGTATTTAAGCATGTCAGCGAGCAATTAGTTGAAGGAAACGCACAACCCAACCTATACGCCTGGCGACAACCTTGTCTCAGCCTTGGTGTGCGAAATATTTGGATTTTCCCGCGACCCTGTTCCACTTAAGTAACGTCCAAATGCCAGAAGACAGTGCAAACTAACCGACAACAAAAGCGAGTCCAACTCTAAAGAAATGATTTAAGAATAGCAAGACCACGGGGAAGTGAAGCATAGTATATTGGTTACCTTTGTCTTCACCCAACAGCCTCAAACTGCTCAATTCTAACCATTGCCTATAGTGCGTTTGGTGTGTGAACACACATCATTCAATAGCAATAGGTGTGGACTTACCACGATCGGGCCTTGTCATAAAATTGCACTAATGTCAAAGGTCCAGGTTCAGTACGTGGGATAGTTGCTTTGCTTCGCAAAACATTCATGGGTACATCTTTGGGGTCCTCCTCCCAAACTACTGCTGCCCACCAAGGGTATGACTCTATCAAAAGCGAAAAGATAAGAACCACAACAGCAAGTTCATGAAGACATACCCATCTTTGCCCACACTGTAATGTTGGTTAGTCGTTAAAAGGCTTACAACAGAAGACAAGTCTAGCAATCGTACCAAGAGTGCCTCCAAGCAGTGATTCTCCTTCTTGAAGCGTGATCATACCTTGCTTTGGACCCAGCGCTTTTGGTTTAGGTCCTGCGTGCGCAAACTGAAAATTCGGTCCTTTCTTGTGAGGCCTCCTGAAAGCAGGTTGCTGGCTGTCTGTGGCTCGACTGCAGCTCGTCTCCATCTCAGGCTCACCCGATTCGTTGGCGACACTTTGACTTCGTTTACGCTTTACGCCTTGCGTCGTAGTCTCGGATGCAGAGAGTGATGCCGTCCTCCCACCAGAGGATGGAACAACCCCACCACTCGACCGAGTGACTCGTATTGACGAAAGAGAATCGGGAGGATCGTGGAGAGGGCTTGACGATTGGAAGTGTCCAGGGGCACCTGGATCGATTTGATCTACCTCCATAGCGTCCACGGCAGCATCCAAAGCGGGAACATCGGCTAGCTCTATATTTGTATCGGAAGGCATTGTGGGCTGTATTGCTGTATGATCCATCTGTTCCGAGTTCCCAATCGAAGGATGTAATTTGTCAACATCTGTGGGCAGGCATTAACGATCAACTAAGACGGTAGTAGTGTTCACATACCAGTACGAGCGCGCTTCCTAGGGGGTGGCAGTAGCTCCTTAGTAGGTTGAGGCTCAGGCACAGCACGTCCATGTCTCCGCGAGCCTGATGGTAAGATCCATCCACGATCAAAGTGTTTGAAAGAACTTTGGTTGTCCATCGAATCCACCATATTTGGCCCGCCCTGGCCAGGTAGCATTACGTGCTCGCGTCTCCCACTCCGAGGTCGTGGATAGTTGGTAAGCCTCTCAAATTGAACGACGATCTCTGCAGACTTGAATCTTTTGGGAGCTACGTCCTGGGATTGTGGGGTGGTATCAACTTTTACATCACCGTTCGCATCGTCTATACCAGGTGACTGGGTAGAACCAGCTACGAGCTCGGCTTCTAAGGCAGCAAGCGCTGCTCTGGTGCTACGAGTAGCCCTTGGGGCACGAAATCCTGGGGACGAGTCTAAAAGCATAGCATTCTCTGCGGCAATTGCCGCTTGGACTTGTTTCCTTCGCTCCCGTTCCATCTTGTAGTCTCGTTTTGGGCGCCCCTTCTTGACCTTTGGAGGCTTTGGAGGAGGAGGCGGTGGGGGAGGAGGCGGTGGTTTGAGCCTTTCACGCTCAAAGCGAAATAGTGACGTAATTGGCTCTGTGTCGATGATAAACTCAGTATCGTGCTTCATGCTGTCCTCAGATAAGAGGAGATTCAGGAGCTCCGGATCTGCTTCAAGGTCCCCAACAGCCTCAACTTCGGTAGAAGTGTTAGAGGCGTTGTCTGTCGTACCTAGGGTGGGAAGAGTGGATAAAATATGCGCAGCGGATGCTTTGAGACGTGCAGCAGTCTTATGGAAGACAGTATCCCGTTTGTTATACAGCATTGCGTTATCAAAAACTAGATTGATGTCGGACTGAATGTTCCTTATGAATAGAAGCGCAATATCGGGTATTGAAACTGATATACCTTAAATGACTTGAAATCAAGGTATTCTCCCTTGTCAAGCTTCGTCTCGATGCCCATGAAACTCATAGGATTCTTAACGATGTCAAAATAGTCTGGCGCTTCTGCACGGGTTACTGGCCTGTAAAAAATTTCGTTCTTATCTTGGCTGATCCAGCCGCGACAAGTTAGGTCGATCATTCAAAAAGTATGGGATTGCTCACAATCGAATTTGCTCGAGTGTGTGCCTCAGGGCAGGAGCATGTGGAAACAGTACTTTTGAGACGACGTCTTGAAGCAGTTGCGCTTGCATCAATTTCTGCTGTTCTCGTTTCCGCGTCAACTCTGCAAGTATCTGCACGTTCTCAAGGTCCTTCCGTAGGTTAACCAAGTACTATACAGCACAAGATCAATCCTGTGTCGAGTCAAAATACGTAACAAACCTGGAGCTTGAGAGCCTTCTCTTCCTCAGTTTGCTGCTTGGTGGTCGTGGATGCTGTCCAAGGCTATGATATCAATGAACTTGAGCATCATGTTCCTATAGCAAACAGGCAATCTTGCAAAAGACAGCCACTTACTTCAAGATGCAGCCTCTTCAACAATGGCGCCCCCCTTCTAGCCTCACGTTTCAAACTCCAGTACTTGCAAACAAGCTGTACAAAATGAGTCTTCTGCCTGAAGTGTTTCTTGTAATAGCTCTCAAGTCTGTCTGCAATGAGCTGCGGCACGAGCGGAGGGCCAAGGCTGTATTTCTTGGAATATGCACGGGCGCTCTTGGAGGACTTGGGGGTGCGAGCTGGTACCGTGAGAGGACCGTCGAAGATGTTGCCTATTTCTCCCCGCATCTTCTTCACGTCTTCCTGATAAAAAAATGAGCTTACAATGTATTGCAGATGTGAGATTATATGGCATACAGGGAGATGCTTCTCGCAGTAACCCTTGAAAGACGCTTCCTCACCAGTCAGGCCTTTCATACCCATTAGCAGCTTCGCCCGTCGGGCACATGTGACGTGGAAGGCGGTGAAACACGTAGTTTTATCGCACTGGACACAAGCACCGTGTTTGATCTTGCACAATGAACATGTCTGCATGACTGTCAATTCCTGAGGTTAATTTGAGATTCTACGTCGCGTACTCACAAGCTTCCACCGACTCTTGGGGACCTTGTCGACGTTGTCAATTGGTTCCATGAACAGTGTATTTCCAACGGTGACTTCAGGAATAAACATAGCACATAGAAGGTGAGCCCATTGTCCGGTGCTGGTTTGTTTGAAAGCACCGCCTTCATTCGGGCAAAACACGCAGGGCTAATAGACAAATCAGTCAGGAATGGGATGTCAAGTAAAAGCATACGCACAACAGGAATTTCTGGGGATACAGTGCATTTGCGACAAAGCCATTGTCCCTCGGGGATGTAAGGGACACCATAGCAATCTGTAGAATTGTTTCAGCACGATAGCAATACGAAAGATTTTGCCTCACCTTGATGAACTGCAAGGTTGCAACCATCGCAAAATACAATGGCATTACTGTTTTCCCCCTCGCCATCATCGCATACAGCACAGGTTGAGTCCTCTGAAGGCAAACCAATATCTGGTTTCGGAACCCGTTTCATCTTGAGAAACATGGATCTGAGCCGTTAAACGTCAATAAGTCTGACTTGAAACACACCAGTTCAAACCACTCCTTCTCTAACCGGTCCATCATAATCTCAAATATCTCGGAAGACACTGGCCCGACCTGGGCTTTCTTACGATCTTCATTCACAAGATCAAGCCATTCCTGATCTTGCTCATCCATGTCGTATTCTACCTGATTGGTGAGCTCACTTTCGATAGGTTCTTGAGATGGTTTAAGCATGTCTGTTGCGATAATCAACTTGTGCAATAGACTCACCAATGTATCGAATGTAGTGGTCTGGCCGAGTGAAGAAGGAGAAGTCATTGTCTACCATAGCTGATGTTTAGAAACCCCGGTGTGAATATATAAGCAAAAATGCTTACAACCATAAGATCTAGACGTGGGGTCTGTGACCCCAGCTGGCTCATTGACCTCCGACTCGTCCTCGATCCTTCTAAATGACACATGTGGCAAGGGTGTGACTGAGGCTGGGCTTGCGATACGACTGGCTGTTCTCCCTGGTGCCATGACGAAAGGCCGAAAATGTTGATGATGAGCAGTGTCTGTTCTGCTATGAAGTGCGCGAATAGACTACTGTACGTTGATGACCATTGGTCACGTGATATAATTTAAATGCGCTCTGTGGTTAGAAGAAGCCTAGGACATTGCCATGTCCTCCTCGACCGTCACTGTGTTCGTAATTTCTCCAGACACGCGTTCAGAACGTCGGTATGATCTTCATATCACCATCGAACAGCTCAAAGTATGTCCTATCTTCAGATTTTTGTGGCTAGAAATTTGACCTTCCTCACAGACAAAGCTCGAATCTGTCACTGGGATCCCCGTGGATACTCAAAGAATAACATTGCACGATCAAGGAACAGAAGAAGACGGGTCTGCAAAAGCATTAGCGGTCTTGGATGACAATCTAAAACCTTTAGGTTACTACAATATTCGAGATTGGCAAGTCCTGAAGGTAAGTCCCATCACGTCTCTGGCGTTCATCATGCATATTCCTCGAAACCAGGTGAAAGATACCAATCCTGCCACTGCATCTCTAGCGGGTCAATACACAGATGTCTCGAGAGTGGAAAAATTCGAGATCTCAGGGGAAGAATATGCCGCCCGCCGAGGTGAGCAACCTAGTGGGATAACTGGTGGGATACCCAAGAATCTTCATACTCTTGCAGATACAGTTCTTGCATACAAACAAGCCCACAAGGTAGGACGATTCGCCCCTTCATCGGATGCTGGGGTTCCGGAGTTCCCCTACGTTGATTTTCATATCGGCTCCCGATGCGAAGTTGATACCGGAGAAAATGAGCTGAAGAAGCGAGGCACAATTCGTTTTGCTGGTCCCACCAAATTCGCGAAGGGCACTTGGGTAGGAATAGAATATGACGAACCGTTGGGAAAGAATGATGGATCGTAAACACCAATTCCCTTGTGATCATATTTCACAACTTAAACAATCTCGCAGAGTACAGGGCGAACGATACTTTACCACTCGACAAAATTACGGCGGGCTTGTCCGTCCTGATCGCGTGCGAGTGGGCGATTTTCCCGTTGAGGATATCGATGTCGATGATGAAGAGATGTAACGCACATGGCGTCGTCGTTCGAAGGAAATCAAATTGCTGACCACCGAAACACTGTTCTGTTCTGGTCGGCCGGTCTTTTCCCTGTCCTTCTTAGCCCTCAATTATTATTGTATGTTGATACCTGATCCCTCTCACCGACATCTGCTGAGTTCTCCGGTCACTTTGCAATGTGTTCTCTGAGCTGCATGTCAATAAGCTTGGATTTGTATACAGAGAATAGTTTGGCAATAAATGTTGGCAGCCTAAATTGGAATAGTAGGCATCTGCTTAATTTCTTATTACTAATACATACTTCACTGGCAGTCAGGACCTCTTGTATATCCCTATGGAAGAGGGTAAGTATGGCCGACTGCTGCGGCGGTTACGCTTTGAATATATACCTTCAATTGCACCTTGAGGCACGCAATCTCGGCAGCAAAGCACATTTCGCAACTGCCGAAAAAGTGCACTCATATATTTATGCCTGAGGTAGATTTAAGCAAGTTGAAACTTTTTGACCGTTACGTCATATCCCAGCTAGAAGATTTCTTCTAAGGGCCTAAATAGTGAATAATTGGACTATCAAAGCGTCTTCGTTTTCTGGCCAAAGTCTGGTCAGCCGGACATCATCAGCGTTGATACACACAAGGCTTAGCATGGTGTAAAAAGAACGCCACAGGGTCAAATATTACAAATTAGGTGATCTTTGTTATTTTAGGACGTCGTTGATAACTACTTGCATGTTCAGGCGGTGAGCTGGACCTTAAGTCCACAGCTGGAGTTCACGGATAAAGATGTATTAGTTACTAAATCTAATTCAAGCATACCCTCTCTATGATGAAAGAAATATAAGCTACCATAATATGCATACCTGGAGGCCACGGTGAACTCCAGCAGGCGCCAGAAAAAGCTCTTGTATACCCCGCCGAACCGTGGATCCATACGCGTCCACATTGAGGGCGAGTCGCTTCATAGTAAAAACCTTCGTCAAGGATGCTTGAAAACTTGAAGGGTACACTGGCAGCCATTCCTCAAGACTTTGGGTATACTTAGGGACGGGCGAAAAGTGGCAGATTGTCGCCAATCAATCAGTCGTTGAAAGATCTACAGGTAGATCTTGGCAGATGATGATGTCATCAAGCTTCGGGCGTCCTCGGCCGTTATAGGTAAATAAGACGTTGCTGTAGTTGAACTAAAGCGAGTATGTTCTCTAGACACCCTGCCCATCTCGATCAAGACGGTCACTCGCATCAGTTCCGATCGCATTACAGTGGAGCATGCATTTGCAGTAGCTAGTGACTTATAGCTATAGTGGAGTGTTCGCACGAGGTTTTACGATCGTTGCTATCAAAAAAAGGTTTCCCCATGTGATAAATACTGTTTGGCTGCATGGAAAAGAAGTCACTGAAATGGATTGCATTGTCTGAGATATCTGAGGAATAACTGATATCTTGTGACCGATCCCCGCGGTCTTATTTCTTCTAGATCTCTGGATTAACCACAGCAGGTTTTGAGGGCGTATGGTATACATATACATATCTGCCGCATTCTGGTTTCCTTCGAGCACCCGTCTCACTGGTTGGAATAATGCTCTTCTCTATTTTCTCTGTTAGTTTTTTCTCAGTCACTTCAGCTCTTGTTTTGCCTCGCCAGGGTGCCTTCACTACCCTGTCCTCTGCGCAGATCAACGCTTTCACGCCTTACACTCATTTTGCAAGTGCCGCCTATTGCAATCCCAACACAACGATCAATTGGTCCTGTGGAGGTACGGGCCTCAGCAGGACTTGGACATACTACTGGACCATCATGACTGACTACACTGCATATAGCGCATTGTGACGCCAATCCCGGTTTTCTGCCCATCGCTTCAGGCGGTGACGGTTCTAAGACACAGTTCTGTAAGTTCAGTTGTCCACTTCGTTCTTACAGTTGCCCTTACTCGCGTACAGGGTATGTTGGTTTCGACCCGACCCTAAACACGGTTATTGTAGCGCACCAGGGGACGAACCCGAGCAAGTTGTACGTCTTTACTTGATGGTTTGTTGAGCACTAATGCTAAGCCATATCTTCCTGACAGAGAAGCTGACCTTACGGATGCCAACCTTTTCCTCACAGGATTGGACCAGACATCGTTCCCTGGAACCTCCGGTTTAGAGGCTCACAGTGGCTTTCTCTCGGAGCAAGCTATGTATACATCGATTGCTTGGACGGCTTTATGCTCTGAACTGAAATTAATTACTTCCAATAGAACTGCCCCGGATATTCTCGCTGCAGTTCAAGAGGCACTCGGAGCTCACGGGACAGATAGTGTGACAATGGTTGGACACTCACTTGGATCGGCCCTCTCTTTGATAGATTCGGTTTTCCTCCCACTCTATCTTGGGCCAGGCCTTACGTTCAAGTTCGTAGGGTACTCCATGCCACGCGTCGGGAACCCAGCATTCGCAAATTATCTGGATGGTAGATCATCCGGCATCTACATATTCCAGTAGTCTAACACCATTATTCAGCGCATTTCCCCGACTTGACACATGTCAACAATAAAGAAGATGTGGTGCCGATCGTGCCAGGTAGTCACAATTATGCACTGGGTGGGTGATTTGCTTACAGAACTGCGATAACAGGTGAATTCCTAGGGTTCCAGCACCCTCATGGCGAGATACATATCGATGACACTGATGCGTGGAATGCATGTGCTGGTTAGTAACCTACTTACATGTCGTGCTATGCTTAAGGGTCACGCAGGTGATGATAACGACTCCAAACAATGCTCTACGGGGGACGTCTCCAACGTTGTCGTCGGTAAAGTCAGCGACCATGATGGGCCTTTCAACGGTATCACAATAGGTTGTTAGACACTATAATGATTCTGTATTGGGAGCATTAGGCCCATACGCCACTCTTTTGAATCAAAACCAACCAGCGATGCTCTTCCAGTGGTCGTCTCTAGTAGTTGTCTATTTGCAGTCGCAAAATCAAGGTGGTCGGACTTTGAATTCGGCACTGCCGAAGAAGTGTTATCGTCTCAAGGACTGCCCGAGAGTCAACTACTAGCCATATGTTAGTCTCCAACCATGCTATAGACCGCTAGAGGATTGTTGCATAGTGGGGCTTTGCATAGCCAATCAAGAGTGCATGATCCTACGGTCACAGCTAAAAGATCATCAGGCAAAGAATTATGCGGTTGCTCCCCCTTGCAATGCAATTAGTTGCTCAGAGGTCGTGAAAATTGTGCACGTAGATGAAGTAGAATTGCTACTCAAATAAGGCTGTGTTGTGTACTGGGTAGTAATATAGCAAGTGCTACGGTACAAGCTTCAAGTTGCACGATGGCGGAGTTTCAAGGAAGAGGGTGGCATCCTATCCATATATCAAACTACCACCACGTTCCTCTGTAGCATTTTCTCTTTCCTCTTCGGTCTGAACTTAGCCATCATCTGTCTTGCTTGCTCGAGTCGTAATTGAGCATTTTACATTATCGTTTGGGCCTCTTCTCTTCCAGTCTTAGCACCCTTACTAGCCTCTTACCACACTGAATCCAGAGCATGGAATACAGTCTTCCAAACGGGGAAAAGGTCAAAGTAAACGGTAGACAGAATTTTTCTTTCTCTCATGCTTTCATTCATCCTTTTCTAACTTCTAGATCATGTCTACTGCTCTCCGAACTGGGCTGTCCGTGATGGAACACCATATTCCATTGCTCGTATCATGGAGTTTTTAACTGCCGAAGGCACCATTCGAGGAACAAGAGCGAAAGGGAAAGATGCTTATACCCGTGTGCGGCTCGCATGGTACTATCGCCCAAGTGATGTCAGCGATCGACAGGTCACAGATTCTCGCCTTCTTCTTTGTGCTATCTATTCGGAGGTCATACCAATAACACAGCTTCGAGCCAAATGTTATGTGAAACACAAGGACAAAATCCATGATCTTATTGCCTGGAAAAAGAGGCCGGATCGCTTCTATTATAATAGACTCTTCGACCCGTTCATCAAAAGGGAATTTGAGGTGATCCTAACCTCCGAGATACGAAATCGTAGGTCCTACTGCTTGCATGGTCCGCGCAATACATCTGAACTGTTTTTTATTACAGTTCCACGCCACATCAAAGAAGTTCTATCCTCTCGGTATGATATGATCGTTACCGAGAAGGAATGTGTGGCGGAATTAGTTGATTCTCTTCGTTTATGTGATACGTGTGGAGAGTGGTGCCCAAGGTTTATATCAAATCATATACTTCCTCTAGGAGTCGGACTGACGTAAACTTTTTGTTCAACATATGCGTTGGTCTGTCCATGCATTCCCTTGAACAATCAGCTCCGATTCAGTTCAATGTGATGGCTGCAAGTCTCACTTCCATATGGTTTGTGTACAGCCACCACTTCTTGCGAAACCTGCCAGGGGTTATGGATGGTCGTGTGCCCGTTGTGCTCACAAGGATGACGAGGATGAAGGATCTCGCCCTACTCCTCCGAATGCATCCTCCGCGAAGCCAAAGTCAGCCTCAGGCGCGGGTTCAAGGCCTAGAGGCAGGCCCAAAGGCTCACGTAATAATACTTTTTCCCCTTCGAAACACTACGAGGAAGCGGAAGACAAATACTACAAGATGTGGCCTTTCCGCTATTTCGGGTATAGTTTTAATTACTAAAATTCTATCATTTCACGATTAATTATATTTTTCAGGCAGTACACCGTGGCCGAGGACACGCTTGGTGAGTAATTCACTCACACAGGCTTGCGTCATTTAGTTGGTTCTGATGAATGTGGATACCGTTAGATCCGGAGGATATCATATTTCCACGTGCCAATACACGAGTGGGAATAAAATTCCAGACGTCTGTACCTATCACAGGTTCATCTCTACCGCCTCCAGGTATGTGTAGCTGCCTCTGACAGATCTTGTGAGATGAATGTTACAATGCCAGGACCAGATATCCCAGAGAGGGGCACAGATGAAACTATCGAGATCCTCAGTTGCGTTTGCAGAATGTCAGACAGGGAAGGTATGTCGATGTTCAGATGCGGATAGTATGCCTTTTGACCGTCTATCACTTGTCAGCTGCAGAAGGTCAGTACCGATGCGTAGAATTGAAAACTTGAGAGCTTATTTCACTAGTCGAGGAACGTAGGGCAACTTTGACCACAAAGAAAAACGATTTATTCAACGTGGACTGGCTGACGGAGACTATGCGCCGCTTCTCTGTAGCCCATCTGCAGAAGGAGTCATTTTCCACGGTGAGCATGAGGAATCCATTACATGTGCCCAAGGTAAGGTCCTCATCTCATATACTACGATGCTTTACTCATGGGGTGTTAGTGGAAGAAAGAAGAAGTACGCTACGGCGACAAGGAGTGGCGCGAAGACGAAATCCGGGCGTTTGAGGGAGCAATAATGGAGTTTGGCCCAGAGCTCCGATCAGTGCGCGACCAGGTCATCACGCGAACTTTACCCGAGGTGGTCCGCTTTTTCACCCTCTGGAAAACGCAGGTTTCTCTCTTTTGCTCACGGTGCTGAAATTTAATAGTATGCAATGCTTCTAGCACTCATTTGCGAGATGAGAACCGAAGAGTCCTGGAAGCTCGGAGGCTTGGTCAGAAGGGCACTGTACAAGCTAAGCCTGTCTCTCGACAACCCTCTGCAGGTGCATCCGAGGAGGAGAAGTCTATTGTCAACGTGAAGATTGACGGGCGTAACGTCGCAGCGTACACAACCTGCGCTGCCTGCAGGACCCGGCAATCTAATGTATGGTGGAAAGCCCCAAAGGGCCTATTCACGGCTGTTTTGTGCGACGACTGTGGGGTACATTGGAGGAAATATGGGGATCTGAGCCTAAAAACGCCGAAAGAAGACAGCCTTCCTTCCGCAAAGCAACGTATGGCCATGACTGAAAAGAGAGAAGGGACGCCCCTCTCAGGCCCTGTACCTAAGCGGATAAAGGTATATTCACTCATCGTAGATCAGTGGATGTAGACGCTCACGCTCTCCCCTGTAGACCGCACCTGGTTCTGCCCCAACCCCACAGCCGCCTTTAATAAAACATGTCACCTGTCAATGTTGCAAGAAGTCAGGTTCACTGGGCAAGGTCATCAAATGCATACAGTGCTCTCTAGGAATTCATGCAGGTTTGATTCTCATCAGTAGTCTCAATCTGCATGATAAGCACATTAACTTTTATTACAGGGGTTTGTGGTTCGGTGCCGAACTCTTCGGCCATGGATCTCACTGAGGCTGAAGGTTGGCTCTGCGAAATTTGTCATAATGAGACGACGCTAGAAGCCTCGCTGGTGTGTATCGTCTGCTGTGGACTGTCAGCATCATCAGTGAAGTGATTTGCAGATATCTGATTGTGTATTGTGCCCTCGCAAACGTAAGGAAGAGCGGAAAAAACCAGGTCCCGTCCCCAGGGACGAGATGGATCTAGGATTCCTGAGAGCTCGTAAACCTACAGAAGGACAAGGCTGGGTTCATATCCTGTGTTCTTTGTTTGCTCCTGAAGTGATGTACACGGATGCTGCACGCCTACGATTGGTTGAAGGAGTTAGTGCCATCAGTCAATCGCGCTGGGAGACGGTATGTGAAGTGTCACTCGCCATTAGTCGCCCCCAACATTTCCCTCTAGGTCTGCTCAATCTGTCATCGCTCAGGCGGTGCTTGCGTTAAGTGTACTATGTGTATCACTGAATATCATCCTGCATGCGCCTGGAAAGCTGGATACAGGGTTGCGTTCGAAATGCAAGGGGTAAGTTGCGGTCATTGTCGTCCTGCTCCGTTGTCTGATACAATTTTTTGCATAGGTCAAAGCCAGTAAACGTGATTCTACGTTGCAAATTGACTTCAAACGTGACACGGGAGCAATGACTCCCGTGATATTTTGCAGGATGCATAATATTGATGGGCGAAGAATTCACGATTTCTGTGATCTCAACGAGCGCGGAGAGGTAAGTACTGGAGAGAGCATGGTCTTTCCGCACGTAAACAAGTCATCTCGCAGACTGCATTGCACGTTTATACCAAGAATTACAAACAAGTGATACTTGACAACTCTTACGGACTGCTCCGAAAGGCTCGGCGGCTCGACATAATCATGTCGGGCCATTCGGAAAAGGCAAATTCAAGTCGAGCCGCCGATTTACCCGCTTCCGACATACGATGCGTCAAATGCCAAACGGAATATTCACCCTTCTTCCACCCCGTCGACGCCACCAACCAAGCACAGGCATATGAGTGTCACACGTGCTACTTTAAGAAGGTTGTGGAACGAACCACGGAGCAACCACCACAGACCGCCTCAGAGGTTTCAGTGGCAGCAACAATCACTATACGCGCATGATATGATATGATATATGCTTCGACCAAATCCGTACTTTTCAATTATTTCCCCATAGCTCCGGTCCAATACATGATCCACATGACATGATGCTTTTGTACAGCATGAGATACGTTGCAATGATAAAGATGGGGACCAAATGAGCCAAGATTACCGGGGCTTCACTCGCTTATAGTATAAAACGTATGCAGGACGGGCCTGAAAGTTTCTGTCAGTAAAGAATCGACCGGATGTGTTAATAAGAACAAAGTGCTCACGACTATCTCACGACTTCCCGCATTTGTAACTCGGCTATCATCACAATACAACCAACCGCCACGGGAGGATATGAAGGCCGTGTCTGGGGCAGATATAAGCAAAAATCAAGTTCGAGAATGGTGAACATACAATGTCCGCTGCTCAAACTCCCAAAATGATTGGTGACTCCATACAGGTCGTATCGATAAGGCGGAAGCTGGGTACGTGGGTCTTCTGACGAGGTGATACCATTCACTCGCCCACTGTCTGCTCCAGGTGGGAGGGGTGATGGCAGATAATTGGTTAGATCCAAGTTCTTAAGAGGGAAGTCAACCAGTGTCTCTAGCTTATCGGTGAAAGGCCCTTTGAAAGAGAACCGCTTTAAGTGGATCATGAGGACAGGTGGTAATCGTGAAAGGGAGAGCTGCTTCGTCGCCTTTCGCAACGTTTTACAATTTGGGCAATTCCATGCTTCTGACTTCTCGAGAACCTCTTCTTTGACAAAGGCGTCTAGACATTGATATAATGTAGTTTTCACTGAGCGCCCACTAGGAAGCGGCAGCGACAGATACATGAATGGGTTATAAGTCGTAGACGTCTGATAGGACATTGAACATCAAAGAGGACGGCGTAAATGATGATCCTTACCTTTGTACAGGTCAAGCATTGCAGTCGATTGCGAAATTGACCTTGGAAATAATCCACAACAATACTATCGTTACGCATGCGATATATTTTCCATTCCTGTTCGCTAGCGATTTGTTGGGGTAACAATTCTAGTTGTGCTTCACGATCCGGGGTTGTCTCTATCTGTGGCTTCTGGAGTACACGGTTCAGATCTTCGTGGAGCCCGTCAAGAAGGAACGAAAGAAACTCCTGCGAGTCATGTTGATCTGACCCTCCAAATTGTGGTGCAAAAATACAGACGGATTTCTGAAAAGAAGCATGAACTGCATGAACAATATGAATGACGAGGAAGCGTACGCGGAATGAATACGGGGCCAGGTAGGGCAGGTCACCATGCCACAGCTCATGCAACAGCGTAGCAAAGGCTTTGGCCATATTGCCCTTTGAACCTAGTGGGTTCAGCATATTCACCGCGTTCTTCCAGCGTCCATCTATAGTGAAAGTCATTAGTCCCATGAGCGATCATTGGATGTGATAGCGGACCTGTAAAGAATCGGGCAAACGGCACTGTGGCGCTGAGACACTGTATTGTTGAGTTCATGTAGCAAGTGTTCCCCAGGTTCTTCAACCCAGAAGTGCCAATTTGCACGTCGCCCCAAAAAGTGACAGGGTAATCCGACTGAATTGTCGGGGCTAGTGGACCGGACAGAGAATACGATTGCCCATGTTGAGCTACTCGAGGACGCTGGTCGTGCCGCTCGAGGGCTGATGACGCTGCGGCGGGCGGTAGACGGAGGATGTGCTGTGATGATAGATCGGGGTAATCAATGGATGGTCTTGTCACACCCGAGTAAGCTTGATGCGCTTGATCAACATAGTCGCTCCTTCGACGGGATAATGGGGAAGGGTTGATAGATGCTAGAGGCGGAGGAGACACGATACCATCATTGGTGGATGCGCGGAAACTGCTAGTGGATGCAAGCGAACTCGAGGAAGAGGAGCCCACGAGGGACGAGCTTGCATATGGTGATACTCCGGAGGGAATTGCAGATGGATATTGGATCGGTCCAGTATGTTGTACTTGTGACATAGCCGAGTGCTGAGTTTGGGCTAAGCCCAGCGCGGACTGTGGCATATGTTGCCCTGTAATCTATGAAGAAACGAATTATAGGATGTATATGAATGCAAGCAATTGGCATACATTGTCCGCCAATGTCCGGCTGAACATTCCTGATACCTGACTTGAGGAGGGTGGGCGTGACAAGGCAGGTTTCCGGACCAAACGTCGCCCGGAATCGACTTCATACTGGTCATGCAACGGCGGTGGAGGACTGAACATACATCAAACCTCACTCAACTGGTCCATAAACAAGTATGAAACGAACCTTGCAGGAGTTTGAGCAGCATAAAATGTTCTAGAACGCTCCCTCGGTGCTGAAACAATAGACTCTTGTGTCCCTGCCCTAGGTCGACTGCCAGGAACCCACCTCGCATGGGGGTCAACGGGTTGTGTATATGTACTTGGAAGCTCCGGAATGATGGGACTCGTCCGAGCGGTCGTCTCGGAAGCATTTTCCTTCACAACACCGACCACTGAAGCGTCATCCCCGCTTGCTGTGCCTCTCAGGACATCCTGGTCTCCAACTTCATGTTTCCAAGCCTCGAGACCACCAACAAGGAGTACGGGTGGACGCTTTAGACTATGAATAAACTCCGTCTCGAAAATCGCGCGTACAAGGTTGGAAATTGGAGGGGTGGGTGATGTTGACGCGGCGTCATACATAACAACCAAGTCAAATTTGGCACGGTTCGCGAATAACGCGCGCTCTGAGGACGGTGACACTATGAGCGCGGACTCGATGGTGGCAGAAGTCGTCCTGAAATAAAATATAAGTATTCCTATGCATGCATCAAAAGAAGAGAAAACGTACTTTTCGCGTGTCAGAATGCTTGGCTCAAGACATACAACTTCACCACCCGAGATACGTTTCTCATCAAACTCAGCCCGCGTCCGTACGTCCAGAAGTAGGACCTTGAGGCCTGGGCGACTTCGATACTCTTTGAGAGTACGAGGATGAATGGTACTCGTCACTGGCAATTCGAACTTGGCTCTTGATCCGTTGACATAGTGGTTGCTACCGTCACTACCATTCACAGTCCTCAATGGCGTCTTTGTAACAAAATTAGGGTTTTCAGGCGGGGGGATGGATGGCAATGTGGGTATCTGAGGGAGTTCGCGACTCAATTTCGACGCTGGCGATCGCTCAGATGGGGAAGTCGGTTCGCTAACGCCACTGTTCGTTGCGGGAATAGGGGTGCTCGCGGGACGTTGATGAGGCTGATGTCGATCCGCGCTTGATGGAGAGGGGCGTGACGATGGCGATTGTTGGGGAAGTGGGGTGGCATTAGTTGATGAGCTTGCGCTGTTGTTGAGTCGACCTAAACCAGGGCTTTGAGGACCACGCAAATCTCGCGCTGAAGAGGGAGGTGGAGGAAGTGGACCGCGACCAGGTTTGGTAGTGGGCACGGAAGGGAATGTAGGTGATGAGGGGTGTTCTGTAGGTACGGAGGGGAACGCACTAAGCTTGTCATCCAGCTCATCAATGGAAGGGAAGGCATGTGCGAATTCAGACTCTGTGCGAGGTTGGTGTAGAGCATGCCGCGACGAAGTGGTCACAGGGCTCGAAGCAGATGTAGACGCAGACGTTGCGAATTCGAAGGTGCGCGGAGAAGAGCCTGTCGAAGATGTAGGGGATGGAGGCCCCAAAGACGCAGTCGACACAAACGTGTGTGGAGAGGAGAGCGGTGAAGGACTTAACGGAGGCGACGAGACGGGATGAGACGGCGTGAGAGGTTGTATTGATGGGGTTGAGGATAGGTTGGAGGTGTTTGACAATGGAGTTTTTGGCAATAAGGGAGGTGGGCGTGAAGTCGTGCGAGTTGAGATGGGACTTGCGACGCTGAAATCGCGAGAAAATCGCTTCGTGACACCGACAGACAGACCATGGTCCTGAAGAGAACGCATACGATCAGCGATGGAGCCACCTGGTTTGCGGTTGGGTCCATCTACTGAACCAACAACCCTGGGAGAATCTCCATTTCCACTACTACACAAAGGTCTTAGCGTGTCACTCAAAGAAAACCGACCCAGACTGTACCTCAGTTGAGATGTCTGTTCAAGCTCCTTCAGTCTAGTTTCCAACTTGTGTGCCCGGGGTAAAACGGTTGCCATGAAATGCTGCGTGAAGGATAAGTGCGCGGTCTGCCTCCAGAAGGGACATACTCACTGTGTTGAACTCTTTGAACTCCTGCCAAAATACACCTCGCTTCTTAACATCATTGGATTCGGTCCTAAATTCATGAGAATCAAATATCATCTGGATCAAACTTGAATAGAGTAACCTTGTAAGGTTGCCGCGTGACTGCATGGTAATTAACTGACCTGGAAGCCATGATGTAGGCTCGCAATGCGCTCTTTAAGTCGCCTTCAGTCTCCTGCTGGCTCGCATGAGTCGACTGCTCTTTGGCAGCCTTGAGAAGGGTCAAAGCGGATGCGCTGCCCTTAATGCGCTGAACATTGCTCTTCGCCTGGGCCTTCACTTCAGCAACAGACATAGTGTCTGTAGATACGGAGGACGACGGAGTTCCGTTTGTCAGCGCTGGTGGTGGCCTCTGAGATGCTGAGCTAGTAGTAGAGATCATTGTGACAGCGACCATGCTCTATGCAGGTCTAGTGGCAATAAAGATATGTGAACTGACTGCGCCGAGCGCTACAAACGCCCATGTCCACGATTGCTGACACATCGTCCTACCAGCACGAAACCTTCAACACGTTGCATGAATCATGGGACTTCATTCACTAACAATGAGTATGGACGTGGTTGTTAATTTGCAAGTTTTGTCCAAGTTCGTCAAGGGTTGCTCCTGGACTCCTCGAGGCTTGCTTTGGTCAGACTCCTCATCTCCTAACTTGAGCTCTAAAACGTTGTAGAAATGCGTCGATGATTCCGATATAATCATTACAATGTGCCCGCTCTCCCAGGCCCGTGACTTCTTAAATCACCATGATCCCGGGGTCGCTGGCGCTCTAGGTCATATCCGGACTTGAGGGCAGTCTCCGAACGTCCTACAACTCAACACGAGCGGCATGTATGAGTGTTGTGACAGACCGCAGGTTTGATGTCTGCATCCACCGCAGAGATTTCCAGTAGTATTTACATTTGTTAGACGTCAGAGATGATATCTGTATCCACTCCATAGATCCCCTTTGGCTTTTCTTGCTGCATCCACGCTCTCATATATTCCGTTGGCTTCGGCCTGTTTCTTTGTCTCCGCATCCAGCATTTCCGCCTTTTCTTGTGCCAGAAGGATCACCTCATCCCGCTCTCCACGTTCTCGCCGCTTGTTTTCCGCGCGTAGACCTAGAATAAGCACACACGTCGCGATGGACGCCATCGTGATATAGCCCAATTGAATTGCATGGCCCAGGGTGTACCACGGCTTGTCTCTAGCACGATACTAGATGGCACGTGAACGGACTAAGAAGGACTGGCCTTGTAAAACCATAGATACGTACAACGTTTGATGACACAGCCCCTTGCAAGTTACCGCTTCGAGGAATAGGTGAGTCCTTCAAGTTGCTGCCTTCAGGGATGGTGTCACTTACAATCCTATTGCCATTGCAACTGTCACACCTCTCTTGTAGCTTCCTTCCGTATTGTTTGCAAACCATGTCCTGTAACAAGTGGCCTCAACAAATTCGAAACAGCGACACAAAACGCTCTCTTACGTAGAGTTGGCGAGGCTTGGGTATATTCCCGCTGCCGCGAGATAAATGGCAAAATATGAAAGTGCCGCATTTCGCGACGTAGTGAGGATGATGTAGCCAGCCATGCCCATAGTCAAACACACGAGGTTGAAATACCCTCGATTACCCATGCGATCCGCGTAATATCCGACAGCACATGTGAGGATGCACGCAAATACGTAGATGGGGACGCTTAGCAAGTTTGCGGGGGTGGCGGCAAAACCTAGTTTATCATTGCAGTGGTGAAAGGGAGAAAGAGACACAAACAAACCTAGCTGTGATCAGATGAGTGGTTGTCAGATGCCATTCCAGATGTTTATCATACCTGATTGATGATACTTGGTGTGAAAAGTGAAAAGGCGTAGAGGGGCCCATCGCTGGAGACATTGGTTAGACGCATTAAATGGTGCAGTCCTTCACGGTTCGCTCACTATCCAGCGGCCAACAACACTGCAACCCATAGTCATTAGCAGGTAGCAACATAAACCTTATTCAACTTGCTAGAAGTCCACGTCTTCCAGTCCCTTAAGCTTCGCCATACATGCTTGATATTGAAAGCCTCCCCGCTCACACTGAACTGCCCATCGTCTTTTAATTTCTGCATTATAAACTTGCGTTCCGCACCGGTCAAGAATTTGGCGGTTTCGGGAAAGTCTTGAATTATCCAGAATGAGAGACACCCGGCTAGGATAGTTACCAAGCCCTCCAAGATAAAAATCCACGCCTAAAGGGAGGCTCAGCATGACGAAGTCGATATCATCAGGACACATGCCCATGCTGGTTTTCCGCCGACACCGTCCATTTTGGATATTGCCGCGGCTAGAAGTCCTAGGTATAGCCCGTGAGGGTCTTTGTTATATAGGCACAGACGCTTCAAACCTCCAAAGGCACCAGACACTGTAGCCATGGATGAAAATATTGCGGTCCTAAATCCAAATTCGGAACGCTTATACCAGCTATTTCGCGGATGGTTAACATACAGCTTGAAACCATCACTGACGCAGAAAGCGGACCAACTGAAAAAATACGTGACGCCTATAGATTCCGTCAACCACTGGAATATGAGAAAGAAAATGGCTTTCCTGGAAAAAATCCAGCCTCAAACATGCCCAAAAGCCATCGTACCGCTATTCACACATTTTTCGTCACAGGGCATGTATAGTGTTGTCACACTAACCTAGAAGACCTGCAAAGTTGTGCACAAGCCCTTGGACGGTCTGTACATCGTCATTTGTCAACATTGCGAGAGCAGGAGGGGCTAGGATAAGCTCACCATGCATATACCCCAAATTGTCATGCAGAGTGGAAGCCAAATCGATGGTCGTAATCGTTTGAGGAATACGTTACTTGGGACCTACAACTCGTCCTCGACTCGATTGACAAAACAAATGAGACGTCAATACCAACCTCAAATGCCCAGTAACCTGTAGACGAGACCAGCCGGAACGATATAAATAAAAAAGATGAAAGATAACATATGCGCGCAACTGATGAAGAATATAGTCAGTGTAAACAGATACTGCTTGTCTGTGATATGCAGGTCCTTTTCGAGGCCGTACAACTGCAGAATGCGATGGGTTCAATGCATAATCACACACGATATTGGCACACACCCTGGCGTTGCCAATGGATGTTCGATCGAGGAAACTAAGAAAGTAAAGGAAGCTTAGCCAAGGGATAAATTGTAAATCCATTTTCCTGAGCAAAGCTCGCTCGTCTACGCCATTATACATGCTGGCAGCGGTGACATCCTTGTCGATCAATTTTTCTTCTCCAGCGGTCGTCTTTAGGTCTTCAGCTCTTTCTTTGAGGATTTGAGCCATGTTGCGCCAACAGGTGCCGCAGCACGCATCCCACTATCGGCAGTTTTATAGGTAAAATATATGGAAGAAGCATGCGCCTTCGAATAAATAGACAGAAATTGGCTGTCATTGGACGCTCATCTCCGAGTCGGTCAGTAGATACAAGATGGTGTGTAAACGAGTGAGAGTTCGGACTTCGAAGTACTTAGGACAACCAGTGTCGTAACCAAGTATATTTCGAGGTCGAGTTCTTTCTCTCTCTAACGTACATGCACCTAACTTTACCTACTTATATATCACAGACATGGGCCTGTCCCTTGTCTCGGAACTGAGTCGGAGCTCCTCGTTAAGTCGGAGCTATTGCTGTAATATGTCCGCTGGGTGGATCAGCTCCTTACATGGGGCCGTGCGGCACGATCTAGCGTTATCAGCGATAAGATCCATGTGGTAGTTGACTGCATGTATGTGGTCGTAAGGTTAAGCCATGGACTAGTTAAACGGCTCTGATACCACAATGTAAGCAAGACCATTACTGGATTCAACAAATCTGAGGCATCGAGAACCACCTCTAGTTCACTCACCAGGCTTCCTGACCACTTCTTTCCTGAAGTTATCAAGGCCAGTTCAAAACGAGTCCACAGTGTTATTGGGATTCAAGATTACACTGTCCCTCGTATGTTAGTACGACCGGTAGGGCAAGGTTCTAATCAGCCGGCCGTATGACAGTAAATCACCCATCACTTATAATCCCTAACTGCTCCCCATGACTGGTGGTGCAAATAGTGTGTGATCGCTGAGTTCAGGTTCTAACAACATAAGTTACACGTGTCATACTGGCGGTACAATCATTGCAAAGAAAACAATGCAAGAGGCATCATAGAGGGGGCAGTGGACGTCTGCATTGGGGACAGATGTTCTGGGGTACACGACGTCAAAATATGATTCATTGTCCATGAAAGTGACCCCACCTTGATGGCCAGCCATTGCTCTAAACATTGTGTGTGCTGTAAATGGGTTAGCCACACATTCATGCAAAGAATAGGCGGTTGAACTCACAAATATATGATGGCAAGGGGCTAAAGCATAGATTCTTCGCAAGCCTGCAGTCGTCGAAGAAAGCAGCTGCGAACTTGACCCTTTGTTAGCACTCAATTGAGAGTCAGCGTGGACCACGATCGGTTCCATGCAGATAGCACAATCGCCCAGGGATTGCTTGGGAGCCTCTGCGTCGGGGAAAGGGATGGTAGGGTGATAATCATAGACCTTCACGGTGACCCACTTGACGAAATCATCAAGAACAATATGAACAGTGAGTATTATTGTGACCCACGCCTTTGGGAAGGAAAAAAGAAGGCCCTAATACGTCTTGGCCAAGAAGAATTAGTACTTGAACGAAGACAAGCACCACAATCATCCACACATGTGCTACAACAATCTCGAGTGAGTTTGGAAAATCCCCCACCAGCATTACTCACGTGACGGGTCTACTCCCAACACGTTCTCTGGGCAGCCAAAAACATCTATGTGGAAAGATCAGATGGTGGCCCTGCGTCAGTGAATTTCAACACGTACATAAAGCAAAGAACAATCGCCCCATTGTGCTTCCGATGAGATAATCCTTGGTTAAGCCAGGTCGCGAGCCACGACGAGCGGAACGAACAATCTGTGGGGTCCATAAAAGAGAATATATTGTACCAATGGCATACAAGGCCAAAACCGGAGAAAATATGAGGTTGAAGAAGAAGGTCATGGAAAGCACAACCATAAACCCTAGACCAAATGGTTAAACAAAGCCCAATTGAAGGCAAGCATAGCACTCACAAAACCTCGTCTGCGGCTCCACTGAAAGACGTGACCTGATCGCACTGAGAAATCCTGCCCTCCGTATGGTACCCTGTAGACTTGCATCCGGATCTGAAGGCGTCGCAGGATCCGTAGTGTCTGATTGATCGGAGAGACTGGTCGTCCTTGCCGTTTCTCTCAACGCAGCATCTTCTGGGCCTTGAATTTGATTGATAAGTATAGCATATTGCTGATAGGACCGGCAAATCTGAGACATTGCAACTATATAAGAATAGCAGGACGGACTCACCGCTTGGTACACCAGCAACAAACACGCCAGGAATCCAGGCGCCATCAGCGACAAAGAAG
Organism: Cantharellus purpuraceus; assembly: GCA_025174535.1. NCBI lineage: Eukaryota > Fungi > Basidiomycota > Agaricomycetes > Cantharellales > Hydnaceae > Cantharellus > Cantharellus purpuraceus. The sequence continues at coordinate 974,046 of JALBUN010000048.1, forward strand.
ACCGATTGTCAGAAAACACCCCAAACGTGAGATGCTGCAAGTTAGAAACTGTGAGTCGAACCATACAGTGAGAAACAGAACTTGAACACACTCCAGCAAATGAAATCGCATCAGCTCCTGCCTGGGCAATGAAACTCCACCGCGAAACCCTTGATAAGCCAGCTGGGGTCCGACTAGCATCTGATTCCACCTGGCGAGCAAGCAGTACAAGAAGACCAATATAAACCACAAATGCATATCCGGCATCTGGATGAAACATGAGGGTGACATTTTTGGGAGGAGGAAGTGACTCAACATGTGGTAGCCTTTCGCCAAAATCTTTGGACCCTAATGTGGATACGAATGAATAAAGTGTGCCCTCGTAAAAACCAATACATACTTCAACCCCTTGGCATTTCGATTTTCTAAAAGTATACCACAATGCTTGCTAACCAATATACCATCAAGTATAAGAGGTGGGGCTCGTGCCGTGGTTACACCAGTTGGATTGTCAAGTTCGGACTCCAACTCGTTCATCAGGTGAGGCGCAAGCCCCGAAGGCTGTAGTTGAAGATGGAAGGAAAAGTCACAAGCAGGAAGTCCAGGCTCATCTGGACATTCTTAAGATTAGCTGGAAAGATAGAAGACATGCCTCAGCGGGACGTGCCACTTAAGTTCAAATCGGTGTCAACCGATCCACTATCAATCATATTGCTGAGTTTTCCTATGCGACGATCAAGTTCATGCGCCACAGCTTGAGCGGTTGCGTTCCTCATATGTGACGGGACAAGCGAAGGAAGTTTGCGAAGGTCAGAGAATTGCCTAACAACCGCTAAAAGTATTAATCGCGAAGGGATTATAATAATGCTATGGAATCTCACCCTCTAGGTATTGCGTATCCCACGAGAGATCCATTAGCAGGAAAATGGACACCATCTATTTGGAATCTCAGCTCCGAGTTTTCGCCTGGATTGGTGAATTCGATTTTTCCCTAATCAAGAGGTCAGAATAATGTAGGAGCTATCACAGTTTGTACATACATGTAAGAGGGTAAGGTCGTCTGATGACCAAAGAGAGTCGGCTTTATCTCCATGCTGTAATTCCATTATTGTAATGGTGATTTTGTCGATACCAGTCCAATTGTATGTGCCTAGTCGCTGAGATACCTCAGTCGCATTGAGCTGAGCATGTTCCAAAAACTGATCCGCGAGGGGGTACCAGGAGGGTGAGACTGTCTCATTAGTTGTAGCAAGAGAAGCATCATATAAAGTTGTGAGATTATAAAATCTAGAAGGCCCGTTGAGAAAGCCTGAAATGTTTTGATAGTATGAATCTTGTCCATCGAATCGGATTGGTGCAGGTATCAATGAATGAATGAGAGAAGAAAGAGTAGGGTCCTCGGGTGGCTTCAAAAAGTACATGAAATCATGAATGAGTCTCACAATTCCAACCCTACCATAGTAAAATTAGATTCGGTTCCATTAAGCCAAGCAGTATAGTTTGCCTGTTGGTATTTCAAGGACTCGAGAGCCTCCTCTACACACTTATGATCAAGCTCAGCTACAATTAAAAAACAATTATGAGCTCACTGTATTGGGTTCTCGACGTGATAGAGGCTTCCTCGCTGCTTCCGCCAGCCATCAGGAATAGCATGAATGTGAGAAATAGTAGGGACGAAATGGAGCTAGCCGTGCAGTATCTGCGTGAGTGTCTCTGGGATGACCTCAACATAACGACGCTCACCTTCTGTTTTGTGGTGGCGGCACACCGACAGCATCGTTCCTTTCCTCAGGCTCGTCTGCTGTGGCTGCATTTCGCAGGTCCATTAGTGTCGTTAGGTGTGTGCTTGCTTAGTCACCCACTCTCCGATTATGTCCATAGAGCATAAGGAGCAAGCTGAGCGTGTATCCGAACCTGGGCCAAGTAAACGATATAGAAACTTTTATTCAGCTTTGCAACTTGCTACTCAAAGTGCAGCATCAAAGTGGACGTCAGTAGGAGCTCCTTTAGGGTGCCTTTTCCTTACGTACCATTTTTGACCCTTGACCACGATCTCTAGCTATGAAGACTTCAAAGAATGCTTCCCCACATACTGCGAGGAGTTTCCTGTGAAGGCTCAAACATTGCGTACACAAATGGCTAAGAATATCCTCGAAGTCACTAAGGTATGAGCTTGTTCACCTTCGTGCTTGTTGACGTGTCTTTACGCGTCATACAGCAACAATGTGATCAACTACTCGCTGATCATGACGCTGCGACCGCCACGGACATTCTACACGAGATTGTTTTGGAGGGTCGAACAAAAAAGCAGATGAATCAGTACGAGAACGCCAAAGACGTCTGGACATCCAATCTCGGACCACGAGCTGCTGTGCACGCTCGGACCGTACCGGTGCTTGAGTCAGAGCGCGATCGTATGCTTGCAGAGCTGGACAAGGTGGGCAATTTGGCGATGGTTGTTGACGGTCATTAAGTGGTCATTGCATCACAGCTCGCTGCAGAGAACGAAGATATAATCAATGAATTAGAGGCGAATGAAGTTCGTCAACGTGATCATGATACTAAGCTAACGCAAAGGCTTGATGCATTGGATCAAGTCAGTTCATTAATAACCCCCCCCCCAAGTATTAGTACGACTGACAGTAACGCTACTTTCTCACAGATGGCAACCTCGTTTGAAGATCTACCTTTACAAGCCATGGAGCAATGGGCAATGGATGCTGAGGAATCTTTGGGCAGCCGCGCCTGATCTGCGGACCAGTGTGTGTAATTGTCATCCTTGCAATTTGTTGTATTGTATCCCCAATTCTCTCGATCATCATGGCGTATCTCTTCCTGGGCTAGCCTTGTTAGGCGGTGGCCTTCTCAGAGCTACCGGCGTTCACCTGAATGTCCTGCGCAATATTCAGCTCCATACCCAACATCTCAGAGCTACTAGCTTCGGGTTCCCTGTACAGCATGTATGAATTTCGCATCATCAGCCCGCTCCAATTCTACATGATCATGCCGCATGAGTCGTCTTTGTGATACTCGAACCCTTGAGACGCGCACCGCCGCTGAACACCGGGCGTCTCCAATTTGATTGTGGTTTGAAACTGATCGTGAGGTACTGTAACCTGCTCAAGCAGGCCAGGAGCTCGTTCCGTTACGGTCCCGATTGACCTCGAGTTGACCACCTATAATGTGGCATCCTAGCCGTAATCAAATGCACGACGGCATTGTGATACATGCCTACTCGAAATTGGACATTGATGTTCAACTTGGAAAGCTTTCTTGTCATATGCCAGCACTTGGTCTTAGACGTCGCTGTGTCGGTTTTACTGTTAAGAGGTCTAGAGCTACCAACAGCGTGTCTCATTGACCCGCCTGAGACGCACATCAGCCGCATCCGCTTCAACTGGTCTGGAATATGATATATAATACCCTGCTCGTCGTGTTGTATATTATATCATCAGCCAAATCTATCGAGATGAACACCACTAACACTACCAGCACCCAAAATGTTGGCCTCGGCATCTTCGTCCACCAAGCAGGTTCATCATGTCCAGAATGGTTGCCCAATGCTGGCACGCCAGAGCAAGCAAGTATGCCCCAAACACCACACCTCTCACAGCAGCCAACCTTGGATGGACCTCCACCCAGCTTTTCTTTTCCAATCGGCCCCGTCATGCCCAACACGATGGACACTCCCATCAATCCCCATATCGAGGACAATCAGATGAGAAGAGGGCATTATATGAACGTTGGATTGGGCTTTCTATGTTTGAACGACCAAAGGAATGCTGCTTTCAAGGCGATGTGTACACATACGCCATCATCGAAAGAGGTCTCAACAGCTCTCCAAGTCAGCCTCCCCAGTCACTTTTCCTGAATACCACGTCATGCGTTCGTCCACCAATAACTCATCTTGGCAACGAAAGCTCACCTGACCACAGATGTTCCGAGTCGTCGGCCATTCATGGCAAAACGTTTGAATTAGATCCTTGCCGCCTACTCAAGCAGCGATGCATGATTTGCGAGCTTCATGGAATATCTGCAGAATTCGAGCCAAGTGGTGAAATCTTCATTATCTGTATGGTGACGATTCTCCATGTAGTCAATGCCATCCATGGCATGCGAGTTCTCAATGTACTACAGTCTGAGAATCTCCACCACTTATCTCGAGTAAACCTTCTATACTTCGCCCCAGATCACCATCGTTGGCCTCCAGCACCATCTCTGCCACTTCTCGGTCCACTGTTGGAAATATCTGCATCAGTGTAGCCCGCGCCGCATCTTGTGTCGCTATATGTGCTCGATCAATTTGGTCTTGCAACGCGCCGAAATCTAGCGTCGGCGATGGGTTGCGCGACGGATGCGGGCTTACTGCTTGAATATGTCGTTGTACAGGAAGTGCATGTGGTGCACGTGTGGGTGATTGGTTCCGAAATTGCGGCTCTTCCATGGTTAATGGCGGATTTATCAATGACAGACCACGAGAAGTTGGCGTATAATCCGTCCCAGGCGATGATCCAGTATATGGATTCGCTGGGGAATTCGAGTATGCCGGACGGATCCGCGGCTTATATGGTGTCTGTATAGGAGGCTCATAACTACTTTCGCCCATTGGTGTGTGAGGTGCTTGTTGTGCAGCATCATGCTGTCGTATCTGGTCAGGATGTGACCAATGAGGAATCGGAGGCTGTTGCCCAGGTTGTTCTACATTTCCAACACTGAGGGGTACAAACGGCCCAGGGAGATCCCGCCATCCAACCCTCCGGACATTCTCATTGCCACTTTGTGAGCCAGAGATCCGAGACTCATCTAATACATCACTGAATATACGACCTATCGCCGCTAGAGGTTTGGAGATAGTATCCGATGTCCGTTGGAAGAAACGTCGAGTGTCTTCCGCGATAGAAACCTGAGAATTGTCAGCTGGGTGCTGGGGGTTAAGTCCACCAGCCGACACATCCGAAGACGACGATGGCATCGGAAGAGAAAGAGGTCGTGCAGCCTCTTCACCTGCCAATGAAGCTGGGGGATGGAGCCTGGGAGGCGTTGGAATGGGGGTTCCAGGTATGTTCGGCGTCCGTGGTGTATGTGGCCGGACGCTGCTAGGCGGCGACGGTGTACGCGTCACAGGGAGCATATCGATAGCAACTTCGACATTCCTAAAGTACAAGAAATGTTAGAGTATGAACATGCGGGATGTCGCATCGGACTGCTGCACCGTTCGAATTGTTCCTGCGAGATATTTGAAAGAGAGGAGTGATCCATTGTTTCAATGAAAGATACTGCGCCCATCTGGAAGATGTCGTTTGAATTGATTTAAAAAGGTAACAAGAACCTACCAAACTGGATAGATAATACCCTGCCTCGCTTTGCAGCTTGTTTGGACTTCGAAAGCGATTGATATACCTGAAGCCACTGTTAGAAGCGACGCGTGGTATAATGCGAGGAAGGGAGCTGACTCCACGTTACTCAATAGATGCTCAGGATTTGCTTTGAGTACCACAAAGATGAGGATTGGGATGAAAGAGTCTGCTCCCTCGGCCAATTTTACATGACGAATCAAGCCTGAAGTAAACTAGGTATCAGCGACCGGCTTTCACCAGAGATAATGTTGAAGCAGTAGAAGGGGGGGTGTCGCCACCAGGCTTTTAGAATCACAAGAGAAGTCATGAAGTACCGAAGATGACCTTGCAGCAATTCAAAATGCAAATTAACTTGTCGCGCGGCGCTTTATAGTGGTTCATCTTCAACAGCTCTGGGAAAACAATGCGTCACTATCGTGACCGCTTTGAACGGTACGATCACCGTGAGTAATACCTTGTTGTGCAAACTCTAGAAATCCCCTGACTTCTTTGCCTCCTTGACCATCCTTTCCTCCTGTCGGAACGTCGAGGTGTTCTTCACGTAACCACCCAAAGAGGGATATACGTTGACGCAAAACATGATCTCGTTCGAGATCATCAGTGGTGCGCAGTGATGGAGGTAGTAGAGGCTGAAATGTGCTGTCAAGTGATATCCCTTCATTAAGTGTCTGGGAGCAGTGAGTTGATATGAAACTTACAATTCATAAAGCCTGTTCATCACTAGCTTCTCCATCGCTTCCATAGCGTGGTCAAAATCCTGTGGCGTAGAATTTTGCCAGGGAGAGCCGTCCATTGTACGCATTTTGTCTGAGATGAACTAAATAGAGACAATGCGTACGCACGACTTGAGAGATAGGAATGCTTACATCAAGGAAGTCGTGTATGATTTTAATCTGATCATTCACCGCAAAAGTCTTCTTAGAGAAATTAGAAAGAAAACTGTAGAATTAAGCATCGGGATCTTATTTGCAATCGACAAATGCTCCTAGAAGTGACTCACCTCCGCAAATACTTAGCTATTGGATCAGCTCCTTTTGTCTTCATTTGATCAAGGAACTTCTGAAAGTCAAACTGGCCATCTGGCTTGGGAGATGTCGCAACTCTAATATCATCGGAAGATGCAGCCGTGTGGGGATTGGTCTGCTCCTCAAAACGGCCGGAGGCAGCTTGTGACTCTAGACTGGCATTGGGTAGGGACGCGGATGTGGTAAGCTGAGAAGGCATAGAAGAAATGGAGGGATGAGTATGATGTAAAGAAGATGTTCGTGGAGGCGGTGGAGGGGCAGGGGGAGTGACGGACCGCCTGGGAGATCGGGTTAGAGTTCGGGCAAGGGAAGCAAGCGAGGGAAACGTCGAGGTTGTCGCAGGCGCGCTTTGAGAAGCTTGCGGTGCAGATTGCTGAGACAGAGACTCTGATCCTGTTTCTCCCTTTTGCGGAGCTGTGGAAAATGAGGTGGTGGGTAATGTAGGACTTGTTGATCTCGAATTCGACGAGTCCTTAATTGAAGGCAGAAGCGGAGGGGGATGGCCTTCTGCATTTTCCCATGCCTCCCGGGCATTCTTCTCCACGGGATCAGACAGCAAAGGATCGAACTCCTTCAGGACTGACGGATCTGATGTCGGCATCACTGGTAATTCCATCTGTGGAAAAGGGTGCTCTGAGGGCTGCGAGTGTAGGACTGAACATAACCCCAGTGTCAAAGGCGAATTCTTAAGCGGGCCCTCTGACATGGTTAAGCGTTACTCACTATCTAAGTCATCAGGTTCAGGTGACGAAGGCTTGGATACCCATGGATTCCTCGTTTCCGCAGTGACGGCTAAGGTGTCTGCATCGTTCAAAATGTGGATTCCCTCATCTGCCATAACAAGGGGAGACGTTGCTTTCGTGAGTCTCGTTGGTGGCGATCCAACGGATATTGAGCACTGCACAGTGCTCGTCACGAATATACGCGTTCTGTGACATTGTCTCACGTTCTTACGTCATCCGTTTTAGCCTTCTGGCCACTTTTTGTGCCCGATCACATAGCTCACTCATACGGAGATGGCTCCAGGATGGTGCTGGGGAAATTGGTAGCCACTCAGCAAGTCAACGGTATGATGGTTCTGTTGAGAGTGACAGAGGACTCATAGCGAGCTCATCGACTTAGTCAGAATACCGGCTCACTTCCAATGATAATCCTTATGTAATATAAGTTTTTCAAGTTTAGTCTATCCACAAGTTCGACATATTTCTTTAGGTTCTGACCGTCTGTGGCACACTTGAAATTGATTCTTTCGACGGCAGGATAGCTAACGTATTCATGGATTCTGAAGACTTGAAGAACTAGGACGTAAAACTCATGGGCTTATATTGGTTGCTGTCTTAAACTACTAGCCGTTCAACTCTCTTCCCCAGCGCTATTGTTTCCGCTGTAACAATACAAGCGTAATTACATACTTCACATGCACTTTAACAGTGCACAGAAGAAGCATTGCTACTCTGAATGGGTCAATTTTTCCATGCAGACTGCGAGATCAATCCAGAATGACAATCCCCCTCATTGGTGTCTTCGAGCCCTCTCAGTTGACTGCTGGAACTAACCGATGACAGACTGTCTCTAACCCAGTCATAACTTCTGACAGTACTGACTTAGGGTTACATCGGTCAGCTCGCAGCATCGAATGGGACTTGGTTTATGATCTTAGACTAAGGTATGTCAATCTCGACACTGATCAATAATGATCATTAACTTTAATCCAATAACTTTAGTGTTGTTCCGTTGATCCGCCCTACAGTAAGTGAAATCTCACTAATCCTCCATCTTTTCGTCGACAAGACGCAAGCCAATCAAAGGGAGAAGCACAATCTTAGCAATACTGCTTCGGGCATCTAAAGGCATCTTCACGTGTCTCGATACATTGTACTATCCTTCTGGCTTTAGAATGTTATTGCACGTATTATGATGTGCTACAGGAAGGTTTGTCCTAAGTATGCGTAGTTCTGAGCTTTGCCCGATATTCCTGTTCTGGGTTGTAGTCAAGTTGCCGATTGTGGCCATATTGTCTATTTACAAAACCCTCCAAGGGACGCCACCAATTTTCTAGTCTGTATCGAGCGGGACCGGGTCACATCCGAAGTCTATAAATATAGGGTTGATCTTCCGGGCAACCCATAAGACTACATCTAGTGACTTCTCAATGGTGCCATCCAATCCTGTAAGAGGGGTTGGTCAATAAAAACTAACAGCTGCTGTGGTCTTGTGTACCTGAAGGTGTGTCGTCGGTCAATAATTGATAGAGCAAGCACGCTAAGTCTTTTACTGAAGGTGCGGTCTTGCCTCCCAGTCGGCCGTTTTCGATCGCACCGAAGTTTAGTGGTATGAAGTTATCTCGACCCACCTAATTGTTGGGAGGCTGTGACGAACATCGATTGAAGGAATAAAAATAGCTCACATTCCCTCCGAAAATGTTTTCTTCAGGATTCTGCTTTATAAACATTGCGACTTCACCCAGGAGTTCCGTAAGTCCATATGGTGCTTCAGTATTGCGCCTGGGCGCAGCTGTAGTCAGATGTGACGCACCCAGTTACAGGTGAAAGATCCTTACCAGAAGGGGGGAATCTGCTCCGGTTCGTAGCTGGTCATTATTTAGTGCCTGGCCTCTCCTGAATTCTTTTGACTACACATACCGAAAGCCTCCAGAGGAAGAGTCATGGACGGCTCCAAAAAAGGACGCTGTCACAGGGAAATTAGGAATTCCTTTAATTCCCTGACTGGGAAATCTGGTTCAATGAAAGATGTCTCCATGGTTTCTTCATGACTGCAAAAGAAGTGTTTTACGCACAGGTGATACACAAATGTTGCAGCGCCTAGAAGAAGAATAGCTTTCGGGCCTAACCACGATATCAAAAAGTCTCTTTTGTTCATGAGTGAGCTATTCAAACCGTAGAAAAATTCCCCGTTATCCGCAAGACTTTGCCTGTACCGCTGTGCTTGGTATCGAATCATTGTTTTGCGGTCAAAAAGACCTTGTGATGTTCTGTTGGCAGTCTCGGTGAAGAAGGTAAAGAGGGTGCTATTGAGACGAAAATTATCGCGGGAAGGGTCCAGGAAATAGTCATTACGCGTGAGCGATCCGTCTGCCTCGACTGGATGAGGATCTACGTATTAGCACAGAACACAATAAAAAAATCGCAACTTACACTTATTATGAGCATTGTAACCCCTGGAAAAGGATATGAACAGATCATTATCTGTGAACTCAGTGTGGATTATGCTTACCCCTCCTTCCCACCGAGGACACCTCCAAGAAATGCAGTCTGGGTGGTTTTGTGTCCTATGGAGCATTTTTCGGTTATCACATCCCCATCTTCAGCAATTGCCAGTGCGGAGAGCACCACAGCAAGGTCCCAACCCATCTGCAAAGACCACAACAATTGAAGTGAGCGGCGCAGCGAGAAGTTAGTTTGAATTGAACTGACATTGTAGATATTCTGTGATGCTGCAACCATTTCCTAGAGGATGTACAAGAATTTGTGTGCAATGCTAGATTACACCAAATCTATTTTTTTGCGACTGGACTTACGGTGTACGTCGTTATTCCGTCGTGCGATATAAACTGAACGAGTGGCATCAAACAGGCTATTAGGTCGAGCATCACGTTCATGAGCGCTTGAGCACTCACATTGTGGTTCGCGGCGGCATTCATGCCTTTACGGTCTGATTAGATGACGAACTGTACCAGAAGATAAATAAATGTACCCGGGCAAGGCCCACGAATGTCATTAGGTCCAGGAGGCATAAATTGATGGGCTACAATCGAGAAGCACGTCAATTGTCCGTTAATCATACGAGAAAATATAACTAGGCATGCCATTATCTCCATGGGCAGGAACGAGAAGGTTTCCGCGGCCACTGCCTAACGTAGTACCCATGAGCGACTTACAGGCTTTACAGCATCATCTGAATAGTTACAGACCAGGAAGTCCATTTTCAAGAGCATGTGTGTACGGAAATCGAGAATCAAAGGGTGCAGCGCCATGCTTTTGAAGTGGAAGATTGGGCATACATGAAGCCGAGGAGAGCAGGCTGAGGGTGAGCAGAGCGACACGCCGAACCATTCTTTCAGAGGCTAGAGAGACACAACTGAAGGGTGTCGAATACTTATCCTGCACCCTTTTAAGCACGCGCACAAGCTCCTAGTGTTCATCGATTCTAGCAGCGAGATCACCAGGCTTGCGATTCAAGAGACAGCTCTAACCACCTGAAAAGCATGGTTCCTTCAAGGTCATGAGTGAAAACAAGCCCTAAAAGTGCAAATATCGGCGATCTGCCCCTGCATTTCACGTCAAAGATTATCAAAGTAGTAGCCAGCGAGCGCTGTTTTTATATGTTCAAACTCCGTATGTCGGCCAAGTCGGTCTCAGCCAGCTTGGAATCACGAAGCAACTTGCTACGTACCCTCCACAATGGGAATGAAGGAATTCGTTTAACTACGTTCAGCAGTTCACACTTGGGAATAACAATACATTGAACGATCCGAGCCGCCTATCGGCTACCGTAAACAAATCCGTACACTGGCACTGGCAGTTGAGCAAAGCAAGTCCCTCCTTAATTCTTCCTCCTTACAACGTGTATCTATATCCAGACCAGGCATCCCCCTTCTCCATCTTCACATGCTCAACACTGTCGTAAACTTTGGTGTCGGACGACTTGGGCTCTTTAGTTGTAACGTTCCTGATGATCTCATCCCGCTCGCCTCGGGCTCTTCGAGCATTTTCTCTACGCAATAAGTAAATAGAGGTAAGGGATGCGATCCAACCCAGTCCAATGTAAGCCACTGAGAGGTAGAAGTCAATATTTACGTTCGTTTGGATGCTGAAACAGTAATATGACGTAAGACCCACAGACAATTCCGTGACCGAGGCGGAAGAAAGGTTTATCCTTGCTACGATACTAGTAGACAGATAGAGTAAGAGAATCGGTTTAGGAACACACAATGGCCAGTTTAGACGCACCACATTTGAGCTTACAGCCCCATTGATGTTGCCACTGTGACACTTTATAAGACCATACATGCATCATAGAATTACCCCACACGTACAAACTAATGATCATGGCAAGCGTGACGGAGCGTTTGTAACTTCCTTCCACGTTATTAGAAAACCACGCTCTGCGAAATCGTTAACGTCACTCAAGGGGGAAATGCTAAAAGAATACTGAGTACATGGTATTTGCTGATGGTGGGATATTCACTTAGTAAGGGGGTAGTACAAGTGATGAGAGATGGACCTACGGATAACAGGGTAGATTCCACTGGCAGCGAGCTGCAGAAAAAATGTCAGTGTTATCCTCTGATACTCGAAGAAAGGGAGGAGAGCGCACAAAGACTGCAAAATACGACAACGCAGCGTTCTTCGAGGCAATCAATATGATGTATCCAACCGCAGCTGCCGACGATATATCAAGAATGTTCTGTTCCCCCACAAAGGCCTCTCTCGTGTACTCACCGATTGCGAAGAAAACACTGAGTGCAACGCGCTTTACAATCAGTACCTGACAATATCTTCAAGGAGCTGACATACAGGTTGAAGTAGCCACGGTACCCCCGTCGATCTGCGGAAAATCCGACCGCACACGTCAAAATACAGGCCCACACGTAAATAGGCACGGTCAACAGGTTAGCAGGTGTTGCTTTAAAACCTGAATAATGTAGTGTGAATAGGACATATAGTGAATGTATGCACAGGACACTGGTCACCTAGCTAAATATGCGCTTCGATATTAGAAGGTATGTAACAACGTCACGGGCCGGAGAACACGAACCTGGGAAATGATTGTAGGCAAAAAGAGGGAGAATGCGTAGAGCGGGCCGTCACTATCATGGGGTGTAACCCGAATAGCTCAAGGGGATCTATCAATAGACTCACGCTCCACAATATACCATCACTGTTAATAGCAGGGATGTGAACACTCAGGCACGGCATTTCACTGATCTGAGAGAGTACATAATACTCACTGCCAACCCATGTCTTCCAGTCCATAAGACTATCAAGGATCCACTGCCATTTGAGTTTCTCGCCTGCTGCAGAGAACTGGTCGTCTTCCTGCAGCCGACGAATCACGAATGCACGTTCCTCCTCTGTCAAGAACTTGGCAGTATCAGGGAAATCCTGAATAATGAAAAAGGAGAACGCTCCAGCCAAAACAGTGGCTAGACCCTCTAGGATAAAGATCCACGCCTGAATCAGATAGTCATCCTCCTCAGCACGCTAGGATATATTCGTCAAAAAAACAATTAAGTACCCAAGCGGGTTTGCCCCCGATGCCTTGCATGTTGGAGATAGCAGCGGCCAGCAAGCCTGTAGATATTACAAGATCTGTATGTAGCACGACGAGACTGGAGGCCGCTCGCACGAACCTCCAAAGGCTCCAGATACTGTGGCGGCAGAGAAGAAGAGGGCGGCGCGGATACCAAATTCGGAACGTTTGTACCAGCTTCACATCAACTAGATATGAATGCGAGAATGAAACATGAAAGAATTTGTTTCTGACCAGCTGAGGAAAAGGGTCGTTAAAGGCGTATCTACAGGTGGGAACTATTTCACGAACCTCAAATAAAAGTTAACCTATAAACGTGTCAGCTTAATAGAGAGTGCAAGGTTGGTGAAAACAAATCTCACGCCTGGGAATAGGCCAGCTTCAAAGGTACCTATCTGGGAGGGTTGTAACGATTCATGCCATGCAAAGATTTTACTAACCTAGCAGCCATCGCATTCCCAACAGGCCACCGTAATTATGCACCAGTCCCTGAACGGTCTGAAATGGCCATGTACAGTAGCCGCCAAAGTTAGTGTATCAGGACGCACCATCATCACTCCCCATAATAACATCAAAGCCGAAAGCCATATTGACGGCCTAAGGCGTTTGAGGAATACATTACTGGGAACCTGTATGTGCCCCAGTTTGCTATCAGGACAAACTGTTGCTTAAGTAAGAATATACCTCGAATATGGCATAACTATCAGACTACATTAGTGAAGCTAAAAGAAATGTGTAAAGGAGGATCTTACGAAAAGAAAAAAATGGTCAGAGCTATGTTATATTGGTTGTCATTGATGTGGAGATCTTTCTCCAGGTTGTACAGCTGTGAGGAATGTGTAAGTGGATAATAGTATGCTAGAGTGGATCAGTGAGGGGATATCATACTCTAGCGTTCCCCTAGTAGGGCAACGGATTAACGGAGAAACATATATAACAGTTAAAACACTTGCAATAGAAGTTCGATCAAGGAACGATAGAAGATATAACAAAGATACTGATTACAATCAGATAGCGTCAGCCCCGGGCCTACGTAGAATAAATTCCGCCGCTTACACTGGTATAATTTCAATCAGCCAGGGAAAGTAGGTAGAAGAGTGCCAGCTCACCCATGGAACGAGAGCCCAGTCGAGTTTTCTTAACAGTTTTTTCTCATCAATACTAGATGCGTCCAACGCTACCCGTGTGGCTGCCGGGACTTGTGGATTGTCAGCAATAGGAGACTTTTCGACGTCGTGACTAGAGGAAGTTGGGGACGACGATGCCATTGTTGCAGCAGAGATAATGATGACGGCCGAGGGAGGGCAACCTGTCGAGTTGTGTGACCACCTTCATATGTTATATGTTACACATATGATTTCCTGATCAGCTTATAATTACTTACAGCTAGTGCGCACCATCACCCTATCCGAGCCACTATCCGAGCCACTATTCCCAATTCACCCAGGCACACTAACAGGCGTCACAGTCGGCAAACTGTTCGGCCATCTGTGCATTTGAGATGCAATTACATGTACAGGAGGGTACTGTGCCTCGGAATGCGCAAAATCTTGAGAAAGTCATTGACAGCCATCCGTTCACGCACCAGGTGAAATGTCTACCTTTGTCTTTTCCCAAAACAGAATCAGTAAACATATCTTTAGCTCGATGTTGTCTTGACCACCACTTCAGCAGAGCGTCTTCGTGCTGTTTCAGCTCTTGATACGTCATTCTATAGAGTCAAGACAACATTCTCCAAACTCTTTTCTGCCTTTGCTACTTCCAGGTGTCCAATTTATCTTGCCGCGTGACCATTCCCTATGCGTACTAATGCAATGATAAAAGTGCCACGACCGCTTTCAGCGTGGGATCACGCGCAACAGAAGACGTATGGTGTCTTGACACTCGCGGCGTCCTTTCCCTCTCCCTCACTGGAGAGACATACGAACGGGTCGGTATCGGTATCGGCACCTCTGTAGCATCCCCAAACGGCAGATTCAGGTTTCGTAAGAGCGTGCTCGGCCCGATTCATGGGAGACCCCACTCATTATGCCTCTCCGCAGTGGTCAAGCTCGACTTGTATGACACATCCTCACTAGCCATCCGCTCAAGGCATTGCCTAGAACGATGGGACATACAACGTGCCAAAGCGGGAAAAGGCGACTGGGACGTGATTCTTTCGCATCACTATATGGTCCCTGCCGATACTCCTGCACACCCTTCTCACATGCCACCGGTGCCTCTCCCTGTGATTAATCAAAACGTTCGGCCATCGCTGTTGACCGCAGTCAATGCGCGTGTTCCTTCACACGTCCTCCCCGCCATCGAATCAAATAACGCGCAAGAAGACCTGGCGGAGTTATTCGAATGGGTCGGTTTGGCTTCGTTAGGATCACAGCGGTGTGATGACTTGGCTGATCGACATATCTTTGACACTGACAGCTGGGTGCTAGGCTCCTTACTGAAGGTTCGTTGAATTCATATGCCGCATCCTATACGCCTCCTTCAGGATCTTCCGTTGGAACAATCTTTCATTTTCGTTGGATTGGATTTCTCTCAACCGCATTCGTGCAATCCGTTGTAAATGAAGTACTTGCCAGGTAAGTCCTTACATTGATTTTGATCAGAGAGATCACGGTGTAGGCTTTTCAGATCTGACGGTACACGAGCCATATCTGCACTGTCATTTGACACACCGGCATCCTTTATTTCCTCCGCTGGCACCACACACGAAGGGGAAAACATTTGGACTTTGGTTGTCTCTGAGACAGAGAGGCAAGGCTCAGCAAGCCGGGACTCTACAAACTGGGTTCTGGTAGAGTCACGAAATTAGTATAGTCGAATACAAGCTTTTGAGCTCGAGAATGCTCCATACAGGAAGAATAAATTACCTTTGGTGGAAAGTTCGCGCTCATTAAAAATTGCAAGAATGAATAATGTCTCAATTCTGCAGTTTTTAGTGTTTTTTTCTGACCCAGCCAACAGTACTAGCCTAAAGTTGGGGTCCGCGGAGTTACGCGGACTTCCACAGTTGGAGTTGTTCTCCATGCGTATTATATCTACGCTCTTTCTGTGCTAACAAAGATAGCCATCTTATAACGCGGAGTGCTACCACTAATATCATCCTGGCTTTATCACATCTTCAAGCAAACTCCCTGCATGCGGACTCTTGACACAGCTTCTTGGGAGCTCCAAGGTTCAGTCAGGCCTTTTATATATATTGTCAGCTACTTGAACTCTTTAACACCTGGATTTTGTTGGAAGAAGGCTAAAGCGGCTTTGAGTCTGAGCCGGCACTGATCTCAACGTACGCTTTTCACATCTTCAATGCCACAGACTCTGTTGCATTTCCCAGTTCAGGGATCTAACTGGGATTCACTTATGCATTATGGTCTGGCACAGCTCTCTATGTCTTATTGTGATGTGAAGCACAACCTTTATGTACACCGATTGTCCACTCTGTCGCGAACGAACAGTGCCACTACTGGCTTGTGGACGGACCACCCATATTTAATTACATTGTCGTATGCACTCAACGCCCAATTTTCCCTCAAATCTCTCGTTCACCAAAACTGTCGCATTCACTCCTCACTCTATTAATTTACTTCATGCGCACCGTCGTTATCATTCATTTCATTCATTTCTGTGAGCATATTCAATCCTCTTTGTAATTACAATACCGAAGAGGGTTGCTAAATCTGGTGATAGGTCTATCCAGCTCCTTCCACGCGGGTGTGGCAGTTGCGGCAGGAGTTGCAATACACAAGGATGTGAACCGTGAGCTTCCACCATGTTCATGCTGTTCAAATTGAAGAGAACACTGTCTCTCAATAGTGGACGATGCTCTCGCGACATTCTTCGTTGCTGTCCTCTGTGCATAGTCCTATATACAATGTGAGTATCCCTGCCACCATTTGTTCCATGTCCTTGTTTAGTTTGTGTCCTCCTTAGGTTACTCTTCGCTCTCGAACCTTCAGACATAAGATCCTATCGTTTCTGTTTCTTCGTAGGATCTGGTTCGAATCGGCTAGCATGACGCTTCTGCTTGTCGTCGATATATGTGAGAGCTGAAATAATACCCCTAGACGTAGATGCTCATAGTTCTGAGTTGTTTTAGCTACCTACTTCACTTTCTTAAGGGAAAATGAGGATCATCCATGCTTCTGTGATAGCGGCGACAGTGAGTAGTAGCATGCAGCTCTTGTCCCTCAAATCCTCCTCCAGACCTTCAAACACATGTGATATATTCAGACTCCAACGCACTCGTCAAGCCCTGCCAAAATCTCCATCTGATATGGGTCTTTCAGTCGTCACAGGTGAGTAGAGCCATCCTCCCATCTGTCTACGTCCCCAGGAGACAATAAAATCAAATGACACTGCCAGTTCTTCTTCACGTTCTGTTATTGGGTGCTCTCGTTATCACGTACTACAAGGAGACACCACATGTTTTGCAGTCTACCGTACGAGGCTTCCCTCGGGCAGTAAGACTTCGCAGGACTCGTAGCAGATCCCCTGGTTCCAACGGGCACCATACAGCTATACATGGTTTCACCTCGAGATTACCTACACTTGAAGAGACATATTCGGGGCATCATGAATGCCATTAAGCTAGGAATAATTGCTGGTAGCGTGGATAACGGCTTCCCATATGTGACATTCGGATGCTGTGGTTGTGCATGGATCAGAAAAGGATTCCACCCTGCATGTACCCAAATATCGTACCGGTCAAGGGCAAGGTTGTAGAACAGCTTGCATGCACCACGTACAATCAGTTGATGGTTTCATATCACAACTGTAGCCAGTCAATCTATTGCCTCTTGTTCTTGCTTCTCGCGCTACTTTGTCTGCTGGAGCTAGACGAGCTAGATAAAGTATATAATAGGGTCCCGAAGAACACCATACCAGCACCAAGACCCAGCTCCTTGTCCCATGCATTCTCAAACCACCACACGCTGATGCACAAGCTGAGTGCCTTTCGAGTTGTCAATACGAGGTTGGTCGTTACTGAGGAGACTCTCTATAGGATGTGTTGTAAGCAGGGTCTTGGGGCATCCACTCGGCAAGATAATAGAAGATCAGCTTACAGAAGATAGCTTGTTGACCGACGAAGTGCATAATAACTGGGTAACGATATTAAGAGTAAGCACGAGGTATGAATAAGGTATTCCGGCGAAGTATCCGCTAGACGTTTTCGACAAGGTGGATAGACCCTGTTGTATGTCTGACCTTAGGAAGACAAACATGGGTAATGAGAAGAGGTGCTGCCGTTCTGGTGTCAACAACAAGAAGGGTTGACAGGTTAGCATGGCTTACGGTGTAAAATACACCTTCTCTCCAGTGGGGGCCGTATCGTGTATACGTCTTCTCTTGAAGCGTACCATAATAGCCGGTCAACAGCGACGCCAACATCAGCATGGAGATCCCCGTAAGATATCGCCAAGCATCTGTAACGCGAACTGTAGTAGTAGTAGATGATGGGCCCGAAACTGTGGCCAATATTACTCCAGATGTGACCAAACATACGGATAGCTTCAAACATTCGTTTAAGCTATAAAGCTCGTCCAAAATACGAAATGTAAGACATACAATTTGGGTAGTATTATATCGCTTGTCCATGGTAAAGTACCCGAACAACATGGACACGGCAAGGCCTACCACCGATATCAAATCAGATGAAATTCATGGTAAGCGCCACAGAACAAGAATATGGAAAATGGAAGTTGTACTTACCAGATGAACGGACCACAATCTGGACCGTGAGTGGGACATGGTATCCAAATGCCCAGTTGTTAAGCAGAGACGTGCACGTGAACAGTAGGACTTGGACCAGCCAAGTCGAGAGTGGGATTGCACGAGGCTTCAGGCCAGGTATCCAACTTGCTTTTGTGCGGAAGACGATAAATGACGGAAGGGCCTGTACGGCAATGAAGCTCATCTGTGAGAAGGTCAAAGCAGATCCTAGCAGCCAGCCGCGATGGCTTGTTAATTATGGAGTAGTATAGATAGCGGCATAGTACTTACCAACACTGGTGCCTTGCTTCAACAACATCTCCAATGACCACGCGTTTCTAAGTTCTCATATGAATACATACCGCAAGAGTCTAAGAATTGTTTCCTACGTGCAACAACCACCAACAACGAGGGAGACGATGAAGGCATAATCAACCAGTGCAAGTGCGACAGTTTGCAAGGCGTCTTCATCTCGCACAGTAGAGGGCTTGTTGCTCTTGGCCTGACGTGTGCGGTGCCTCAACTTGTTCCCTCTAGCCAAATCAGTGATCATGGAAGGACAGAAGGGTGGTGATCTCGTCAAGATGCGATCTCTTCAATGCCGCGCGATTATTGCCCAAGTGACGCGCTTGCCACGTGAAATAGCACGATGTTATTTATGCACCATATGTCATGTACTTAACAGCGTCTATAAATATTGCGCTGAATACACCAAGCTAAGCAGCAGACCAGGCTTCTAGAAGACACCCAGCTTCGTCGACGCCCGACTAAAGGACCTACCACTACTTTTGAAGAGAAATATCTACCAACCGAAGATCATATCCGAGATTTTCGACATGGTAGAATTTTCTGACATATGGCTTGGGGGAGGCTGCTGTGGAGGAGGAGCCTTGCGCTGAGCGGAAGGCGTCTTAAAGGCAGCGGTGGATGGGGCCAATGTCAAAGGCATGCCTAAAGAGTTTGCAGTCGAGGGTCGAGGGAGCCCATAGGCAGGCACCAGGCTATCCTTGCCTGGTGAGGCTGAATCAGCATTGGGAGGAGACCCTGGAATCGCAGTTCCTGCGCTAGTGCGGGGTGTATCTGATGGCGCATCCGCTCCAGGTGGCGACTGAAGAGCACTCAGTACCAAGATCGGACGTACAGGGAACACAGGCACTCACGGCTCTCGCGACCCCGAGCATGTACATATCATCGATCACCTTTCCATTTCTCCTTAGGGCACGCTCGGCCTCCCAGGCTTGACGGAATCCAATTGTAAACCACATACCGTTCTCGCTTGGCTCTGGTTCGGTGGTGTCTCCAAGACTCTGGATTAGTTTGGTCACTGATTCAAAACGATCTGGCGGATATCCAAACACATTCAGAAATGTCACGGATTGGTGCAAAGGAACTTGAGGTGGCTGAGGCGTGTGGGTATGAGGTTGACGTCGAGCAGCAGAATGGCCGAGCGGAGAGCCCGAATGTGAATCCTGAAACGTATCGTAAGTAGGTCAAATGACAAGCCAACCGACGGGCATACTCTTCGCGGAAACGGGCTGATGTGAGGTTCGTCTATAATGTCGTTAACTGATGCAGTTGGTGGGGCATCTTCATCATTAGCTGGTTGGCGTTGTCGTCGAGCACTGCAAATAGCCACATTAATACTCATCCTCACAACGCGCAACTTGGCTTACGTCGAACGTTCGAACATTGATTCTAACCCAAACTCGGAAGGTGACGCGCGCGAAGCAGAAGGGTTGAACTTGGTCGGTATCAGTGGTGGGTCTTCAATGTGCTGTCCGCCAGGCGGCGTAGTCTACAAGTATTATAAACACGAAACGCAAGGATGCAGGTGAGATAGCACGCGTACATTGCTCTGTGTGACGGACTGCGGGGACAATGAGTACACAGACTGACTCAGAGCCGACCATGACTCACCATGAGAAATCCAGGTTGATAATGCGACCTCGAGGGCGTAAATGGGTCATTTATGCCTCCAGGGCCTCCAGATCCCCAGCCGTATCCACCTGAGGTTGTTGGGCCAGTGTTGAAACCCATATTAGATTGTGTGTTTGAGTGGGGGAGCGGAGGCCGATAATTGCGCTCTTGAGGATTTCTGGTATCGTTAGGAAGGGTGGCGGACGCCGAAGGGAACATATCCGATCTAGATAAGGGTTTCTGAGAAGCGTTGGAATACGGGCAGGTCTCAGAACGCCCACCAACGTCCATAACGCGCTCGCCAAATTGCCACATGGCTGGCTCAGCCGATGCTTGCAACCTTTTTGAAGGGGAGGGTTTGAAAAACATTTATCGTCTAAATCACTTCAGACAATGGCTATTTTGTTTCATATCTTTACAATTTGGGTTTTTATCTGAAACTGCAAAAGTCTCAAGAAATAACGAATGGGTTTCTCTCCTTGCAATTTCTCTACCTAGGTAGCCATCACCTACGGTGGGCGAGCTGTATATAACCACACTTGAATATTGAATCACTGTGGATGTTTCTCATGAGTTTCCTGTTGGAAGGATTTCCCCATTCCTCCACCGCCAGAGTGTGCTCTGCCTACTGCTATACCCTAGTTTCCTAACAAATTTTGCAAGGTCTGCATTCCATTCCTATATCATAAGAATATTCAGAGCTATTAGGGAGTTGGTACTTTAGTAATAGTCAGTGGTCTCCAATTGTAAGGCAAAGCTTATATAATTGCCATTTTGCGCCGGATCACCGGTAAGTCGGAACTTTAAAAATTTCACTGGAACGGACGCAGAGAAATGGCCTCTTTCCTCCGACCACATTGGGTGCGATATAGGTTGAGACCCAGCACTTCTCAGCTACCGTCTCGACGTCGATCTTTCTCATCGACGTCTGCTGTGCGAGAGGAAGAAAATGCCGGAGTTGCAACAGATCATGGTGGTGTTGAACGGAATGTGGTAGTTGATACCGATACATACGAGCAATGGATTCAGTCTGAGGGACCCAAGTGGCGATATCCAGGCCCATTGGGGCCCAAGTGGCTTGGCGGTAAAGTCGTGCGTTCATTGCTTTTCCTCGTGTGTGCTGTTTAATGATTTATAGAGGCCATCATCTCCAGCCGTTTCCACGCAATTCTACTTTCAGACCTCCAACACCCCTCTCAGACAATTTACGGAGGGCCATTTACAATTCATATGTGGCTAATCCCATCGCCAATGATGCTCATACATTATCCACTCGTTACGGTGTCTCCGTTCGACGTATTGAGGCCATCATACACTTGAAGCAGCTGGAGGCGCAATGGGAGAAAGTACGTGCAACCTGTACAGTTCTCCTTGTCTGTCGTCATCTCTTTCATGATGAATATAACGATTAGTCTTGAAGACAACCATATGGTTAAAATTTCAATACATGCATGGCTTTCTGATCCTTTGCTATTAAAACTGCTCCTTTTATGTAATCATTTACTGATCAAACTTTGTGCTCTCAGGAAGTGAGTTCTTCTCTACTCTTCTAGAGTGCGCATGTGTATCTCTACCGCGCGTGCATCATGGGGCTTGTCACCTCATTCGCAATATTAGAAGATTCCTGGTGACTTAGACAACAAGGAACATGCTTGTACTTATTCAACCCCATCTGAATATTCTTGATGCTCTTTGGATCGCCGTACTGACACTTCTCCGTCCCAGGGCATACCCCTGCAAACAGGTTTTCTCAAGGGGATGGAGCGCATCCTAGGCGTCAATGTGGGTCATCGTGAACAAACAATATCGGAGGAAGTGAGTTCCCCCAGTCGCAATGATGTCAACGAAGCGGATGAACTATCTCGTCGCGCTATTGAGCCGAGCGAGCAGAAGCGTGGGCTGAGCAGGACATTCTTTGAGCCAGTTGATGAAGGCCAGGTAAGTCGGTGCAGATGGCTGGCTGTTGCTGTCCTGTTTTGTTGCTGAGTATACCGCCCCTAAATTCCAGGAAGCTATTGTACCCCGTCTTCTGGACGAACACCGAGAGAAGGCTGCGGCAGCGAGAACAAAGCAAACAGATTATCCATCAATAGTGGTGCAACCCAATCCCTCAAAACCCGCTTTCAGATTTGTCGATGTTGGTTTACGGTGGTTTGACACTAAAGATTGGGAGAGAAGGCAGAAGGAGAGTGTTCGTCGAAAGGCTATAAAGGCTGGCAAGAGAGCCGCGAAGCTGGCAGCGACACCATCGGCCTCAGCTGCATAATTTAGTCAAGTAGTTCACAGGAAATTATTTCAAAGCAATGTTAAAGTGGAACCGACATGATACAAAATGTGCATATTTGCAAGTGATAGATGATGTGCGAATTGAAAATGCAGGGGAATAAAGTGCGTAATGTATCATCATGAGGTATCTTCTGTATCGCGACCGGCTGTCCGCATTAACCTCCGCAGACGGGCGAGTTCCATTGCGATCGAGCTTTGTGTGCAATATTATTAGGGACAGCAAGCAATATCGTACAAGGGACACTCACTTGGCAGTCTGTTTCGCATCCTCAGCATCACCTGACGACTTTTGAATTGTCTCGGCGAAGAAATTAAGTTGGTCTTGGAAAGTAGTCTCGAACTCTTTATCCACCTTCTTGAGTTCCTCCTTCAGTTCATCCACCTTGCCTCGATCAGCCCTTCACCGGTGTGAGTCCGACATCGACAAATTAGATCGAACACACTGACCTTTCCTCCTGAACCAACTTGTAGAGGTCTCTGTATTTCTTCTCTAGCTCTTCTGCCTCGCTCTTCCACCTTTTTTCCTTTCTGTCCATCTCCTCTTTGAGCCGCTCCACGTCTGCTTTCCAACCATCTACCATATGCTTCATGGAATCACGCAATGTGAGATATTCGCGCTCGCTTTTTGCGGACAGCGCAGTTGATTCTGCAAGCGTCACCTCCATTTCCCGAATGGAGCGCTTAGCGTTGGTGGTTTCCAGCTTGAGTTGTGCCTTATAAGAAAGTGCTTCAGATTCCGCCTTCCGCGCCCGTTCTAAAACCTGCAATAATCTATCAGAAGACCATTTACGCAACTTCAAGCAGGAGCTAGCTAGCACCTCTTGCAAAAGTCGTTCCTTCCGAGCAACAACATTATTGAGGCCCTCGTTTTCCAATCGCAGTCGCTCCCGTCCCTCCTTGAGGTCCTCCGTCTGCCGTGTGAGCTGTCAAATGTGAGCGGCTTATCAGCATGGTATTATATTGTCAAGTGGGTCTCTATACCTGGGCCACACTTCTTTGGGATATCCTAAGTTGGGCCTTGGTATTGTCCAGTGCAGTTCGCGATGCCATGACACCTGCCTGCAGGTCCGCTAACACTTTGGTGGTATTTCCTCCACCTAGTGATTTACGATTCGCTCCTGGTGAGGAGGGCTCGCGGTGTGGGGTGGTTGGTGCGCTCAGTTCAGGGCCTGAAGTTGAATAATCCAACGGTGGGGACAAGGGCTCTGCAGCTCTGCCATCCTCCGCTAGCGCCCGTGCATGGCCTGTAGATAAGTCAAAAGAGGGAAAAGAGTGCCAAGATCCATTATAACACACCAACAGAGCTCACTGGAATTCCTGCACGTGTCTCTTAGACATTTGAGACCGACTGTAAAGAGGCATACGCACGACTCATACTCCTGGTTGGACTCCCTGCACGTTTAGAAGATAATGATGCATTAGATACACCAAAGTCTAAAGGGACTCCTTCTCGAATATCATCCTGCTTCCCGACGCGTCCGTTCACAGGAAGGGGAATATGCGATTCCGGACCATTGGCGGAATAAGCGGAGAGGGCTTCCCAAGAAGTACGCCGTTGCATTTTGGAACCAGTTGCTGTTGGCTGAGGCGGCGACTGTTCGGCAGCTGTAGGAGACCACGACGCTGGTGGTAGTGGCCGCGGCCCACGAAGTAAGATCGTTTCAAGGGTATTAAATTGGGCCTGCTTCTGTCTGATCTCGTGCTTCAGCGCGCTCATATGATTCCTGATCGCGACTACCAAATCGTTGGATGAGTTGAAGTTATGAGAAAGGGTAACGAAAGACAATACCAGGATCGTCGGATCCGGGGCTGGGAGCACGCGTTGAAGAACGAGAGGAGGGGCGTGAATGGGGATGAGAATGAGAATGAACCCGTACCGGTGAGAGAGACGACGACGGCGAGGTCATGATGAGAGTCGGCCCTAGCGGCCCCGCTTGCTTACCCGTATGCGGGGTTTCAAATATTCCTGCAGGTCTGTTGCTTTTCTTGGGCAAAGGCAATACTTGTCGTCGTGAAAATGGACTCCTCAAGGCCCTCACGCTTGAACACCGCCAAATTAGTTACCGCTACTTTACTGCTAGAGCCTTTATCCATGAACCCATGCTCCCACACATCACTACATTCAGGCTGATCATCTTTCATACCGTACCTGGGCAGCTAAGCAATTTCTTGTTACCTATTCTTGAGCATTCCGGCTCGCCTCACTGCTCCGACTGGCACAACCGGAATCGAATTAAGTGCTGATACGCATTTAATACACTCGCTGGTCCAGGTAATCCCTCGTGTGCTTTCATTCTACTTGCAGTGTACTATGTTCTGTGTTAGACTGCCCTAATCTACAAGTTGGTATTACAACGTCGAGGCGTAGGATATAAGGGTGCTGGTCCTGTCGTAAGACTCATCCCAACGGGAATAGTTGGTGAAAAAACGCGCCCGGCTATGCATGTCCAGGAGCATCAGCAGCAGCTTTTGCTCATTAGGGCAGGATGAATGATACTCGAGGCGGAGAGACAGCCTGAGGGTGTCCCAGATTCATAGTACATAGCTCGCCAAAGGCTCATGCTCCCTGGGCACACATCTTGCAAAAATTCACTTCTCTGATATCAACAGCACATGTCTGCCAACACTGTATACATTGACCATCGTTCTGATTTTCCTAACACCATTAGGTCGTCGATGCCCTGTCTCCCTTGCGCCAGTCTACTTTGTCCTTGAACTACGCAGTGGCTTCCGGCCGTACCATATGGGAAACCACATCACACATATACGGGTGATGCTTGGTTGTCAAAGAAGGTCCAGCGGAACTTTTCCACAGCACCGACTCTTAGCTATTGCATATAACAGCTTTGGTAGTGTCCTTTTCGGCGAGGACTGATCAGGAAACAGGCAGAAACCCGAAACGTTCAAGAGTAAAGTCACCTTTACCCTCTTCTGCCCATACGTTGCCTAGACCCTAACACTACGGGACCCTTGACCTGCCCATTATTTGTAATGTTCAGGCCTGAAAAGCTTGCCGCACGTTTCCCAGGCCGTTTCTCTGCTGAGATTTTGAACGATGGTGGGGGTTTTATCACGAAACAGCCTTTTTCGAGCTTCATATCAGTTGAGGTCAGCTTCTCCTCTATGCGCCGTCGTTTCAATGGGCGCTCTAGAGGTTCTATCAGGTCTCGATGTTCGGGATCGCGCACCGTCGATAGAATTGAAGGCGGTGCATCAGCAATAGCTTCTCGCGAAGAGGACTCGCCTGGAGAAGTGGAGTGCGCGGTTTGCTCGAGCCGAGAAATGCGCATTTCCAGCCCTTTGATCTTCGCCTTATATCCTTCCGTCTGAAAGTTTTCGTCAGAGGTGAGGCCGAAGTTGATATTACAAAATCACGCACCTTGATCTTGTGGTCGGATGCCCACCTCTTATATTGTTTTATATCCGCATCTTTCTTTGTGATCAATTCATCCTTGTCGCGAATGGTGTTCTCTGCGTCTATCAGTCTCTCGGACTTCACAGAGAGAGCCTCTCGAAGACTGGAAGTCTTGTCATCTGCGAGCCTCTTGACCATTTTGATGTCAGCCAACTCCCTCTCCGCTAAGGTCCTTCGACGGTTTTGATTGTCAATTTCCATATCTTTCAGGTGCAAGGTGGATTTGAAAAAGGTATTCGCCTCTTCTAAGCTCTGAGCTCGAGTTCGGACTACAGCGAGTTCCTTGAGTTTAGGGAGGACCTCAGCCTGCAAACGCATAGCAGCTGTTTTGATTTCTTCCGCAAGGCACTGTCAATTTATGACTTTAAGTTACCGGTGTAGCGTTGGATACGATAACGTACGATGGCTTCAAGATCCGGCGTTCCTGTGATGCAATCAGCGAAATGTCCCATTTCTGCGCAAGCCTTAAACGCATTGTCAACACATCCATTAGCCTCAAAGGTCTGAATGTGCTGGTGGAGTGTATGAGCATGAGCCCTCCCTGCCGCAGGCATGTGATCCACAAGCTCTTTCTTTACTGGCGACGAGCATGGTGATTTAGGCTGAAGAAATAGTGGCATTAGTTGCTTCTTCGTTGTAACCTTTTTGCAGATGGGACATGGGCCTGACTTCGCCCCCTTGGCGTCGAAATATGTAGTGATACATGGAAGGCAAAATACGTGCCCTAAACGTATATTGGGTCGTCTATATCGAGAAGGGAGACATAGAGGGAACATACCGCAAGGAAGTGCAGCCGCCCTGTCAGTGTCGAGTGCAATTTCACCCAGATGGATGGGGCAGTTCATGTCTCGTGCGAGACGCGTCCTCAGCAACAAACAACTGCAAACGCGTCATAGAACATTCACATATGGTGCTTTCAATCGAATTTCAGATCCATTTCGGAGTATGCAACGATTTATCCGCCAACAGGTATAATTACTCGATTAATGCAACATTCTTGTTCCAAATGCTCTGAAGACATCCAAGGGCCAATATCTCGGCCAACCTTGTCCGAGACTACTGATATGATTTCACCTTCGAAAACCAGTATGGGCGTTCGTGGAGAAGTGGAATGGAAATAGCTCCTGTAGAAGGATGGACGGTCTCATATAGTTTGAGGTCAAGCTTGTTCCATCTGCCCAAAATGGGACGGGATCCAAGTGACAACTTCATCTGGAATTGATATCTACTGCTTGATGCATGTCCTGACACCGTATCAGTGGCATCCAGTTCCTTGATTAGGACGGTTGTGCCTATCAGTTGCCAATTTCCCAGCAGTAAATCCTAAAAAGCGATCAGGGGGATATACGACGAACAAGCAGCACGGAGTCGACACCTTTTGTTGTTGACCTGGCTGCAGGAGAGTGCGAATAACGTCTCTAATCTCTTGGTCGTCGTTTGCACGATAGGCAAGTACCTCCCCGCTTGGGAAGAATCGTCTATATGCCAAGTGTCACTCAATGCATAAGCTAGATGTTAAAGAGCAATAGTCGCACAAGAAACGACGATATGTGACGAGATGAGGCATCTATCGATTGGTTCAAACCTGCGGCATGGCACAAAGGGTAGAACATACTGTGATCCAAGGATTCTGGGAAAGACCAAGCCTCCTGAGAATAAAAGCTAAGCAAAGGTGTGTCTGGGAAGAACCCTCACATGACGCACACATAAGGGCATACTGAAATATATACCCCATCGAAACGCAACCGAGGATGCTCAATGAAAAATCGTCGATAATCTGAGCAATATTGCTCTGCCAGTTGCTTTAAAGTGGTTGTTTGATCTGAGAGCTGTGCAGGGACAAACGCCGAGTGGACTAATTGACTGCAGTGGAATTTAACACGCATCCCTGACATTCGAGATACCAACCCACCGCCAGACACTACTATCAAGCGAGAGCATCCTGGCTCGCCTGCTCACCATCGCGAATCGCTCAATAGAATTCACGTCCGCCTTCTCAGAGAATTTAGACAAAATGGAAATTATTAGCTCGTCCGGCAACTTGTTAATTGGAACTCCAATGGCCACATCTTCAGGAACAAAAAGCAGGGGATGTGACCACGACTCTAAAAGCGAGGCGAGAGTGGATGTAATTGGAACAGCCTGAAATGGAACAGTAGCTTTGTTCCCTTCCGGAAGTGGGGGGGTTGCTATAGTAAAGGACATAGACGAACTGGAGATGAATGGGCTCTGAGGGAGGCGGTAGTCATCACCATGATATGTCGTGTCGACGTTAGGATCAAGACGAAAAGCACTGAGATAAAGCCTATTGGCTTCAGATTGATTGCCATTCCGCTCCTCGGTGACTGCAAGAGTGTATGCTTCCAACGCTGCTGAGCTACGGCGAGATTTATGTGTGGAAGAAGCTTGAGCTGTTTGACCTGGTTTGGAATGAGACAAGGACCCCTGCTGTCCTTTCTGTTCCCGTTCGCGAATCTCCTCTTTCCATCTTTTGCGAAAGTGAGCGAGTTCTTCAGTGTCTGGTACCGTTGACCCTCCCAGTGAAGGCATAATGGAATGAGTAAGCAGGGGCTCACGCAAACTGCCGAAGCGAGCGTAGCATTCTCAGTTCCCTTGCTTTGGGGTTCAGCTAACACTTCGTTGTACACCCCCCCTCGCCTCTGGCAAATTTCATCAGTGTTCATCACAGGTGATGAACACAGACGAGGTAGGACATCAGACTTGCATGTGAATAGCAGCGCATTACCATCTTTGCAGGCACTCAAATGTTTAAAACTGGCACAACGTTATAGGTATGCGTCATTCCTTTGGAAATAGACAACCTTTTTCATCGCAGGTTGTTTTGTTAAGGGACGCAGAGGAGTTTGCTTCGGCACGCAAGTTCGCCCAGAAATCCATCAATCTTTCCTCAACTCCAGAGGCGATTAAGTTACTAGCTATTATCAATGCAGAAGCACAGTCGTCATCAAAAGCTTCCGCATCCACGTCGAAAGCGACTGGCAGCGAATCGCATCCATCTGCCTCCACCACACATTCCCGTACAGCAACTTCGTCCGCAAGTGAGTCATCATCGACTGGCAAGAAGGCGTCGTACACAGATGCCCAGGTCAAGCTTGTACGAAGAGTTAGAAACTGCAAAATCACAGATTACTATGAGATCTTGGAGCTTGAGAAGAGTTGTGAGGAAGCGGATGTAAAGAAAGCCTATAGAAAGGTTAGCTTTCTATATCGCCTCTCTGAGTGATGCTGATCATTTGTTAGCTTGCTTTGCAATTACACCCTGACAAGAATGGGGCACCTGGCGCAGACGAGGCTTTCAAGAGTAAGACACAACTCTTGTCATGAAGTTCATTCCTCACACTGTGTGTAGTGGTTTCAAAGGCCTTTCAGATCCTCTCTGACTCTCAGAAACGAGCGGCATATGATCAGTCAGGTGGTGACCCTGATTCACGGTTTGGAGGCATGGCATCACCTGGGACTACCCGCGGGTTTGCCGGAGGGAGACAGTTCGAAGGGGAGATTAGTCCCGAAGATTTGTTCAATATGTTCTTCGGAGGTGGAATGGGCGGTCAGATGGGTGGAGGGCCATTTGGTGGAGGACCATTTGGCGGAGGGCAAGGTGAGTGCTTCCGTTAAGTCTACTGGATGCTTATTATATTTTTGTAGTGTTCACCGCATCCTTTGGTCCCGGCGGGTTCCGAACAACGCGCGTGCGTCCAGGTGCAGCAGCTAATGCGGCCAACGCCGGCGAAGCACAGTCACCCCGTTCTATCCTTCTTCAACTTGCACCCTTACTCATACTCTTTCTTTTCTCGTTTCTTACTTCACTCCCTTCTCTTTTTACGACACCATCGCCGCCTGATCCCTCTTATGCGTTTTCTTTTCAACCACCATATACCTCACAGCGTCTCACTTCGGCATTAGACATTCCTTACTATGTCTCGCCTGCCGACTTTACCGCGCATCCAATCTGGGCTACGATACCCGACTCGTACAAAGACCTGCCAAAGGCCGGCTCCTCGTCACGTCAACTTTCTCAATTTGAGCAT
Source organism: Cantharellus purpuraceus (assembly GCA_025174535.1). NCBI lineage: Eukaryota > Fungi > Basidiomycota > Agaricomycetes > Cantharellales > Hydnaceae > Cantharellus > Cantharellus purpuraceus. The sequence continues at coordinate 1,004,056 of JALBUN010000048.1, forward strand.
TCAATCGAGAGACAATGGACAAATCAGATGGTGCAAATGTGCGAGAGGGAGAGGGACGGGAGAGACAGAAGAATTGAGGCCAATACTGGTTGGCTAGGCGTAGGAGCTGATTGGGAAGCAGTGAAGAGGATACGGCAAGAGAAACTAGAGAGCTGCGAGGTGTTGAAGGCGAAGAGCATCATTAGTAAATACTGACCTGGTTGTAGTGATCGTGTCTTCAGATATCTATGTCTAGGATTTTGTTTGTGGCACTCTCTGTTTACTTATTTACTTTGTGGGGTGCCATAATGTTGTAGTGTACGATCTCCCCGCGGACTGATGAGTGAAATGTTGATAAGTGTAGGTTCAAATGGTTTTCTCCATCGGAATACACTAGTGGATGGCGGGTCATCCGCACCAAGGTGCTACATTCCCCTGGCCGTTATCAGCACCCGCATTAGCGTACTATCTACCCCTCTAGCTTTTCGCTACTTGCTTCTCCCTTTCCAACTTCAGATAAAATTGCTCCCTTTGGTGAACTAGCCTTATGTTAAGAGAAGAAGCATAGAAGCCTGCAAGCCCGACATACCTCTTGGCAGGTGGAAGCCATACCTATTCACTCTTCAGTGACTGTACACAAGGCCGTCAGATAATAATGCCTACCAGTACCCATAACCTCCAGCAAGACCGAGCCCAATGGCGACAGTCAAGTCCGTCCAGAGTCTCTTTCTAAGCTTCCCAGTGATTGGTGCGATGGCCATTGTCGCTCGCACGTAAGATTTCTAACAGGATTGGAGCGAACGCGGTGTACGATGACAGCTTCGAGTTGTCGGGGTTTGAACTAAGCCTTCAAATTCCCAGTGAGAATCGACACGGGATGCGTCGGTATTTGGCGGTTCAAATCGGGTTTGTGGGTTTTGCCGTTTAGCACAGTAGAATACTGAAAATAGACTTATCCCGATAGTTTGAAGAGTGTGTAGGTATAGTTCATAACTCAGTACGTATAGCGAATACGACTGAGGAACAGGGTCTGACTGCGGAACATGTGGAATAGAAGTGGCACTGTGGAATTCGCGGTGACGCGTCATATTTGTTGACGATTCCACATTCCATAATACTCCAATACAACCAGCCTAACGCTGAGCGGTCCTTGCTCCCATTTGACGCATACTAAGAAAGTGCCACAACACCTCTATTATGCTCTTCGATCGGACACCATCCGAACATCGACGTTGCTCCCAACTGTGAAAGGCTGGTTTTGCGATCGATTGAGACGGTAGAGTGCGATTCGTCCAAGATGCCCTACAATCTGCATGAGTCTGGCAAAATGAGGTAACCAAAGATCTAAAGGGCTAGACCCAAGAGAAGAAAAGGGCGTCAGCAGCGCATGTCAAACGTTCAGACGTGCCAGCGGATTATAAGTTGGACCCCCTTGGTGGAACTTAGCATCTTTAGGCATGATACATTTGATACCCACCCACACAGACGGAATCGGCTACATTTGATGATGAAGAACGGTAATAAAGCAAGTACTTTTCCTGCGTACGTGGGACCGAGGGAGTGAAATCGCACAGTGAGAAGATCCACAGCCGCCGAACCAATGGTGGATATGATGGCATATTAGCTTCAAGGAGCATCAGTATTGTGACAGCAGTAAACAGATATGAAGCTATATCGGTTCCATGAACGTTCATGATGGATATAACAAGAGTTTGTACTGTCTGCAAGGGCAGAGAGGGATTTCACAGGAAATGACCGCACACGCGACTCAGCGCTGATTACACGCCCGTCAGCGCCTCACTACTTGCCTCCTGCCTCCCGCACCCCGTCTGTTCCGCTCCTGCTTCTTAACTACACACTCTCACGTCTGTTCCAGTAATCCATCCACTCACCTACCTCTCACTCGATACCACCAACGTCCAAGCAGACACATTACTATCAGATCGCATACCACCATGGAATCTTCAGACGCGTCCGGTTCAGGTCAATGGCGATTTGCGCAGTGTTTCGGGGACAAGGGAGAGGTCGAAGACATCACAGAAGGTAAGCATCACTTTAGGTTGGACCCATTTTTGCGTCCATGCCACCGCAGCGGTTCTATCGCCTGACTCGACCAACCAACTATCTCCAGCCGACATCATTTCCACGGTCGAGTTTGACCATACAGGGGATTATCTTGCCACTGGAGACAAGGGTGGACGGGTAGTATTGTTTGAGCGGAATGATGCGGTGAGCGTTGCTCGTTGACCGCATCGCTAAGCCCCTTATCTTCAATTCTCACCCAGAAAAAAAGCTGTGAATACAAATTTTACACAGAGTTTCAGTCACATGAGCCCGAGTTCGACTATTTAAAGTCACTGGAGATCGAGGAGAAGATTAACAAGATTAAGTGGTGTCGGCGGCAGAATGCTGCACACTTTCTTCTATCCACCAATGGTATGTAAAATATGTTTCATTGAACCAACATTGCCTCAAATCATTTTCAGATAAAACTATCAAGCTGTGGAAGGTATTTGAGAAGACTATTCGAGTGGTTAGTGAGAGTCATCTAGCAAACTCTACACGACCATTTCCTTCGAATGCCCACCTTCGACTACCAACCGTCGTCCGTCAAGATGACATTGTCGCTGCAGTCCCACGGAAAGTCTATTCTAATGCGCATGCATATCACATCAACTCAATCTCCATTAACTCGGATGGCGAGACGTATATTTCCGCCGACGATTTGAGGATCAATCTTTGGAATCTTAATATCAGCGATCAGAGCTTCAGTGAGCATCATGATTCGTTTCCATGGCCGTTCAGTAAAGCTGTATGGTGCGGTATCACGGGAGCATGGCTAACGAGGTTTCGATAGACATTGTGGACATCAAACCTGTGAACATGGAGGAGTTAACAGAAGTCATTACAGCTGCAGAGTTTCATCCTATACACTGCAACCTGTTTATGTACTCAAGTTCCAAAGGGACCATCAAGCTTGCTGACATGCGGGATTCAGCATTATGTGATCAGCACGCAAAGCGTATGTGTTACTACTTGTTATGCCATGCTATTTGATGCAAATGGTTATATAGAATTTGAGGAAGAAGAAGATCCCACAAATCGGTCGTTCTTTTCAGAAATTATCTCCTCAATTTCCGACGTTAAATTCAGCTCTGATGGCCGGTACATCTTGTCACGCGATTATTTGTCGTTGAAGATATGGGACGTCAACATGGAGTCACGGCCTGTGAAGACAATCAACATTCATGATCATCTGCGAGGGAAGCTTTGTGATTTGTATGAGAACGATTGCATTTTCGATAAGTTTGAATGCACATTTAGCGGGGATGGCTCGTGAGTGCTATAGCTACTTCTACCTTTGTTGTCCCCAAATGTCTTACATGTCTTTTCCCAGGCATGTTCTCACCGGGTCATATCACAACTATTTCCGAATATATGATGTTGAGACAACGAGCGACGTCGTCTTGCAAGCAGACAAATCGGCGTTCAAGGCCAAGAAGATAGGGGCAAATGGTCCGGGAGTAAAGGGCAATGGCCTAAAGGCACCTGGGCCCGGAAAAGAGGGCGTGAATCTGGACACTATTGATTTCAACAAGAAAATATTGCATGGCAGCTGGCATCCTAGAGAGAATACCATAGCGGTTAGTCTTTTTGACATTGGCAGTCTAACTTGATATATCCGCTCAATATTGTTCATTAAAAATAGATAGCTGCCACCAACAATTTATTCTTGGTATGTTCCATAGTTGAAGGCCGATTTCGTACTAACCCGTTACTTTCTTTATCAGTATAGCGCAGCATGACCCTAATTGCATCCCAAACCATCCATTCACCCACCCATTCTTCATCACACGTTTACGGCCTGGTTTGAACTTTTGTGTCGTATCTAGTACCCATTCCACGATGCGCGTAGTTGTCTCCCTCCTGTATCTTACCCATTACAGAAAAGAAGAGAAGTCACTAAGTAGCTTCAAATAGCAAAAAGGAAGTAGACTATAGTATTTTACTTTACATCCGCTATCGCTATGTGTACCGCTCACGGAAACCGAATTAGCAAGCATGCATGGTTCAAACCAAGTATCAGATGTCCACTATTCAAGACTTTCAAGTTGATGATCAGTGCTAGGTATTACATAGGCGGACCGTACTACATAACGAAGTCGAATATGTTGCGGTGGGTATCCTATGGAGGCACTTGAACGCTCAGAGATGTACATAGATGAACACGTTTTGACTTTTCTAAGAATTCAAGGGTCTTTACCGGCAGGTAATTATGTTATATGTTGCGTTTGTGGATTTCATTTCAAGCCCCGAAGTTAGCGCGCCTAACAGACTGCTTAGCAGACCTCAGGATGGTATGTCGTCACCAGTTTTATGCTCTTGGACATAACTGACAGTCACTTTACAGGCGACCCCTACGTCCTCTGCCATTTGGGTGCGTCTTTTCAATATCAAGAAGATGGCAGCTCACATATGTGTCCAGACTGAGCACCGCAATGCGGAGGGTCGGACATACTGGTACAACACGGCCAACAAAGAAAGTGTATGGGAGAAGCCCGATGGTGAGTTATGTCCATATATTTTGCATGAGATGTTAGAGCAAATGTGTGGTGGATGTAGATCTCAAGACGCCCTTCGAGGTGAGTTCCTGTCATCATCGTCACATAATAGTTTAGCTGAGGTTTCTCCAGCGTGCCCTAGCCCAGACGCCTTGGAAAGAGTATTTCTCTGGAGGTAGAAAGTACTATTATCACGTAAGTAAATCCAAAGAGACAGTATAGACTGAAACCCCTCAATGCGCTTCACAGAGCGAAACTAAAGAGTCTAAATGGGAGATGCCCGACGACCTCCTCCTGATTCTTGAAAAGGTTGAAAAAGAGCAGAAGACTGCTCAGCCCACCCCTGGGTAAGTGTTTTAGGCTTCGATCACTAGTCCTGTTAATCTTGGTCTTTGTGCTCAATCAGCACTAGTCGACTCATCGCACCTAACTTTACATCTGGTGCACAGCTACCTCCTAACCCCATACTGGGGTTGAACGGTACAGATGGCGTGATTGGAAGGCCTCTAGGAGGATCTCCAGGGGGAGTTATTGGCGGTCCTGCGCAAAGTCTACCAGCCACGACTAGCGGCGCCTTGCCTCCTAGACCAAACATGCCCGATGATCCTGTGATACCACACAATGGGTTTGCAACACATGAAGAAGCCGAAAAGGCTTTCAACCATCTGTTAAGGAAGGCCGGCGTTGATTCAACATGGACGTGGGATCAGACCATGAGAGCCATCATCACTGATCCGTTGTTTAAATCCTTGAATAGTCTCGCAGAAAAGAAGGCGACATGGCAAAAGGTGCACATATTTTATGTTTGGTAACAAGCGCTTACAGAGCAGAGTTTGTAGTATGTGGATGCCTTGAAGGCCAAAGAAATCGAGGAGCGAGAGACGAGGCTAGGGAAGCTGCGACCAGCAATACGCAACATGTTAAAGGGTAATCCGAACGTGTTTCACTACACTACGTTTGCAACAGCAGATAGGCTCTTTGCACAGCATCCTATCTGGCAGCAGGCCAAGATTGAAGCCGAACGCAAGCTCATCTTTGAGGAATACGTTGCTGAGCTTAAGCAACGGGAAGTGGTGAGAGTCACTGATTCATCATACGTCTTCTTAGAATTGATGGGTCTCCCGGATATACAGCAAGAGTCGCGAGAGATCCGAGCGCGATCCATTGCGAAAGTAGTAGCTATGTTCAAACAACTGGAGGTTGATGTGATGACCCGGTGGCGTCAAGCGCAAGCTATGCTCCTCGACTCTAATGAGTGGAAATTAGATGCTGAGCTTCAAAAGTTACCAGCATTAGATGTCCTTCTAGCTTTCGAAGACTACTCCCGTGTCAAGGAGCGTGAGTTCGAAGAGATGATGCGCAAGAATCAAATCGAAAAGACACGTAAGGAGAGGAAAGCCCGAGAAGCCTTCAAGGTTTGTATTTAATCAGTCGAATCTCCAAGCCTACTAACTTTGTGCGCAGATACTGCTTGCCGGTTTGGTACATGAGAAAAAGATACGAGCACGGACCAAGTGGAAAGAGGTATATCCTCTTTTTTCTTCTTCGGCTGCGTACTTGGACATGCTGGGCACACCCGGTTCGAATCCGCTCGAGCTTTTCTGGGATGTGGTCGACGAGCTTGATCAGGCGCTGGACGGACGCGTTACGATCCTGGAAAGTGCGCTTAAGCGGCAGCAATTTAGTTTCAACGTCGACGTAGGAGAGCAGGAATTCATGAAAGTATTACAAGATGCCCAAAGTGAGGATGATGATCTGGCACGACTAAGTACGGTTGAAAGGAAGGAATGTTGGGAAGCTGTAAGCATCGCTTGCTTGATTACCAATCGCTTCATTGTCATGACCTATATATTGTGGACCAGTTGCATGATCAGGCTATGACGATTCAAGCCGAAGAAAAGCGACGGGCTGAGAGACGTCAGCGGCACTTACAGGACGATTTACGTTACGCACTCAAGAAGTTAGACAAGCCCATCGACCTGACTGCAACTTACGAAGAGGTGTCGTCGTGACTTGCTGATTCAATGTACTATATCTGACTGGGTGTGCAGGCGGTGCCGCTTATGCAAGATCTGCCAGAGTTCAAAGCACTGGAAGATGAGGATGGTCGAAAGGCTGCATTTGCGAAATACATTAAACGACAGAAGGCAAGTATACGTCTTTATCTAATGTTTTAGTGCAGTGATTGAATGCTCCTTTTAGGAGAAATTGAAGGAGGCATCTGAGGATGGGGCGTCGACAACTAGTCGGAAACGAAAGGATCACCCAGAGCACGAAGGCAGTGACCGTGCATCTTACCGAGAGCGGGACGAACGTGGATCATACAAAGACCGTGATCGAGAGCGTGATCGTGACCGAGAGAGAGAGAAAGATAAAGAGAGAGAGAAAGATAAAGACAGAGAGAAAGAGAAGGACAGGACGCACGACAGGGATGGAAAAGGGAGGGAATACGAGAAGGAGAAGCACAGCACGAGGCATGGAAGAGAGGATTATGACCGCGATAGACGCGAGAGGGAGAGAGACCGTGATTATTATAGCCACAGCAGTGGGAGGCATCGAGACTCTGGGCGAGATAGGTAAGGGCAATTCATCGAATTCATCTCATGACTATAATTGTATTTACAGGGATCGTAGAAGGGAATCCGTACGCGCACGTGAAAAAGACAGACGGTCCAGAGACGAAATGGATTGGGAAGATGGTTATAGTCGCCGCCAAGGTTCGAGAGAGCGTGAGGGTCAGCGTGCGCGAAGTGGTGGACCCGGATCCTCGCTACCGGATGAGCGGGAGAGGGAGAGGGACAGTGGGAAACGGGAAGCCGATGCTGACATGGATATGGAGCGAAGAACCACGAAAGTAGGTGCTCTGCCTTTTGTCTTCTATCTTCACATGGGAAACTGGCTGACTCGATATGAAGAAGTCGCGTTTGTCTGAGCCTGAAGGATCTAAACGAGAGGACACTCCAGAGGAAGGAGAGATTTAACATGCAAGCGCGAGGCACTTCTGGTACAAACTAGAAGTGTTACATAGACAAATTTCAATTGCAATTAATAATCAGTTATGGACTGATAGAGTTGCAGCTAAGAGTTGAGGGACACATATCCCAAGATTGATAGTAGAAGCATGTCTGCTCTGCAAGTCCATTTAAACCGACATTGATTGCTTTTGCTGTACGGAAGGGTCAAGAATATCGATTGGCCCTATTCTTAACCTGGTATATCCCTGCTTATGACGAATGTGCTTTTGATAACCCTTCCGTCTCTTCTTCTTGAGTATCTCCTCCATCTTCCCTTTTGTGTGTTCAACGACCGTGGCATGTACGCTGACAGCGTCTGGAGGAACGAAAGGGTCTCCACGAAGCGTGTAGTCTCTGGAGCCAAGTTCGTGTATTTTCGATAGGCGGAGGACGTCACCGACTGAGACATCGCGAAGACGAGGAACAGTGAGGAGATCCTTCGGCGTGAGGATGTAACGAGTTTCGTGAAGTGATGCAATGACATAGTGAGAAGGCTGAGATCTAAGAAGAGAAATAGCTGAGGGTAAACTCGTGGGAGATGCCGGCGTATGCAATGATCTTGTACAGAATGCACGTAGCTGTGAGACTAGATAACATTGAGATAGAACAACCAGGAAGCAACTGCACTATACCTACCGCTGCTCGCCATGGGTTCCCGTCGGAGACTTAAGGAAAGTTTTGAAAGTCCGACGTGAGAACCTTATCAAAGCTCATTCTATCTTCTTCGCCGTCTCCTTCGTTCTTCCTCTGCAAATGCACAGGTTCGCAATCAGAAACGCTGCAAGGGTTGCTGCCCTTGCAACGAGGTCTTCAGCGCCCTTGGTACTTTCTTAGTGTACACTATATAATTTTTTCTAAGTACGTCGTCCAGATTGGCGAATATGTCCCTACTCTAGCTCGCTCATATGCAACTGCGAAGCCTGGTGAGTCTGAAGTGACACAGTGTTATACTTGTGCTTATTTTGAATCCTAGCTGCATCCGAGGTCTCATCCATCCTCGAATCACGCATAGCCGGGTCGTCGCTAGGTGGTGATGTGCAAGAAACAGGTCGCGTCTTGAGTGAGTAAAATTTCTTTTCTTTTCCATGCTCTGTCTTATACTGTTTCTAGCCATTGGTGATGGTATTGCCCGTGTATATGGTCTTCGTAATGTCCAAGGTGCGTGTCCTAGTCTGACACGTCGCATTTGTATTCAGAGAACCTGCTTTGTGTGTGCCTGTAGCCGGTTAGTTTTCAAATTATTCTATGAGCCATGTTTCCATATTCATTCATTGTCAGAGGAAATGGTTGAATTCTCGTCTGGTGTCCGCGGCATGTGTCTCAACTTAGAAGCCGATAACGTCGGTGTTTCCATCTTCGGTAACGATCGCCTCATCAAAGAAGGCGACACTGTGAAACGTACTGGCCAGATTGTCGATGTTCCTGTTGGCCCTAAACTACTTGGCCGTGTTGTTGATGCCCTCGGCAACCCTATTGACGGCAAGGGCCCCATTGAAGCAGCGGAACGTCGCCGTTCCTCTCTTAAAGCCCCTGGTATCCTCCCCAGACGCTCTGTCAACCAGCCTATGCAAACTGGTCTCAAGCCAATTGACGCCATGGTGCCCATTGGTCGTGGTCAACGTGAACTGATCATTGGCGATCGTCAGACAGGCAAGACCGCCGTCGCCCTTGACACAATTCTCAATCAAAAGAGGTGGAATGACGGCAAAGATGAATCCAAGAAGCTTTACTGTGTCTATGTTGCTGTCGGCCAGAAGAGGTCCACTGTCGCTCAGCTTGTGCAGACTCTTGAAGAGAATGACGCACTTAAATACACCATTGTAGTTGCTGCCACTGCTTCTGAGGCTGCTCCACTCCAATATCTTGCACCCTTCTCTGGCTGCGCCATGGGTGAATGGTTCAGAGATAATGGCAAACATGGTGCGTATCCAAGTAATGATTATTTAGACATACTGATCACTTCTTTATTCCTCCAGCACTTATCATCTATGATGATCTCTCTAAGCAGGCTGTTGCTTACCGTCAAATGTCTTTGCTCCTTCGTCGCCCGCCAGGACGTGAGGCATACCCCGGTGACGTCTTCTATCTACACTCTCGCTTGCTCGAGCGCGCCGCGAAACTCAATGACAACTTTGGTGGCGGCTCCCTCACTGCACTGCCCATCATTGAGACACAAGGCGGTGACGTGTCAGCATACATGTGGGTTATACTTCATGCTATGCCATCGACAATTCATATTCATTTGAGTTGCCAGCCCCACGAACGTCATCTCCATTACGGACGGTCAGGTATGTGGTTCAACTTAGATTTCGGTTTTGATAACATTGGTTGCATCGTAGATCTTCTTGGAAGCGGAGCTGTTCTTCCGAGGCGTTCGCCCTGCTATTAACGTCGGTCTTTCCGTATCTCGTGTCGGTTCGGCTGCCCAGACGCACGTCTCAATTCCCTTTGTCTGGCGTTCGATATGTCCATTGACGTGCCCTTTAGGAAAATCATGAAGAAGTTCGCTGGTTCTCTCAAGTTATATCTCGCGCAATACCGAGAAGTGGCTGCATTCGCGCAATTTGGCTCCGATCTTGATGCTTCAACCAGATTCTTGCTTAGCCGTGGAGCTAGATTGACTGAGCTTCTGAGTAAGTCAATGTCATACTACGGTGTTCACTCTCGACTGATCTATGCCCCTACTCGTGAACAGAGCAAGGACAATACCAACCGTTGAGCACAGAGATGCAAGTCCCTATCATTTATGCCGGCGTCAACGGTCTTGTATGCCCTTTTACCTTCTACAATATTCCTGTATTGAACTACGTATCTTCCTTGTCAGCTTGACTCGATCCCTGTTGACCAAATTGTGCGTTGGGAAGGTGAATTCCGTTCCCATTTGGCGAGCTCGCAAGGCGAGCTTCTAGAAAAGATATCCTCCGGCAACGTTACAGAGGACGTTGAGAAGCAGATCAAGAAGGTGCGTATTCATAGTTGATCTCGCGATGGCTATGTTTAACTTGGCCTCGGAATCTACTCTTGCCACAGGTTGTCGAGGAGCACGTGCAATCATTCAACTCGGCTTAACATCGTCCGAAGTCGTCACCTGCGCTGCTGAAGCTCGTGATGAGGGATGGGCTATGGACGAAACGTTGAGAGGTCAAAGCGTGGATTCAAGTGACTACTTTTACAACTGTTTTCTCGTGTCAAAAAAGTTTCAGATCTACCAATGATTGAGAATACAGCACCTTAGAATCTAAGCTGATCGATAAGTAACACCTATCTCACGTGACTTATTTGGTAAACGCTCTCTTTTGTATCTCCTACTGTCATCTCAGGTGAACTGAAGCCTCGCGCTCAGTTGTAAATCCTCTTTGTCTAATTCCTAACGTCACCTTAGGTGAACTGAAGCCTTGCGCTCAGTTGTAAATCCTCATTCTCTTTGTCTAAGACAGCGGTATATCTAGACTACCGTTCAGTTTCGAGTTTCTCACCAACGAACGCCGCCGCTGAAACAAGTAGTATGGAGATATCTGTGAGCAGCGTTGCATGGCATTATGTGGCGCCTTTTCTAACTGTTAGGTCAGGCGGGGAATGCTCTTAATAGAGGCGTGCAAGGTCTATGGACTAGCAACAGACGCAACAAAGTGAATCTAAATGTCCCGACTCTCGCTCCATCTCCCGTACCAGTGTCGAAGCGTAAAACTCGTTCTATACGTACCTCTGATGGCCCCGAAGAACGCAGCAGCAAACGTGTCAGGACGTCGTCTATTGCCAAGGATCATAGCCCTCCTAGCACGAGATTATCAGACCTTGGAGGCGTCCAGCCTTGCGTGGAGAAGATGCTGGAGCTGGTGGCTATGCCCCTATCCCATCCAGAGGTCTATGTACACACTGGGATACAGCCGCCGAGAGGTGTCTTATTGCATGGCCCACCGGGCTGCGGGAAAACGTTACTTGCAAATGCAATAGCTGGGGTAAGTATATGCACCCTAAATCCGAGCATGATGAAAAATGGCTGACATCCAGCATAGGAACTTGGACTCCCTTTCATTAACGTTTCTGCGCCATCAATTGTATCTGGCATGTCTGGTGAATCTGAGAAGACACTTCGTGATACCTTTGACGAGGCAAAGGTCCGCTCCCACTATTCTTCTGTCGTCTTCAATGTACTCAACCTCATCAGCGTGTTGCACCCTGTCTCCTTTTCATTGATGAGATTGACGCTATCACCCCCAAACGCGAAAGCGCTCAGCGAGAGATGGAGCGTCGGATTGTGGCACAGTTTCTCACATGCATGGATGGTAAGTCATATTCGGGCTTCATTTGATTGTCCAAAGTGCTCATACTCGTGTTTCAGATTTGTCGTGGGAAAAGACTGACAACAAACCTGTGATAGTGATTGGTGCCACCAATCGACCTGACGGTCTCGACGCAGCCTTGCGTAGAGCTGGACGGTTTGATCATGAGATCAGTATGGGCGTTCCGGATGATGACGCTCGCGCCCAGTGCGTCTTTGACCTTATTTTCAGTGTATCAGAACTTCATTCTTCATTCTTAGAATCTTGCGTGTCCTGTGTGCAAAGTTGAAGCTATCCGGCAACTTTGATTTCAAGGCGATGGCAAAGGCCACGCCCGGTTACGTCGGTGCCGACCTTGCGGCTCTGACTGGGGCTGCTGGTGTTATTGCTGTCAAACGAATATTTCAACAACTGCCCAATGGTACATTAATCCTTCCTGACGATCCTCATCTACCAAATATGGCCGAAGTCGATATAGCCATGCAAGTGGCTGTTCTCCCAAATTCTTCAGACGACAATGGTGATGCTCCGACAAAGCATGTCCTCTTTGCATCTATTCCTGACCCTTCAATCGCATCCTTCCTCCGTGCCCATCCAACACCCCTCACAGATACCCAGCTTTCGCCCCTGAACATTATACCCTCAGACTTTGCGACAGCCTTGGGACAAATTCAACCATCTTCCACTCGAGAAGGGTTTACAACTGTACCAAATGTAACATGGGCTGATATTGGTGCTCTGCATGCAACACGAATGGAGTTGCACATGGCAATTGTGCAGCCCATTCGCCGTCCAGAACTATTCCAACAGCTAGGAGTGGATGCACCGTGTGGTGTCTTGCTATGGGGGCCTCCAGGATGCGGGAAGACGCTTCTGGCCAAGGCGGTTGCAAATGAAAGTTGCGCAAACTTCATCTCTGTGAAAGGACCTGAGTTGTTGAACAAGGTTAGTGTTGTGCTGAGATGATGAAGCTTTTTGAGTTAACGTCGAATGACATAGTACGTTGGTGAAAGTGAGCGTGCCGTTCGTCAGGTCTTTGCGCGCGCCCAAGCTTCGTCTCCTTGCGTCATCTTTTTTGACGAGCTTGATGCCCTGGTTCCACGACGAGATGACAGTTTGGTAAGTCCGGCGTCTCTTTCAGACTGGATCCATGTCCTCAGACTGATCAGGTGTATCACAGTCGGAGTCCTCTGCACGAGTTGTCAACACACTGCTTACTGAACTTGACGGCCTCGACTCCCGTAAAGCTGTCTACGTCATCGCGGCCACGAACCGTCCAGACATGATCGACCCTGCCATGTGTCGCCCAGGACGGCTTGATAAACTGCTTTATGTCGATCTTCCATCTGCAGAGGAGCGGGCTGAAATTATTCGTACCGTGGTCCAGTCGCGTAGCGTCCCACTGCAAGATGGCGCCCTCCATGCTATTGAAACACTTGTGCGGACCAAATGTGAAGGGTACAGTGGCGCGGACTTGGCCGCTCTTGTACGAGAGGCAGCTGTTGGTGCATTGAGACAAAGAATCGGCGATCTCGAGGCTGGTTGTGAACTGAGCATGGCACAAGAAGAGGGTACAGATGTGAGAGTGGAAGCGAAGGAGTTCGAGTTGGCCCTGGAAAATCTCGGGCCTAGCGTTAGCGTCGCACAACGGCGAAAGTACGAGTCGCTCAGAGCTAAGTTTGCAGGTTTGCCCGTAAGGATGAGCAAGCCAGAGAAGGAAGACGAAAAGTAACATAAATGTGATAGACTAATCAATACAAGCGCAATGCGGTTATGCTATGACTTCTTTTTGGTTTACAACCCCCCCAACCCTCTTGATGCCTACAACGACACGATCATTCCGTTTCCAGAATGCGACCAGAATTTCTGCGAGGCGTGTCGCATCGTGAACTATCATTCCAAGAGAATAGTGTGAGGGCCCACTGACTTCGTGTACTATATGACCAACGTTCGGAACTACAGTCATCTAGTAGTTCCCCTGCATCTGTCCGATCATAAGCTCTCTGTCTAAGCGATCTGTGCCGGCAAGAACAAGTATTCCGCTGTTCGAACTCCTAAGGAGCTGTTCGAACTCCCAAGGAGCTGGATAGCCCAGTGAACCAATCTGGAAATGAACGTCTTGGCAACAGGAAATGAGGAACATCCATAAGGAAGACTAACTAGACCAAAATGAGGCTGTTGAACGTGAAGCAGTCCTCCATTTCCATCCTGTACCGGAAGGGAGTATTGGAAGGACAGAAATTGTAGCGGACTGAAGATTGCGAATTGTATTTATTGACACGCTGGAGTGGAAGAACGCCCATGAGTACTTGACGAGTTGCCAGTGATACGAAGGAAACGCACTGCCATCGTATAGCCTCCTCCTTCGACTCAAAGCTTTCAGGACAAGAATCAAAGAGGTTACGCATGTGTGGGAGTGCGTCTAAAGTGAAGCCTGCAGTAAACGCGACTTAGGACGTGGACAAGGAGATGGTGGGCCCTAGTGCCATACCTTCTACAACATCCAAAGCCGCCACACCTGCAATTTTGTACTTGGATGCAAGGAGAGGACCACTGGCACGTACGATCACAGACATGCCCATGCTATGTCCTGCTAGCTTGATAAGTGCTTGCTATCAGAGCCACGACCAAAATGAATACGTACAAGTAGGGTTGGAGACTGATAGAGTCAGAAAGATGGTCTCAACCAAGTAAGTGCAGAGCCTCTCGATTGACAAATCCAAGTCTTTCGTGGGAGCAGCCGACGAAGTCTTGCCTGGAGAGTACCAGAACACGTGAGCATATGTATGATTATGCCGACTGCATACCAACCATGCTCCCTTGCATCCAGAGCTAATACCCCGCATTCTCAATCTCTCCACTTCTTTGGCGAAACATGCGAAACTGAGAGCGGAAAAGCCAGCACCATGGTGACAAACCATGACTGTGCCTTTGACGCCAGGCAACTTGGGAAGTGTGTAGTACACACGGAATATGAGTTCTGCTGATGGCACAGCAACCTCTACAGCGTCGCTGAAACACGAAGCTACAGAGATAGGCAAGAAATCTGCATCGTTGGGCTTGGACTGAGCGCGAGACTTCAGTTCATCTAACAACGAGAACTACTTGACGGTGGGAGTAGGTGAACATGGCGGAAAAACGAGGAGTGTAAGGATTTACAACTGAGCGCAAGACTTCAGTTCACCTAACAAGCAGATCAACTTGAAGGAGAGTGGGAGATGGCGGCAGAACCGTCAGTCTGTACAACGACTCTGGTTCCTAAGATGACGGTAGGAGATACAAAGGAGAATGATAACCAATCACTTGTTTTAGACAAAGAGGTTTTACAACTGAGCGCGAGGCTTCAGTTCACCTATGACAGTAGGGGATACAAAGGAAGATGACTACCCAATCACTAGAGGATTTACAACTGAGTGTGAGGCTTCAGTTTACCTGAGATGACTAAGAGGCGGTCACATCGGTGACACCTAGGTGGCGAATCCCATCGTGTCATGGAAGTGTGAACAAGGTCGGACTTTCGCTTTGCTCCATTACACGCCATCTTACTACGTGCTTATTCTTGAGCGACGTTTTCACGCGTTTCTTGCGAGTTTCATCCTTTACGCGTTATCGATATTATCGTCAAACATAGTTTGTCATGGTGAAACGAAAAAGGACTGAGGAAATGAACAATCGCGCGCGTGACAAAACGGACCACTGGATCATTGTACACAATCCATGGTTCAACGATCAGCAGAGGCGCAAGCCTTCCCTTGCCTTTCGGGATATCCAGGAAATAGCGACCTGGCTCTGTATTCTGCTGAGGTGTCCATGGGGAAAAGTCCATACTATTCAGCAACAGACACAAGTGAGCCCTGTATGTCCATATTATGAATAATGTTCGAAGTCTTGCTTTACAGATAAGTTTCGTAATAGCAAAAGTCGAACTTGAAGTTGAAGTTGCGTCCAAGCTTGGCAAATATTACTGGGCCGAGTTTCTCAAATCGCCGACAATTTACGAACGCGAGAGGTATTCTTGTCTCTTTGAGTACAACTACATTCAATTTGGCGATCAGAGTGAGAAACGTAAGGCAAATTTAATTGTATATGTCCGAGACATTCTCATCCAGGTTGACGCTCTGTAAGAATGGAAGGAGTCCTATCCTTCACCTTTATTACCCCCTGGAGACTTTCCAGTTTTACCATTTCCACCTGGCCCAGTCTGGTGTGAGCGACCGGTGTCTCATCAGTGTCCGATTGACTGGTCTATCTCTCTCGTCGCTGCCCATGGCCAGATGCAGAACCCAGAGTCTAGTGCCGAGAATGATGGGGCGCCTGGTGTTTCCTTCAGGGTAGTTGCTGATGGAACTAAGCCTGCTCTTGCAAATGATGGAATAGGGCTGAAACGAGATATCGAAACTGCGGTGAAAAATGAGGATGATGATGAAGCTGCGGTGAAAACTGAGGATGATGAAAATGCGGTGAAACTTGAAGATGATGGGGTCGTGGCAATTATTGAGGATGATAGGGCCACGGTGAAGTTTGAAGGTAATGGGGCCACGGTGAAGTTTGAAGGTAATGGGGTTGCGGTGAAACTTGATGAAACTTCACTCAAACTGGAGGAGGGCGAGGTTAAGATTAAATTAGAGGATAACACTCCAGAGCTCGACTTTCCAGGTGATGAATTAGGAGGGACGAGCCGCATACACGGGATCCAGTCCATCAAAGAGGAGCCAGGTGGTGCAGGAGTACCTCGGTCAATCTCCCAGTATAGCACACAATTTCTTTTGGTGAAGAATCCGTTTGGAGTCCAGTGGGTTCAGGGCAGACTTCTTCCGGATGTGTCGAACACTTGGGATTGGGTGGAACAGTTCATTAAGGACGCCTTTACGCTCTACGTTGTAGGTCAAGAACGTCATTCCAGGCAGGTAACGCTGATGAGCAGTGAAAAACAGGACACTTCGAAACAGGACGCAATATTACTATCTCTGCCAGCTCGGGTAGACCTTAATGGTATACTTGGCCGGCACCTATGGCGAGAAATGTTGGAAGACTGTCCCCTACCATGGCAGAACGAGGTGAGTACTGTGGTTCGGTGTAGAGAAGAAGACCTTCGAGGTAAGAGGAGTATGCTTCTGAACCTCTATTTACGCTAACAGTTTGAAAGGTGGGGTCCAGATCAATAGACCTGCGTCCGGGTCAACTCGTGGCCTATTTCGTGGTCACTACCCCACCCCACTGCCATTCATGCATGAGCATGATGATTTAAAGATCAAGCTTGAAGCTTGAACAGTTTACTCAATGAGCCACTGGCACCACGGTGACTGGTTGCAAATAATTTGGTCAAAGTTAGCCAGAGAGGGTCGTCAAAGAATATACATATTCGATAATGTTAGAGTACCCAGAATTCTGAGACCAACTATAATTGCCGATGCCTTCGAAATGATAATGGCTGGTGAGCAAGGCATGTGTGTCCAGATTGGGAACAGGCGTCTATTGAAATTCTGTTTCTGTGTCTGAAGGCAATGATTTATGGCCATCGACGGTTGTCTACTATCTTCAAGACCGTTGCCGTTCCCAAACATCAACCACTTCCTCCATCAGAGGCCAAAAGAGGACCTACTGTCTTCGATCCTGAAGAATGGGTTTTACGCCAGCCCCCTCCTCCTACCGCACTACAAGCATTCGCTCGCCGCATCGGGCTATCCGATTCACTTGCGGATCCTGCTGTCGTCCAGCAGGCATGCATTCACCCTTCCTTCGTTCCTGTCCACCAGGCACGGTACCCAAACGAGCCGACCCCACCGTCCAACAGTGCGTTGGCGAGTCTTGGAAATGCTCTCCTTGGTCTGTTCGCAACCGAACACATCCATGCCACCTTCCCTCATCTACCCACCCGTGTGCTCAAGGCCGTAGTCAGTGCGTATGTTGGCCCGTTGACTTGTGCAAGCGTCGCGCAAGAAATCGGCGCATCCCATCTCTTGCGATGGGACCGTGCAGTGAGCCAGTTCCAACTCATCTTCTGTCACCCTATCTCTGACCTGTTCCTTCAACAAGTCTTGTGATCCTACACGAGTTGCTGTCCTTCACACAGACGCCTTGTCGTCCGTCCCGCGAGCGCTGACCGCTTTAATATACCAACAAAATTCACTCGCCGCTGCACGAAAATTCGCCCATTCCTTTTTTCTCAGTCGCACAGTTGACATACGCGCACTTATACGATTCCGAGACCCAAAGGTCGCACTAATAGATACAGTAGGAAAGTTTGGTCGAGAACGACCTATCTCGCGGTGAGTTTTGGTAACCGAGTTCCAGTGCCGTTCGATTGACATTGAACACAGATTACTAAAAGAGACTGGTCGTCTGTCAAATTCACCCATATTCGTAGTAGGAATATATTCTGGAGCAGATAAATTAGGCGAGGGCTTTGGTAATTCCCTGAGAATGGCAGAATATCGGGTATAGAATTGAGCATTGGTCATCCTTAAATGATTTTGACATGCTCTTTCAGGCCGCAGAAGATTCCCTTCACCGATTGTACCTCACACGACAGCCGTCGGAATTAGTCAGTCTACCCACCACAACGTTTACTTCGGTCCAATCCGTCTTTGATGGGAGATCTCACTCGGAGGATTATGTTCCCATGCCTATGGGAGAGAGCGAGGTAAATTATGGGTGGAATGGTCGGGGAGGACCTTCAGTGAGCAGCACTCAGCGGCTGCCGAACGGAGCAGTATACGCAGATGAGTCTGAAACAGATGTACACAAATCTAGCAGACGACGTTCGTAGAATCGCTATTATTCACTGCATTGCAGAAATGGAAAAAAAGCGACATTGCAAAGTTATTGTATATGGGCAAGATTGACTGGCACGTGATTAGTATTAGTTAGCCTGGGACTCAGGGCGAATCTTCCCAGCGATGGGACGTGATAGTTATCTTGATACCCTTGCTCCGGACGACCATGCGCGAAACGCCAAAGCAAGCTGAGCTGCTGCCCATCTCTGTCAGACATCGAGATCGTATCACCCCGTGGGCGTCACGTCTCCTAACATTCGCGTGTGTGGTTGCTCTTTGGGGAACCTTGCATCTTTCTGCAGGCTCTTCTTATTACGCGTGGCTTGGTTGGAATGAAACCTTCAAGCTCGACTCTTTGTGTCCGCAAACGGACCAGTTAACGCCTGTCACGCATGCAAAACTATACGAGCAACTCGGAGGTCTCATTGAAACGGACAGCTACAAACAACGGGCGATTGGTTGGTTGGCAGGTGCTGTTCAGATCCCCACAGAATCTTATGACGAAATGGGGGCGATTGGGGAGGATCCACGTTGGGAGGCATTTGCGCCGTTTCATACATATCTTCACGGGGCCTTCCCGCTCATGTGAAGCTGCTTGTGTCCTTTCGCCACTACTTATCTCACCTTATTTTGCATAGACATACGACCCTTAAGTTGACCAAGGTCAATACGTATGGTCTAGTATATCATTGGCAAGGAAACAATGCGAACCTCAAGCCCCTCTTGCTCACTGCTCACCAAGGTCTACTCTCTCCATCGCGGGCTTACTGCCTCACTTACAGAATCTATGCACTTGTAGACGTTGTCCCAGTAGATCCTGAAACCCTTGACCAATGGATCCATCCTCCATATTCAGGGTACTTTGATGGTTATTTTCTGATGTCTCGATAGCATATACGATGACGTTGATCAAGGTACTTCACAGGCACCTACGTCTGGGGCCGTGGAAGCTCTGATGATAAAAGTGGTTTAATTTCGATCATGTGACAATTAGTACAACCTTTACACTGCAACCGCCTTGATTGATATCTCTCGTAGGTCAACAGTTGAGATCCTGTTAGAGAACGGATTCGCCCCTAGACGGAGTGTTGTTCTAGCCTTCGGCTTTGACGAGGAAACCAGCGGTCTCTTCGTCAGTCTTGTGTGCCAGATTTGGCTTGATAGGTTTCTCATATTGTAGTGATCAGGGGGCTAATGAGATTGGGGATCATCTTCTTAAACAGTATGGCAAGGACGCGTTCGCGTTGCTCGTTGACGAAGGAGGTTTGTGTCTCATTGCCTCAGTATGGATTCTATTCATGACTCGTTCTGAAGGCCAATGGGGAGAAATGTACGGCCAAATTGTCGCCGTTCCAGCCGTAGCAGAAAAGGTGAGATTCATTGCACGATCCTAGGAATTCAAATATTCATCCTTCGAGTGTCTTCAGGGGTATATTGACGTCCGTGTCGAGATCAAGACACCTGGTGGCCACTCGAGTGTTCCGCCGCCTCATACAGTGAGCCCCATGTGTGACTGGAAGCGATCGGTATTGATTGGCGTCCCAGAGCATAGGAATACTTTCTGCTCTTCTTGTTGCTCTGGAGTCAGACCCTCCTGTTCCTCACATTGGGCGTACGCAACCCACCTATGGCACACTCCAGTGCATCGCCGTGCATGCCCCCGACATACCCGAGCATCTCCGAAATGATATCATCCACTCTGTTTCGTCGGATGAAGCTCTACGTCGTGTGGAAGATTATGTGTTCCCCATAAACCCGATGGTCAAGGCATCGGTTGGGACGACTCAGGCGATCGACCTGATCAGTGGGGGCGTCAAAACAAATGCTCTTCCAGAACAAGCAACAGCGATAGTCAACCATCGCATCGCTACTGACAGGTGGGCTGTCTCGACTGTCATTCGAGTGTGGCACTAAAATATGGGGGTAATTAGCTCTGTGGATGCTGTTAAGCAACATGTGACGAGGTTACTGACTCCTCTAGCCTCCCAATTTAATCTTTCCCTCACGGCTTTTGGCGATAACATATTCTCTGATCAAGAGACTCGGCACGGCACTCTCACATTGACTGATGCATGGGGGACAGCCCTTGAACCCGCCCCGCTCACTCCAACCGATCCAGACGATGCTCCTTACAAGCTTCTCTCAGGCAGTATTAAATCGAGTCTCCTTGATTCGGAGTTATTCCGGGGCACAAACACTACTGTAACTGAAGCTTTCTAGTGTCTTTTTATGCCGATATGTATTCTTGCCTTTATAGATTGTCGTGGCGCCCGGCATTATGACTGGCAGTGCGTGTTCTCTGTTGATATAATACGCTTGTCCGCTGAACGACAAAACGCAATGTAGACACAGGTATGGTCTCTATCAAGGTTTGCAGATGACACCCTCATTATTATCTAGATACCCGTTATTACTGGAAGCTGACCCGTCATATCTTCCGGTGAGCCTCTAAAACGCCTTTGATAGGTTTGTTTACACTTCACGAATTCTAGATATAGCCACCACGGCGCAACAGGTCTGTGGGACGGATTCTTTACACGAATTTGCAGTGCTCACTTGCCAACAGATGCTTATGGAGGCGTACACACAATAAACGAAGGCATGTTCTGCAGCTATTTGGTTGTTGGATCTACTGACTCTGTGTTTAGCGTTCAAGATCGATGGAATCCTTCGTTCAATCAGGTTTTTCACAGTTCTGATTCTGAACGCAGACGAATCCACTTTGTGAAGAAGCATTCGGTACCATAGCACAATATGATTTTCATCGAATACAATTCAAGACATGTATAAGGTGATCAATCGGATAGTACAAGAAATACATGGAAGAATGCGAGATAAACGTGCATCTAGACATCTTGAGAAGCGCCCTCCTTTTTCCCCTTGGCAGTCTTCGACGGTAAGAGCTAGCGTTGCAAGGATGAGTCATATTGCACATCTTAGAATGTCATCTGGACTTACTTCGGGCTGGATGAATGGGACCACACCACCCTGGGAGATGACAACATGTCCCAAAAGCTTGTTCAACTCTTCATCGTTACGAATGGCGAGCTGTAGATGACGAGGTACGATACGCTGCTTCTTGTTGTCGCGAGCGGCATTACCAGCCAGTTCAAGGATTTCTGCAGCAAGGTACTCAAGGACGGCAGCAAGATAAACTGTACGTGGGTGAGATACAATGGCTATATCTAAGCGTTAACCCGCGCACCAGGAGCGCCAGCACCGACACGCTGCGCGTAGTTTCCTTTCTTCAACATACGGTGGATACGACCAACAGGGAACTGGAGTCCGGCACGCGCCGAACGAGACATGGATTTGCCATCAGCACCTGAAGCCTTGCCACCTTTCGCACCGGATTTTCCTCCTTTGCCAGACTGTTGAACAATTGTCCATGACCACAGGACGACACTACAAAGTAGAACGCGTATGCATACCATTGTAATAGGGTTAAACACCAAAAATTAACGCGTTCGTTGAGATGGTGGTGGTTTGAGGGAGAGAGTTGAAGGGAGTTCGTGTGGACGATGGAGGCTTTATAACTGCGGACTTCAAACTTGTGTTTGGGCTTTCGTCACGTGACGCACGCCTTGGGTTCTTCACGAGGCAAGTACGACGACATTGATATGTCCACACGCCCTCCCGTTGCGCCCAAAATCCAGCAACCACAATCCCTGCAACCTACTCATGATCAAGCAGTGGTAATATATGTTGTATGTAATTGCGCATATTGAGGAGCACAGCCGCTTCAAGGCTCATCTGGCAAGGTTCTGGTGTTCACAACACTCATCTTCGCAGTGTGGAGTGTGCCCGTGGTGAGGGCCATCATCACCCCGTTTAAGGTGCTTCCAAACCTGCATATATGCTTGTCCCTGCACTCATACCGTGTCAGTTGTTCACCATTGGATGGCATGAACTTTGCCATGCGGTCTTGGCACGTGGATCTCCATGCATCTTATCATCGGCATCACTCATAATGACCAGCAGGCGATTCTGACAGGTGGAACTGTGACCCGGATTACCATTGACCCAAATCTTGGAGGCTGCACATTGGTGGAAGGAGGTCATCCTCCAACCATATTATCTGCAGGTTATATCGGATCCACTCTCTTTGGTGGTATCTTTGTCTTGGCAGGTTGGGACACACTTGTTGCGAAAATATGTAGTGAGTATGCTCCCCTCTGGTATCGTTTCATGCAGCAGTTTCCAAACCATATCCATCATGGCTTACTCATGTTTTTGTTTTTTCAAGGTTTTATCATCGCTTTTGGATTACTCTGTCCCTTGGCACTTGTTCGCGATAAGCTGTGAGTCAGAGGTCTTCTATGTGTGGGATGAGAGTGACTAATTTCTCAGTACGATTGTGCTTACCTTCGTATATGAAGTGCTACTGATCGGTTTCTGGTTTATTGACCATGCGTATGATATTCCTGATCCTCTTACGCACACTGTATCACTAAACTCATGGTTTTATGAACAGGTCAGCGCTTAGATGGTATTGTCTCTTTGTGGGCATGATGAACATATTCTATGTGATTTGTTAGTAGCTTACTAGCTGGTCTCGCTTCAAATCAAGGCACCATACTGACATGGATAAGGGGACATCGCTGATGACAAGTTCTTCAAGAAACGGAACGATTCTGATGCCACACAGTTCAGCTTGTTATATCCTAGAATCCCTGCCCATGGTATGGTGTATCCCGGCCGGTTGTCGTCATGGCTCACCTTGTATTACAGCATGGGCGGCACTGTGGATACTGTTCGAAGTATTAGTCCTTGTTGGGTTTCTTCTCATTGGCATAAAGTCATTCAAGCGAACTAGTGACCAAATGCTGAGCGAGGCCGGTGAGTATGGAGCATTCGGTTCACATAGTGAATGACATTGTCACCAACGACTCTAGCGGTATTCCTTCCTACATAGTTCCTATGGGGCTCATCAATTCCCAATTCAAAACTTTCAAACTGACTAGCTAGCTGACCATATACATACGCTGCCTGCAAAACACGTTAAAACACCAGCGTGCATGTGCATAACGAACAATACGTGCAACGCTCGGATGAATCACTGGGATGGATTTATTAGAAGCATGGGTAACAAAGTGACCGCGCGCGGCTGCAGTGCTGCGATGTATGTATTGTTATATAGCTGATAAAAGTGCTATTTTACCGGTTGACATGGGCAACCATCCCTAAGTCTAATCTACTTGATCCCAGGGGTTTACTCAGTAGTGAGGCTAACACTCTTAAAGAATTTGTCATTGAATATAAAGCAAGGATGGCGGAAAATTACGGGGCTGGAACAGGTGCATATACTATGGCTGTCTGGATTTGGATCGTTACATGCTTCACCAATGGTATTATCTTAGCATTTGCTATCCGAGGGTAATGGGTTCCTTTTCCTTGGCCATTCCTCATAGAGACTACTATGAAGGCATTACGCACAGAAATACGCAGTGGCCACTCCCGATAGACAATGTAAACATACTTGAATGTTGGAATATTGTGACAATGGGCTGACCTACATTGCTATCATAAGGGGTGGGTTATCCATACAAGAGCAAGATGGAAATTAAGACGGAAAGCATGCATCGAGAGGTCATTTGCGCGACTTTCTTATTAACCCCGCTATGATCAGGGTACCCAGAGCAGCAGCACCTCCCGCAAGAGCCATGCCGATATATCCCTCTGTGGGAATGGGTGTGAATTGAGCTCAAAGCGTAAAGAAAGCGAACGGACCGCGCGCTGCCCCCTTCTCTATTAAGGTCCCCAAACTTTGGGCTTGAAGATTACTCGGCTCCTTCTCCAGAAGAAGGCCTGACAACGAATATAGTCAAATTTCATGCACAGGATTCAGGAATATCCGCACTATTGAATTTGCGGGCATCTTCAAAGTCCCCCATCTTGTAATAACCCAACGCTAGATAATATAAGCATTCTCGTCGTCGTGTTGGCTCTTCCCGGTAAAGCTCTAGAGTAGGTCCATTGAAATCGAATAAGAGTAGAAAACCCGATGGCGCCCGACCTTGCAACAATCTCACACCCTCAGTCTGTTCATCCCTCCGTGGGCACTTGACAAGACCCCATGCATAATTGAATTTCGTCTGCACGCTCACATGGGACTGTGCCACCTCCTTCCTGTATTGTAAGCGCAGAACCTGTCAAACAGAGATAGGTAGTGTGATTATGAAGGCTATAGAACAGTTTACCTCAAGCTCGTCGTAAGAAAGAGAAACCTCAGCGTCAGCAGCATATGGTAGATCTGTCGGCATGGTGCAAGAGAAGAGCGCTTATAAGCTGTGGCTGAGCAGACGCGTCTTCATACGTGCTACTGCAGACCACAAGGCTGCAGGCATGTCTAAGGCGTCCGAAGATATGAAAAAGCGGGGTGATCAACCTCCATCTGGGGCATCTACTCCAGGACCCTCCCAGAGTGCAACTCCTGGAACAAGTGGTAGTTCCAATGCTGGACCTTCCAGAATCATTGGAAGTCAAGCCAAAAGGCAGGAGGAGGTTACTCGACAGGGCACTCAGAAGATGAAGTCAGTCGTGATTTATCATTTTTTTCATATGCTTTACGGATGCTTGATTTTATAGATTTGTCCCCACACTCCCTGTGCGACGGAAGAGGCTTGAGTGCGTTGCTGCATTAGTTATTGAACGGCTCTTAAGTGATGATACAACACAGTGTTCAAGTGCATATGTATATTTTGGTTTGATCTTTGTTTTTAAAACGTTTCTTGATTGCAGGAAGAAGCTCCTTCAACTGCAGCCAAGCCCACAGAACGAGGCAGAGGGAGGGGACGTGGGCTGGGCCGTGGTCGAGGTGGTCCGCCACCACCCCGTCAAGAAATCCAGATGACTGCCAGCGGCCCATTTGCCATGGGCCCTGCACTGGCAGGTTTGTCGAAGCGACGCACTCCACGTTCGAATTTTACTCCAGCTATGCCCATGGGCCTTGGATCGACCACCCTCGGAGAAGGTTTGTCTCACACTGGGGCACCTGTCCTCATCCGAGAGAGAGAGAGGGGGAAAAGAGGTGCCCCTGTCAAGGAAGAGGACGAAGATGTCGAGGTATATTCAGATCCAGATGAGGGTGTACAAATCGTCGATATGGAAGCGATCAAGACCATGGATTGGATGGCGCCAGAGAGCTTGAGGCGCGAACGAAATGTTGGGAAACCTTCTAATAAGAAGAAAGCCGAGGTGGCGACAACAAACATTAAACAGGAAGGACAAGCGAAAGGTACTGTTTCTGAACCTCAAATCTAAAGAACAATCACTTACTCCCACCAATTATGGATCAGAAGTCGAGGCGGTTGAGGCAGTAATAGAAAAGAACTTAGCAAACGCGTTGGACCTTAGCGAAAGCGAGGAAGAGGAAGAGATGGAAGACTTGATTGAGGATTTTGCAGTAGAGATGGATATGGAAGACGAGGTAGCCTTTTGTGCACGGTCATTCGCATGCTAATTCTTGATGCACACCTAGGAGTCCCTGACTCGTCAAGAAAAACTTTACTTCTTCCAATTTCCCCACCCGTTCCCTACGTTTTCTGCCCCGAAGCCGGGCGACGTCACTGATGTTGATGCAATGGCTGTCGATGGACAAAAGCCGGTAGTAGATGATAAAAAGGGCAGCATTGCTGATAATGAAAAAAAGGTTTCATTCGCTGAAGACGTGAAACCTCTTGCTCCCAAAGGCCCACACGATAATCAAGACAAACCTGCGAACGTGGCGCAAGGCGGAGGTGCCCCTACAATGGAGGAGAGACTGGATGGCGTTATTGGTCAGTTGGAGGTCCATCAAAGCGGATTGATCAAAATGCGGCTGAACAATGGGATGCTTATGGACGTGAGTGGTCACCTGGGGATCTGATTGACATCCTCACCACGGTCCTTCAGGTCACTGCGGCAACGCAACCTTCGTTCCTTCAACATGCCGTCCTTCTCGATCCTGTTACGAAGAAGCTTCACGTTCTGGGTGAGGTCAACAGACGCTTTGTGGTGTCTCCGGATGTAGACAAATTGCTTGAAGAAATGAAGAAAGCAGAGGCAGATCAGATCAAAGTGGACAGTGCGGTGGATATTATTTAGGTTATTTAACGAATACATTCTGGCTAAACTTCTGTTACGGTGCCTCTGCTAATTAACTTACAATAGAATAACATGGAGGCATATACATCACGTGATAGGCCTACTTCTAGTTCAACAGTACTGATTTTCAGTCTTGTGTTAGTTTGGAAGCACGTCTCTTTGCACTGGGTTCCATCCTGCCGCCTAAATAGATGCTTTGGCTGTGCACCATGGTTATGAAGGGAAGGAGGCGGGCACAGCGGAGAAACTAAGGTGTTAGTAATGTTCTAGTAACAGTGAACGGCCCGGGCTTTGCGCCTTCCTTGTCTCCTCTGCTCTGATCATGTCCCACAGTGGTAAAGTGTAAGCGGTTTTCTTTACTCTTATGTGTAGAAAGGTCACCGGTCATTTCACGTTTAGGATCCTGCGATGGGGCATAATCGGTTGTGGAGGCATATCGCGTCATTTCGTTCAGGTAAATATGATCAGTATTCTGCTGTTTTGCCAGCCATATTCACCATCCTTAGGATCTTCTTGTAGACCCTCAAACGTGGGTCAAGATATTACCGTTGATGGGTGATGTGCTGAGAGCCGCTAGTCGAGGATCCAATGATGTCGAGCACAGGGTTGTCGCTGCAGGATCTCGAAGCACAGTCAAAGCCGAACAATTCATCAAAGAGACGAAGGCCTACCGTCATAATGCCAAGGCATGCGGTAGTTATGAACAAGTGTACGCCGATAAGGCAGGTATTTCTCGCTGCTCACTGGCAATGTGCTGGCAGACAAGCTCATGAATCGAATCAAATAGGAAGTCGACATTATTTACGTTGGTCCGTATCTTCCTCATTGAAATTGTAGCATCCACGCTAAGCATAGTCGTAGGGACTCCGCATACCTATCATTACGAGAACACTAGAGACGCTTTATTCGCCGGAAAACATGTGCTCTGTGAAAAGCCCTTCACCTCCAATGCAGCTGAACTTCGTGAGCTCGTAAAGCTTGCGAAGGAACGAGAACTCTTCCTCATGGAAGCGATGTGGACCCGATTCCAGGTTTGCTTCTTTCATCCACCTTTGCAATTCGTCGAAGCTCACCCATAAACAGCCTATTGCTCAGGAGGTCAAGGAAGTCATAGATTCGGGTGAACTTGGGGACATTAGGGCCCTGCACGTTTTCATTGGTGCACTCGCTGTTTCTTTTCTAAGTTAGGAATCGGTAGGCACGCGGATCTGTCTGTTGATTTCAATATCGACAGTAAGCCCGCCCACTCAGTTGTTATACACTACTCTTACTTCTCATATCACACGTTCCGGGTTAGACGTTCCCAAAACTCACCGTATTTTGGACCCGAAACTTGGAGGAGGTGCCGTTTTAGATTTGTCAGACTCCATCCCCGCTATCGTGGTTTGAGTCTAACCACCTGTTCAGAGGTCCATATCCTTTCGTTTGGGCAGTCATTGCGTTGTACGAACACGCACTCAACGAGAAGCGACGCCCCTCTTCCATCGCCGCATCCATTCTCAAAACTCCATTGACCGGGGTTGACAGTAGCACGAGCTTTACTCTCACCTTTGACAAGCTCCAAGCGCAGGTGATGCACTTTCCACACATCTCTGGCCCTTGCCATTGACATGACACGTGTCTAGGCGAATTTATCTTGTAGCATCACGATTCCATCACCCAACCCTCCCCTGACTATGCGATTCACAAAGGGGAATATTATTATTTCGGTCTGCCCCTTTATCTTTATGCTACTGAATTTATATACTTAGCAAACGGCGAATAGTCACCCATCTATCGCCCGTTGTCGTTTACTGTTCAACACTTTTCTAAGCCTGGCTCAGGCGAAGTGGTCAAAGAGGAGACACGGGAGTTCCAGCACACGGGACGCGGACATCACTATATGGCTGATGCAGCCGCACGCTCTATCAAGGAAGGAAAGACAGAACATGAACTCTGGAGCCTCGAGACAAGCCTGTTTGAGATGGAGGTATTCGATGAGGTAATGGAGTTTATAGGTCTGCCTCCCGTGGCTTAGATGTCTAATGGGATTTTGCAGGTCCGCCGTCAGGGGGACTATAGACTTCCTCCGGGTGTCGAACAAGTGGTGTAGTCGGAAGAGTAACAGACTGAAATACTGCAGCGGTACAATATGAATTGAGTGGAAATATACACTGAAACAATACAGCATTATGTCTATCTTGATGGCTACATAAAGAACTCGGGTTTCTTCGAGTTAATACCATACTCTGCAAGGGCTGCACTGAGATCGTCCATGGTCAGCACAGTCTTGGTTTTATCCTGTCAAACACGCCAGGTGTTTAGGTGAAAGTCAGCTATAAGATAGGAAGAAGCGTTCGTAAAAGCTTGACCCTGGCCGATGAAGTCCCAGCACCCCGTCCTCGACCACCCGGAGCTGCATTCGTCCGTATGCGAGCGTGTTGATACGCGTCAGCAGCGATGTCCGAGACGAATTTCTGTGCTGCAAGAGACAATAAGCGTTTCCTGGGCACCAATAATTCAGTGGGTACGACATCCGTTTGGCAGACCGTACGTACAATCGTACATCCTCACACTCGAATCCAACGCGTTGTAGGTAGAAGTCTGTGACTTCATTAGGTATCTGGGTTCATGAATGCACTACATCAGCTCTTTGTCGCGCTAAACCAGTTCCAGTGACACACCATAGGCTCATAATCGTCTAACATCAGCATGAACTCCGTCAGTGTGCGGTCCTTCCTCGCCTGTTCTTCCGCATGACGAGCAGAGCCAGATACCGAACCCCCTTGCTGCAATTGATCTGGCGTAGGTTGCTGCGCCTGATTTGAGGACGTGCCAGCTTGAGAGGGGTTCGACATGTTGTGCCGCGTCGGAGTTGGAATGGCATAGACCATAAAGTCTCACTGACATCCAACTTTCGCATTCGCTTTTGCAGACCAGCCTTGGGCACATCTTCGAAGTGGTTGTTTGTATAAGTGAGTTCGTTGGGTATATATATATATACAATGTCTTGAGGCGTTTGGCTTGATTTCCAATTTAGAAAGAAGAAACTATCTTAGCTACCTTCGGAAGGGTGGATTCTTTCGTTTGTCTGATGTCTTCTGTTCTTCGCCATTTTATGACGACCCTGACCTTATCATGTTTCTTGACAGACGTACCTGCCTTGAATAAGACTCACCTAGCTCCGTGACGCTGAGATACTCTGATCTACAACTCGGACAGAAGCTGGCGCATCATGGTGCATGGCGACCAGATCCCGCTAAGGAGTGATGGACAAAAGAGCTACAATTATAATGAGATGAAAACGACCCATTAGTAAGACTGATAGGAGTATGGCCGAATGCCATGACCCTCTCTAGAGGATTACACCATCAAGTACAGACTACATGCGTAGTGCTAATTTAATTTCATATGAGGTTCAACTGATTTTGATTCTCCATGATTATGGCTTCATCAGTCGATGCCGCCGAGTTCTTAACACGTTCTGCCTTCTTCTTGGTGTGCACATTCTTATGCCGTGCAACCTGGTCAGGTCGCGCAAACCGTTTCTCGCAGCCAGGGTAAGGACAGGTATATGGTCGATCCCCAGTATGTGTTCGCACATGCTTCGATAGATTAGATGACTCTGAGAAGGATCTGTTTCAAGGTGAGTACGTGATTACCCATAGTCACATCGAAAGACAACCTACCGATTGCAATGTGAGCACTTGAAAGGTTTACTTCCACTATGCACGCGTCGGTGAATTGTCAATGCGCCAGCGATTGCGAACGCTTTTTTGCATCCTGGAACGTCGCATATGTACGGCTCTGCGAAGATTAGTGATGGTAATGTTGGCGCACATAAAGAACAATGTATGCAGACTCGATACGCACTCTCTTTTGTGTGGCGACGCATATGTTGTTGAAGGGTAGCTGCTTCCGAAAAATACTGCTCGCATATATCACATTTGAATGGCCGATGTCCTGCAAGGCTCTCAAAAGGTTGATAAAGTCAAATGCTTCGTGAACCGCACCTGTGTGAGACTATCAAGTTCGTATACTATCAGAAGACGTCGAAGGCTATGCACGAGCAGCGTGTCTCACCTGAATGTGTCGCAGTATCTTCTGCTTGCTCGCAAAGCCCGCGTCTCCATTGCGATTGCAGCCTTCCCACAAGCAGTGATAGCGCGAGTTGCCTACACCTACGTGAATATCCGCAATATGTGTTGTCAGTTCTACAACCGAACTAAATGGGTCATTTGCTAGCGTGCAATGTCGCCATCTACACAGATATTGCGAAGGTGCAGGCGCGGCAGTGGCGCAGGTATGAACGGTCTGATGGTCAATAATACGTGGGGGTGAGTTCCGGCATTGTGTAGGCACGTTCGAGACGGAGTGGGAACCACAAGGGGGACCATCTGGGAATATATGCACCCTATCTGGCACTGCGGCATCACTAGGTCGACTATACGTCGCCTGGCGTGAAACTGGAATGCCGAGATGGTCCTGTTGTACATGGCAGGCAAGGAACCCTTTGGCGGCTTCGACCACATCACCGACGGAAGGACCAGGGACTTGCGATGGTGTGGGATAACGATCGCAGTTATCCCACAAGCATGAAAACATGCTTAGGTCTTGAACGGTAGTCTCTGACAAAGACTGTACTAATGGTTGCTGGGGGACGGGAGACTCCTGGCTTCCTCCATCTTCGCCTGATATAGAAAGCTGCAGATGGGCTCTATTGACGTGCATGGCCAGGTCCTGGGGAGTGTTGAAGGTCTTTCCACAAGCAGCCCAGAGACATATCAGAGGCTCGGCGCGATATTGCTGATCCGGCGGGCCACGCTGATTGGGGAGTTCAGCCGATGTAGCGTCTGTGAATGGCTGAGAAGAGGTCGAGACAAGGGGAAACGGGTCAGGGCTTGAGCG
Source organism: Cantharellus purpuraceus (assembly GCA_025174535.1). Lineage (NCBI taxonomy): Eukaryota > Fungi > Basidiomycota > Agaricomycetes > Cantharellales > Hydnaceae > Cantharellus > Cantharellus purpuraceus. The sequence goes on from JALBUN010000048.1 coordinate 1,035,642, forward strand.
GGAGGAAACACTAGGAGTCAGTTTGGGAGAAATCAAGACAGACACTGTGGATCCTGGACTAGAGATGGGAGCGGGGGCGGGTTCGGATGGCGGAATATATGCAGGTGGTTGTGGTAGCGGATGGTAATTATGGTTATAGCGGGGCTTGTCGACTACAAGAAGGCGTGGATCACACGAACTACTGTCGAACGAATGTGGCAGCAACTGCGTGTTACGGCACGCGCAGAGGAGCGCGTCCAACTCTCTGGACAGTGTCGTATTGCTCCAATCAGGAAACAATACATTGCCGTGGTCTTGTGAAATGGACACTTGGTTCGTAATATTCGGATAGGAAGACTCTAAAGATGATAGGTCTGTACAAGACTTGAGCTGCGAGCGGTCAGCCGGTGATTGATATGACATTGACAAGAGACTAACAAGGTCCTCGAAGCCTTGACACTGTTCGCTTTCACATTGGGTGCTGAGAGGCGTAGTGCACATCCCACAGCTATCGAGGCAAGGATCATCGCAAGGAACGACAACGCAACTATCTGTGCATTGTTCTTCGGCGTTCAAGACGCAGTTTTCGACATTGCATTCAGTGACGCATTGGTCACATCCTGATAGGACTGCTGGAGGACACATGTCAACTGGAGAACCAGCGCAATGGGGGAGGGGACATGGGCTGCCTATTGGCAGAGTCTTGAAGGGGACCTGTTGCTGATTGATACGAGGTGTAGGATGTGGGACAAGAGCAAAGGGGACAAGCGAGGGAGGGACGATAAGTTAGCAGATGGGATAAAACGACAGGGATATATTGACTTCACCGAATTGTCCGCAGATGTGAAAGCCTGAGGCAGTGAAGTGTGGTGGACCTCCATCCTTATGTAGCACTGTGGCGCGGCACACCAATCAGCAATATGAGTACCTCAACGGTCACAGCTCACGCAGTAGCTCCGCTCAAATTTGAAGTCATGCAGCTTCAGTGACAACTGGATATTACATACATGTCAGGGTGAATATTACATACAGACAGCGTGAAGATATCTAGTCCAGTCCCCAACCACCATGAGCCCTACTCATGTGAGAGTATATTTCATTCGCTTCGAACATCTTCTTGCACACCCAGCATATATGCGTCCCACAACATACACAGGTGATGTGATTGCACCCCCCGTCCTTTTGGATGCCAGCACCGCACCCTGGGCATTCACTTGCGTTGTTTTCCTGTTTCCACTTTGCGAGCCCTAGTTCGCCCCCGCTCTTGTTGTCGCGGTGTTCGGCGCATGTGAGCCCCTCATGACTCTCAACATGACAGTGAGCGCAAATCCGAGCCAAACACACGGAACAGCGTAGGACCATTCCTGGCTCACCGGGACGATAGATCAGCTCGCAGTCGGGGGTTGGACAATAGTGATACTCAGCGGGGTGTTGGTGGATGTACGTTTGGAAGGCGGTCTCGAAGAGCTTTGATTCGTCAGTTGGCGGAAGGATGTGACGGATTGTAGCAAGCAGGACGGGCTGATCGCAGTGACCGTCCTCAGCAAGGCACTTAATTGGGAAGCTTTTAGCGGAGACCAGGAAAAGTCGAAGGCACGCAAAACAGTATGTATGGCCACAGGCAAGCCGCACGGGATTCGTGAGGTCGCACATGCACACAGGGCAGTCGTCACCGTTCCCAGTCACCGGTATGGCAACCTTGGATCTGAGAGTCATCAGATATAGTTTGGTAACTTCAATATCTTCTTCTTCTCCTTGAACAATCAAAGTCCGTGTCCGGATATCAAGTGTGAGCTTTTCGGCTCCTAATAACGCCTCCAGCCGCTCTAAGCCCCCTTGAAGTAAACTTCCCAATATACCTTTTGTAAGCGAAATACGATGTCGTTGGGCCCGCAGCTCGACAGCTTTTTTCAGCAAGAGGTCAAGAGCGACCCTTCTCTGTTCAGTCTGACCAGATACTCTCAGCCTTTTTCGCCTGGTATCCTTGAGCACGAAAGCACCCGATTCCTTTTGTACGTACTCCAAGAAAGGTCGAGATCCTTCTCTGGAAAAGAAGTCATCCCACACGAGCACACCGTCGTGCTTGAGTTCTTCGCCTGACACCATTCCTTCAACTTTCGACTTTAGTCGACACAATGCCTTGGGATCGCTCCCATATATTCGCACACAGACTGGGTCAATGGGCCAGCCCATTTCATTCTTATCGTATATTCGGATCTTCGCATTGTGGTCGTCTAAGCGCTGCATTTGATAAAAGTCGTCCTGGAGTGCGCCGAATTGGGCCATTGGAATATTATACTTCATAGAGTGTAAGAGTGTGATCCAAGTCTTGGCGCCACCTAGAAATTTATGACTTTGACCGTGCAATGCTTTTTCTGCTGTAGCAGCATGCTCTGCCTTGGCGAAGCGCACAAGGGCTTTGACTTTAAGGTCAGCCGGTTTCGGATGAAAGTGATCGAAGCTTTCCAAAGGACCAAAGTCTTCCAGGAGTTTTCGAATACGTTCCGTACCTTCTGTGCTATGATAATTTGGCTGAGAAAACGTCATCAGGTTTGTGCCACAGAATCTTTCAAGGCCAGACGCTGAGAAGTGGAGTGGAAGTCCCTTCACGATGACAGTGGAGGGGAACCGCTGTTTTATGGAAGGTTCTTGAAACGTCACGGACATTTTCCGACCAGCAAAGATTTTCCCGTCGAGGAAAGATGCTTTATCAAAAGCAGCGAGGATAGTATCGTAATGGGCATAAGCAACTCGTGAAGGTGCAAACCAGCTGATTTTTAGCGTGCTGCTGCGAAGGTCTGCTGTGCCAACTTCTACTGATTTTACATTCAATTGAGCAGCGATGTGTTGAGAGTGTAGTTCATGTCCGTCAAGTGCCACCTCTGCCGTTTTGGCAGAATCTATGTCGAGGTATTCAAGTTCGGCCTTGCCGGCTGTTCCAGGAGCGGGTGGGGTAAGGATGACGGATTTCAAAGCACCTAGTGTCTCCGCGAGGTGTATAATATCCATCTGAGTAGTTGCATGTGAGAGATTCGATAATGTGACTCGACGAGACTCGAAGGCAGTTTGTATCTGGAGCACCGCAGCACCAGCCCCAAACGTGGCTCTGGTGCGACTGAAAGTTCGTTCAATAGTTGCTTTTGAAGCCCCAAGAATCTTGGCTTGTTCGCTTTCTCCACTGTTTTGAACAACCCGCATATCTGTCGGCTTTGGTGAAGTGGACTGGCCCTAGCAAATCATGCGGGATTATGAATGCTCTCTCTGTTGACAGTGCAATAGCCAGTAGCACGTACCTCGCCACCTGGAAGAGCGTGTACAAATCGGTGACTGGATGTTTGATTCTGATTACCACACTTCAGCGTTCAAAAAGCTGTGAAATGCAATTAAAAATGCAGACGAGTTTCACCTTTATCTTCACTTTATTTGTTGGTCGAGCAACTGGCCGTCCGAAGTTCTGCAACATACTAGGACTTGGTCGTTGCTCCCGCCATGTCCTCGCATCGGATGCCGACGTCTCATGGAAGTAGCTGCACTGTGCCCGCTTGTCACACTTTCCAGCTGACCAGAAAATGCAAGGAGATTTGCTGGGTTCCACAGCAGCTTTCCGCTTGCCGCCTCCGGAGTGAATATCTCTGCATCTTTCACCAAACTTGCAAGATCCAGTACTGTAGTGCCTGCATACCATACGTGAGGGACCCGGGCGCGGGGGCTGCCCTGTATGTGAGAAGGGACATGCGGCACCCTTCGTGCACGAATTGGTTCTGTAATAAGCGCAAGGTTTCTCATTCGTAGGCGGTGCTGGCATTGGCAGAACAGCTGTGGTGGGGGTGGGTTGACACAGAGAACAAGAAATGCGAATCTGGCGGGTCAGCACGAGGTCCCCCCTTGTGTGGCACTGTAATCATATTTTCTTGCCTAGATACTACGAAGTTCCTGTAACGCGGCAGTGCACTTTTAATCGTAGAACCAATTGAACACCCTGGACAGATCTCAACGTACTGAAATAAAATTCAAGTCAATACTAGCGAACTAGTGCCCATATGGTTCTATAATGCTAGACCGAATTTATCGTCCTTAATCGGAATCCCAATTCTCACGTACTATCGTCCCCAATCGGAATCTCAATTCTCACGCACACTACTATCGTCCTCAATCGGAATCCCAATTCTCACGCACACTACTACTCGGAGAGGAAACAAGTACAAGAGGTTTTGATCGTACCATGAGGAGAGGTATGCTGGATGACGAAGCATTTTGGGAAGTTTGACTCGGAGGGGTTGACGACACCACTGATGTCCATTCTCGGCTCGAAGATGAAGGTCCGAGTGAGGATCGGGTACCCGCCGGCATTGTGCGCGTTGTGGGAGTCGTACGCGGATCTGCAAGTTTACCAAGGTTCGGAGGAACGTTATGAGATGCAATGAAAGCGGTAAGAACAGGCGTCGGCATTCGTGTATCGATGCGTCGATGGAGTTGAATGCTGCAAGCAATGTGATTAGCAATGTCAATACATTGGCACTGCTGCATCATTGGTCACCTGCGTCTGGGTTCTTGGTCAACCAGTAGCGTGTCGATCCGATAAAGTTGACAAAGCTGCCAAACAGATCAATGGCGTAGCAACATCAACTTCGACGCTCATGACACACCTCCTTAACAAACTTCCGTCGATTCTCCGGCATGTAAGGTAAAACCTGAGTCTTCTTGTCAGACGTTACAAACCTAAGTGAATACATCAATTTGTGAGTGAAAGTATCATAGTGAACTACGCACTCATTCAAAGTTTTCTCAACCAGCGTGACAAATTTCGTATTTGCCTTTCCGAAGGATGCTATGTCCTCTGAGTAAACGACATTTGTCTTGTCCATGGTGCCAGAGATACCCAAGGCTTCCGCCAGTCTAGCGTTGCGTTTCGCGATAGTACATTCATCTCGGCAGCGTAGTTGGGGTACCGTCCTGTCTTGATTGGAATCGCTTCTACCACATAGACTGGGCTGTTGGAAACGTCCACAGGGACAAGCGAGCATGGCTATGGCGCTGCATGGTTCAGATTCGTTACACGCTGATGGAGCATGACATGGCAAAGGGCAAGGGTGATGGGCAGGAAGACTGTAATTGAGGGTGAGGTCAAGAACGTAAGCTTAATGCTACATCAGTATACGCACCATGATTTCCTAGGCTTTCCACAAACTGACGAGCAATCGCCGCAATTACCACTGTGGCAAAGTCTCTGACATCTATGAAAACCACAATCAAGCAACCTAGATCTGCACGTTAGTAAATGGTGCTGGTGCGGTCAATATATACAAGCTGACTTTTCACATGACTGTCCGCATGATACTTTTTCTTGGGAGCATCTGACATTGCTGATATTCGATTTCCCACAAGCGCAGCGCTTCGTAGTCAAAAAAGGACAAGGAGGACACTGGGAAGGTTCTTCATGACAAGTGTGTGCAGTCTTTGCATGTCCACAAGGCGGTGGTGGTTGTTCACATGGAAAGCTGCAGTTGATTCGTGTGCCACATGGAACTGGGGGAAAAATGACAGTGCGCCCACATCGACATACGAGCTATATGGGGATGATCAGAAAGTGAATACGAGTCTATGGGATAACCTACTTCTTCAAAAGAGGATTGTAAGCAGGGAGGACATGGTCCTCGATGATCACGTTCCATGCATCTGTAGATACATCAAGTCTCACAAATGAAGCATGAAGACGGAGACACACTTATGCGATCCACAACCTAACATCTTGCCACAGACCAGATCGCATTCATGCCACAGCTTTTCTGCATCCTCCAACTCCATATCCATCAACCCGTGTTGCGGCCCATTTCTATTTTTCTTACTCTTCCCAACCTTACTTTTTGACATACCAGCCAATGGACAGCAAGTTCTGAAACACTGATGGCGCCCACATAGGCGCAACGCCCCGCACACTTTATCGCATAGGACGTCTTCTCTGCCTTGAGCAATATCACTCTGACGCTCGTTACAAGGAATGAAACGGGTTGTTAATCCACAGCGACATGGCACAGTCACAGGAACGGAGCAAGGGGGGCACACTCCAAGATGGCCTGGACAGCAAGATTATGTCAGCATCCAAGGAGATAACAGGTTCAGAAAACATACAGGTGGTAGAGCAACAATGGTTACAGCCTTGGAGGCGCTTTCCGCATGTCATGTTGCAAGTAGGTATAGGATCATTGCATTTGGTACGTCGTTCGTTCGTAAGTTCTGTTAAAGCTTGCTTGCCGCATGGGCAGCTTAGCACCAAGATAGGATCGAACAGGCATCGGGTTGCAGTTGGGGGGGGAATGTGACAGCTCTGCAATATCTTAGAGAGGGAAATGCTACATGAGTATTAAGTCAACATACTTTTGAACAAGCGTGGAGACCACAATCAAAAGGCCTGATAATCGATATTGTGAGCAAGTGGAAGCAGAGGAACATAGCAGCATACCTGTCACACTTGTTGCCGCAATCATATCTTCCTTCCCATGTTGTTTCACGCCCGTTGTTATCAATAACGAGGGCTTGCTGCTTCGAAGACTTCCCTTCTCCACAACGAACTTCAGTAGTATTTTTTCCACAGAAGCACTTGACAATTTCCGCTTCTGTACAAGGTTCACACTGTCCAGGATGACACTGCTTTTCGCAATAGTGGTTATCACAGAGTAAAGGTCGACCACAGGTTTGACCGCAAGAAAGGGAGGAGGCGGGTGCTGTGTATGAGCGGGCACATCGGATAGAAAGCACTGTTTTGTTACAGTGACAAGGTGGATGAACTGTCAGGATACAAGGGGGGCATGGTCCTATATTAGTTGTGTAAGCTGCGCATAAAACTTTTGTAAGTGCATGTGCAAACCCGGATGACAGCTCAGCGGGCAGGGATGGTCACAAGAGGTCCTTCTACGGCTGCAAGCCATTCCGCAACTGCATAACGAAGTATAAACCAACGACTAGAAACAGAGGGGAGTGTAATACCTATGAGGTGTTGCAATGCCTGGCTTAGGGTCTTTGACGGCCCCACAGAAACATCTGGTAAAAATACGTTAATAGCAAGTCGCAAAACGAAGCATAGAACAAAATGAAATCACTGATAGCTCCTAGGGACTTGGTTCCGCTTAGTCTGACAGCCTGGGCATCGCCAGTCTTCTTCCTCATTCACCTCCCTGGCAACAAGAGCATCCCTGACCTCTTTGGTACTCTTTTTGGCCCATTCACGTACACACTTAAGGTGGAAAGAAGCCCAACAACATGTGGTGACGTCATCAGAAAAAGAACATGACCAGGTAGGTTGAGCAGGGTGCAATGGATTAAGGCAAATTGGACAATCTGGGTACGGTGGTGTCCTTAAAGAGTAGGTGAGCCGTATCGTTAAGCCGCTACTAGGTGGAGGGCTTGACGGTCGCCGCAAGGGCTGGGCATCACGAACATTACGCTGTGGTGTCAACTGAGAACCGAATTGGCCTCGTCGAGCACGACCTTGGTTTCGTGGAGTTGCAGTAAATCGAGCTTCACTCCCGGGGGTACCAGAATGTGTCTCATCAGGTTTACGACCAAAACGCCTATTATAATTTGAGCCTTGGGAGGTGTCTTGAGGCATCCTAGAGGAGCTACGGCTGCCATCTAAAGTCCGTGAAGAGGTTGAATCCATCCCTACGCTTTCTGATTGGGTAATGGACGGTTCCTGAGCCTGGATTGGGCGTCCTCGACGCCCTCCCTGGCCTTCTGATACGGGTGTACGAAGTTCATTGTCAGTAATAAGTGTACTCTGAGACTGTTTGCGATCTCGCCCTCGATTTCGATTTCTGCCATGACGTGGAACATTTGGAGTTGTAACCAAGTCGCCACTCGACAACGTGGAAGAGCCGGTTGATATGGGAGGGTCTGGAGGATCTGGGGGTATGTTGGACATATATCAAGAAGAGGAAACAGACGGGAATCTGACTGCTTTGGCTGAGTCAAATGCGGTGCCGACCACCTCCCATGTTTACCTAATGCACTTTTCTAAGATATTCTATTTATACTGCCAAGCAACTTATGCAACAGCTGTTTTTGTTTGAGTATAGACGAGTGAGTTAATGCCCGAATACTTCTGACTAATCATTTATCATTGATGTCGTACTGTCTAGGTCAAGATGCTTATAAGAGAACTTGCTTGAGCTTACCCTAGGACTCGGTACTCAGTACTCAGTCCTTGGTACCTCAGCCAGCTTGCTCCGATTCCTTGCCTATGGGCCGTTGAAGCTTGATGTCCGGACATCGAATCTCGGCAAAAATCAAGCTGATGATTGCCGCACCTCCCATGCAGAGAGTTCCAACCGTATTATTGTCTGCGGCGCCAAAGTAAGCACTGCCTGTTTTTATTTGTCGCATTATGCCTCACGATACTCTTCGACATATTTTTAGGGCCTGCATTGATCGCGCCCTGATCAATTTCATATGTTTGATTGGTTCCCAAAGGAGACATCAACATGAAAGAGTCTGCCAAAGAGGAACCTGGTCTCGACATACACTGTACAACGATGTAGCAGGCGTCAGCACTCCCTCCCTCCATTTATATTCACTCTGTATATAACTGACCGTGTGGACGCACGTTCCATGTATCTAACAACAAGCGAATTGACAGGCTTGTCGCAATTTCTCCTCCCCGACTTTCTAATTAACCAATGGACCGTTAAGGTCACATTGAGAAGCTACCCACTGCAGCTGCTTACGCCTCTCAGCAATAACACTTGTCATGTGGAATAATACAATGCTTGGTATCTACTGGCCAGTTGTCAACCCCTGGGGAAATCCTGAGAAGTCTACTTGGTCTTGAATGGCTTGGCCACCTATTGTGAAGGAAATGCGAAGTCGTAGTCGCACTTGAGCCTGTGTACGAATAAGCCACTATGACACATTACAAGTAAACAGACACACGTACTCCCGCTGGCGCCACCACCCTCATTTGCTGCGTTTCTGTTGCTCCTGGATTGATCTGTGGACTAGACATGGGTAGCATCTGAAGTTGTTGTGTCTGTGATAGCATCTCGAAGTAAATCAACAGGTGAATGATCACCGAAAGTACATACTTTGGGTACAGCAGCTTGAAAGTTGAGACCAATTGCTGGGGTCGACCCTGTTACTTGAAACTTCGCCAAGATGTTGACCACTCCTGGTTTGCCAGCTAATACCTGTGGTGTTAAAGTGATCTTTAATTCGTGTTTGTCGTAGGCTGTATATGCTGCGAATCTTGACACTGTGGGTGGAGGCGGCGCAGCGGCAGGTGATATTGTATCAAACAACGACGAAGTCACAGATGGCTGAATCGCATGGGTCGACACATTCACGGAAGGCGTTTGAGTATTTCCGGTTGATGAATCGAATAATCCGAGAATGTCATCAATGGCGCTCTTTTGTGGTTTGCCAGGGGGGGCAGAAGACTGGGAAGCTGAGCCAGGAGACAAGCCGAACATGGATGCGAGATCTCCCTGTGCTCCTTTCTGGCCGCTTATTGAAGTCGTGGCCGCTGGTGCATCGTCTAGATCAATCATCTAAAGAACATACATCGGTTAAGAAGTCAAAGGGCATCAGTAGATAGCGTACATCGGCGTCTGTCCGTAGTGAGCCGACTGGCTTGTTTTCGCTCACTGCATATATAGCTAAGTAAAACCCACAAAAGGAAAACGAGCTTCCCTCACCGACTCCGATGACAGTTGCCTTTAGCTCGGGAGCCGGCATTCGTTCAAGTACGCCAACAAATATTTCCCCTTGATTGAATAGACTCGCAAACTCCACAGAACGTTGTTGTATTTCAAGCTCTGGACTTGTCGAAAAGCCACTCAACATAACAACTATGCGTTCCCTCTGCGCACCAGTGGTGCGTGGTCGACTCGACAGCTTGGTTAAGGAAGTGAGGACAAATTGCCGGGTTAGGTAATTGGCGTAGGGCGACTGTAGGACATTCTCAAACAAGTCAACAATATCAGAATCACGGATCTGGAGACCAAGGTAGGTCATGAATCTTGTCAGTCTGCAGATCCTAGAAGCACATACTGGTTTGGCATCTTCTTCTTCTACTATGCCAGTCTCTAACATAATTTCACTATATTCGCCAATGACCCAGACGGCAGCGATCGTGAGAGATTCTTGGGACACGTCTGCCTGGAGGGCTGTGTACAATCGGGACGCGGTGTATGCTTGCAATTCAGGGGTGTGCGCCACAAGGCGAATGAAACTTGATAAGACCTCTTCTCGAACGTAATTTCCAGCCTGGTCCGTTAAGGGCGTTGTCAGGATAGGCGAAATTATGTTAGCAGAGATAACGCACAAGCTTAAGTACCCGAAGAACAGTATCAATATGCCAGCGCTTGTTAGGTGCAAAGCGTTCCGCAGCTTGACAAATTTGCGTTGTCATGGCAAGCTTGAATTCATTGTCTGCAACCTCCAGAAATGCGAGAAGCTCTCGGATAAGTATTCGGACATTGTTCTCTTGAACAAGGGCATAGGAAAGCTCCAAAGCTCGCCGTCGTATAGATATGTCGCCATCTCGGAGGCAATCCAGAATCGTATTGCGGTGCCGAAGTACAGCATTAGTGTCCATTGCGACTACCTTATTCAAGGTGTGAAGAGCAACATAACTGCTTGAGCTGTCAGAAGGGCAAAGTTCGCAGAGAAAAGATTCAGACATTACCGGATATTGTTATCTCGATTACTGAGAAATTTCCCTAGGATATTGATGGCCATCACTCTTAAACCACTATCCGCCTCGATCTCAAGGACAGTCAACACTGTCTCGTAAAGAATGGAGTTTCCAACATTCTTACTTGACTCGGTATTGGTGGCAACTTGAGCAAGAATGTCATTCATAGTCTCGCTAGCTCGTTCATCCCCTCGACCGAGTAGTCGCAGGAGGCGGAGTACTTTGACTTGCAAAAATGGATCGGTGATGCCAGAGACATCATGCTCTGGGCTATATCCTGTGGTCACCAACGACTTGAGCTGGCGAACTAGAATCGGAACAGCCTGAAGAGGTGAATGAGACTACATCATTGCACGTTGAGATACCGTATACAATCGACAAACATTGCGAAATTCGTCAAGACAACTTGGCTCCGTCTGGCACATTTCCGTGATCAGCGTTATTCCGGACAGAAGAACGCCATGATTCCGATCGGCTAGCAAGTTCTTGGCTTTCGAAATGAAATGGTCGATGAGTTCTGGTACTTTACGAACTATTCGAAGGGCACACAAAGCAGCCTGAGGGGATCGAGTGAGCGAATAACCCTAAGGACAATATAGCGCATGAACCTTTTTCCGAATGTATGTGTTGCTTGAACCCAATAATTTCTCCACTTCATTGCATAAATCTCTTGACATCTCCTCGGATGAAATGTTTGCAAAGGTACACAGCGCCAGGCCTACGGCATACATATTGGAATGGTTCATGTCACTTGAGGCGTTTAGGCTTTATGAGGAGAAAGACTGGTGAGGGACACACTTTTTGAGAGAGTTTGTGACTAGAGTAAGAACCTCTTGATTCTCGTCTAGCAGCAACATAATACCTAGATAACCCAGGCGTTTGTCTGAGAATCGAGGACTCGCCACTAGCTTGAGGCATTCAATTTGGCCAAAGTGGGCAGGATAACCTAGCATGTGAATATATAATAGCTTGGCTATGCTGTTGTGTCGTGCAAACGAATCCTCCTCCCTAAAGGAGGTTCGAATGGAAGCAGACTCCTTCTGAATGAGGTTCCGCTCATCGGCTAAAGTCTACAAAGCAGAGAGAATTCTTGAGCGGGAAGTCAGATCTGTTGCAAGGTTTATCCCACCTTACATGCTCGAATTGCCTTGATGAGGGCTGTGTGTAGGGGTTAGGAGGATGATATCATATTCTGAGCATAATACTACCTTTCAGATTGTGATACACCATTACCGCCGCGGGCCACTTCTTGTTCAAATGTAAGTGACTTGCAGCGTGATGTCAATGTTTACTGTCACAAATGGCAGTCACAGAAGTCACCGAAATTCAAAATCCAATTCGCTGAAATTACAATACTACAATATTCCTACACTATTTCACCAAATACAGCGGTACTCTGACACTCAACTTTATGAGAAATGCCCCTCATCAAGAAGGGTCCCTTCCGCTATAGAAGATGCTACCCAGTCTGTCATAATGACATGACGCCGCTTCGACCTTTGGGTAGAGCTGAGATGGCAACCACAAAGGGACAAAAGACTCACTTTGACGTCTTGCGCAACAGCTGAATGCGTCGACTCTCATCCCGTTTATCGTACAGGATATGCGTGAGCTTCAGGTCATCTAGATCAGCGATCACGCCGCCATGCCTGATAAGTTCATGTTGTACGTCTCGCAAGCTATCACACCTGGTAAGTGCGGTGTTCTTTGGCGAATAACAAAATCACATGTATACCTCTCTTCGATCTCTGCTCCCCACCTACGGTTGCCGTCGACCAACAGCTCGTGTTTCCTTGCGTTATTCGCAGTGTCAAGATAAAAGCAACTTATTGTTCGATTAAACTTGCTGCGTTATTAGGTGTGGACATGACGTACAGGTGTTTAAAGAGCACATCTTGATCATATTCCATGGCAGACTCATTACCCATGGTGACATCGACATCCTTCGTCTCATCGCGCCCCGGTACTAGGGACTGACCATCCTGTTGCGACTTTCACGCTCAGAAGTCAAAAGACGTTTCAAACAACCACATATAGGTTCAAATTACCATATGTTGGACGGAATCATCATTCGGCATAAGTTTCCTGCCGAATTCATTCGTATCGGACTGCTCAGTGTCGTCGTCTTGTATGTCCAGGTTGTCTGAATCATAATCAATCGTTTCCTCCTCTGGGGCTTCACGAATAGTCTCAGCATCTTGCGTGATCTTCTTGGTTTCGGGCAACTCGATCCATTCGCTGTGCCTCCCTTCTTCCTGGCTCGTCTTTACGCCCTCTTGCACTGCAGGCTGCTCTGGTGAACGATTGCCAGTAGGAATGTCAATTGCGTGAGATATATCGGGTTCATGTATACCATAATCGTCCTCAAGTTGGCGAACGTCCGTAGCATGGAAAAAATACCTATTTCAGTGAATCTGTTGAAGTTCGAAAAGAAATCCCTAAACAGTGCGCACACACCGCTTCTTAAGAGGCAAGCGTTCTTCTCTTGCAACTGATTCTCTTATCCATGTTGATCTGATGATGTCTAACTGTCCTTTGTTGATGATCGAAGCAATGGATGGAGCTGCAATACTTTCATACGACCATCCGAAAATTCGAGTGGCGACTTACGTGTCGTATTACCATCATACACTATTAATGAAGTGTCCTTTCGGGGTAACTGCGAGTAGTCACCGCCATGAGTAAATATTCTGATCACGAATAAGGAGACTTTAATGTGTGTTAAACTCATTCTGAGATCCAGCAGACTCACAGTGTTTCGAGTTCGTTTTTATCTCGCTTTGCATTTGGAGACTTCGGATCAGGTGTAACTTCTGTAAAGGTGTTGAAGGATGACAATGGAATCCACGTGGCTGGACACTCACGAAATTTCATGCCTTCGAATATGGAAGACTTCACATCGATACCCTTGAGGTTTGCTCCTTGAAATTGGGTTAGAACGACAGGCTGTACCATGGTTAGTATGCTAATCGACTGATTCATTAATCCCTTGACCTTCTTGTGGTTCCCTTTGCGTTTTTTCTGACCCCCCCTGATATCACATCATTAGTAGCCTTGCGATAGGAATGGTTGGAATCTCACCCTGAGTCTGCTGTCTTTCTCTTCCTCGCACTTTGAATACTCTCGAAAAGCGCTAAATAGCAGCTACAAAATGACTGAAAATCCTTTGACCATCAAACGCGCACCTGTAGCCGTTAAACAATCCTCCACCGAAAGATCATCGCGGATGCCTAATGCCCGAGGGAACCGCATAGTAAGATTGAGGTGATATTGATCTGTATGAGTATGATGAGTTGAATAGCAGATGTTGAATGACTAAAGCTGATTACCAGAAGTAACGATCTCTGCTGCTTTTACTTTAAGTACGAACGAGCTGGCGATGGGGTATCAAGTAGCAAAATGCATCAAACCAATATAATCACTCACTCTGCGGGGTCCAAATATACGTCCCCCTTGTCCTCGTTTCCTTTTTTTGATGTCTGGAAAAACGAAGGAGGATCGTCCTTAATCCATGGTTTCCATGGCTTTGCTCGTAGCCAGACAAAGTCGGAGAACGAGAGACCAGAACCTATTCGAACAAACGAACTATATCTGGAAGCGTCTGAGTCAAAGGTATGAGAGTTAAGATAGATTTAAGTGTGCACTTTGGTTCGTCGTCATCACTATCCAGTTCACGGTCGTCACGCACAGCACAAATGAGAGTCGATACTCCTCCACCCCGCTTGCCTGAACCCCAATTGCCAGCTGAGTATAAACATTAGATCTCCAACAGGAACCCCGTGGCAGGGATTGGAGTTACCGACGACGAGCACGTCAACCGTTTCTCCCATATTGTCCTACGTCCGATGTTAGGCTGCTCTTGCTGAAGAATGGGTGTCAAGCACAAACTTACCATGTACTCGGGTTTCACCTATTCAATCCTCGTGGTCAAGACCGTGATATCGAAACCACCACAGCATAACTAACACACCTTGATGAAGTCAATATTTCGGCCATTCAGCGTATAGCTCGCATCCGGACGTTTAAGTATTAGTCCCTCGCCCCTTCCTCAGGTCTATCAGCGATGGTTTCACGGAAACAAGGTGTGCTAACTTGTCCTCTATAATCTCATCCATTCTCATGCGGACATCCTTGGCAGTCTTTCCAACAAATTCTTGGACATATTCAATCCGTCCCTGTACCTCAGACACGTGCTTTCGCATGAGTCCCTTCCTAATACGAAGGGTCTTAGTGACCAGAGACCCTCCATTGAGGAAGAGAACATCGAAAATTTTAACTGAAGCTTTGTCAACCAAGAAGTCAAAGGACAAAATTTAAAGACTAACAGCAGGGACGGGGTCTCAATTCCTTCTGGGACTTGTCGAGTGCGGCCGTCTTGAGGCTGCCGAATGGGAGATGACGCTCTGTAATAGGATCCCAGACCAGCATTTCTCCATCAAGGATGATGCTTGTAATGATGGAGAGAGGAAGGTTAGAAGCACCCAACATAAGGCGTGAGGGCATTCACCTATGAACGCCGTTGAACACTTGGTCGATATAGGGCGTTAAGCTACCTTCCCCAACGGTTTTCCCGTATAAATATGTGTAGTCTTTGCCTTTTCTGATAGCAATCATGATGCCGTTCAAGCGCAGCTTCACTAGCACTTACCGAGAACAGTAGAAGTACTGATCATCCTTTTTGTGCAACTGCATTCTTTCACCGTCTAGTTTTTCTTCGATTATGAAGTCTTTACCACCCATGAGCTTGACTGTGTCTTCAATACGCTTTGTCGGACGTTTGCAAAGCATTGGCGCAAACGCCTGAAAGAGATGGGCTGTTTTCTCGTCGTCATTGAGCCTTTTCATCGGATTGTCGAGCTCGTAAGCGACGCGTCTTAAGTCCGAACATGTGTTGAATAAGGCCATTGCATCCTCATGAAACACAGAAAGAACTGTTGTTTCCTTCACAGAGATGATAAGGTCTAAGTAACAGTTCAGCATTCGCATGTGCAACAAGAGCCCTTGGTAAGTGACCTTTGAGGATAACCCGTACAATCCAGCGCTGTTCTGCTGGTGTGCAATTGTTGTATATAGCGGTCATTATGGTCGTTTGTTGGTCTCTTATAATGACGAGTCAATAACAAAGACTAGGACGTCGAAGCCTGTTGCACACATTTTCCCTCCGGCCTTTGAAAGTTCATCAAGAAGATTGTTGAGCCTATCGATCGTCAAAGTGCCTTCCATGACATTGGACCTCTTGGAGATAACTTCATATAAAACCATTGGGAAATCCCCAGCCATCTTCTATCAGTTATGTATCCTGAATGAGACTTTGAATGTGGCATGAGAGAAATACACCTGCATCTTTTTCCGAAGGTTTCTTCCAATTTAACAAGCGAACAGCATCTTCGTCCTTTGCATTCAACGGTATTATACGGATATATATCTTTGCTAATGTCTTTTCCTTCACGTTGTAAACGGCGCGTTCACGATCTTTCTGAAACAGGTGGAGCCACGTTAATACAAGTTTGCGAGATGAAATAGCAGCGTACCTGAGGCAACAGGAGACGAAGCACAGGATGCAAATCTGGACCAACCTCCTCGCGCCATTTCTGAGAATAATAATCAGCGGCAGACTCACGGACCACCAAAGACTCACTGTGAACCACTTTGCAAGAAGCTTTCTTCTTAACTCGTGTTTGCTTTCGCGGCTCAACTTCTCGTATAGGCCGGAGAGTGCTCCAAAGGGTGGGTACCTTCCCGTGTTGACAGGGATAGGTTTGTCATAAGATCTCTCTTCTTCGGTGTCTGGTATGTTAGTAAGTGGCGGGGAGAGCGGTGGCATGGTAAAAGCTGGTGGCGTCGTGTCACGTGAACGCGTCGCGGCTCGCGATATTGGTTAAACACCTTATCCGAACCAACTTATTTGAGTCACGCGTCGTACGTGTTTAGAACATGAATACATGAAGCTAGCTTTTGTGCTCTCAGTATGTACACTGAATTTTGGAAGGAATCATTGCTGAAGGAACTACAAAGGTTATGTAAAGGCTGAAGACGGCAGTCATGCAGCATGTAAACATTAATGGTAGCCTACCAATCCCATCTGATTTATCTGTCTCACCTTCTGGTGAACGCAGAACATATAGCATCATTGCTCCTGACTCCAGAGGAGACACATTGAGTAACTCGGGTTCCATTAATGAACCATACACAACGATGCATATATAGATAAGCATGGACACCGGCCCCATCTATTGATCAGTAACACATGACATACGCTACTCCGTGGCAGCTGCACATCCAAATCAGAGCTATCAGTCAGTCAGCTGCCGTTGCAGCTGGTCCATTGTCCATTGTCTGCATGGTGCTCGCATACCTGTCCGAAGAATTGAAGACGACCCCTTCATCTTGCAAGGATTCTATCGTGTCTTCCATATTTACATCTCCAAGCTGAAAAAGCGACTGGTGTTTCCCAGGTCTACTGACCACCGCACTAGTGGGATTCTCCGAATTTATTCGAATAAATCGCAGTAAGTCGATGTATCCCACACCAGTTTGTCCCCAGCGTCGAAACAATGCTACGTTAAGAGGGTGGGTGATATCCGGCACTTCTGTTGGATGTATTGATATTTTGTCAATCAAGTCATGAGTGGTTAAACTGTATTGAACGGATCACACCTAAGCCTGTCCGGTAATCTTCTGCTTCTCGTAATATAATTTCCTCGAGTGTCATCTGCCGTGCACTCTTTGGTCGCCCTTTACGACGAGTAGATTGTTCAATCTGCAATGCGACATCATGCCGTTTCAACCAAACATCCCGCACAATGTCATGCAGCGTCGCCAAGGTCACGGCCGAGGCATCAGGGGGAATTGCATGATAAAAGAAAACAAATTTATCAGCTGTACATGATATTAACAATATGCTCGAAAAGATTGACCATCATGCAGTTCACCTTTAGCTGTTTCTTTTTTTGACTTTTTAATTGCAGTCGAAGCTAGTCTGGACTTCCTTAGCTGTGCTCGCTGTAGTTGACCGGCCTTGCGAGACTGTGGATGAAAGACCTTCTCTCTTTTTCCTTGCGTTTTGCTCTTTGAGTTCGTGGCGTTCGGTGTGGTCGGGGACATGTCTGTCTACGGCGCTAAATTTGCACCCGTCGTGCTCAAACTATACTATTCCTAAGCTACGCCTTTTTCTATGATGTATAACAGAGAGGCACTTCAAGGATCCCCCAACTATTCTCAGGGGTCTGCAGTGCCAGGTCATCCATCTACAAGTTCGTCTGGCCACCGACATACAAACTCTATCTCGTCCCAAACGTCACAAGGATCGCGAAGCAGTAGGCGAGACCATGTATGGATTCTTTGGTATGGGGCATCTTATGAGGTCTAACTCCACTTTAGTATGGCCACAACCCTGCCGTTGAGTCTGCTGTGACGCGTCTACTTGTGGCCATCAAGCAGCTGTTGGAAGCTCTTACACAATGGAGTACCGGTAGGATGACCGAGACGGAGGTCAGCGATGTGTATGTCCGGCTTGGAAATGACTTCAACGCTGCAGTAGCTGCATTTAGTCAATTTAACATCGACATGAGGTTCGTCTTGAGGCTGTTATTACTCTGAATGGCTCTGCTTATGCACACGGTAAAAAGTGAGCTTATGTCAGTACCTGATGATCTTCGCAATATTTTGGAGACATGCCTTGCGGAAGAAGCCACTCCTGCAGTGCTCGACATTTACCTGCCGGACGTGCGCAAAGTTATCACGAACTTATTGCAGGGTTTACGCTCAAAGCAGTCTGTTTACCGTCGCACGGTTTCGGACAGGTCCAGACAATCCACAAGCACCCAGGGTGATTCTCCACGCATCAGAGACAGTAGGACATCGTCGCGTTCTGGCCATGACCGTACACGGTCTGCTCCAAGAGAGAGGGAGTCACGGCAGTCGGGCTCAACACGTCGGAAAGACTCCATATCGGAAAGCCAGACGCGAACAACAACTTCCAATGAAGAAACAGAGTTGGTAGGAGGTTTTGCTCCTCCCGGTGGCTTGCCTTCGGCTCCCGATGAACGAATACAGGTATCTGGCCATCACACACGACGCCACCAATCTGGAAGCTCACAACGCTATCCTGCCACTCGCGTAGACCCGCTGCCACCCCCAATAGAGCACGAAGAAGGATTTACTTCGCCAACTGAACCTCCTGTCGAAATGGCACCACCCGTTTTCCAAGCACCCCCTAACTTGGTTAGATATTCATTGAGTGACAGACCTGTTCCTTCTTCCCCTCCTGTTGTGGCGTCAGAGGACCCTCCCCCCACGTTTGTTTTGGATCCAGCTTCTCCAAATGCAGCTGACAACGGCTCTGCTTCTGTCGAGTATGATCGACAACCTTCATCCGACTCTGCACGACCAGCATCACCAATTATCAGGGGTGAACAAGATGCTGTATCACCATTGGATCATATACGAGCACCTGCAATGGAGAGCTCACTTGCAGCGTTGAAGAAGAGTGAGGCCCTGGAGCGAAGGGCTTCCAAGCGGTTCTCAACGTACACATTCTCTAAAATGACGGGTACTCGCGACAGAGGTCTATCTGCACTCGACAAGCTCGTGGGCGGTGAGGAAAGACGTCGGAATAGACGCAGCGCTGCTTTTGGTGGAAATTTGACTCCCGGCGACCTCGAGTCCCTTGCAGAGGAGAATGAGAGTCCGACCAGGGGCCCGAAACGTCGAGATGCAAGTAAAGGAAGCCGATCTGACAGTTCACCCTCTGGATCGAAGAGGCAAGTACCTTCTCTAGGAGATGAACTCCCACCTGTCCCTCCCGTTCCCGACACAATTATGCCGACTGCGGGTTCACAATCCTTTAACGAAACCGAGCTGACGTTACGGGAGTTTGCTAGCAGTCTTGCACCTCCAACTTCTATTGACAGACCACCTTCGGAGCCATCTACGCCTGGCCTTCAAGCTGTCACGGTATTTTTGAAGGTGGGATTGCAAGTCAAAAAGGTCACGTTGGAGAGAGACGGATTGTCAATCCCTTCCCTCCGCCTTCAATTTACAGAGAAATTTTCGTATAATCCAGGCATGGACAACTTCCCGGCCATTTACATCAATGATCCGACGAGTCACATTCAGTATGAGTTGGAAGACATGGATGAAATCAAAGAAAAGTCATTATTGTCTTTGAACATTGAACGTGAGCATCTCATTTTCTTCTCATGCTGTGTGATTATTACCCAACTGTCGACCCTGTAGCGCTCGACCAGATTAAACAGCATATTGACCTACAAATATCCAACCTGTCGCAAGACATTAAGGACCTTCGATCTACAGTTAATTCTGCTCGGCGCCAGTCACTCCCACCACAAGCGGCTGTGACGGCCGCCACACAATCTCCCGTTGCGCGTCCATCGGAAGGTCAGTTCGCAAACGTCGCTCGACGGGTTGCTGCGAGACTGTCACGGATCCACTTGGAGGAAGGGACACCGCGCCCATTGCGGACAAATTCCGATGAGACGCCCCGACGTTCACAATCTCCTCAACCGCTTGGCCCTATGCTGCCACAGTTAACAGGAAGCTCTGTAGGAATTTCTGATGTCGCGTCATCACGAATCGTATCGGACCTCAAAACGCAATTCGACGAAGTCCAGAACCTCCGGCGCGATCTAGGCGTGATGCGCCAACTTTATAGTGACTTCATGAACCAGACCAAAGAGTCGCTGGGCACCCTTCGCTCACAAACAGCCACTGTGCGCCAACTGGCTACTGCCAAAGTTGGCGGTGCTCGTGCCTACATGGACTCGGGCAAAGCTAATCTAGACACGCGCAGTCAAACCGTCCTAACTAAAGTTGAAGAACTCCAAGATACCGTTGAGACACTCAAGCATGACGTGCTGAAGCGACATATTACCCCCAAACCCACCCTGATGCGTACATTGAAAACCGACATCGCAGAGACTGCCAAGGAACTCGAAAGCTTGACTGCGCACATACAGACAGTTAAGCCGATGTGGAAGAAAACTTGGGAAGAAGAACTCCAAAACATCGTAGAAGAGCAGCAGTTCCTCGGACATCAGGAAGAGTTCACGGATGACTTACTAGAGGATCACAAAGCACTGTCGGAAGTATACGGTCATATAGAAAAAGTCATATCTCTTCGCGGAACGACTGGAAGCGCCCGGTCACGTACGCCTTTCCGCCCGCCTCCAATGGATGAGGGCCATAATGGGCTTAGTACTGTGATGCTCGAAATTCGTGGCGCAGCTGTGGACCCAGAGCGACGTCTGAAAGCCATCGCAGCAAACCAGAAGAATCGCGAAAAAGAACTTGCCAACCGATCGGATGAGTTCCAGGCAGAACTGAACGGGTTTGTCCAAGGCAAGAAACTCAAGATGACAGGCGGTGCAGAGGAAGTTGAGCGCATGCGGCAGAAACGTAACGACCTGACACTCAAGCAAATGTTTACTTCGGGAACGACAGCTTTGCCATCCTTAACTCAGGAGGATACCTCACAAGTCTTATCCCCAAATTCGTGAATGGCTGTTACACATCAATGTCTTCACTCGTCTGCTTGTTTGCGACAATGACAGTCACGAGGGTACAGCAGAATCCTGGTTTATACTTTCCTTTACATGGTCGCCTTGTATATCATGCTCATGGCCAAGGGTACACTCTAGCAATTTATAGCAGTTATATGCCCGTGAAGAAGAAAGGAAAGTCCTGAATGATTGATGTTGGGGTACTGATGGTTACTTTGCGTGACCGTTTCCCAATACTGTATGTCTCGACGATGTACCAAGAACTTGAGCGATGATACCTGCAAGCTGAGATGGTGCTTCGTGAAGGTTTGCATTGTGAAACCAAGGCTTTGACATGTAGTTGCGTATGCTATCAGGATGTTAGTGACAAGCATAAGTGCCACTGGCAGGGGTCTCACCCGTCAGGTAGCAAGACAATGGCATTGGCCCCCTGCACACTACCCACGCGTTCCCACCCCTCACCGGCTTTCAGCCACTGCAACGCCCCTGCTAGTGCGCTCCCACTGCTACCGCCTACTAGAAGGCCTTCTGTGTGAATTAATCGGCGAGCTGCAAGAAAAGCTTGTTCGTCGTCTGTCTTTATCCATTGATCAATATCTCCTGGCATTCGCGACAGGACGTCGGGCACAAAGTCATACCTACACATCATGTGAATGCCACGAAATGGCTATATACATGTTGACGTACCCAATACCTTCCACTACATACGGCTCACCAGCATGTGCGGTGTTCAAAGATTCAGGCAGAGCCAATATACTACCTTTCTAGATAGAAGTTCGGATTAATTCACTCGACTCCTGGAAGTCTTGCACAGACCGGGTCAATAGCAATTATCAGCGCATCCTTATTATGTGTCTTCTTAATTGCTCTGGAGACACCGCTCACAGTCCCTCCTGTGCCTGCACCTGCGATAAATGCGTCGATCTTGCCTGAAGACGGACGTGATGAGGTGGATGGCGTAGAAGCAACGGCAGAAATCATTTCGGGCCCTGTGCTAAGTTCATGCGCCAGAGGGTTGTTGAGATTACGATCTGCGGTTCTGTATGAGATGTAAGACATTCAATGAGATTGACACTAGTACATTGATCAAGTATGACAGCGCAAGGAATGTGCTTCTGGAGCCGCAGGGCTACACCTAAGAGAACGTAAGGATTTGTGACCATGGTATTAGCGCAACACACCAATGTGGCTTTCCTCTGAATTCCAAGCTGCTACTGTGGGCGTCCGAACGACTTCGGCTCCTAAGGCACGCAAAGTAGCTTCTTTCTCCTGGTATATTTAGTTCGAGTGACAGATCAACGAAACAAACTTAGGACGCACTAGTGACATCTTGTCTGGAAGTGTGATTATGAGAGGGTACCCCTATGCATCTTGCTAGTGAACAAAGACGGATTATCAAAATGGCAATACGAGCACCTTTATCGCGCAAGCAAGGGCGAGGCCAATACCTTGAGAAGAATATACACAGCTCAGGATAGTCGAAACCCCATAGATAAGTGAGAAACGCACCTGTATTACCGCTTGTCGGCTCTATAACGACACTCTTGCCTGGAATAAGTATACCGTCTTTCTCTGCTTCCAGAACCATCCGTTTGGCGATGCGATCCTTGACAGACCCCCCCGCGGAGAAGAACTCTGTTTTTCCTACTAAATTAAAAGGTTCATTCTAATCTACGCGCAGTGAAGGTGCAGACGCACAGAGGTTGCATTTGAGTCCCTCTGCGGCTGCCAGCTTGTCTAGGCGTATGAGAGGTGTGTTGCCTATGGCATCAAGTGCGTTGTCGAGGATGCCGTTGGAAACAGAAGACATATTGTCAAGTAGGTTAAGGCGAAGCCGTCGGAGCGGATCTTATTCGCAACCATGAAGGAAAACGTAGCAATTTGGATCACGTGAAATTCGATTACTGCGAGCTACCGAAAGTACTACACAAGGGTAGCTGACATGCACGATGAGTTCTTAATGGCGCTTCAGCATATTCACGTTCAAAGGGAATTTCTCCCCCATCCATGTCGCCAACTCCATATGGTCGCGATAAGCATCGTCTGTGTTGGGGTGGATAAGCACACTGCATGTGCTGGTGGTGAGCAGCGTTCTCATGGGTGACTATCGATGGGAATACGCACGAACATGGACCTCGATTCACTGCTAGGAATGAAAACAAGGCCCCCGTCTGATGTGGATTGAACACATTAACCTCAAACATAGGCACAGGATGAGGGCCTAGACGGCCACCATGCTGTGTTAAGTCACCCATCACACGAGCAATGGCTGGTGCACAAACCTACGGGTTTCTCCCAGAAACGATAGATGCGTAGCTGAAACAGAGTTCAGTAAGCAAGTGGCTGTCGCCCAAGCACAGACTAACCTCCGGAAACTCTCGCCGTATCCGTTCATGCAACTCCCTGGCATATTTTACGTGCTGCTCATTGTTCGGTTGGTAGTAGACTGTAGCAGTGGTAAGACCCTGTAACACCACACTGTGCGATGCGTACTATGAAAGTCAAATCCGTTATTAGAGGATTCGATGGGCTTGGGAAAGCCGTCATAACAAGAGGACTTTGGTCCGGGAAGGTTTACTAGTGATTTACCATCAGTATTGATTTCCGTGGGCAAGGGTGGAGCATTTTGATAGTTGTGAAGGAGATTGTTCAATGCCATGTCAGTCGTGAAAATGTCGGGGTCTTGCCCCTCGCGCGGCGGGTCAGGTGTATATATATACATTGGTAGCTTTCTCAGCCGCTGATGGATCTCCCTCATGAGATACGCAGAATACATCAGTCATCCTTTAATCATGGCAGCTTACGCGCCTACCCCGCCGAATACGAGGTAACAAAGTGCGATTACAACTCGATGTCGCCACATACATAAAACAAGTGATGATTTCCAGCAATGCCATGTTTAACGCTTGGAGTAGTGCTCAAGGACTCTAGTACATTACAGAAGAGGCTGTCCTCGTCGAAGGGGGCGTGTCCAAATCCCACTCGCGACGCAATCGGTTGTATACAAGCTTGAATGACGACAATGCGCCCTTTTCTTGCACAATTGTGAGTGATGTCACGTACCCAGAGACCGAGTGTGCGTGCGTCACATTATGCAGTTCGACACGGAACCGAACAGCTTTTGCTACGCCCATTACGCCTACCGGATCTGTTCGGTAGTCAGAAGCAAACAGAGAGAAATTGCATTCTTGAATATACCTCTAACTTCTTCCAGTTTGCACTTCAAGACTCCGTTCACTTCCGCATCTGGCCATACGACGACTCCAAAGCCACGGAGCACACGTGCACATTCCTCCCTTGTCGTATATGCATCATGGACCGAGAGTAGATGATAGCTGGCAGGCTTAAACTTGAACAAATTTGCGAACCAGCTTCTTCTCGGAGTCGTCCCAGCTGGTAGGAAAAATGAGCCATCTGACAAAGCAGGTGAAGTTTCCGCTGTTATCGCATATGAAGGTCACAGGAATTATATTCGAAGGCGAAGGAGACGCACCAGACTGCGTCGACAGGGACCGTTTAGTTTTTGATATCGGCCCCGCTGCATCCTGCGATGGGAGCAAAATATGGACATGCTTATCGTTCAAAGCTCCTTTCTTGCCCTCCGAGCTTCTGAGAGAAGACTTCTTACGCAATTGCACGCCTTGGGGTTTAAGTATGTTCTTCTGCGTGCTGAAATTTTCCTTGTCATGTGAACTGGTATGTGATCGCCTGTCTGCGGGGGAGATGTGCCTCGCAGCGTCATATTCTCCCTTTGAGTATGCCCGCCCGGGAGGCGGAGGGCAAAGCTGCTTTTGTTGAAAAGGGGGACGTGTGGCTGGAGGTATTTTACTAGTTCCTTGATAGGCATCTGGGATTCCTAACCCGTATGTATCGAAATCTGTCATAGTAGGGTCGGACGATGCTGTGCTAGACTCTTCTGTAGCATCTTGAAACCTGATTTCGTCCGAATCCAGATCAGCTTTGGAAGCAGACGAGTGTGGAGGTTGGGCCGTCGCTTGATCTTCAATGACTTTACTAGCATCTTGGGGACTCAACTTTGGGCTTAAAGTCACTCCTGGTGCCTCCCTGATGCTGGGCTCTGGGGTGGCCGAATATGAACGAGTGGACGCGGACGCAGTCGACTGCCACATCTGCATGGTGTTAAGATGCTCCACAATTTGATAAAAAAACCGTTGAACAGTTTCATCCACATTATCCAAATTTGGCACAACAATGCCAGGTAGTCCAAGAATCGGTGACAGTCCTGGTGAACTAAAAGCTTTCGAAGAAAGGTCAGTCTGGATGGGAGGTTGGCGTATAGGTGTGGCCTCTTGAAGATTGATCATAGGTAGGTTGGGGTGATCCATGAGATGTAATTCGGGAAGCTTTGGGAGGGGGAGAGGTCGGGATCCTGTGCTAGCATTGACTACAGAAAATTGTTGAGTGACAGTGAATACGTCCGCAGTTTCTTCTATTGGCGGATGCTGGGGAGCAATGGGACTAGATATCACACCAGCGCGATGTGGACTGGATGAAACATCATCCGTTTCCCCTTCCATAAATGTTATACCTGCCTGCACCACCGCTCGCTGGGGGGTGGGTGCAGTCGGCCGAGTAGACATCGTTGGAGATATCGTTTCATCCTGAGACATCGAATCCATTGCTTGTTCATTGGCTTGTACCGGATTGTTGTCAACTGCAAGGGGATCCTCAACAGTTTCCGATTGCACCCCACAAAGTAACGGTCGTGAAATCTTTGTTTGCAGAGACCGCCGCTGCCGCTGTTGGTCTTCGTCGTCCTCGTCCATGTTATAATATTCCAGATGTTTTGTGCGATACTTAAGGAGTAGGTAGTATACAGCCTTTTCCCAGGTTTTCCTTATAAAATCTGACTGTTGTAAAAATGCAAGAATGCAAATCAATTTCACACGTACTCATCGTTGAGTAATCCATCTATGATGTCGTTGGCAGGAGCTCCATGCCAAAGGGTACGCAGATTGTCAAAAATGTCCGCATCAATGTCATCTTTATTATGAGCAGGCTTTTCAATTTGAGAAGATAATTCGTCCAGCGTTGGGGTCTGCATATTCAGCAGAAGCGAAGGGGAGGGTGCAGTTAACAGAAAGAACGGGTGCTTTAGGATCTGAGACATCTATGAGTCGATCAATCGCTGTAAGCATATATAACATGCTACCGCCAATCTAAGCACGTACGGTGATTCGACGCGTCACATCTTTCTCCAACATACGGGAAATAAGGTCTCGTGCAGAGGCAGGGACGTCCTTCGGGGGATCATATGTCGCCATCTTGACCTTTTCCAGTAAAATACGAAGATTTTCGTGATCAAATGGCAGTCGACCGACCAAAAGGGCATACAATATGACCCCACAACTCCATATGTCAGAGACGCTGCCTTTGTAAGACTTACCCTCAACAACCTCTGGAGATGCGTAATGGGGGGATCCACATGAAGTAGATAGTAATGTAGCGGGATTTGTATAGGCAGCCATACCGAAGTCTGCGACTTTGATGTTTTGGGAAGTGCTGGACTTTGATAACAACAGGTTCTCAGGCTTGAGATCTAAGAATACAGAGAGGCAATGTGAGACCACAGGAAACAAGGGATAATATCGGGACTTCAATACCACGATGAGCTATATTGAAGCCATGACAATAGGAGATGGCGGAGATGATCTGCTGAAAATAATGAAGTGCCTCGTCTACTCGAATGCGACCCCGAGAAACAAGATAGTCGAATAACTCCCCGCCTTCGACATACTCCATGATGAGATATCTAGTCAAGTATAGCCGACGTCGTGATTAGAAGTGAGGACTATGAGGACACGACTGTATTGCACAACACGCACAATTCGCTCGCAGTCTCCCACACATCATAGAGATTTAGTACATTCGGATGATCAATTAGCTTCATGATCACGATCTCTCTTTCGATGCTTAAGAGGACCTTCTCGGCGTGCGCTGGGGCATCCGTCATGGATACACGAGAATTTATTAATGCAGTCTTGGACACTATCTTGATAGCAGCATATTGACGTGTTTTGACATGTCGCGCGAGTTTGACACGACCTATGCCTATTGTTCAGATGCGGTAGTATTATAACTGGCAAAAAAACTGACCTGAGCTCCCTTTTCCAATTGTCCTACCTATCTTCCATTGGCCTATCATTTTTGGATCCTCATCACTAGATTTCTTCATCCGCGGGGTACGAGCCTGAGAGTGTTTCCGTCGTTGATTCGGATCGGTCATGATTACGGGTTGAGGTTGACCGTAAGTCGTAAAGCGTAATTAGAGAGGTAGTAAAGTCTTGAAGATATTATAAAGACGCTGTAAAGTAATCAAAGCTCGATACTGAGGTAGGATGGTACGAGCTGTCACGCTGTGACCTGAACGCGATCCACGCTCTAGATCACGTGTGTAGTAAGTGTTAGAGGCGGGTTCCGGGAGGCCCCCGGCCAGCACTCATCATGCTCCGCCAACTTTATCCATCCGCCCTTATTTACACAAAAAATTAGCCATCAATTTCTATGGCGTCGTACAAAAAAGTAACCCCAAATTCCTGATTCGTTGTCATAAACTGTCTGCTACATTTACGCAGTTAACGTCTCTAATTCTGGTGTCTGCCGTATATGCTCTACAATCTCTCTAGTCTACTGCGTGTACATTCATAGTGTCTATGATATGTTATCATACATGTTGACATTATAGATCTTGCAGTGGCATTACAAAGTCACAGCATTTTTGCAAATGCTTATTTTATGCATCCAATGAAGTGTTCTTATCTAAAAAATACAATCCTTCTACTAAGACATTATATGTTAAGATCCACAAAACTCAATCCCCTGCGCGAGGCCACCGTCGAATAGCTCCTATAAGTTCATTATCAGCATCGACCAGCGATGCTTCCTTGTCAGTTGTTTGGAGATAAACTTCCCCCAGTATTTTGTCGCCTGAGTTATTGAAACCCAAACCTCGTCTGGCCACAAACCATTGCTGAGGATGCGTTGAGCGAGAAAATATTTCAAGCATATCAGGGTCCCTAGGGCAACAGTAAATCATAAAATCCGCATGCGGGAGCCGATCACATACCTTGCTAGGGTCTCTTGGCTCTCGAAGAAAATTGAAGATGTCGTTGTGAAGACAGTATTAGAAGAGACGGTATGATGTGGAGAGCAAATGATATGTCTAGATCGACCTGGTCCGTTCTTGAACTTGGCAGTTTCGTTGGGGTTGCTACTATAATATAATATACGTTGGATACGGTGATGGTAGTGAGGATGCAGAGAACAACGTACTACACTGCGTCTGTATCAATCGCCTTGCGCACATTTTCTAGAAAACCCGACACCTTATGAACAAGGGACTCCATGAATTCATCAGAGCCGCCAACAGGCAGTTCAATTTCCATAACAAGCGCAAAAACCAGTTGAAATAACTAGGCAGATCAAGCACTGACATACAGTAGAAGGACTGTGCACGTACAGACATATGAAGGACTTGCCCACGTCTAATCATCAGAGGTTTCGATGGTTCAGACAAAAATATCGATAATACGGAAAAAGTATGTGCTCGTGTCTGAGAGGTGGTAGTGTATGATAATGACGAATCTGCACCAAAGGTAGTGTTAGTAACTGCAGCTCCCGTAGATGACGCTGCAACGGATGGAGGCATGTTCACTTGAGTTTCGTCGAGGTGAAGTGTTTGACTGATGGTTTGGAGCTGTGTCTTTACCATGGGCGTTGTCTCGCTGGAAATGGCGTCGTCCAGAGCGGACTGATTTATGCCGCCCTCTGCACTATAATCCTGTATTGCGGGGACAACCTGAGTATCATATCCTTGTTCATTCTCTTTCACAACTCTCGTAGGTGCAAGCACGGAAAGTTGACCCAGCAAGTTGACCTGGCTTCCTGAGATATGAGCGCTTGGCGGGGATTTGTTGCGTGATGTCGATCCTGTCCTCCCAAATGTCAGGGCTCCAGGCCAGGACCATTTCTTGATGTTCATGACTTCCCCCATGCCAGCACCTGCAGCACTGAAGAAGCCAAGGGCATTACCAGACATGCTACTGCTGCCGGGTTGGAAACTGGGTCCAGAAGTTCTCCGTGACATTTTCCCATCCGTCGGTCTGGAGGATTGCATAGGCTCTCCCATCGAAGAAGTAAGAGAGAGTAGATATCTGGGTAGAGATGGTAGACATGAAGTTATTGAGGGCTGTGGAGGTTCGATGATGTATGGTGGAGACAAAAGAATTGGGATAGTGTTTGGAGGTAAGGTATTCACGAAAGACGAGACGAGAGAGGAAAGCGATGAACTGAGTGGATGTACAGGTAAACCTGTCTATAGCTTAGGTGTAGTTTGCTCGCACTGATCAAGTGAAACATACCCAGGTGTGTGCCAAATTCATTGATAGTCTCAAAGTCCCAATGCCAAGCCCACGGTGTAAAGAAGTGTTCTAGGTGAGATTCTAAGGTTCCTGGCTCAGTGTCTTTCAACATGGATGAATAAGTCCCATGCAGAAGCTGCATCTCGCTTTCAATGTACATCTGAGTCTCTGACCAATTTGCTCACTTTAAAGCTCTCATATCCTTTCAGGAGATAACTACGAAGAGCCAGATCGTGCACAGACTCTTCATGATAATAGTATGTTGGCTGCGGAAGATCGGCTCCTTTGACCGCCTTACGTTTATTGGGTTTCTGCGTCTTGGCCAAATCTACACACTGCAGTGTTCCGCTCAGGAACTCAGAGAAAGCAACAAGAATATGGATGCTACACACGACATGCATCCAGAAGTCAGGCTCTGGTGACACAGATATCATTCGTTTTCCTTGGGAGTGAATATTATCACAACCCTGACCAGGCGTAAACATCCTGACATATAAGTTTTCAACAAGTACGAATAGGACGTGTGAAACCGAACAGTACTCTGAGAAGTTTACGAGTGCTTTAGCCAGTCCAACTTGTCTGAGCATTCTGTCGCGGGACACCACTCGTTCTCTTGATGTATAGAACAAGATGTGAGCTTCTTCCTGTGCATCTTCGTCATCCCTCGAAGAACCTTGAGGCGCTGGGAGAGTCGGATTGTATATGAGAAAGTATGCCAGGCTCGCCGGCAGTCGGTCGCTCATTGCATGGTCTCTGGGTCATTCACCATACGGACCCACAATGTTATCCAAGGTAATGATTATGTCCTAATGTGTACTATAGTACCTACAAATATGGCGTGACGAATAAAGTATAAGTTCAAATACATATTCTATCGGTGGAAATCCTCCGGGCTAGGGCTGGGAAGTTGTTCCACGTGTATCCGACTCCGAGGCTTAGCGTCGTCCAATTCCCAATGATGTGTGATCAAACTCATGTCCCCCGACTCAGACATTGTATGTGAGAGAGGTGATAGAGGGTCTTGTCTAGGTGTCCACGTGGAATTGACATCCTTAAAGTTGGGGCTGAACGAGGCTGGCTTAAGGATTGCTTTGTTAAAGGGCGAAGATGGTGCGCAGTCTGAGAGCTTGCTCCAACGTGGGCTCGCCCCACTGTCAGAGCCACCATCTTCAGCCTCGTTCGACGATGAGGAAATGGGTGAAGCTGAGCGTCCTTGCAAGCCGTTCAGTGATGTGGGCATTGCATATCGCAGGTTCGCTTGGTCAAGCGGGTCGAAACTTCCGTCATCTAACCCTGGAGGACAACTTCCCTCTTCGAGAGCGGGAGGAGATGAAGACGAACATGAAATGGAGTCCAGTGGTAGTGAAGATGACCAGGCATCCTGAGTCAAAGGAAGATCGTCGGAGAGAATAGGTACCGATGACTGGCTCAACGGCGGAGGCGATGGCTCCTCTGGAGGCGTTGGCAATACATTAATTTGCTCTAAATGTGTGTTGCGGGCAGCTAGAATTTTGGCATGTGTTTTCCCCCCAATAGGACGGGTAGTACGTCGGCGGTAAAAGAGTAAGTATGCATTCCGGTTCTAGGCATGTTCCTCAGCATAACACCTCGACTCAATAGATCACCAGTAATTACTCACGACGGCATCCCCCGCTTTGCATCGAGTAACATGTGCATCATCAAAGTGGTACCATTCCTCGTCGAGATGATTCCTAGCGTAGGCACGATAATGCCCGCCACCTAAGCCACCCAAGTGCTCATCCACCGCAAACAAATCGTACAACAATGGTTCATTGACATCACCGAGATCAAGGTCTGTTACGTTGAATCCGGAGTCGGCTAAGAATCTAGCTGATTGTCGCTCGCCCACCCGGTTTTCCAGATCCAGGCCTTGCAAAGGGAAATCAATGAAGGCATCAAGTTTGTCTCGCATGATGCGAGAGTTGCTGAAACGTTTCAAATGTACCACAAGCACATCGGGCACCTTCCAAAGCTGTAAGTTCTTGGTTGCTTGTTGATGCTTTTTGCATTGTGGGCAGTACCACGGGTCTTCTTCTCCTAGCTGCTCCTCTTTCGTGAACTCGTCCAGGCAGTCGTCAATCGTTAGATCGTTGTGCTTCTTCTCTGCCTGCTTTCTTTGCGTGTCGTACTCCGGGTGAACGAACTCCTCAAAGTCGTTTAGAGCCCATCGTGAATTGTCATCTAGAAAGAAGGACTGCAGAGATTCATCCCATTTGCAGATCAGAACATCTCCTGGAATGACAAGTGGTCGGTCCGAATGTTTTTGGCGCTCTTCCCATGAAACTGGTTCTTTAACGTATGCGCCAGATTCCATGCTACTCCTTGTGGAGGCGAAGTGGCACACTTGAAGGGTAAAAAGGTCTACCTGCGGACCAATAACAACTGGCGTCGAATCGACTTCTGCCATATCGACTTCAACATCTACTTCGGTCAATGTGACAGGGTTTTCATCGGCAATGTCGGCCTCTTCAACACCTTCGGGTTGGGTGACAATGACTTCACCATTTTCTCTGATTTCCGTGACAGAGGCACACCCTACCCCGTTAGCAATGGGAACGACGTGGGGATCTGATACGTGATCCACACCCGCGTACTTGTATAAAGATGCAGCGTTCATCGTCCACCGGGTCAATCGATCGACAACGGCAGCATATATCGAATCTAAACTTCTTGCTTGCTCACTAGTGAGAGCAACAAGGAATGGGTGGCCAATGAGATCCGGGTGAGAAGAATAAGGCCTAATAGCCTTCACGGACGAGAGGTAAACGGGAAGGATAAGCATGTCTTCCCCCGACAATTGGTAAAATTTCACGTTCATGTGGGTCTTGCATGGCATCTCAAAGCAAACGATTTGGTCATTGACACTCATATCCGAAACGGGCGAATTATCGTCCAGATACTTATAGAATCGATGTTGGAATACTTCGAGGGTCATAAGCTGCCTATATGTGAGATTTGTAGCATAGAGGTTATATCACGAGACGCACATTATCGGGATCAGAATCTGTCCATCGTGCCAATATCTGCCGCAGTTCCTTACATGATGCATCATAGTCTATTTCTACAAGTATCTGATTTTTGTGTTAGTGACTGTCCACATAAGAGCACTGGGGTAAGACAAACCCGCAAGTGCGGTTTTTTATTGTCCCAAGGAATGAAGCAGATTCCATGTCGCCATTTCTTCTTGATCGGAAGTGGCAAAGTAAGGTACATGAAAGGATCGAAAGTAATTGAAACCTGGAGACGAGTTATATTAACAAAGCTTTTAGTTTGGCATCGTTGCTCACCTTCTGACATTCCGGACACACCAACGTACTTTTATACTGCCCTTGGAAAAGATCAACAATGACGCTGTCATTGCGGCTGATATATCCTTGCCAGCTCTTCCTGGCAAGCTCGACCAGCTCTTTATCACCTCCGCCTTCCCAATCAGGGTTCTCCACGTATGGCTTCTTGAGCACCCGATTAAGGTCCTCATGTAGACCATCCAGGAGGAATGCAACAAGCTCTTGAGAATCATGCTGCTGGTATCCGCTGAATTGGGGAGCAAACCGCTGGAGCTGTTGTTTAAACTCCCGAGGTGCATAAGATGATGGTCCGACAGTGGAGGACCAGATACGCGTCAGAAGAGATCCAAAAGTCTCCGCAATTGCTCCACCCATCCCTAAGGGGTTGCTGCGGTTAAGTTCCTCGCGATATAGCTCGGCTGAGAATTTGGTCAGGACCGTTGGCTACATGGCTAGGGCAGACGCACTAAGGAAGTACTCGGTCAATTCTTCGTTATGAGCAAGACATTGCAAAGCCGAATTCATAAAGCATGTGTTTCCGCTATATAATAAAAGAACAATGAGCCTATGCTTGTTCAGATTGTCTATGCAGTAGAACGCACAGGTTACCGAGTCCCAAAGTTCCCGGGCTCCGAGATCCTAACGCAGGCTTACTTCGTCCTGAGATGATTGCTGGAGGCTGGAGTGTCGGCGATGCCACCCCCAAAGGGTTGGATGGAGCCGATGGCGCAATTCCCAGACGACTGGACATTTCCCCAAAGAAGCCCCCGGATCTGAATAAAGGTTGGTCGTTGCAAGTGCTCGATGTTTTCGATGCCTCCGCCAATGCCGCAAGTCCATCAGGCATCGAGGATGATGAAGGGGGTTCATGCTGGTCTCGCTGCTGTTTTTCGAACTCTTCGAGATCGATGATCCATTGATGGTGCTTTATCTCAACAATAAACTCGTCAGCTGGGTTTACAAGGAAGTCACCGAGTGCCTTGTCAAGATCGGTTTCTGGGACTAGGAAAGGCTTGGCACCAGATGTCATCAACCGGCCAACAGGGTATTCAAACCCCAAGGTGCTGTCTGTGGGAATGTCCGCTCGCCAATACCTAATTTCCTTCTGCTGGACGCTGTAAAGTCTATCAAGTGCCGTAAAAAACTCTCGGGCTGATGCTCGGAGTGAAATCGATACAGTTGGAGTTTTCCCCTGGCCAGTGATCGCAGAATCATCGCCTCTCCGGAGCTGGTATATTTTGAACCTTGGAATATAGCACTCTACGAATAGCTCTTGAGATCCGCCACGTGTCGTAACTCTCCGTTCTAATATATGTTGAACCGGTCCGTACCTAAAGCTACTGGTCAAAAGATAGCAAGACAAGATAGAGTAAATTGACTCACCAATATACAAAGAGCTCCCACAAGGTCTTGGGCACTAGCTCGTAGTCTGAGCCGTCCAGTAAACCTACTTTCAAGTCTCCGTTCTGGTCCACGAGGGGAGAATTGTCGACAGGGCCCAGCGACGCTTCTTCCCTAACGCTCTGCTTGTCACTTTCACCACTACAAGCCATCTGCCAATCCTTAAACCAGCACGAAGCGATCATATACCAAGTTTGTCCGAACTCTAGTGACGTCTGCGAATAGCGCGTAAACTCCTTTAGTTTGTCTGCCACAGATATCTCATTCCACCGAGGTGGTGTTGGTATACCGTACCGGGCAGGCATGTATGCATCAGCATCGTGGTCTTCAATGATACTGAGATGGGAAAATGACTGAGGCTCGACGCTATTCGAGCTTCGTATTCCAGACTCTGAAGCCAGAGATGGACCTTCCGATACAGCGCGTTTGGGAGAGCTTTCGCCAGACTCGGAGGCTCCAGAAGTAGACCGCTGACGTTTCCTGGAGTTTGAGGTTTCGATAGCATCAACTTGCATGGGCGAGGAAGGGAGCAATGTGTCGTAGACTACTAACAGGCGGAAAAGAGGAATGAATAGAGTGACGGTAATAACTGGCAATGAGCAGCACTCGGAAGAGTGTGTGGATGTTAGAAGGAAGGTTACGCGTCGTCACAGCGTGACGCGCCTCTTCTTTCCGACCACTAGGTGCACCTTGTATATGGTTGCTCCAACCAAGCCTGGTGGCATGGCCAGTGACAATCAGTTGCCTAGATATTCACAATTCACATCAAGATTGCTTGGCTTTCTCATAAGTAGCGCATCCGCCGGTCACGAGACTACCAATGGGAACGTCGAACTTCAAGCTACAAGACTATCATCATCAAATCTGTTTCCTTGTTTCTTTTCCTTCTCAGCCTCATACAACGCCGCGCTTATCTACTCCTTGTAACGTTTACGTTTGCAGGGGGTTAAACTACACGGCTAGAGTGATGCCTCGTCAATAGCAGATCGTTAGTCAGTATGCTCACCTGTCTGGCGTTTTGATTGCTCGATATATTCTCCTGCATGCAATCATTGCGTATCACATATATTTGTCAGCCGATTTTTCTGCGATTAGAAGTGGCAGTATGTCAACTCTTAAATACTAAATCTTTGCATCGTCAATTACGGATTATGGACTCCTTGTTATGCAAGCGATAACTGGGGAAGGTAAATGAAACATAAACCATATGTATGTGGACATGCAGCATAAAGCGAGGAAGAAAGCTAGGAACCACTGTACTCAGCATACCGTCCACTCAAACCGCCGGAGCTTTTGTGCCCTAAAAACAAAGAAGTGGGTGGAAGTCCCGTCGAAAAGGTGAAGACTTACGGGAGTGAAAGTGTATGTCAAACCACACTTCCCGCAGTATTGACGATCATGATGGAATGCCATCTATGGACCGTAAGTGAGAGTGCATAGCATCTTACATGTAGGAGACGCACAAAGACACCAGCACCGCACTCGGGCGACGGGCATTCACGTCTCAAACGTTTTATTTTGCCGTCCGAATCCACCTTATAATATTTTAAGATGGCCATCTTCACCTTCTTGCGTTTGTGCTTGACCTTCTTAGGGGTCTAAGGAGTAAAAAAAACCATGAACATGCAAACATGAACGAGGTATCGGATTGAACGGACGTTGTAGGTCTTCTTCTTCCGTTTCTTGGCACCTCCACGTAGACTGGCTGAAAGTTAATTGATGTACAATAACACAATGATGCTACACCGACCGCAAGACAAGGTGAAGAGTCGACTCCTTCTGGATGTTGTAGTCGGAGAGCGTACGACCATCCTCAAGCTGTTTACCTGCAAAAATCAAGCGTTGCTGGTCGGGGGGGATGCTGTGGAAAGGAAAATAAGGATGTGTAAGAAAGCAACCGAGAAAATTGTATACCCTTCCTTGTCCTGTATTTTTGCCTTAACATTGTCGATGGTGTCCGAAGACTCCACCTCAAGGGTGATGGTTTTGCCCGTAAGGCTTGAAGACGGGTAAGTATAAATTACAGGGAGCGCAAAGGGTGTATCTCACGTCTTGACGAAGATTTGCATATTCGCTGGAGATACCAGTCAACAACGTCTACGCAAACAAGAGATGTCCATACCTGGGTGTAGAAGGTTAGTGACAAACGCTCACGTCTGTCCAACAGCTAGATGGATGGAGTCTTCGACTAGAGCGATCTTAGGGCTCCGAGATGACCACTTGCTGAATGGCTGGAAAGAAATATATGACTAAGGAACTGCAAACTTTATTTGACGCAGAAATGGCAGTAGCCGATTACTTGGCTCCACCAGTCTGATTTGCGCTTCTGTCGGAGTTTAGACACGTGACACGCGTTGACGCGTCGCGATAACCTCCACCATGAATGGCGCAGATGCAATGGATACAGAACCAATCACTTCTTCAGTGACGTTCAAAGGGAAAGGCAAAGCAGATGACACTCGCGTGGACAGGGACAACCTTCCATGGTGTGTACATATTGGCGAAGTCTACTGTAACTCATGGTGTGTCGCAGGGTTGAAAAGTATCGACCAGTC
The DNA here is from genome assembly GCA_025174535.1 of Cantharellus purpuraceus. Classification (NCBI taxonomy): domain Eukaryota; kingdom Fungi; phylum Basidiomycota; class Agaricomycetes; order Cantharellales; family Hydnaceae; genus Cantharellus; species Cantharellus purpuraceus. The sequence continues at coordinate 1,072,473 of JALBUN010000048.1, forward strand.
ACTCTAGATGACGTCGTATCCCACCAGCAAATTACAAGCACAAGTGGGTGGTATCTCTGAGACTTCTAGCACTATCTGATAGTTTGGCAGTCGAGAAGTTCATAGAACAGAATCGGCTCCCGCATCTTCTTTTCTATGGTCCCCCAGGAACTGGAAAGACCAGCACCATCCTCGCCGTGGCACGTCGAATATATGGTAATGAATATCGGAAACAAATACTCGAAGTATATCACCGTCTGTCGCGCTTCTGACAGCAGTCCTGATGGTCCTGGGCAGCTTAATGCATCCGATGACCGAGGTATAGATGTTGTCCGGGAACAAATCAAACAATTCGCCGAGACACGCACTTTGTTCAAGTATGGTTGTCACTGTCGAATACTTTGCAGGTTCTAACCATCATTCGTAGCAAGGGTTTCAAACTGATTATCTTAGACGAGGCCGATATGATGACCAATGCAGCACAAAGCGCCCTTCGACGCGTTATAGAACAGTATACTAAGAACGTTCGATTCTGTATCATTTGCAATTACGTGAACAAGATCACCCCGGCTATTCAGTCTCGATGTACACGCTTTCGCTTCTCTCCCTTGTCGATGGAAGAAGTGGAGAAGAGACTCGTGGGAGTTATAGAAGCTGAGCGGTGCGCAATGTATCTTGCATCAATAGTCATGATCATTGATCCATGAGTTGTAAGAGTGAAGATTACTGAAGATGGCAAGAAGGCTCTTTTGAAACTTTCCAGAGGCGACATGCGGCGCGCATTGAATATCTTACAAGCCTGTTATGCTGCCTACGATATAACCACGGAAACCGAGATATACAGTTGCACGGGTAACCCACATCCCTCTGATATCGAGACTGTTGTGAATTCGATGATGTCCGATGAATTCACCACATCTTACCAAAGTGTGTAAGCTCGATGTCTTCCCGACGTGCCATCCATTATACCAACTATCTATTTTAGTGATTAACAAGCTTAAAACGGAGCGCGGACTTGCTTTGCAGGACCTTATCACTGGTGCTTACGAGTACGTGGGGACCATTGACTTTCCTCCTCAATCAAGAGTATACCTCCTCGATTACTTGGCGACTACAGAGTGGGTTGATTTAACTTCCAAAGGCAGTACAGAGGCTCACCAAGTCCCCTCAGACACCGGCTATCTACTGGTGGCAACGAGAAGATGCAGCTGACCGCGTTACTGGCAGCATTTAGGAATGCTGTTCAGTTGACTACACGGAATTAACATAATGTATTGTAACAAACATCTGAAAGAATCTAGCGTGAGAGCCTCCAGCCTTTCAGTTCAATGTGCGGCGTGACGTCACGAAGTCACGGCCTGTTTGAGATGAACCAAGTGTGTCTATCTATTGCATCTGATCCGTCCTATCGAAACTTATTGGCTGACCGGAAGTCCTCAGGACTCCTTTCGCAAATTACTGACAACGCCACGCCCCGGTCTTTCGCCAATACCACCCCGTGCTGTGGGACAATCAACCAAGTGAGTCTCCCCTGGACTAACAGGCGAAGGGAACTTGATAGTTAGAAGGAGGTCCACTCTTAATGTTTCCGAGCCAGCATTTCAGCCCCGTAAAGTCAAAAAGAAGACAAACTCTGAGTATCGTGACCGAGCTTCAGAGAGGCGGGCTGGTGTCAATGACTATGCTGAGGTGTATAGTCTTTAACTCAATATACTTGTAAAACTAATGTGTTCTGGTCAGGTAGAGTCGGTCCTGGAAGATTTTGAGAAGAAGACGGCATCCATCGAGGATAGAGATGTGGTGTGTGCCCGTGTACATCATCTCACCATTACTTTATTTAGTTCCGCAGGTGGAGGAACAGCGACGCTATCTTGGAGGTGACAAGGACCATACCATCCTCGTTAAGGGTCTGGATTTTGCCCTTCTCGAGCAGAATAAGGCTCGCGCGATGTTGTCCCACGAAGACGATGACTCTCTGGAGGCCGCATTCCTGGAAGCCCAACCAAAGCCCTCGGTTCCAAAGAAACGTACTAGAGAAGGTCTCATACGAGAATTAAAGGAGAAGCGAGCCTCGATGTCGGGCACAGATGCAGTCACTCAGGATCTGGTACAGGACAAAGCATTCGAAGAAGCAAAAAAGGTTGGAAAATTCAAACCAATTGGCGCGCCAGACCATTCCACAACACTTGAATCAAGTGAAAATTCAAAGCGAAAGGGACATAACAAAAAAGATGGAAGTGACAGAAAAAAACCGCGTAAGGTTGAGCACAATGTGGCCTTCGTTGACAAACATCATAATGAAGCGCATAGACCACAAGTAGTCGTGCCAATCTCATCTTCCAGAGCCCATAAAGTCACAACAATACCTCCACGGGATGTTTCAGTTGATACCCCAGGTGAACACGACGATCCCAAAGTCCCAGTCCTGGAACCTGATTTACTTAAGGCTCCTGACGATGAAATCGATATATTTGCGGATGCAGGTGAATATGAAGGTGTGGACTTTGGAGAGGAGGATGATGAAGAACAGACTCCTGGCAGTATGGACCCTGAGGAGCGCATAATTTCGGATTCTAAGTCGGACGGAGTTGCCCCTATCAATGGTTGGTTCATAGAAGATGAACCTTCGGTACCTGTTCCTTCCCCCTCTGTACCGTCTTCAATCCTGCCAATTAAAGAAGAGCCTGTCGCAGAGCCCGAGGAGCAAGAACTTAAGCATGTTGCACGTCTTGTTCCTCTTGTTTCTTCTGCCCTTCCGTCGATCAGCGACTTTCTTGCTATGGATGCAGAGGCCGAAGCTCAAAAGAAAAGGAAGGCAAAGAAAGAGAAAAGAAGTGGAGGGGAAAAGAAGGAAAAGGAAAGGACAGACGTGAAGGTGGATAGGGATTATAACAGGTTGGCGGAACCACGTTAATTTTTATCTGCGGTGCTCATATATTGATCAAGGCTAAATTCCTATATCGCTAAGAAAGGCGATAGTTCGAAAGGCGTTTAGGCTAGGCCTATATTTGGTGGTATTCGGGCGGGCTTCGACAGTTGGGACTGCGTTGGCTATATACATCATGATGTATTCTTTAAAAGTCAATTTTGACTGATATCTTCAGGAAAAATATTGAATATTAAGTCCTGTGTTGAGCATTGAGCTACAAGCACCACCGTGCTGATGATGTACATGTATTTCTATTACCTCGGACACCGCGCGGCGGGGTTCAACACGCATTGCCAATTTCACTGTGACCACCGAAGATGTTACCCTCATGGATGCAAACCGCGGCTAGTGTCGGCATGGCGGTAAGATAGACAGGCTTGGGTCGAAGTAGACGTCTCATCTCTCGTTAGGTTGGACCCCCGCTCGTTTATGCTGACCAAACCTATAGTATCGTCAAGAAGGGAGAGTCGACAGGTAACACGATGCCCTCCATCCACAGCACCTATACCTGACGATACTCAAGGTTTCTCTCGGGATGTCTGCGCCATATTATTGATTGCTAATATCACACGATGTTTCTACTGGCTGGGCAACCGATTCGAGTTTGCCCTCCTTATCCAATCCCTCTTAATGATTGTTGCCCAGGTGAGGCCACTATGCTGCCAGATAGGCTCTTTGAATTGACGGCTAGCGTGAATGACAGCTTTTTCTACTGTACATTTGTCTTCGGTACCGGTCTCGGTTGTCACCAGAAACCCTTGTAACATCTAGACCATTGTCTTTCTGGCAGTGGCCTGATTACCGGAACTACATCGAATTTCTGGCCGCATTCATGTGACGTGCACTGTTCCCTAATTCCTACGTTTAGTGGCTAAGATGTTTCTGCAGATTGTGTCATGCTATTGCGTATCTGATCTTCGGAAGGTCGCAATGGTTTATTCAAGCACTTGGTTTCCTTGCATTAGGAATCGAGAGTTTACTTCCCGTACCTCAGCTAATAAGGTCATTATTCATGTTAACGCGCAGCGCTGCTACATCTATTGAGTTGTTTACAGTAATTTCAAACAACGATCCTTATGGGGTTTCCGGCTGTCTACTCTGCTTGGTTGGCTGGGGGGGGATTCGTTCAAGTGAGGGCGACTCCCGCACTTCATGATTACACAAGTTGCTGACGTGGATGTGTAGAACAGCATACTTCTTTGTGCAGCACTCTCCCCTCCCTTTCAAAGTTGGGGCAATATTTCAGCTTTCGGTTGATATCGGTAGGCCATTCAGTCTATGTTTCGCCTCCAGTGTGACGAATCTGATACTAGTTTCCACAAGGTATATTAGTGCAGAAACTGGTTTATGGAAGCCCGCCTCCAGCGACCACGCTTGACGAAGAAGACATTGAACAAGCATTGGCCCTTGATGCAGAGTGAAATTGGGATAGTATAATTATTGTAATGTGATTATCTAGAGAGGTTGTATTGGATGTGCTTAGCCGTGGGAAAACATGCCGAATTATCCAACGGCTCACCACGACCATCACCCACCTCTTCATCTGTAACGTCTCCGCTTTCACATAATAATAGACCAGTTGCTTAGATGGACGCGACCAAACCCATTGCGTTCTGCGAACATCTCCAGCTCTCTAGCATTGGTATCCAACCAGGTTCCATCTCCTTTCAGGTTGGCACTTGGTGTTCCTTGCACGGTTGTGCTGTCAGTTGACATGGTTCCAGACGCTTACATTAGAGTCGGACCACTTCATATGTGTCCGTGAAAAGGTCAACGAGCAGAACCAGGTCGTCATCATTGACCTCTCTGACGCGAATAATGTCTTGCGGAGACCCATCACAGCAGACTCTGCTATTATGCATCCCAAGCAGAAGATCCTTGCGCTCAAGGGTATGTCTCTTATCCGTATGCATTTGTGCCCTTTAATATTTTTGTGCAGCCCAACGACAGCTTCAAATCTTCAACATCCAAACTAAGGCGAAAGTCAAGTCCCACATTATGAACGAGGATGTTGTATTTTGGAAATGGATATCTGATGCTATCATTGGACTTGTCACTGACTCGTCGGTCTACCACTGGACAATAGCCGACGAAACCTCCCCTCCTCAAAAGGTGTTTGAACGACACGCTTCGCTTTCTGGTGCTCAAATCATCAATTATCGCATTACATCAGACGAAAAGTGGTTTGTTTTGATTGGGATTGCCGGTAATGCGAACAACCCAGCAGCCTTCAAGGTTAAAGGTGCTATGCAGTTGTATAGCAAGGAGAGGGGTGTCAGCCAAGCGATTGAGGGACACGCAGCTGCATTCGCAGAACTCAAATTGGATGGTGGACAAAGTCCAACCAAACTATTCACATTCGCTGTGCGAACTGCCGCTGGTGCTAAGGTAGGCTTGAGTGTGTAGCTCTCCAAGAACTGAACGTTAATCGTTTCCACGACAAGCTGCATGTTGTCGAAATCGACCACAATGCATCGAACCCTGTGTTCCAGAAGAAGGCCGTAGATGTATATTTCCCTGCCGAAGCTACCAACGACTTCCCTGTCTCAATGCAAGTCTCCAAACGACACGGTATTATCTATCTTGTGACCAAGTATGGTTTCATCCACCTTTACGACCTGGAGACCGGGGCATGCGTATACATGAACCGAATTAGTGGCGAGACAATATTCGTCACTGCGGAACATGACGCTACGGATGGTATCATTGGAGTCAACAAAAAGGGCCAAGTACTCAGTGTCAATGTGGACGACCAAACTATTGTGCCCTATATTCTTTCCATTCTGAACAACACTGAGCTTGCCTTCAAGCTCGCCAGTCGTGCCAATTTACCTGGTGCTGATGACCTGTATGTCCGTCAATACCAGCAGCTTTTCCAAAGTGGACAGTATGGAGAAGCTGCGAAGATAGCCGCAACTTCGCCGAGGGTAGCTCTTTTTGCTCTTATTTTGGGTTTACGACAAGGCAGTGACAAATGACATTCATAGGGGATTCTTCGCACTGTAGCCACGATTGAAGCCTTCAAGACTGCCCCAGCTCCCCCTGGCGGATTGTCTCCAATCCTTCAGTACTTTGGTGTGTTACTGGAGCGTGGAGAGTTGAACAAGCAGGAATCTGTAGAGCTTGCGAGACCGGTTCTTGTACAGGGCCGTAAGCAGTTGCTTGAGAAGTGGCTGAAGGAAAATAAGGTCGGTCGTTCTTGACTTTATTGACATATACGCTAATGTCTAGGTGGCTTTAGCTGGATTGCAGCGAAGAGCTGGGGGATATCGTGCGCTTACACGATATGACTTTGGCTCTAAGCGTCTATCTGCGCGCCAACGTTCCGAACAAGGTCGTCGCATGTTTTGCTGAGACAGGTCAGACCGATAAGATTGTTTTATACTCGAAGAAAGTCGGTTACAGCCCGGATTATGCTGGTTTACTTCAGCATATTATGCGCGTTAACCCTGAGAAGGGTGCCGAGTTTGCTGGCCAACTGGTCAACGATGAGTCTGGACCGCTAGTAGACGTTGAACGGGTACGTTTTTGGTGTGGCTCGTCTCCTGTGTCAATGATACCCATAGACTCTCATACAGGTGGTGGATATTTTCATGGGTCAAAACATGATACAGCCTGCAACGTCTTTCTTGCTTGACGCGTTAAAAGACAACCGACCAGAACAGGGACACCTACAAACCCGTCTACTCGAGATGAACCTTGTGCACGCGCCTCAAGTCGCAGACGCCATCCTCGGCAACGAGATGTTCTCGCACTACGATAGGCCCAGGGTTGCGAATCTGTGCGAGAAAGCAGGCTTGCTGCAAAGGGTGAGAATAACAACCACCTACACTTGTTTGTCGCATCATTTATGTGTGTTCTCAGGCCCTTGAACATTACGAGGATATCGCAGACATCAAGAGGGCCGTAGTGCATACAAATGTCTTGCAGCCCGAAGTGTGTAAGCACCCGACTAAACATGGATCCGTGATTGACTCCGGCACTTTAGTGGCTTGTCAACTATTTCAGTCGCCTCACCACTGAGCAATCATTCTCCTGCATGCAAGAGATGCTCAGAATTAACATCCGCCAAAATTTGCAAGTCGTCGTACAGATCGCTACAAAGTACTCCGACATCCTTGGCCCTGTCAAACTCATAGAGATGTTTGAATCGTTCAAGAGCTTTGAAGGTAGTATTCTTCCGTTTCGTGTTTGAATTCATTCTGTTTAACGTGTCTCAAGGCCTTTATTACTATCTGGGATCGGTCGTCAATCTCTCCCAGGACCCTGAAGTTCACTTCAAGTACATCCAGGCTGCCACTCGCACAGGACAAATACGGGAAGTGGAGCGCATCTGCCGAGAGAGCAACTTTTATAATCCTGAGAAGGTCAAAAACTTCCTCAAAGAGGCCAAACTTTCCGACCAGTTACCGCTCATTATCGTCTGCGACCGGTTCGACTTTGTCCATGATCTTGTGCTATATCTCTACCAGAACGGGTTGACCAACTTCATCGAAGTATATGTCCAACGAGTCAACTCCGCTCGCACTCCACAAGTAGTTGGCGGCCTACTTGATGTTGATTGTGATGAGCAAACTATTAAAAATCTACTATCATCCGTCACGGGGAATTTCCCTGTAGATGAGCTAGTTGATGAGGTCGAGACACGGAATCGTTTGAAGCTCATCCAGCCCTGGCTTACTTCCCGAATCGAAAGTGGGAATCAAGACCCCGCGTTATACAATGCCTTGGCCAAGATTCTTATTGACAGCAACAATAACCCGGAAGCTTTCCTCAAGGATAACAATGTGGGTTGTTTCTACATATATGCCATGAGTACTTCTTACAGTCCCTCAACGCTAGATATATGAACCGTTAATTGTTGGTAAATACTGCGAGAAACGGGACCCGTACCTTGCATACATCGCATACGCGAAAGGACTCTGCGATGATGAGCTAATTGCCATCACCAATGACAACTCTATGTTCAAGCACCAAGCACGTTATCTCGTCAAGCGGCGTCGACTGGAACTTTGGGCTCAGGTCTTAGTACCCGATAATTTGCACCGTCGTCAGCTCATCGATCAAGTACGCTATCCCTGAATCTTTACCAACGTGGCTGATTTTATTTATTATTTTTGGCACCTAACCTCTAGATCGTGGCCACGGCCCTCCCTGAGTCAACAGATCCTGACGACGTTTCTGTGACTGTCAAAGCATTCATTGCTGCAGACCTCCCGATGGAGCTGATCGAATTGCTGGAGAAAATAGTCATTGAGCCATCACCATTCAGTGATAATCGTAACTTGCAAAACTTATTGCTCTTGACTGCCATCCGTGCAGACAAGGGTAAAGTTGTTGGTTACATTAACAAGTTGCAGAATTACGACTTTCAAGACATCGCCAAGATTGCCACTGAGAACGGCTTGTTCGAGGAAGCGCTCACGATCTATAAGAAGTACAATGAGCATGCGCTGGCAATGAACGTGCTAGTGGAACACATCGTCAGTCTCGATCGGGGTGTTGAGTATGCCAACAAGGTCAACTTACCGGAAGTATGGAGTCGGCTTGCCAAAGCTCAACTCGATGGCTTGCGTATAAAGGATTCCATTGGTAGGATCGAGCCTGATAATATATCTTCCTTCTTGATTGATTGCCATTTAGACTCTTACATTAAGGCCGAAGATCCTGGTAACTTCGCAGAGCTCATCGAGATTGCCAATCAAGCCGGCAAACATGATGATCTTGTCCGCTACCTCCAAATGGCTCGCAAGTCTCTTCGGGAACCCAAGGTCGATACAGAGCTCGCGTATGCATATGCTAAGACCGATAGGCTTCACGACATGGAAGATTTCCTGGGAATGACGAATGTTGCAGACATCCTGGTGGTCGGAGAGAAGTGCTTTGATGACGAGCTGTACCAAGCGGCGAAATTGCTGTTCACCAGCATCTCCAATTGGGCTCGGCTTGCCACGACCCTCATCTACCTGGAAGAGAACCAAGCAGCTGTTGAGAGTGCTCGTAAAGCAGGAAACACTCAGTAAGATGCCGCCATTAGTTCGTGTTCCAAGTTGATTGTGTTGCAGAGTTTGGAAACAAGTGCACGCTGCTTGTATTGCGAAGAAAGAATTCCGTCTGGTAGGCCATTTACATATAACAAATGTTGCATTGTTTACAAAGGCTTCTGTAACTGCAGGCACAAATCTGTGGCTTGAACATCATTGTGCATGCGGTGCGAATATATCCACGTTGTTGCTGATTTAACATTAATGGTCTTTTCTCACTGTGTAGGAGGAGCTACAGGGCATTATTCGAGAGTACGAGAGGCGAGGGTATTTCGATGAGATCATGGCGCTGCTTGAAGCTGGTCTTAGTCTGGAGCGAGCACATGTGAGCCCACTTAACTTTTTTGAGTTTGGACTATATTCAAATATTCCACAGATGGGTGTTTTCACAGAACTCTCTGTTTTATATAGCAAGTACAAGCCAGAGAAACGTGAGTGTGTAATTCTGGAATCCTCGGTGCATAACTCACCGTACATTTATTGATGGCTAGTCATGGAACATCTCAAACTCTTCGTCTCTCGGATCAACATCCCGAAGGTCGACTCCATAATCTGAGCTAAGAACTTCGCTGACGCGAACATTCAGGTCATCAAAGCCTCTGAGAAAGCCCACCTTTGGCCCGAGTTGGTGTTCCTATATGTCAAATACGATGAGTTTGTGCGTTGTCCTTTATAATTGTCATCCGCACTTGGCTTATCCTTACATCCCAGGACAATGCCGCTCTTGCAATGATGGAGCGTGCCGCTGATGCGTGGGAGCACAATCAATTCAAAGATGTGGTCGTTCGTGTTGCCAATGTGGAAATGTGAGCCACTGATTAAACTTCTCATCAAAAATGTTCAATGACTAACTTGTAATTTGCCCAAACAGTTACTACAAAGTCTGTTGGCATGGATATCAACCGGGTATTTGACGCTAATGTTTCGCTCAGGCGCTCACGTTCTATCTCCAAGAGCAACCTAATCTCCTCTCAGACCTTCTCACTGTCTTGATTCCTCGAATTGACCACAGCCGTGTGGTTCGTATGTTCCGCAATCAGGACAATGTTCCTCTCATTCGGTCATATCTCATTGCTGTTCAACATGCAAGTGACTTCCAGTCTATCGTATGAAAACAACCTGACCTCCCCCTCCTCCAGCTCAACATCGAAGCCGTCAACGACGCTTACAATGAGTTGTTGATCGAGGAAGAAGATTACAAGACTCTACGCGATTCCATTGACAGCTTCGACAACTTCAACAATGTTGGCCTCGCAAAACGCTTACAATCGCATGAGCTACTCGAATTCCGACGATTAGCGGCTCACCTTTATAAGGTTTGTTTCGAACTGGCGGCTTTACGTTCTTTGTATTGATGATTGCCTCGCTAGAAAAATGGCAAATGGGAAGAGTCGATATCACTCTCCAAGCAAGACAAACTATTCAAGGATGCTATGGTTACCGCCGCTGCATCTGCCTCGATAGAAGTCGCTGAGGAATTGCTAACATACTTTGTGGATATCGGAAATAAAGAATGTTTCGGGGGTCTTCTCTATATCTGCTTCGATCTTCTGCGGTCAGATGTCGTGGAGGAGTTGACCTGGCAGCATGCTCTTAACGATTTCTATATGCCCTACAAACTCCAGAGCCAACGGCATCTTGTCCAAAAGGTCGGGTGTACCTCTCAGCTTGTTCTTTCTTTCCCTAACACCCCTGTCCTTGTCTTTCGTAGCTTGCTGCTCTAGAGAAGGAAATTCGCGAACGGTCGAAAAAGGATATCCAAAAAGAGCAACAAGAAGCCGACCAACCAATTATCAATCCCGGTGGGTTCGGTGGACGCCTACTAATAACTCAAAGTAACGGGTATGTATTTATTTTACTGTTGACTGTCATTACAATCCAGCATGCCACTAGGTTCACCGGATCTGCACCTCCAGTTTTCCAGAATGGGGTGCCCGCTGTAAGTATATAGCATGTCTTATAGTGGTCATGGATAGCTACTGACGTATCAACAGAGCATGACAGGATTTGGTAGCTTTTGATGACTGATCTGATTTGTATATAATTTAATTCCTCGTCCACTTATTTGCTTTCGTTTCGAGCATCAAGAAGTAAGCGTTAATGACTCAACATATTAAAGATACAAGCAAATGTCCTGAAAATATGCAATGTGGTATCGAGTACGAATCGAGAGCGACGGGAGAAAGGGCCTTGTGAGAAAATAAAGCGGTACACTACTACATGATTAAGCAATTGCTGGTCCCTGTATAACTTGCTGCCCCTTTCCTGCGGGCCGAAATGGAACATCGCGCAGCCTCGTACTGATCTTCTGACTCAGTCACAGCAGTATTGCGACATGAGATGGATGACTCACGAATACTTGTTCGACGCCGCGATTATGCTTGCTACTACATTCTAGCATGGAACCATGTCAGCCGTAGGGGTGGTAACCCAACTTCCAGCACAAATGCACCAACCTAGGTACCGACTGGCACGTATTCGACGGGCTGTAGCCAACCCCTGAACACGGCAAGAAGGTCAAGATGCAATCCCGAAGAATCAGAGTGGACAGACCTCCTCATACTGCACGGGCCGTTGTCCGTACCGGCTCAGTCGCTCCCTCACATCACGGTCGTCTCGTAGATCGCATTTTAGGGCTAGCGGTACGGTCCTCCTTAGTAACAGTATGGTAGACAAATAGTGAAAAGGGTTCACCAACGAGTATAATCTAAAAGTATGGATCTTGTCATAGGAAGAACGACACCATAGCAATTGCAAGTACCTTCACGCCTGGGCAGTACTCAAGAATCTCGTCTATCCACTGGAAGGAGAGTCAGCATTCTGGAGACATATACTGAATCATGATCACTCCGCACTTTAGACTCCACGTTATCCAATGATGTTGGGCTGTCCACCTGAATCTCTATATGTCAAACGGGCTCCTAAAGAGGAAAGGATGGATTACCGAAAAGCACAGCATGACAATGTGTGTCTCTGCATACGAGAGAGACCGTAACCGATCGAAATCTTCCTGGCCTGGAGAGGCATAATGCACATTTCGAATGACACGAAACAAACCACTAATGAGCTTACCCGCAGTGTCCCATAAACTTAATTCTATAAGATGGTCATCCACATGTATATCGTGAACGTAGTTCTCGAATACAGTAGGCTCGCTGCCAATTATGCTCAGCGCCCGCACCATGCATATCTGAATAGCCATGCATACTATATTTGTGTAAAGAACCCGCGCGTAAAAACGTTGAGTCTGGCAGTTGAGACAGTTGAAAAGGCGACATGCAGTTCCATTGCATACTTACAATGAGGTCTGGGAACGAATTGTAACCTACTGTAACTCCAGCGTGAGGGCACCAAGGTTACTCACCTTTCCGCATCCGCCATCCCCGATGACAACGACCTTTCGTTGCAACGGTCGTCGGCCAAGGGGACCAAAGCCAGTGGAGCTGCTGGACGAACAGAGAGGCATGGTTAAGCGGGAGATGAATAGCTGCAGCGGCTTGGTCAACCACCACGCTCCCGGTCTCAGGCGACCTATTTCGATGCCTTCTCACGTCTTAAAAGGAAAGGTATGATCTCAAAGTTCAAGCGCCACTAGTATATATCTAGTATATATTTGAGACCTGCTCCCCATACGTCTATGTTGCTTAAATTATGGAATACAAATGGTCTATATCGGTTGCCTTGTCTTTGCTCAGGGGCCATATGGTACGGTTTGAATATGAGGCGTTTCAACTGTGGGGCAAAGTCGGTCAAAACTGCACCAGGACCAAGTTAATTTGATAGACCCACCAAGCCGGAGAAGTGAGGGGAATTTTGACGGTCGTCTGGTCATAACATCATGAGGTCAGTTATCGTTAAACTGCCGGAAGAATCGCCTTACAGCAAGACCCGAAAGGCTTGTCTCCTTGTATTTTACAGACATATCCCTGGCCGTTAAACGCATGGCTTCAATAGCCTCGTCCAATGTAACTGAATATGTGCCATCGCTTGCCATTGCAAGCTGGGATGCCGTTACTGCCTTGACAGCTGAGCATGACGATTAGTCCACTAGCCGCTGCGACGCAGGGTGGTTGCACCTCACCTCCAAGACTGTTACGCTCAATGCACGGCACCTGCACAAGCCCATCGATGGGGTCACACGTCAGTCCGAGATTATGCTCGATGCCTATCTCCGCGGCTTGTAACACGATCTGGGGAGGAGCACCCATGCATGCGGCGAACCCTGCACTTGCCATCGAACAGGCAACTGTACGGAAGTAAGCAAGAAGAAATCTTTATGCACGCTCTCAAACAGAAATAAACACATACCACCTACTTCAGCCTGGCAACCACCTTCCGCAGCAGAAATTGTGCTCCCACGCTTAGAAAACGTGTCAGACAAAGCTTCTATATACGTGCAGGTGTGCTAACCTTAAATAACATACCAACTGCTGCTGCAGTAAGCAAGAATGTCGATATACTTTTCTCCGGATCTTCACTAACGAACTGCAATGGATGCATAAGAGATGAGAGAGAACATACGACAATGCGTACCTCTACAATATATTTCAAGACAGCGGGTATCACACCAGCAGCGCCATTGGTAGGACTCGTGACGATGCGTCCACCACTGGCATTGACTTCATTGACACTTATTGCATAACAACTCAGCCAGTCCATTGCCTAGGGGCAGTCAACGTCAGATGATGAGACATGCACGAAAACAACGCTTACAGGGAACACAGTCTTGCGCTATTCAAAGCCAATAAGTTGATTCATAATATAAATAGGAGACCCATATACATACGGGAGGCATAGGGAGAACGGGGTGGTCAAACGACCCGACGACGCGTGCTGGCCTCAAATTCAACCGTATGCGCTCACGACTTTCCGATGGTGGATGTGTGGAGTCCGGCCGCTTACGCTTCTCCTTATTACTGGCTCGCGCTCCACCACTTTCAGGTGAATCTATCGTGTCGGGCTCCGCAGCAAAACTGATCGCTGGTAGGTCTGCAGGAGACATTGCAGGATAAAAGCTGTGGAAGTTGAGATCAACGAAATTTCGTAACGAACGTGAAGTATAACCGACCCTCGCATAAGACGCCGATACAAGACGGGTGCCCGCCTTCGTAGTCCCAATCTACCAGGTAGGACTTTCTCGGACGTTAAGACGCCGGTCCGGATACAATCATCCATGACTGTCCATATTCGCATCAACTAGGAGATATCAGTGGATATAAATGTACAATTGATATATATGGTCACCTTGTCATGGATTTCCTCGTGAGAATGGAAGTGAAGTTCATTGTCATAGACTAACTGAGCAATGGTCATCTGACACTACTTTAATCGCAGCTCGCATGTAAAATTCGTGGTTTCTACTCACATTATGTTTCTTGGTCAGGGAAAGAAGGGAATCTCCCGATGAGAACAGATACGGCGGCTGGTGGGACTTGCTTGCTTGCAAGCGAGAGAGTTCAGCTGCTTCTGTCGGATCCGTCATGGAAGCAGACTTGATGCTGAGGGAATCAAACCCATGCAGCTGTGAAAGGCGGGCAGTTTCCACGGCGTGCTTATCCACACCTTTGTAATAAAGGTTTTCATCGACTAATTATATTAGGTCAGAGTGAGAAACTTAGCGAATCGGACCGGAGTGACCTTTTGTCTTATCATTGACCACAAAACCACCTCCAACGCTGTTAATCTATTAGCAGATGTCATATATGCGTCATATACGAACCTGAAGTACTCATTCGTTGCAAGGAGGTCTCCATCAGCGTCAAACACAGAGAATCGCATACCGTTAGGATGAGTTTTTAAAACTTGATCCCATCTGGTCGAACCAAGCGCGATGAGGCAAACCCGAGACGGGGAGAGAGTGGTTGTACCTCCAAAGCATATCACGATCTATATCATAAGTAATGCGATGGACATTAGCCAGTAACAAGGTCTTGTTCTCGAGTATTGTGGCATAGCGAGTAGGAATTGTACCGGTGTCAATGGTTTCAGGATCTGATCCTGAATACGAGGTAATACCTAAGTAGATATACAGCCAACGATGACAGTAAGTTACCTTCCATTCCGAGCAGAATTGCTTGTGGGGTATGATGTCTAGGTATCAACGGCTCCAGATGCGGGAATAACATATCTGTAAATTGCGTTCGTACCCTTTTCCAGTTGCGGCTAGGCTCCCATAGCTGGGTGCCGTATCAATGAAAAGGCACAGATTCGAAGATAGTCACACTTAACGTACAGGGTTACCTTCAAGGTTCTGACCTTGAACAGACCATGACTCAGAGCACCCTTGACGAGAACAGACCTAATAATTTACCTTATCTAGAAGATTTAGCCCTTGCAAATCAAACATAAATATACGGGCCGCTCGCATCGGGCCCACGGTGTGCGAGCTCGAGGGGCCCACTTATGATAACCAATTTGTTCAAGATTAGTCGACTATCAAGATTTAATATCAGGCTAACCTCCAATGCTGAATAGATCAAATGTTGAGATAACAGCATGTTCAGGACGAACCGGCTCCTCTGGAGTGTTACTGCTAGATGCAATTGCATCTGATGAGTAGGATCTCTTGAAACCGGGACCCAAGGGGCCAGATGGAACTGAGGGACATCGAGCACGACTTGTCATACGCATTAGGCGGGTAGGCGAGCAGAGACGTAACACGCCTCGCTGTGCAAGAGCAGGAGAAAGCATGTGGCGGAGATTAATCATGCTCAGACTTGTGGACGCGACAGACGTCGGATATATTCGAGCGGGAGACGGCGCTAGACCACGAGCGTCAAATCAGTTGTCAGTAACTTAAAGATAAAGTAAAGTAAAGCAAACACTCAGAGAGAAATGGCCTTACACTGGTCACTCAAAGGTTCAAATGCATTTGACCACAGCTCTTGTCCCAAAATCGTATCGGACCGCCTGGCCAAGTCAACATCAAGCTTCTGGGGCAAGCCTCGGGTCGACCGTCCAGCGGCAGGCATGGGCTGCCTGCACGCAGATCTTTTTGGCATGTTGTACACAAATCCTCTGGGGCACCGGGTTCAAAGTGTCCGTATTAAAAGGTGTACCTGAAGTCTCATAATCTCCTTGTTTCCACTGCCTCTTCCTCCCCATGGTTTTCTCTCGCGCTGGTTTCCTCATCTATTCTAGTATAATGCCCCTCCTCAAGACGTAAGTTTCCCATACCCTTCACGGCCTTACTCCGAAATCACATACTGGTGCAGCCTCCTCACTATAGTGTTCGGCTTTGTTCTCGCTCGGAAGGGCATGTTCACTCCAGCTGCCTCGCGTGGCGTCTCTCAAATCACCATGAATGTCGCCATGCCAGCTCTCTTTTTCTCCAACGTCGTCCCATGTCTTCCCTCACCTAACTCGTTTTTGTAACCTCATTTAACCCTGTCATTTTGCAGCATTCTCTTCCGATTTGTCCGCCATCGGTCCTCTTTTGCTGTCTGCTTTTGTATATCAAGGAATTGGCTTCTTGTTTGGTGCTTATCAACCAATATATTGCCATTTATTTTTTTACTTACCTTGAGCAGGCTTCATCATACGCGAAGTCTGCTACGTGCCGAGGAATTTTTACCAAGGACTCATCGTCTTGACGGCCATGTCTAATTGGGGAAATCTTCGTCAGTATTTATTCTATTTGGTTTTGGTCATCTACTGCTTTTTTAATACTAGTCACCTCCAGCCACCGCCATAGTAATGACTGTCACCCAGGAACCTCCTTTCGATCCAACTTCCGACCCTGCCTGTAAGTCATCTCGGATCCCAGTTTCCCATCATTAGACACTATGATATCAGCGGGGATGTCCTTTGTCTCCATCTTTATTGTGGCATACCACATTGTCTTTTGGGGACTCGGTGCTGCACACTCTTTATCGTGGGATTTTTTACCAGATGTTCCTCAAGGGGAGGCAGCAGAGCGCAGAGTTCCATGGAAAGAAAAGCCGATTGGGGGTTGGATCGCTCGCATGCGTCCTGGACATACTCCAGCGATATCAGGGGTTGGCACGAACTTGGCACCAGCCGAGAAGGTAAAGTCGAAGGATGATCCTCAGCAGTCTCGCGAGTCAAACAACACCTTGTCTAATCGGCATTTCGACCATTCCCTTCACCCTAAAGATTCAGATATACAACTCGCAGCGCATATATCCGGTTCATCAGTGACGGCTTTCTGTTCTAGTCAACCGTCTGCTTCTGTCCTGCCGACCTTCAGAAATCAGTCTGTACATTCAAACGCGCCCCCTTCCACCCACCCATTTCCCGACTCGTCTATAGCTCTCTCGAGTTTATCCGATCAACATGCGTCTAAGCCTCAAGCTCCTAAACTCATCTCATTCTCTCTCGCTAGAATATGCCGTCCTTTATCCACCATTGTAACTCCAATGACTGTGACAATCGCGATTTCTATCCCTATTTCACTGTTTCACCCCCTCAGGGCGCTCTTCGTCGACACATCCCAGGTGAGTGGCCCTAACTGGAAGGGGCCAGACGGTCGACCTCCTCTTTATTTCGTCATCGATACTGGTGAGTGTTTATCTACTGGTAAATCCATTAACAGAAATAATCCCTCTGCATAGCCGCGTTTGTGGGTAGTATCACAGTGCCCATGGCTTTGGTCCTTCTGGGAGCGAGTTTTGCACGACTTTCTATAACGCGCCCTCTTTCTCGCCATGCGATTCCAGCTATGTTCGCCGTTGCATTTTCCAAGATGTTCTTACTGCCTGTGATAGGCGTCTTCATGGTCCAAGAGATGGTGCATAGAGGCTTTATACCCAAGTCCGTATCAATTTTAAGATGTTCTTGGGTTTGTGGACCGAAGGCTCATTCATCTTGACAGAGAGAATAGATCGGAGCGGTTTGTAGCCATGTTTCTCAGTGGGACACCCGCGGCTATAAAGTGAGTCGTGGTTTGACTACTACACGTGGATGACTGAAGAAGACCTTGGAGTCAATTGATTGTGACGCAACTGTATGCGCCGGATGGAAATGTAGACACGCTATCGGTAAATCTCACAGCTGTGTTTAGTCGCTTATGCTACTAACAGCATCCAATTCAGGCATTCCTTCTTGTACAATGTGGGTTCTGCTATGCATCTTTACTCTTTTGCTATCGTAACTCTCGTCGATCAGATGTCCTCATGATTTTCTCATCCGCGTATGTGCAGGTCAAGTCATTAGTATTTACAACTAATACTGTTTCTATATTATAGACCTCTCGCTGCCACTTCCCTAGCATTGCTATAGAACTGACTCCACGTATTTCGACTTTCCTCAACTTAGATCACATCTTTGGGTGAAATCTTACACATAGACCTCAAATGTATTGTAGAGTCAACTTGGCGCAACACATTTCCATATTGTTTCCATTCAGAAAGCTCAAAGCTTCATCGGAGTCTACGTGTCCAGTTTGTGAGGCGCATTGGCGCCCATATTAGGTGATACTTGATGTAAAACGCTTCACGGCGCCATTAAACCCATCCAAAACTGTTTAGCAAGTTTCGTTGGACCTCATTCTTTCTTCATTACAGTGGTGACGCTACCTGGGGGTACTTTCGACAGCTATCTGCTACCTTGACTCTTTTGACGTTTCTACGAGGTCCCTTCACGACGGCGATCTACTCTTGCTCAAGTAGCTTCATCTATCCTAGCTTAGTAGCCAACGCTCACGCCTTACACGGCATTCCTTTCCTTTATCATGTCCGGCCAGCATCGTGAATCTCCTGAAGAGGGGGCTTCACGGGGAGAGTATCAGTCTGCCTCGGCTGCCGATGATATACTAGAAGTGAAGAAAGCAGCTGCTCAGGGTGTTTCGCTAGAGGGCATTTCCAAGTCACCAGTTCCCCCGGTGGTGTCCTACTGCGTCGCTAGCATCATGATGACAGTGATCAACAAGGTGCGAGTGGAGCAGATGCTCGAAGTGCTCATGGTTGACTACATCACCATTACTACAGTTTGTCGTCTCTGGGAGTGGTTTCTCAATGAACTTTCTTCTTCTCTTCATCCAGTCCGCCGTGTGTGTGGCGTGTGTGTGGCTATCGAAGACCGTGGGATTAATATCCTTTCGTGATTTTGACCAGGGCGATGCCAAGAAGTGGTTTCCCATCAGTTTCTTACTTGTTCTTGTGATATATACAGGATCTAAGAGTCTTGTGAGTATCTCGTACTGTTGTAGAATTGAGCCCTATTCAATGGATAATTTGTTGTCCAGCAATTCCTTAGTATTCCTGTGTATACAATATTCAAAAACTTGACGATCATCCTCATTGTGAGTCATCGACTTTCAGGGCTTATGTTGGCCTTACAGTGCATAGGCATATGGCGAAGTCTTGTGGTTCGGAGGCCGCGTCACGGGACTTACCTTGGTCTCATTTGTACTGATGGTGCGTCGTTCTCTGGTTATGTGGGTTTCCACCGCCCCTGACGTGGTAATCAGGTTCTTTCATCGATTATTGCTGCTTGGAGCGATATCACGCATACATTTTCTACCTATAGCTCCTTGCGTTCTTCCGCTTCGAGTATTACCCCATCAACTGTGCACTCGGCAGCGGCCGTTGTTGGGCAGTTGAACGCGGGATATGTATGGATGCTCGTGAATTGCCTAGCAACCGCTTCATACGTGCGTGAACATCATTCGTACTACTTTTTACATATCTGATCATCCTATTCCCCAGGTTTTGGCTATGCGCAAACGCATCAAAGTGACTGGATTCAAGGACTGGGACACCATGTTTTACAACAATCTACTCTCGATACCAGTGCTTGTAGTGTTCTCGGTTATTGTCGAGGACTGGGGGTCGGAAAATCTGTCACGGAACTTGTACAGGCGGATACTATTTATCCCGCAGATCTAGCGCTGACTGCATGTCTACAGCCCGCCGGAAACAAGGCACCTCCTTCTCTTCGCAATCGCTTTTTCAGGGGCGGCAGCTGTATTCATTTCCTATACAACGGCTTGGTGCGTCCGAACGACAAGCAGTACCACTTACAGGTGAGGTACTAACGTACATATCATGAGATAACCGGTACTGATGCGCTCGTTCTATAGTATGGTCGGCGCTCTGAACAAACTGCCGGTTGCTGCATCAGGAATGATATTCTTTGGAGATCCAGTTACGCTTGGCTCTGTCTCGGCCGTGTCAACGGGATTTTTCGCTGGAATTGTCTACGCTGTTGCCAAGAACAATCAAAGCAAGGCGGATAAGGCGCGGAATGCATCGGAGAGTGTGATCCCGTTGCACAGTCGAAAAGGGTGATTAATGGCAAAGATAGGAAGGAACTGCTACTTCTTAGGGAGAGAGAGAGCGTGTGGCCGTAATTAGATTTCTACTTGCATGTATGATTTCTGGCGCCAAGCCGCGTCGGAGCCGGAGTTGAAACGGCATCCCGTCGGTATTGATCACCCCTTGGTATCATCGGCTGTTGTGTCCGAACGGCTACATAAACCATTTGTCTACTCAAGCTGAAAACCAAGACACCATTTTCCTTTTGACCACTGGCCATGACGATGTCCATGCATTCACGCTTTCCTTTGACTCCAGGCCCTGGTTCCCCCAGCGCGTCGAACACTCCGGTGCATTCCATTCAGACTCTGCGACGCAAAGCAGCCGGACACCATGGCCCACTCACGAAGATCCTGGTGGCAAATCGCGGTGTGCGTACGATGCACTTATACGCACGTAGCTCTATAGTAATAGATTGTGCAGGAAATTGCGATTAGGGTATTCAGGACAGCTCATGAACTGGCAATGCATACGGTCGCCATCTTTTCGTACGAAGACCGGATGTCTGCTCATCGTCAGAAGGTTGGATCACGGCATCCCTAGTCTACGCATATAGCCCCGCTGACTTGTTTTGTGGCGCAAAGGCGGACGAAGCGTATCAGGTTGGCAAAGGCCTCACCCCGGTTGGAGCATACCTCGCCCAGGAAGACATTATTAGAATTGCCCTAGAGCATGGCGTAGACATGATCCATCCCGGGTGAGATCTCAGCAACTACCGCTGTCAGCAGCTACTTCAATTCGACGCTGGTCAGTTACGGGTTTTTGAGCGAGAATGCAACTTTTGCGCGGAAAGTGGAGGAAGCCGGACTTGCGTTTGTCGGACCATCCCCGGAGGTCATTGACAGCCTTGGAGACAAGACGAAGGCACGAACTCTAGGTGAGTGAATTGAGCTGGGACGGGCTGATAATGTGTGACGTCTGGGTCAGCGATGAAGGTCGGCGTACCTGTCGTCCCTGGCACTCCTGGCCCCGTCGCCTCATACCAGGAAGGTGATACGTTCATCAAGGAGCATGGGTTCCCAGGTTGGTTGCACGGTCTCGATCTTTACAATTGATGTTGAACAGCATCCAGTCATCATCAAAGCAGCTATGGGTGGCGGCGGTCGTGGTATGCGTGTTGTTCGTGAGCAGAGCGAGTTCAAGGACGCATTTGAACGTGCCGTCAGTGAAGCCAAATCTGCTTTTGGCGATGGTACTGTCTTCATCGAGCGCTTCCTTGAACGACCCCGTCACATTGAGGTCCAGATCTTGGCTGATGGAGAAGGGAACACGATTCACTTGTTCGAGCGTGACTGCTCTGTTCAAAGGAGGCACCAGAAAGTTGTTGAGGTGGCCCCTGCCACTCACCTTCCAGAGGAAGTCCGTCAGGCCATGCTGGCAGATGCCATCAGATTGGCAAGGAGCGTTGGGTACAGGAATGCCGGAACTGCAGAATTCTTAGTCGATAACAAGGGCCGTCATTATTTCATAGAAATTAATCCACGTATCCAGGTCGAGCATACCATAACGGGTTAGTTGTCCTGTTCCAGCACGACTGTATTGTTGACGTTCCTTTGACAGAGGAGATCACTGGTATCGACATTGTGGCAGCACAGATCCAGATTGCAGCAGGGGCAACTCTTGCCCAGCTTGGTCTCACTCAAGATGCGATCACAAAGCGTGGGTTCGCTATACAATGCCGCGTGACTACTGAAGATCCTGCCGCTAATTTCCAACCTGATACGGGAAAAATTGAGGTCTATCGTAGTGCCGGCGGAAATGGTGTTCGTTTGGATGCTAGCTCCGGTTTCGCCGGAGCCCAGATTACTGTATGGCGCACTTCCGATACATATCAATGAATTACTTACTCGATCCATTTAGCCACACTATGACAGCTTGCTGGTCAAGGTCAGTGTTAGTGGTACGACCTATGAGGTGGCGCGACGGAAGATGCTTCGTGCTCTCGTTGAATTCCGTATCCGGGGTGTTAAGGTATAGGTCTTCTTCGTATTGTGTCATGAAGTCAATTCTTAACATACATTGCAGACGAATATTCCCTTTTTGTTCCGCCTCCTCACACACGATGTATTCATTGGCGGCAAAACTTGGACTACTGTGCGTGTTTGATTAGAGCGGCATGAGAAGAATACAATAACCCAAAATTCTAGTTCATCGACGACACCCCTGACCTATTCAAGCTTGTACAGAGCTTGAATCGCGCACAGAAATTGCTTGCATACCTTGGAGACTTAGCGGTCAATGGCAGTTCAATCAAAGGCCAGCAGGTGATGAACTACCGCAGTCTCTTTATTGTTGTCACCTATCTGAGATGATCATCAGGGTGAGCCGGGATTGAAGACAGAAATTGTTATCCCACCATTCCAAAGCCGCGATGATCCTGAAAATGGCCCTCCTCTTGATGCGTCTCGATCGTGTACCCACGGCTGGCGTAACATTTTACTTGAGAAAGGTCCAGAGGGATTTGCAAAAGCCGTTCGAGAATATCCTGGCACCCTGATCATGGACACAACCTGGCGTGATGCGCACCAGTCTCTTTTAGCTACTCGCTTACGAACGATAGACATGGTAAACATCGCTAAGGAGACCAGTCATACCTTGGCTAATGCCTACAGTATCGAGTGCTGGGGTGGTGCGACCTTCGATGTGGCTATGCGGTTCTTATATGAGGATCCTTGGGAACGCTTGGTGAGTCGGACACCATCTAGGATTTAGCAATGAACTAAAAGCAAGTATAGCGAACTCTTCGTAAACTTGTTCCCAACATTCCTTTCCAAGCCCTTGTCCGTGGTGCAAACGCAGTGGGGTACACTAGTTACCCGTGAGCATACCCCACCGATGAACAAACCTTTTTTTAACTGCGCTGATTGATGTATCTCTTGGATAGCGACAATGCTATCTACGATTTTTCAAAGAAAGCAGTCGAGAATGGTCTGGACATCTTCCGAGTGTTTGATTCTTTGAATTACATCGGTACGTTATATCGGTTAAATATTTTATAACGCTGATTGTCCTGACAGAAAACGTCGGTCCACTTCATAACGTATTGACGTGATACTGAGTTATTAGCATCGACTCGTAGATGAAACTCGGCATTGACGCAGCCAAAAAGGCTGGTGGTGTATGTGAAGCTGTTGTATGCTACAGCGGTGATGTTGCGGATCCGAAGAAGACCAAGTATACTCTGCAATATTACCTTGATCTCGTGGACGAACTTGTCAAGGAAGGCATCCATGTCTTGGGTATCAAAGATATGGCAGGCCTCTTGAAGCCCGAGGCAGCCAGACTGTACGTTTCTTTTACTTCTGAGAGTAGACTTGTTTGAAATGACCGTTCCATTTCAGCTTAGTTGGTGCCATTCGCAAGAAATATCCTGATATTCCCATTCATGTACACTCGCATGATACGGCTGGAATTGCGGCAGCGAGTATGATCGCTGCTGCTGCTGCAGGCGCTGACATTGTTGATGTGGCAATCGATAGTAAGTGTGGTTTGGTGGCATTTTGTCAGTTTCAGTTTTTCCTAATAGCATGTCAGGCATGTCTGGACTCACCTCCCAGCCGTCTATGGGTGCTGTTTGCATGGCGTTAGAGCAGACAGGTCTCGGAACTGGCATTCGCTATGCGGATATCCAAGCCTTGAACCTTTACTGGAGTCAAGTCCGGGCACTATACAATTGCTTCGAAGCCAATGTGCGCGCCTCGGATTCCAGTGTGTTCGAGCATGAGATGCCTGGTGGGCAGTACACCAACTTGATGGTAGGCAAGGATCTTGTAACGCGTATTATAATAATCGACATCTGGCCATACAGTTCCAAGCTTCTCAACTTGGTCTTGGCACTCAGTGGTCTGGTACGTTGAAATGTACTGTTGGCAACTTGTATGGTTGACGACCTGGGCAGAAATCAAAAAAAAGTATATCGAGGCTAACCAACTGGTGAGTTATTAATCATCTGATATCTGGCGCTGCGCATGAGACTGACCAGTGTGATCTGCATAGTGTGGAGAGATCATCAAAGTACGGGAAGCCTATCTTCATGACTTGCCCATACTCATCGCATGTGCCTTTGCTTAGGTTACACCTTCATCGAAGGTCGTCGGAGACTTCGCGCAGTGGATGACTTCCAACTCGTTGTCCAAGCAAGACGTATTGGACAGGGCAGAAACTCTCGATTTCCCATCTTCCGTGGTCGAATTCTTCCAAGGTTACCTTGGTCAGCCTGTGGGTGGGTTCCCAGAACCCCTTCGCACACGCGTGATCCGAAACAAACCAAGGATTGATGGTCGACCTGGAACGACTATGCCTCCGCTAGATTTCAAAAAGATTAAGGCGGACCTCAGGGCCAAATTTGGTAAACATATCTCGGATGTAGACGTCACCTCGTATGCCATGTATCCCAAGGTAAGCGATAAGCATTTTTCTCTGCTCGTGTACCTTTCTTACGTCTTACAGGTCTTTGAAGAATATCAAGGTTTCGTAGAGAAATATGGTGATCTAAGGTATGTGGCTCCAGACTGTAACTGAGTAGTATCAACAGCTGATAACACATCTCAACAGTGTCATCCCGACGCGCTATTTCTTGGGGCGGCCAGATATTGGGGAGGAAATGCATATCTCCATTGAAAAAGGAAAGACGCTTATTATTCGACTGTTGGCTATCGGTCCCGTTGTGGAAGGCAAGGGTATGCGCGATGTTTGGTTTGAGGTCAATGGAGAAGTATGCACGTTGTTATTCCAGAATACAAAGATACTAAAGCTTTTTGATTCACAGGTACGAGCTGTTCCAGTGGATGATAAATCCGCAGCGGTGGAAACTGTGACTCGAGAGAAGGCTACCTCTGACCCTGGTTCAGTCGGTGCTCCCATGTCTGGTGTGGTAGTGGAGGTCCGGGTTAAAGAGGGACATGAGGTGAAACGCGGTGATATCATCAGTATCTTGTCAGCAATGAAGGTGCGAATCCATAGCCACGATGGAGACGTCAATAGGCTTATCACTGCATTTAGATGGAAAGTGCGGTGTCCGCCCCTGTGTCTGGGCATATCAAACGGGTCCTCGTTCACGAAGGTACGTTGCTTATCTGGTCACCAGATCACTCCTAATAACAATCACCACAGGGGATTCGTTGAACCAAGGGGATTTGTTAGTAGAGATCGTGCAATGAATCGCTCATTTTGGGTTGTTTGCCATCGATTGCCTTAGAGAAGCCAGCTGCCACTACGAAAGGGTGAATGTGTTTTTCCACGCCGTACTCTTGCTTCGGCCCTGTACTTGTTATAACCTGTTATCGACTGCCACAAAATAACGATACTTTATTACATCCTCTACTCTACCAAATCACATCCTACACAATCATTCAGCGATGTCAACTGTAACACCGGTGCTAGCTCCTGTCACGGGAGTAGTTGGTGAAATTCGAGTCGCAAATGGGTCGACGGTGAAGGCAGGAGACATCATCATTGTCCAGCATGCCACCAAGGTACCTAGGAGCTTCACGCCATGCACGCAAAAATAATCACTGACAAGGACTCCTACTACAGACAGAGACACACGTCTCGTCGCCAGCGGCTGGACAACTCAAGGTTCTGGTGGAGAAGGGGGCTCAAGCGAATCAGGGGGATCGCATTGCAGAAATCTCGGCATGAGTGGTGTTAGAGAAGGCTTTCGACTGAACGCAGGGTATAAAGAAGCAGATGTGTATAATATGCCTGTATTACAATTAGTCCACCGATGTCGGGCGGAACCCTGCATATATAAAATGCCATGTCACACTCGCACGACTGGGTGGTCGTGGATAATGCTGGCCAATGGTTCGTATTGTGGGGCAGAGCAGGAAGAGCAGTACATGAATGGCTATATGGCTGGTGTAAGTTCATGCATTCAGCGTCATCCCGTGGAGCTCAAGATAAAAATACTTGAATTTTTGCACCCTTTTTTTTTCACTCTACATTCGCTCCGCCTTCCAATGCTCCACAGGATATATTTATACGTAGTTGTCATATATACACATCGGGCGCACCATCTGGTTGCAAAGCGCTTCACAGTGTTTCTCGCTCCACCCCCGTGCCGTGCTTAAGAGGAGATGGGAGTAGTGTGACGTACAGAATGGTGGTGTGCCTTCCATACGGAGCGCCCGAAGTACTAACATATTTATGTTCTGCGCTAGAGAGTTTGGATATTATTTGTCTGATAAGCGGCTGCGGGAAATGGAAGGACGAGAGTAATTTTCCCCGAAGATGCTACTCTAGCGTAGCCAAGTATAGGGGACACTGGCACCAAGCATGGTTGAACAACCAAGCACACCTGTCCAGATCAGCCACTCCAGACCCAAATTGACAACTGCACAAGCACTCTGCAGGGAGAGCCCAGGTGTTGCCGACGACAGGAATTACCCAACAGCGGTGAATTCCTTTCGACTTGGTGCCCGAGAACTACGCGCAAAAACATCCTTGATCGCATAGCTTGTCGATTATCCAGCCGAGAAGATCGTGACGAGAAGGCAAAGCGAACAGTCAAACTCACTTCCAGCGGTAACTGGCACGCCGTGTCAGAATGGGTAGGCTCGCTGCCAAACTTCATGCACACAAGGTTATTGCGCGGTACCTAAGCAGGCTCTCCGATGTTACAGTTACGTTTTGCAGTGTACATTGGGGGCGTCGATTAATCAACACCGGCAATCCAACGTAGCCTGCATCAAAAGCACAAGGTACGGAGGTCAACCATGGTCGTAAATTTAGGGGTCAGGCATGACCAAAGGTAATCGAGTGACCAAGTAGACAACCTCAGTAGAATGAATGGCACATACTGTAGATCCCGTCAAGAAAAGACAATTGGTTGGCGAAAAGTCACGTCTGAGTCGAAAAGCGATTGCAACTCCGACAAAGTTGCCATCGTTGTCTTTCGCGTTAGACAGACTTTTGCAACCATGGCAAGTGGACTCACTGTTGAATTTATGATATCTAACATATTTTTTTTTTGTGTAGGCGCCTCCCAAAGCGAAAGGTGGGAAGATGTTGAGTCTCATCAACTGGAGACTCAAGGTCACGTTGAACGATGGACGCGCTCTGACGGGACAAATGCTTGCTTTTGACAAACATATGAACCTCGTACTCGCGGATTGTGAAGAGTTTAGAAGGGTGAGGCCAAAGAAGAAGCAAGGCGAGGCGGAGGCTGGTCCCCCGCAGGACATGAAACGGACGCTTGGTCTTGTAATTTTGCGGGGCGAGACAGTAGTCAGTTTGAGTGTGGAGGGGCCGCCTCCCATTGTTGATGAAGACAAGAAAAACGCGGTACATTTCTTTCGTTTGTGGTATTCGTAGCCACGAGATTGATGGTATATCTTGTAGCTCCTTCCGGGTCCCGGTCGTGGCGTTCCTGCAGGACGTGGCATGGGTATGATGCCACCTGGTGCGTTGACTTTTTGAACATGCCCACAAGCATGGTATACTGACCTCGCTTGTGGTTTAGCT
Source organism: Cantharellus purpuraceus (assembly GCA_025174535.1). Taxonomy (NCBI): domain Eukaryota; kingdom Fungi; phylum Basidiomycota; class Agaricomycetes; order Cantharellales; family Hydnaceae; genus Cantharellus; species Cantharellus purpuraceus. The sequence continues at coordinate 1,100,165 of JALBUN010000048.1, forward strand.
TTGGCTGGCCGTCCTATGCCATATGGACCTCCAGGCATGCCAGGACCCCCGCCTGGCTTCCGTCCACCTGGTATGCCCCCGGGTATGCCATTTCCCCCGCCTCCTCCCGGGTTTGGGTGCGTATAGCAATTGCTTGGCATTGCGAGCCCGGTGCCTAACTTTGTCACAGGTTCCAACCACCGCCTCAATAGCGCGCTTCTTTCCCCCTTGCTTATCTTTGTTCTTGTCTACTACAAAAAGGTTGTAACGTAGCAACGTCACGCAAATGGGAGATGATGTATGTCTGACGCGTGTGCCGTCGATCTTGTGGTTCGACATTTTGCAATTGAGTGCCCGAATTTGTTATAGCTCACCGATCTCGCGGGTGGAGCATCCATAGTGTGCAAATGGACCCTGATAGCGACAGAACTGCGGGAGAAAGAATCGACATGACACTGGCTGTTGATAGAAAGAGCGTGCCATCTCGATTCGCACGACAATTTTAGTCATTATGCCATTTTCTGTTCGAACAATAAGTTTAGCGTAGAGAGAGAACCCTCCGCGGGGAATCAAGCTCGCCTAAGAATATGGATGGCTACCATTCGTGCGAGGAGAGCAACCAGGGTGAAGAAAGCCAACATAAGAATAGACAAACCAAGTCTCGCCCTTGAAGAAGTGATGGGAAGCACCCGAATCTGGCGTGGAATGTTCGTATGATGCCTTCGAAGGCAACTAGCCCCATTTTCGGCAGAGCTCGGGTGCAATTGGCGACTAGCTGGTGAGAGCGAAAGAAGCTCATTGCTGATTCTAACTCCTAGGAGTCGGTACCGTATATCGGTACCGCATGTGGGGAATCGCATCTCTATGACGTGTAGGTGTGGGTACAGGAGAGAGTACAGAGTCCACGGATGCAAGATGAGCGAAGAAAACAGATGTGAAGACAAAATGCAACGAGAGTGGGTGTGAGGCGATGCAGAGAAGAATCAAGAAGACAGAAAGAAGAGCATGTTTGTATAATGAGTCTCACAAAAGGCAGGATCAATTTGCCAATGTGGACATTTTGGAAAATGCTCGTGAGTTTTCCTTCCAGGTGAAAGGTATGATGATAGATGCGAAAGAAAAAAAAATGGAGGTTTGGATGATTCGTAACCTGAATTGCAGAATAGAAAGGAAAAGAATCGGGACTCTATGCGGATCACAGTCAACACAACGCAGCATCACCCTCGTAAATTTCGCTGCCGCCATAGGCGGTCACGCGAAGAGGGGTGTTGAGTGGTAAAGCTGGGGGCAAGGCTGCCTCGGCACTGGACTTGTCACCATAGGGAGATACATGACAGCTCGCTGTCTCGTCCGAGTGGACCCCTGGACAATCATCGGCGGAAGGGGGACGATGGGGACTGCCCTCAGGACAAGCACGTGGGTGTCGCGATGGACTTATAATCCATGAGCAAACGGTGTTGATGAAGAAACCGAGTCGAGGGAGACGAGGGTAACGGACGGATGGTATGGGTGGTTTGTCGGTTCGGGAGAGCCTTGAAGGTGTGATTACCGAGTCCGTGGCGGGGGTGAGAAGCGAGGCGTCGTCCTGACTCGTTGAGGGTGCCGTGGGATCCTCGGGAAGCGATGGGTAATGAGGTGAAGTGTGATTCAATAATGCATGCCGAGGAGGGATAGTGACATAGGGAGGTGCAAGATTTTGAGCAGTGAGCGGGAAGGGAGGTGGTCGAAGGAGAAATCTGTCTAGATCTGACATGGATGCAGTTTCTATGATGGATGCGCACTCTTCGTCGAGACCAGGAGAGACGGCATGGGCCCATACAAGGATGCCCTGGCGATCTCTGCCTGTCCACTGCGACGAAGCGACAAAGGTGTGTGACCGCGACTCTTGTAACTCCTCATCATGGAACCGCGCCTTGCTGAGCGCAGTTCCTTTTGGCAAGTCATTTGTGGTGCAAGAGCGAGCCTCACGACGTGCTTGAAATCTGTGGCGAGATGTGCGCCGCGGGGGAACCATGTTTGGGAGCTCAAAGGCCGGACGACACGGCTTCATATGAATGGGGAACGACTGGACGGCCGAATTGCGATCGAGAGCCATGCATGTCTTCGAGCAGTAGGCTTCGTTGTCCTCGTTCTGGACGGACAAAAACACGTTTCACAAGTGTCAGCGACGCGGAGTGGTGTGCGAACTCACTGTTTGGCGACCGCAAGTCAAGCACCAGTCAGTGTCCATGAGTGTCTGGTCGCGATGGAAGGAGGAGGGGAGGTGGGGGTGGAGAGGAAGAGCAAGGCTCCAGCATTGAGGTTGGACCTAAAAAGGACAGGGAAGCCAAGGAAGCCAAAGAGAGGTGAGAAACAGGCCCCCCAGGCCCCGCCATCAGTTAGCACAGCCAATTTGCCGCGCCTACTCATTGACACAGCTCCGCCATCTCAAAAGACTTGGAAGATGGTTTGAATAATAATAGGAATTAGAAACGTTGATATAAAACAGATTGTAGGATCAACTGTCAAATGGTATCGCTCCGTAAAGAACCAAGTGACTGGGGGGCAATAGGAATCAGGTTTGCCTGAATTAAATCAATCAATACGCGAGATTCGCGAGATGCTGTATTTGGCCAAGAAATCCATATGCATCCGAAACCTACCACTCTGCCATCCATCGCACGTCCATCTGCCTTCTCTTCTAACTCGTTCCCATTCTTACCATCTGCTTCCGTCTCCTCTCAATATCGCACTAGCACCTCCCCTCCTAAGATCCCTTTGACAAACATCAAGATCTTCGATCTGGCTTCGGTGACTAGGAACAATAGCTCGCCCTTGGGTGGATCTGCTCAGGATCTTATTCCGTGGCCGACGGCTCAGGCTGAGTATGCACTCATGCTCCGGAGCATTTCCGATCCCTGCACTTATAGACGGGCCAGCGGCGCCCGAACTAACTCACCGCGTACACAAGCTCGGCGAATTCTGACCAAGCGGTATGACAGGCCTGCACTATATTTCTCTCCTCGAGAGCATAGGAGATCGCCTGGCGCGTCAACCTTCTGTCTCCCGGTATTTCCTGTTATGGAACAAATAGGTGAGCTCCTCCGATTGTGTTTCAACTCCACCTTACATCAAGCATTTCCCCAATTCGAGACGCTGTCATGCCAGTGCAATGGACGGATCCAATCTTGGCAGCACAGATCTGAATGGCTCGCTCGGCGACTATCCGCAGAAGGCCAAGTCCGCTTCGGCATTCATCTGTCAATGAGCCAGGGTCTAATATGCTTGCCTCAGAATTCAAAGTTTCAAGTTGTTCCTGCGCCCGAGCCATCTGCTGTGCTTCAAGCAGCACGTCGTCGGATGTAACATCGACACTTGGCAGAGCAAGCGTAAACAGCAACAACCAAAGCTGGTGGGAGATCTGTCCATCTGCGTTGATATCCAATGGTGTCCAACGGGTTCGCTTAAGAGTCGGATCTCCGTCTTCATCGTCTTCGCTGCGGCGGTGATTATACACCAATTGGAGATCGTCCCAATATGGGTTGTTCGGCCACGAGGTCACTAGTCGCTCCCAGAGGCTGCGCGTCTCCTTCGGCCTGGCAACATCATATAGCAGCTCATCAACCGACCAAGTAACGAGATTGCCCTCGTTAACATCTAGGATGAAACCATACTGGCATAGTAGTTCCGCATTCGTTAGCCCCTTTTCATATGAGTTAAATACCTCTTCGTTAGGGCCAATTGGCAAATTTGCCACCATTTCGCAGGTATCATCCCCGTTGGAATCGGAATCCGGTGACTTAGCGGGAGATTCGGCGTCGTGATCGCATTCGTTCAGAGAGCCACAAATTGCACAGACATGGTAATCGCTCTGGAAACCATGTGAGTAAACGTCCGAGATAAGACGAAATCGAATAACACCTCCAAATGAATGTGATTATCTTCAGCGTGGTTGAAGCTGGTCAACGTTCAACGATCAGTACTGGGGAGGGCTTTCAAAGTACTGACGCGTCAGCAACAGGCACCAGGGAAAGGCCATGATAGGCGTCGACGAGAAAAGCCCGAGACGATATTATGGAATATGCGCGAAGGAAGTCGGTCAATTGGCCTGGCAAACGCAAACGATCCAAAACCACTCTCGCTATGTTTTCGAAATACGCATGAATGCGATCCTTTGTATTAGTACTAGTTAGCGACGAACTCAAAGTTATATAACGGAGCCCACTATAAGTCTCTGACCCTTGGGCGGGAAGAGTAATTTCCAAGCCTCAGTGCCTTGAAGCCAATTCAGAGCTTCTACACCGTCTCGATCACCGTTGGCCCCCCAAAATGTTGCTATTTGCACACCGTCTTCTGGAAGAGAGCAAAAGTAGCTATACCAACGGGACTCCGAGCCCAAATGTCTGTGCATAATAAGGGTTCGTTGACTCTTATCATAAAATGAAATAGCGACTTACGTTTCAAGAAGGAAAGCGAGCGAGAGATCCAGGGTCGGGTTATCCTCGCCTGTAGGGATATCACGTGACCAAAAGCAATTCTTAAGAGAGAACACTCTTGATTTGGGTATGCGAACCACTTTGGTAGCACTCTTAAATGCTCTTGCGAACCAATCCAGAGAGTAGGAAAGCGTACAAGATTCTCCACTGGCAATAGATGCCCCCACTTTTGAGAACACGCTCATGCTACCATCAGGTACAGACTCCCGGATCTCAAGTCGCTCGTCGATTTCGATGCCATTTTCAGTACACCAATGTAACAGGCTAGCGACTCCACGAGGTGGCATATGCCGATTAATGTTACAGACAGATAAAAGCCACGCGTCGAGGAGCTGGGCGGGAGCGGGACGTGAGATGATTACAAAGCATACTATTGTAGTATAACAGTCAGTTTTACTGAGTTTTTTTCTCCTCTGCTGTGGGACCCGCTGCCTCCGTTTTCGCGCTTGCCTGTACTTCAAGTCCATTTTGAAGGCGCCTTGCGTATTCTTGTCCAGCCTTGAAATATATCAGTCAGTGAATATATACACACAAAGGTAATTTTGATGAACCTGCAACAAGAGAACGCCAACAAGACATAAGATGATGAGTGTGTTGCCAGCAGAGAGGACGCGCAGGGCCTCTATCCTATCCGATTCCGTGTCTTCCTCAGTTGGATGGACGATTGTCCGCAAACCACCAATTGTGACTGAAGCATAGATAATCACACCGATCACATAAAGAACTATTGAAGAAGAGGCATGGCATTAGCAATACAGGGCATAGGGGAGGCCAGCAACTGACCGAGGCTAGATCCGTCAAAGAATATCGCGCTTTCGTCCCATTCGTTCAGCTTGCCCACCAGACCCAAGATCCCCATCCCAATCATCGCGTGCATCAAACCCTTGATAAAAATGTGAGCGTACAACACATGAACATAGGATAATAATTAACACACCTTAACAGCCAAGGGTGCATTGTAGAACGTGGTATAAAATTGGAAACCATCCCCGATCGACTTGTCGGTCAATGTATGGAACAATAGTCGATGGTCCATATTGTAACATATGAACAAAACACCTAGACAAACAATTCCTCGGGAGCTGATTATTCAACGTCTTGCACACATACCTAAGAAGAAGGAGACAGATGACAAGACTGCCGCTTGCCTAAACCCCATACTTATTGAACGTGAGAATGGTTTGCTAACCCAGTCGTGCGCGGAAGTATTTACATCAGGTTCGCTAAAGATCCAGAGTTGAATGTGACTAATTTACAGCGGTAACACGGGTATAACATTGGGAAGATGCGCAAACAGAGAATAGGTATCAAATAATAGTGCCACGGTAACAATTAGGAAAAGAAAGATAACATGCATATGGCATAGCATCATGACATATTAATGAGGGGTATTAGGAGCCGAACCCGACATAGATGGAGCATATGGTGGTGTGCTCTTGCCAGCTGGACGAGGTGAATGGGGTAATCCTAGCGTAGGGAGAGAATGAATCAGCTATGGATACCCTCTGCTATTCCCAAGCGAAACAAACCAGATGCACCTGACCGTCGACGATCTGTTGATATTTGAAGGCCTCGCATTGCAGCCATGGCTGCGGCTTTCGCAGTTGCACGTGGTGGTGTATCGGCTTGCGACGCCGAGTTGGCACGTTCCCGACGTTCACTCACGGGAGATCCATTAGCTAGGTCACCGGTGGACTTGTTATAAGTTGCAGTCGCGTCTGGATCAGTTTCAGTTCCAGAGGCACTGTCGGGTATGGTAACGTCATCGGCACTGTCTGAATCCTCGCCTGGGGCTATGCAAAACGAGGTAAACTTCATGGTCTCATAAAGAAGAAAGCACTGACGTTTAAGACTACGTCCCATTAAACCAAGCATTTTATCAGCAGCGCCATCCGTATAACTACGGCTGTTGCGATTGTTCTGGGTAGAAAGAGGGTTGGATGGCTGGGTATTAGGTTCTGACTCTGTTGACGCTGGGGCATTGGCATCCGAGGCGTCTCCTTCCACATTAAACACCCGGTTGAACTCGCTGAGCATCAAGCTGAAGACTCCTGCAGGGATACCTAACGTTGGGCTGAATACAATTCCGACGTTCCTCATAGTCATCTTGTTGACGCTGGCATTTTGGACGATCAGGATTAGATGAGCTGTCAGAGCGCGCAGCAAACTGTAGTTGGGTAGCGGCAGCTGCGAGATGAGTTGTGCAAGTTCGCTGACCCGTTCTTGGGTATCGGTCAAGTCTACAAGACAACTGAGACATGAGAAGAGCAAGTACGAGTACGGTACTTTTCAATACGAACCGATAACGGCCAAAAACCGTAAATGGAGGTCCCGGGTCAAGATGCTTGTCGGTAATTCTCGTAGAAAACTTTTTAGTAAACCTGCGATGGCATGCGGATCCCAGAATTCGTCAGAGGCGAGGAGGTCAAAATCACCCTCTACAAACAAGAATGAGAAACGACATCAACTAGTTCATGTATATGCGCACCAGCATTAAACCGATCTCTTAGACTCTTGATGACCGCAGAGCTCCCACTTAGCCGATAAATACCCTCCTCTTGATCGGCCTTTTTCGCTTCCAGGTATTGAATGCAACGGAACACAACGGCAGGAAGGTTTGCTATCTGCGCAACCATCAGCGAGTCCGAAATTGGAATAGCGAACACCGCTCGTGGAGGGGCGCCACCAACGGCACCAGCCGCCTGCGCTTTGTCTGTGTAGGAGAACTGTAAGCTTATATCAAAATAGTGCACAATACTAGACGCGCCAACTCGTCCAAAGCCCCAAAAGTTTCGTGACTTTGCCTTCCGTTCTCGTTCACTGTTGCTCTGATCAGACGGTGTATCCTTGGCACCAAACTTGTACCCCGCCGGGATGGGCGTTCCGTTGATTGGCCCTGATATTTTGACTTTACTTGATCCGTCTGGTGGCATCAGAGATGATGGCTCAGGGGAAGGAGCGCGGTCATTCGAGCCGTTCGCGATGGGGAAAGTAGGAGACGATTGCACAGTAGATAACGAGGGATGCACCGAGCTTCTGACTTGTACTCTGTCTGGACGTTGGCCACCTTGCCCCCGGGTGTCATAATAAGTAGGAGCCGGGTTGCGCACGGGTGTCATGTCAGGATAATGGCCTAACTCCGAGGCGGCACGTTGCGATAGCAGACCACCACCTCCTGCGACATCCAAGTGTGTCGGCAGCGAGCTGGATAGTGGGACTTCAGTGATGGCTTGAAGGGTCCGATCAACCGGCGGCGGATAACGCTCCAGTGGAGATGAAGTAGTCGATGAAGAAGAATCTGGGATGGGGGCAGACTGAAATAATTTTGCATTCATTTGGTCGTGACTTCGTTGCGATATTGGCACAGCGCTGCCTTTGGCAATGTCAACTCTCGTCATGCGTTTTGGAGATGATGTCTCGATAGATGTTATCGAGCTAGTGGAAGGCCGGGGTTGATAGGACGGGGGTGCGGTGTTCGTCGCTGAAGCTGAAGTTGTAGCGGAAATTCCGGTGTCATCATACGAACCCATGACGTATCGCACAAGTACATCGACCCAGCTGTCTCGCTCCGCATCACTCTCGGCACACAGAACGTGTCGAGTATGCTGCGAACTAGCGCCTTTCTTGCTTTCGATGATTAAGAATGCGTGTCTGTATTCATTTTCATCGTCCGATGGACCAGTAGAAGCCGACTTCTGTTGTCGACCGATCTGAGCGCCTGTAATATTGATGGACCCCAAATGTGTCCCTCCTCGCTGAATAAACCGTCAACGACATCAACCGCTGTAATTAATTCACTACAAACTCACACTTTCGTAGTATTCCAGAACTGGCCCTTGCAGGACAAAATAACGAGTCTTCCATCTAGAGCGAAGGGTTCAATTCCTTGTGGAACCGAAGACAAGTAAGTACATACCCTCCGAAATTCTTCCCTCGCTTCGTCAAGTAGCCTTCCTTGTAACCCGACTGAGTCACAGGAGCGCTGGCCTCGTTCATGACGTCTGTAGTGAAGAACTCGCAAGCGTCTCTGGAATCTCTGAGAGGCGCTTTGACTACCGTCTGCAGGTAATTCTCGAGGACAGCCTGGTTAGAAGGTTGTGAGGCTGTCAGCAAACGAACGAGCCATGTTGGCGAACTCACCTTCCGCTGATCCACTTTTGCTGGTGCATGGTCCTTAAATAACTTATTGTCTGGCAAGTTACCCAATTTCTTCAAGTCGCTCCTTCTCAACTTGCTTCGGATCCGCGCATCCAAGCTCAAAACCTCACTATACAGCTTCTCCACCTTCCACGAGTCTGCAGCATCTGGTGAACCAGATGGTGTCACCTGTACCACGAAGGAGAGCACCTCCTTCCCTCGTTCGTTCGCTCGGATATTAGATCCAACGACAGAAACTCTGCACCGTGCTAAGTCTGACTCCGCGAGCCGAGCTCGTGCGTTTGGATTGCTGTACACTGCACCGGCGTTCTGTGGTTGTGGTTGTGACTGGCCTCGAAGAGACTGATTATTCTCATGGATGTGCGCCTGTGCGTAAGCCATTCGTTGCGCTTGTACCTGCGCTTGAGTAGTGGTAAAGCTTGGAACTTGAGCCTTGATCATCACAGGCGATGCTCCACCAGTAATGGGGGGTGGAGTTAAGCGAGACGGACCTGCCGCAATTGGACTGGCAGGAGCGTTTAAACTTCTCGTATCCATGTGAGGGTCAGAATGAAGCACATCACGTGACGTTGTAGGGTCGGGTTCTTGAGTGACCAACGACGGTTGAGGTCGGATTGTCACAGTCTCGAGATATGCAGCCTGTGGTGTGATGCTCGCATCGGTAGGAATTGGGCGAAATTCCTGTTGGGTGGCCGATGGACTTGTGCGAATGCCGAACGTTGTGTCCATGGGTGAGAAGGGTGGCATTGGCGTATTCGGTTCATTCGACGGCGTTTCCGTAGAATCCAATTCGTCGTCATCCTCACGCAAATCTAGAAATGCGGACGGCACATCAGACTGGACATTTGGAGGTGCATCGAACGATTGAGTAGAACGTTGACCACTGGACTCCTGAGATGAAGGTCCAGGACCTACAAAGCCACTGTTGGCACCGGACTCGCCAAGATTTAGAGTTTTACTGTCTTCTATCTCAATTGACGCGGGCTCTTCTACAATGCATCCATCTAAGGTGCTAGTAGTGAAAGCCGCGTGTCGTGGAGAAGGCGACGGCAGGGGCGATTCTTGCATATTCGCTATGTAGCGTCGGGCTTCATCTGGGAGTGTAATGCGACTTTCACGAGCGAGTTGTCGATTTTGTATAGCTGGCACAGAAAGGCTAGGGGTCAGAGAAACAACACCTTGAGAACCAGAGAGTGGTAGCGAAGAGTGTCGAACTATAGGAGGTTCTGTAGGAGGATCGGTGGCTAGGTCAGAGGGGGTTACGGTGGTGTCCGGAGGTGATTGATTCACTACTGTCAAGACTTGGATTGCTGTTGGGAGTGACTGTTGTTGCTGCAGCTTGCCTACTTGAAGAGGTTGAGTAGCTCCGCTGCTAGAGACAACCACAGAAGAATCTGGAAGAGTAAAAGACTTCGTGCGAGTAGGTAAAGTAGATAATGCGGCTGGAGCGGCAGAAGGCGATTCGGATGGATGTGATATGCCGTTAGTTACTGGCTCCGTTAATGTATCTATGATAGATGACTCCGAGAGAGGGGAAGGTTGTTGTTCTGGAGGCCGCAGAGGCTCATGAGAGCGGGAGGCTGACAGAGCTGGAAAGGAGGCGGTAGACGCTCGTGGTGAGGAAAGGGAAGCTGAGACGTGCGGGTAAGAATGTATAAGTGGCCTCATAGGCTAACGTACGCACCGTCGTCGGACTGATGTCTGATCATTGGGTAACGGTGCCCATTTTGCCGCTCTGAGCCCGGCGACGGAGACTCAGCTACACGAGTGCTAGCGTTTAGACCGGTCGTGCTGGTGCTTGAGCTCCGGTGCGTAGTGGTCTTACTGTGAGCACGTTCGGGATCGAGCTTGGCCAAGGCTCGATCCCGCTCAGCACGAATGCGTTCAAGCTCCTTCATGGCATTGCCATGGACGGCGCGCTGCTTCTCGATCAGCTTCCAAAGCTGCGTATTCTGGCTAGAAAGCATATTCCTTTCCGCAAGGACATTCTCAAGAGCGGCGGCGGCATTGCCATTGGCGTTACTCATGACAGCCTCCACGGTGAGTTGTGGAGTGGACTGCTGACGGGTTGAGGGACTAGAAATGTTCTGTGTAGAGCGAAGTGTTGACAACGGAGGAGTCCCTCTGTCATCGGAGGCGGTGGCCCTTCGCTCTGGAGTGGCCAGTGTGGTCATCGTGACGGACGATGAGCGAGGAAAGGGTTAAACAATTCGGGATACGTAAGTGCGGAGTTCAAAGTAATATCGCAACCGAAGCTTAGAGCGAGCGGCCTTGACTGTCTGCCTGACAAGTGTTCGGCCCCATCACATCTCATGTCCGCTGCCCATTCCCGGCCGTTCCTACATATATCCATAATGGATGGCACAACTATTGCAACCAATTCTCGCACTCTCATCAAATTAGACCCCTCGCAAATGCTGTACGCACACACTCAGTAACGTTTACCACCAAGCATCGCATAGCATACTTTGATTGCCGTCTAGATCGTCCGTCCCCAATAACAGCCTTGTCTTCAATGGCGTGCCTCAGCCAGTCGCAAATTCGAGCCATCCATCAGAATAACTCGGTGATCGCGCCTGTTTCGCCTCTCAATAATAATTTGGCGGTCGACCCAGTTGTTGCGCAGAAAGGCGACATTTCCCTGTGAATGACCCGCCCAGAACTGCTACCGAGCTTCTTGAGGGCGCAAGACCTATGATGGTCGTATGAGATATCCGAGCTCCCCGTATGGAAAGGGGATCAAGGAGTTCCCCGACGGCTTGGTCAATACTTAGACTCGATCGTCACCGTTATAATTGTGTCTATGAAGGCTGTACTGAACTGAGAGTTTATATCGGTTCGGGGAGGGCAATGTTGAAAAGTTAAAAGTATAAATAGGGCGCAAGATGAAAGGAAAGATGCGTTGAGAAAGATCCTGCAGGATAGTGATTAATCTGATTGGCGAGAGAGATCATTATGTCACGTGACCAATGTTTGGCACGCGTCGCCCTTTCATTGTACCACCACACACAGGACGCCCCGTCGGCCATGTTCTCCAGCTCACGACCCACAAATACACAGCAGCATGCACAGCGTACACAGTTTCCTTCCATCATACGCACCCGTTCTCAGCAAGGACGTCCTCTTTCCCCCGTTGATGTGTATGCGTCCCCCTTCAAAAGCGCAGTCCGCAGCCACAGTCACTCAACAAACCAGACAAGAACCGAACTCAAGACAGAGAACATGGACATTCCCACACACAAAGGCACACATGATGGGACGTTACTCTCACCCTCACACAAGAAGCGTGCATCTTCTCCATCTTTTGACAACAGCGACAACACTGGGAAGCGTACAAGGGTTCTTGCCCAGTCGAATAAAGCCAACTCCCCTTCGTACAGACATTCTGAGGAGCTTCTTGATACACCGCACAGCGACACCCCAGTGACGCATGTTACACCATCACGAGTGGTCTCTGACGGATTTCCAGGCAAGGGATTAACTCATGTGGACCTTACCAGAGTTCCATCAAGCCCTTCCAAACTCGTTGGGTCGCCGCATAAGACATTCAAGATCATCAAAGATGACGGTTACGCCGTGAGAGTCCCCACCACTCCTGTCAGACGGCCAACCGTAGATGAAAAAATTGAAATGCGCACAACAAGTGTGAGTGTATCTTGTGACAGTGTTTACTTGTCTAAGCAGTACCTTTAAACCTCTTGCGGTTTTTCTCAGCCACAGCAGCCATTCGGCCATCCGTCAGTAGCTAAAGAATACATTGTTCTACAATCTCCTACACGTGTCTGCGGTCCAGCCGCTCTAAGGGAGCAGCATTCCGCACCTATCCAAAACCCATCAACCTCATCATTACCCGATCGCAATGCGTCTTCCATCCCGGCCAATGACACAATCCCTACTGTACACATACAATCGCAGTCTACGCCGGCCCGCCCAAAATACCTTACAAGGTCTTTGCTTTTTGGAGGAGGATCTCCGCTTACACCCCTCCCATCGACAACACTTCCCAACGGCTCGACATTGCCTCGTAAACCCAGGATTCCTTCTAATGTCTCCAGTGAAGGATTCACACCCACAAATAAACCAGCGATATCCTCAACTTCCTCAGGCGTTCCTCAAAGCTCTCCCTCCAAGTCCCGTATCCCCGTGCCCTCGAGCTCTTCTATATCGCGCCTCTCCAAACGACCTTCCTCGCTGTCAATTTCTACCCTCCCTGTGCCAGGTTCTTCAAGTCCCGTCAAAGCTTCATCCCGACCGTCTCCCATCAAATATCAGACGAGAACTAAGGGGAAAGTAAAATCCCGTGTTATGGCAAGGGGTCCTATGACAAGACTAGCTGCGAAACGTGGATTACGTAGGACATCATCATCTTTCACAGGACTGCGCACTGCTTCGGTAGGATCTAATGCGCCTCTACCTCCTTTAGATTCGAAGGAGCCCTTAAACGCTAATGTAGCTGTGTGCGTTCGGCCCGCGATAGAGAGAAAATCTCTTGTCACATCCTCTTTCCTTTCCTCTGAGAATATCTCAATTCAAGCAGGCTCTACTGCTTGCGCTCTAGTCAGCTCGAGTTTGGGGTCACCCAAGAAATCCTCCTTGACTGCACTCTCCACCGCTCTGCAAAAGCTAACGACCGCCCCACCTACCGCACCCTTGCCGCGTCCCCGTCCCAACACAAGTTTGGGGTTCGTCCGACCCAGCTTGATACCATCGCAAGCTCTGCCTGCACCTGCCTTTGATAACCAAGATGACGTACACGTCGGTATGGCGCAAGACACGGCTGGTCTAGAGAGGGCAAAATCATCGAGACAATTGGACAAGATGAATGCAGGCTTGGGAAAGATGGGCCTCCCACTCCGCAGGCCCTCGATGGGTGACAGTAATGGGAGGTCCGTGCAGTGGACTGGAGCGCCATTTGCGAGCAAGCAAACGACGTTGTCCACTGTTCCAGCTTCACCCTTTCGAAGCCGTGCGCCAACAGAGGCCGATGAGTTGCCAGCTGCTCAAGGCGACCAAGCTGAAGTAGTTGATGTGGATGCCTGGGTGTCATCATCTCTTGATGGCAAGGGGGAAAAAAAGAGCCAAACAGAGACGAATCGGCTCGAATATTTTGTTCCTCTGGCCGACGAGCCACTTGCAAAAAAGCAACAACCGCATATAGATCTCATTTCCCCAAGTCGTCGAGCTTCTCAAGCATCGCTCTTACTTAGTCAATCGCTCTCACATTCCCGCCTGCCGGCCGCGCGTCCTCTAGCTCGCTCGGCTTCCACATCAGCAGTAAAGCTCAATCCTCGAACTCCGGTCAAGACGAGAGGCAGGACAAGACCTTCCCCACTGGCACCGCAACCTGCATCAGAGGGGAGTACTACTGTAAAACCAGATGATCCTATGGGTGGAAAGCGGTCCAACGCTCGTATGCCTGGATCACTGGACGTACTCAAAGACTGTATTATTTTTGTGGACGTAAGGACAGAAGAAGGCGAAGACGCTGCAGCGCTGTTTGTCGACATGCTTAGAGGACTGGGAGCGAGGGTGGGTTTGATTCGACAGGTTGTCGCCCATTCATTTGATTCCTTTTGATTAGATTCTTGCAAAGCCGGGGAAGAGTTGTACACATTTAGTATACAAGGCAGGGCTGCCGTCAACAATTACGAGATACAAGTGCGTCCCTTTTCAGTATCTCAAAACCAGGCTTTCATATATTGCGGCAGATTGCTTCCTGAGCCTCGCCCACTTGCTGTTAGCATCGGCTGGGTAGTCGAGTGCGTAGAAAAACGGGCGCACGTGGACGAGGTTAGATTTCTAGTCAACCTAGATGAAATCGGCGTTGCAGGTGGTGTTCAGGTAGGTCCTCATGAGCAGCTGGTGATTCCGAACCAATGTCTCCGTCCCTGGTGTAGCGTCGACGCTCCATGCAACCCAAGCAGATGAGAACATTAACATTGGGGCAACTGGATAACGGGGAACCAGCCGACATCAGTGTGCGGGCAGATTCATCTTTCACCTCTGAGGAGCCCTCTACCTCAGGTTAGTGCCATTATGATGACGTACTGATGGTTTGACTGACCTTCTACACCCAGGTCTAATACTCGCTAATCTCAGCCCCCCGGCACGAAGTCCTAATGACCACTTACCCCCTCTGGAGCGGGCACGGCAGCGTAGCTTACGCTTGCCACACGAATGAACACAAATCCTTTCTTTTGATATGTTGATGTGTCTGCCAAGGTTGATTTCCTGGTTACACATGTTATTGTTTGTTTCATGCTGTTGTATCGTTTGATTGCTTTATATCTCTTTCATGTTATACCTACCAATATTATTCGTGATGTATTACAGAACCTGCAGTGCAATCGCAAGCACCGGGGGGGGTACTTACTAATCAAATACAAAACTATACCATGTACATGTCTCGATGTCACAAGCCCAAATGATCCATGACTGGTTGCCATTCCCCTCCAAGACCCAATTGCTCCAGGACGTTGTCGAAATCAACGGGTTGTGTATTATTATCTGAAGGGGGTAGGAAGTGTGATGAATAATCAAAATTCTCCCAGTCGAAAGGCA
This sequence comes from Cantharellus purpuraceus, assembly GCA_025174535.1. Taxonomy (NCBI): domain Eukaryota; kingdom Fungi; phylum Basidiomycota; class Agaricomycetes; order Cantharellales; family Hydnaceae; genus Cantharellus; species Cantharellus purpuraceus. Next base: position 1,115,338 of record JALBUN010000048.1, read on the forward strand.
GGGATGGAAATGTGTTGGCAGCAGAGTCTACAGTAAACGGTCCGGAGGGTTGTACATCCACAGGTTTGTCAGAACTGTGTGAAGGATATTCATCAGAAGGATTGCTGGAAGGGGGGCTTTGCGATGACTCTGAGAAAACCTTGGCCGACTCGCTTGAATGTGGTGAGGAGGTCAAGGAAGGAGGCACCTGCGACTGTTGTAGAACACGGGGTCCGCCACCACCAAGGCAGTGGATTTCCTCGAGAACTTCGATTCCTCCGGGAGTAGCGCTAAATGTATCCTTCGGGGCTTTGTTCAGCGCGAATGCCGTGAATGCCTTCTGTTTCAACTCTCGGATGATGTCCTAAATCCACTCTTGGGTCAATCGCAAGCCAGGCCAGGCGTGTAAATGCTCATACCAAAACTCTGCCACCACTGATGCTTTCAGATACTGCCTCCCAAAGCTGACTTGCCTGCTCTAAACCAAGCAAGGCAGATGATGCGAGAGAGCAACCGGGACTGCGGGCAACGATAGAGCCAAGGACCTGGGTACTGTCAGTAGCCTTTCACTTGATAGCATAACCAGACATACTAATGTGGCTACGAATACATTTGGCCTGTTCAATGGTGTCTTTTAGCTAAGTGATAACAGAACAACAGGATTTTTGAATACCAAATAAACCAGATGCGCGATGACAACGCTGGGATCGCAGAGTGCAACTCATGTACTTTGGAGACGAATGTGATCGCGCTGTGGTGACATGCCACCACCGAAGGTGCGAAAGAGCTTTTCAATGGGTCGTCAGGAAAGTCTCTCAAAGCAAGTGCGAATGAACGTCTGTGCAGGAACAAGAGGGCTGGAATACGGTGAGCCATGTGATTCGTCGAAATAAACGAATAAAGTTTACTCACAAACTTCCTTAATAACGCTCATGAACGCCCGGTGTACAACGGTCCCAACACCTAGCTCATCAACATGTTTATGCGACGTATCAGTGGCGTCGATGATTGAAGGGTATTCTCGGATCTTCGCATCCAATTGCAAAATGGCTCTATAGCTAAGCGCTTTCTTTGCGACCACAGTATCCAAAACTTGGGATGTGCAGTCACGAATAAAAGATGCGACCCAGATGCGATCTGATAGGGAGACACGTGAAGCACAGGCCTCTTGAAAAAACGAAATTAGGACATACGTGAATCCTTAAAATCTCGCTCAGTGCTGCTCCGCTGATTTTCGGAGGAGACCCAGTCGATGTCGTGGAAGGACCGCGTGGGTGGTCTCCCTGAATGATCATCAAACGTCAGGCAATCTCATCATATCTGTCAATCACAAGTGCATACCTACGCAAAGAGACTACCAGCTGGTCATTATGTGCAAGTTTAAGAACGCTGAGGAAACACACCTGCCAAATTTCCACATTAACTACAGCAACTCTAGTGTACTGCCTATTCTCAACCTCCTCTGGGGCTAAATACGCTTCAGGACTGTCTCAAAGAGGAACTCAAATGACGTACAGAGGTCAAATTTGTTGGGATCATGGTCTAAGCAGGCATCAATAAGTCGGAAGATTGCTGGGGATGGATTCACGTACGAAGGCCAAGCTACGAAAAATGCTTAGTATTATGACATTGAGGACAATATAGAACTCACTGTAAGTGCTAATTTGAGATTGATTCCGGACAGCACCCACGCATGCTCTGGTTCATTCGTACCACGGGACATCATGAGGAAAACCCCTATTAAATGCTGAATAAATCATGATTAATTGCACCAAAAGACATGACACTCGGTAGAACAGATACCATGGCCTGAAGAGCCGTTACTGTTGGAGACTCTAAAACGGGATTGAGACATAGGCTTGCGCGAGCCAGTAGGTGGTACCGCAGCCCTCTTGAAATTACCCAGGGCTGTGTGAGATCCAAGAGATCGCCGATCGCAAACACCTAATAACAAGCTAATTATCGATTGTGGGAAGAAGTAATAGAACGCGGGGCACGCGCCATGAACAGTAATCCTAATCGATGTCCCAGGGGTTTATCGGAGTTGTATGGAGCACCGTGATACAATGGCGAGAATATTTGCTCCACGAAACCATGTCGGGTGATAGGCGTAAAACTGTGGTACAAGTTCAGTTGGGTCAATCAGGTAAAGCAGTTCAAGCGCTTACTGCCAGGCATAATGTTCCCAATAGTTCTCGAAGAGAGACCAAGCCACCGGAAAGGGCGGGAGGCAGTTTTCAAGTATCCACGTGCTAAGATGTGTAACATCTAATGTTGGGAGACGGACCGGGAAGGAATGGGCCATATGAGCAAGTTCAGGGGGGAGATCTCCAAGAACCGAGGCAACCTCCCCCTTGTGTCTATAAACATCGCCATCGGCACCAATCTTATCCTACACCACGAAACCATCCAGCAAGACTTCCAAATCACCTAACGACTAACTCACCCGCCACAAGAACTAGAACCATCACAGCAGTTAATTTCCAAAAGTTACGTGATAAAAGTGCGCTTACTGCACAGGCTCCCGTTGAGCCAAAGTACCGAGTTCCGTGGACGTCGAGAGTAAGAGTCCCCATGCATTCAGCCAACTCGTCCTCCTTCTCAACAGGTTCGGGCTCAGAGGTAGCAGGTTCTACAGGGGTGGCAACAAGACGAAGATCATCCCCTAATAATATATGGGGTTCGTGAGAGTGACGGGAATGCGACTGTTCCAGAGCGCGTTCCAATTGACGGACACGGCCTATAAGCGTATCAATTTTCTCGTGCTGAAAAGAATCAATTGACGCGTCTAAAGAAGTAGCAAAAGACAAACTAGTTGTTCAGTATTTGCAAGGATGAATCTGTGCTTTCAATAAGACAATAATATTTACGGGGAACAGTGAACTGCACTGGCCGCGACCCTTTGGAAATCATGCGGCCTTGGGGGCAAATTGAAGCACACCTGATACATGGGTTTATAAATGCCATGACAGAACATTGGGCAATCATACCCCCTCCTGACACAACTTGAACAAGGCTTATTTTTGTCACATTTCAACTGTAAGATGATGTATCTGTCAGCCTTCCAAACAGTATTGATAGAACAAGTTGCACCTTCAGACGTCGACATTCTGCGCATGCCAGAGGCATTCGCGGGCGCGAAGATGGATCCAAGGAGGGAGGCATACAGAAAGTAGGACAACCGCAGCGCTAGGTAGGCGGCTCACTTGTTCTGACGCAAACGCTCGGCAATATCATGACACAGGGGTAGTCAGCGATGTATCTGATAATATTTTATTGGCTCCATCACCAGCAGTCCATTACCCGCACACCATGGCTGCGGCTCCAGACCCCGCCGAGGATGAAAGTGAAATCGCCGACAAGCAGATCGTGCTCATTCTTGTCGGTTTGGTTGCCTCAGGCAAAGTCAGTCGTTCTTGTCATTCACATAGTTTCCCACGTCCTAAGACTGCACAAGTCCACCTTTGCCCTGGCCTTGGAAACTTTTTTTCCAGAATTCCGTCGGTGCAACCAAGATGACCTGGGCAATCGACGAAAAGTAGAAGCGCTCGCAACAGAAACGCTCAGACAGGGATTGTCCGTTTGCATCGATAGGACCAACTTTGATGCAAAGTATGTAGAGCATCATCATAGTTTCACCGTCGAACGCATGTCGACTTGCTCTATATCCCACAGTCAGCGAGGGCATTTCATCAAGATCGCTCAAAGATTTCCGAATACCACCATCTGGGCTCTAGTTTGTCTGTACTTTTCCCACAAATTTATTGTCCCCGTTACTGGCAACTGAGTACACATCTCTTCTAGTTGACACACCTTACGAGGTGACGTGTGGATACTACATATCATTGCTTATAGACCTTGACGACGATGATTCACATAGCTTTGCGCTGCTCGCCTTCAATCGCGTAGGTGCCCAGTCATTCAAGTCTTCTGAAATACTAAATAAAGACGTCGCACAGGACGCAATCACCCCACAATTGCCAATCCAGAGTTAGGCTTGTACATTTTGGAACGATTTTCAGCTGACTACAGCGCGCCAACTCCCAACGAAGGCTTCGACCGCATCATGACCCTTCGACCACATTCTACTGGCCAATACACTCGAGATGAGGTAGCCGCTATCCTTGGTGATATCCGCAAATCAACACTGCCAGACCCTGTGACTCTTCGTTCGGACATACGGTTTTTTCGGGGTGATTACAGCGATGGCTGCTATATACCTGATGGTGATTGTCAGGGTACGGTACCTTCGTCAGCACAACGACTGAGAAAGGTCGAAAGGGCATGACGACATCATCAAGCGCACTTGGGGGAGACGAATTACTTGACCGTAATTATGATCATGCTTAGACCAGACGTGTCTCTATAAACGTAGAAGATCAGTACACAAACACTTTCCCTCTTCTTGCACAGACGCAGAGATGCAACCTGAACGACGTCTGACCACAGCAGGTACAGCTGGAGAGCAACCCATATATATATATGCATACCATATTTCTTTTGCCCTAACTCTACAGCGAGATTTTTTTCCTGCAACGTTCAAACAGGACGGTCAATATATCAAAACATCTCGAAATCAAGTAAAGCAGGGTCTTGCGAGCCCGATCGAAACCAAAAGAGAAACAACGAAGGTGGAAATAAACGGATGAAATGGTACTGTATGATGGCGCAGGGGTGAGCAGTCGTAGCCGATTGTGGAAATACAGAAGAGACAAGTTGATGCTATGTATGAGAGACGGGGAATAGAGGATGCAAATGTTGGAGGCAAACTGGAGGGGGATGGAATGGCCATAGCAGTTGAAGACAAAACGCCTAGGTTCATAAATTCAGCGATGGGACAGTAGGAAGTGGGTGATGAAAGCCGCTGGACGTAGGTATGGAGGAAGGTGTATTACGGGGGGACCGGGTGCGAGTTTTTTTTTCCTTGCGCTTTTGCTTACGGGACTTACTGGGACCAGGATTACTTGGCTCCGGGTTCTGTAGAGGGTCTGGGTATTGGTCAGCAGTCGGGGTCCGCTCCCCATCACGGACGGGGAAGATGACGGGAGACACAGTGACGGAGCCAGGGACATGCTTAGATGTTACCTTTCCGTCATTCGTCTGCCACAATGCGGTGGCCAAGGGACTTTTCCGGAGGACGTGGCCGCACGCCGAACCATAAGATACACCATCGTTGGGCGGAGCCAGTCGAGAAACACGGATATTGATGCCCTCTGTATGCGCTGTGCGACTACGTCGGAAAGTACCCATTGGGACGCGGTCCCAACGGTTGAGGTTGCGGAGATGTCGCTCTCCAGAGGTGTTGGCAGCAGGTTCACCGGAGTCGTCCGAATCAAGGAAGGAGGCGTCGAGGACATCGTCAAGATCGATGGAGGTGGCTGGAAGAGGTAGCTCAGGGGAAGACTGGACAAGGTGGTCACCTTCCTCTTCCGTGTCCACGGGAAGCGGAGTACGCGATGAACCCGGGAGTGAAGACCGCCGTGGGCGTTTGGAGTTGTAAGGGAAAGTGTCAAGCTAGTTCGAACACATTCAGTATGTATCCATAGTAGCCTAAAAAAAACACTCACCCCAGCCGCAGTCCTCTTCCGACCTCTCCCGGAACGTCGTTGTGCACGTCTGGCCCGCGTGAACGGCGAAAACACCACGACTTTTGTCCCATCAATGATGGCCCTCCTCTTGGGATCAGCAGAGACTTGGCTGAAACTTCCCATAGAGGGCATCTGGCGAGAGTTTGACGAAGAGGTTGCTGTTCCAGGGGGTGACGCCGCCGCAATGGACGCAGGACTGCGTATGATATTGGGGTCTCCAAGGCCAATATCCCAAACCATCTTTCCTGCGCTGGCAAGGATATCAGCGGGTTTCGGTGAGTCTAACGCTCCTCGGATGATTCGCCTGCGTCTCGAGCCAATAATAGGGCTGAATGTTGATGATGGGTCGATAGATGCTACCGGAGGGGTAGGGCAACGGAATGGGAGGGGCACACCCTGTGGCGTGCTAATGCCCGACCTATGGTCCAGCATATCATCCGTGGTCTCGCCACCATCCTCCGAGATAAAATCTTCCTCATCTTCATCATTCCTCTCCATTGTACCTTCAGTATCTTGAACGTCGACTTCCATTGCCTCATGGATGTTGCGGTGGCGCTGTGCAGCATCAACTTCAAAGTGGACGTCCAGCACACCCTGACCTTCCTTTAACCCATTTGCGAACACAAGCTTGCCATCCCAGTCCTCAGTGACAACAAGCGGGCAGCCAGCGCCAAAGGGAGATAAAGAGAGTAGCCCCGCTGCAGTAGCCTCTGTCATTGAAATAGAGCTAAGGTCCGAGTTGTCGCTGTGCTCGTCACCCGAATCTTCCCCATCTTCAGCATCAGCGTCTGATCCTGGACCAGAGGAATCAGTCAGCGTTGCGAAGAAGAGCTCAGCATCGAAGTCATCGTCGTCAGACTGCCATCCAGTCACCATCCCATGTCCATATCGTATGTCCGGGTCTTCGTCGCCATCCCCTTCTTCTTCTTCTTCCTCTTCCTCCATTTCACTATCGCTCTCACTGTTGGTGTCACTGTCAGCCTCTTCTGAGCCAACGCTTCTTTTACGTGGACGAATCTCCCAGTTGTTGTTATTCCTCAGATGATCCCATTTCCTCTTCTCCATATGCCAAGACTCCTCTCCATTTAGGATTTCACGCGTGACCTTTGCACGTTGCTCGGCAAGAATCAAGTCTTCCTCTTCGGCTCGTATAGACGAGTCCGAGTCGAAAGAGTCAGTCATCGTGCTTATCGAGTCATCGTTGTCGGAGGTAGTGGAGATAGCACTGATGGACGTGGGGAACTGAACGCTTTCAGTGCCATCTGAATCCATGGCCATTCTAGTCACATATTCATCTTCATCCGTAAGACTGTTTGCGGACTCGTCCGAACTCATTCGCATAGGTCTTTTACTCCGACGTCTACTCGTGGTCGTTGTCCAAGCAGCGTCCGTGTTTTTCTTGCTTCGTGTACCTGTGGAGACTTTTTTGTGTGATGTGGCAGGCACTGCTTTTGGTTTAGCCTTTGTGGTAGGTGTAGCCTTCTTTTTGTTTTTGGGAACATGAGTCCCTGATGACCGTTTCATCCTGCTGTTAGCCTTGGACGGCGGTTCTAGCTCGGGTTCAGGCGTCAGTGGACTAGTGTCACGGAATGAAAGAGGGGTCGAAGCAGTGGCCGGCGGCGTTGGAGTCCCAAGCTGACGACCTGGAGCTGAGAAAGGCCCAGAGCGATGCACAATGAGATAGTTGTTGCTGCCAGTTCCACCGACGATCGCGGAGTCTGCAGTCGTCAGCTTCGGGCTGTTGGACTTGGGAGGACCACGTTTGGCGGTGGAAAACTTTGGGGTAACGCCGAGAGCGGTACGAGCGGGAAGTTTGATTTTGAGAGGCATGGGGGTAGGTGCAGTGGACGGAGGAGATGGCAGTGGTGCGGCAAGCTGAGGTGTAGACTGGGCATTGTTGTTCCCACAAGTGCATTCGCTCTCGCAGACCGGACAGATGTCGTCGTCGTCTTCGTTTTGAATAGATCTGAATTGCATCACGGTATAGGCATGAGGAGGCGGCACTGTGGTAGACGACTGCTTTGGGGGGACTGAGTAAGGTAGGGAAGACAAGCCAAGGACATGGTGAGCATTGCATGTCGCGAACGAAGTTTAGACGAGTACCCACTGATTTGTCGATTTTTGGGCATGTCTTCTTGAACTCAAAGGACATTTAGTCTGGCAGGTATAGATTGGAGTTTCCAGGATGGGTGAAGGAAGAGGGAGAGCGTCGCGCGCACTTGGAAAAAAACTCGGCACGTGTGAACAGGGCTGCTTTTAAGTCGGCGAGATCCGCTAATAAATTTCTGTCACTCGACCGGTAAATATACTAACGTTACTATACGGTGCCACAGCCACTCTAATTCACCTTACTCTCTTCTCACGCACGCCCACTGCTGCCACTAACCTCGACTCATATACGGCACCGCGTTCATCTATGACTAGCTGCACTACTCCTATGTCGCAGTGACTTGAGAGCACAAAGTGTGACTTACCCATGAATCCTTGTCCATGGAATACTTGGATGCGCTGGTGACAGGCTCGGCTTTTGGCAACTCTGCGCCTTTACTAGGATTAAATATGAGGGTTTGCTACAAATATAACGCTATCGTTCATATGTCATTAGCTAAAACCAACTACTACCACACCTGGCGTCGACGCATCTATCATCTGTTCTCGCGTAGCACACACGGCCACGACAGGCCACGACGGTCATTGGACGTTGATATATGATGGCTGCCCTGTGCATAGATCCATTCGCGCCCAACCCGCTTGTGACAGTCCCTGGCTCAAGCTTTGACTGCTGTTGTATCCGTCAGGCTGAATTAGTGTTCTTCTCTAAAGTCACAAGGCCACCAGGGCTTATATAGATCCCTGGTGGGAGAGATCGAAGCAAGCTCACCTTGTGCAACACAAAGGCTGAATACAAGTAACCCTGATTAAGACGCTCAACACCCAAGATAAGTGGTATGGTGGTCTAAGTGTAAGTATGAAATACCAGACAGATCTGCCAGGGATGCACTACAGGAGCAACTCGTCGGGCATGAAGATAGGAGGTCTCAGAATAAGCAGTAAAGACACGGCGAACTGATGCGCACACATAGTGCCAGGCGGAGCTCCTACCGTCCCCGTAAGTCTTGGCTAGCCTACGTAACCTGAACCGCGATAGCCTCCGCGGCGCTGTGTACCCACAACTTTTCAACGATTAAAATGCAGCGTGAGCATTCGTGATTCCTAGAATGGACCTCGGTGGCTTACAGAAGGAAACGTTAGGTCTAACACTTGCTCAGCAGATTGCACAACTAGAAAATACCGCACCAACAGGTTCGTAGTCAACTTTGTAGCTGTTAATGCAGTCTTTTGACGAGGCACATGCAAAGATTTTGACCCAGAGGACCTCCATGCGGGCAATGCTAATGATAGGATAGGTCCAGAAAAGGAAGAGGGTGGGGACGTGGATGTCCTAGATCCTAACGCAGGACGGGAACACTATATGGAAGTAGGGTATGTGTCCTAATCACATCATTATTTTCTTTATGCAAATTATGTCAACCTCTCACAGTCCTTCAGAGCTGCGAAAGCTACACGACGGCATTACGGATCCCAAGTATGATGGTGTCAAAACATCCCGTAGTCAATTTCAAGCGGGTGGTGACGAGAACGAGGACGAAAACGAGGAAGATGTAGATGGCTCCAAGTCAGGAAGTAACGAGAAAGAAGGAACTCTGTCGATGCACGGCGATTCTTTGTCTTCGGCATTAGAGGACGAAGGGACTTACTCTCCAATGCCCGATGGAGCAAAGAAGTCCCCAACGGACGATGAGTCTTCCACCCATCGCCAAGGTCAAGGCCCAAAAATAACATCGAAGCAAGAAGAAGCGTTGGCATCTTCTCTACAGCGCACTCGTGTCGCAGACAAGCTGAAGGGTAATGCCGTCTCTCGTCAAATCGTGTGTTTGTCACACCCCTATGAAATGAACCAGCGTCATTGATTACTTTATCCAGAAAATTTGGGATTCGCTTGTGGATGCTAGAATTCGCCTCCAAAAAAGTGTCACCAGTGCTAACAGAATTCCACGCGTATGTGTGTCACAATTGTGATTAGATGGAGCTCATCTTATTTCCTTTCAGCGTGAACATTTGACACCGTACGTCTCCACTGTAGATGGACATGTGGCTGCGCGACGATTTCTCACCGAGGTATTACTGTTATCAGAAGAGCTACATGAGTTACGCCATGTAAGTCAAGCCAGAAAATCAAGCAGAGAGGTTTATTCATTTCCCTTTTGCAGACCCTCCTTACAAAGGCGGGCTCCGAGCAACCGCCACGGAAAAGGCGACGTATAGATGCTGATCGGGAAGATCTAGATCTAAAGTCATTAGTAGAAGAAAGCACCACAGAGATGGTAGCCTTCGACGCCCAGTGCGGTCATATATTTCGCCTATTTTCTGACTCTTGCCTAAGCCCGTGGCTTTCTTCATCAGAACACATCCGTATACTCTGTCTACCCTTCAAAAATGGTCATCCAAAGTTCAAGCTGTGGCTCCTTCAGCGTTACTCCCCTCTTCACGCACTTCATTCAAGTCTGGCCCTGCAGTTAAAAGCGCGGCCGAAATGGTAGAAGATACTCTAAGTGATCAAAGCAAGACCGTTAAGCGCACATGGGGGAAAATTGACCAGGGAGCAAGAATTGGCGGTGCCACAGGAGAGCAGAGCGACCAGGAGGGTGATGAAGAGACATTTGATGACAGAGATTTTTATCAGGCAATGCTGAGAGACGTAATCGAGTCCAAAGGTGGCAACGATGGTGCGTCGGAATTCCTTCTCTAGGGCGGCTGCCCCTCATGCTCTGTGTGGCACTCAGGCATGGATGCTGCTGATCTATTTGCGAACCCTAAGAAGCAGAAGAAGAAGAAACATGTAGACACGAAGGCAAGCAAGGGACGAAAGCTTCGGTATCATACTCATTCATTTATATTGACTGCATCTTCATAATTAATGATCTTTGGACAGATATGAACCACATGAAAAACTGCAAAATTTCATGGTTCCAATCCCCGTGAGGGGTGCATGGCACGAAGAGCAGGTCGACGAGTTATTCGCAAGCTTACTTGGAAAAGGCTTTGAAGACGATGACCCTGCTCGGGCAGTCAATGGTTTGATAACCGACCGGAAGGAGAGCCGGGTATCGTTAGGTTTCCGAGTGTTTGGGTAAGGGTTGTGTTACATTCTGGCCAGATCATGCGCCTTTCCCAGAGTACTAGCCCGAAAAGAACACGTGCCTACTGCGGGTGATTGATAGACAGCGAAGCGATGCAACGTACAATCCCTATTTCCCTATTCGTACTGTAAATCAAACAAAAGCTAAGGTTCCATACATGCGGAATGCAGAAACAAATTCACGCGGCCAGCTGTATGGGTGCTTGGTAACAGCGTATTGAGTATAATGTTGCTACAGCTCGTCAACGCTGTCGTCCTCGTCCTCGCCTTCATCCATCGCTTCCTTGAGCTAGCCGCTTCTTTAAGCATGGACGAGTGAAGAAACAAAGACGATGAGCGCACCATTTCCACGAGTTCATGGCATTCATTTAAATGTGCCATAACAATACCTTGTCCTTCGGGGATAGAGCCGTCGGAACCAACAAATTTACCATCTTTTCGAAGCGAATCTATTTGATGTAAAGCGAGCTGATACTGAAAAAGGTACCTATTTGGTGTATTGATAGGCAACAGGATGCGGCAACTTACAGGATACAAGTCACGGGGGCTGAAAGGTCCTCCATATTTAAGGACTTCATTAAGGCATTTCTTGACAGTGGAAAGTTTATTGGCCTGCAATCACGAGTCAGTAGCAATACATCAATTAACGCCGGAGAACCTACAATTGGCATAAGCTCCTCTGACACGGGCTCGCTTGACGACAGTAACCGATAAATGAGACCATAACATCGACGCAAGAGAAACAGCAACACCTATTGTATTATCATGATTGAGAGTCAAGAGTGTGTATTTTTAGACATACATATTGTCCGGTTGGTCGGTTGCCTTCTGCATCGACAAACTTGCCATCCACGCGCATCTTATCAATTTCGCGTAGACTAAGAGAATAGTTCCATAGGTCTGTCTCGCTGTAAAGCCATCGTCAGCAGTTAAAAATAGTTAAAAGGCTACTCAAGGTTAGTAAATGCACGTACCGAAGTGACCACCGATGTGTAAGCACCAGATTATCCAATTCTGCTCTCATAGCAGATAATCTGTCGTAGATTGGCATGAGCGAGGAGGCAACATTCTTGCTAACTTCTCGAGCACGGATCTCCTGTGTAATTTCAAAGCATTCTTCAAGCAAGGAGGAAAGCAACGCTTGTGACGTAGGAACAGAGGATCCACCAGGGCCAAGGAACTTGCCATCGACACGTTTCCTAACACACCATTCGGAAATGGTCTTTCAATGAAACAATATCGGCAACTTACGCGTCTATCTTTCGCAGCTCTTCTTGTAAAGGCTTTAACTCGGATTTAATCGAGCCTTCCTTAGCGGTTAGAGTGACTAGCTGTCGTCGTAAGTGGATCAGTTTCTCGTGGAGCTAATCGTAACAATAGTATTAGAGCCATTTTAGCATTAAAAGGAACAGTACTAACCGGAATAAGTTCCACAGAGAGGTCAGATAGAGAATCTTCCATGAAACTAAGAATGGTATCTATTACCGTAGAGGGCATATCAGCAAAAATGGCGAACGGCGCGCCAAAGACACGCAGCTTGTACCGAAAGTGACGAACCGCACTCGTGGAGTTGGCGCTCAAGGAGTTTTGTCATGGCCGCCGGATGACGGCCACTCTCAACATCCTTACGGACAATCTCGCGGAGCTCGTCCAGTCGTTTCTGGAAGGTGGTAACATCTGCTTCGTTATAGACAGCCGATTCATTCAGATGATCCAGAAGTTGCTAGAAGCACAATAAGGCACAAAATCAAATTGAAATGAGCAATCGTGCTAGGCACATTAGATAAAAGTATTGAACGTACCCTGATGGTTGCTATTTGGCAGTAGGTTGCCGGGCATTCTCTCGTTTTCCCAATGGTGAGGAAGAAAAGCGACATGAGGTTGAATACATCAGCTAGCGTGGTATCCAATCTGTTCTTGTGCGGTTGCTGCTCGTCGCGTACGTCGTTGAGACGAGTCACTTTGTAGAAGATACAGAAACTATGAATATCGACTATCCTGCCTACTACGCGAAACGCACCTTGTTTTACTACAGCCTGGTAGAGAGAAAGGACATCGTGGGCTTTAACAAAATCTCCTCTGTCCTTTTTGAGGGCAGTGAGACGATTGCGAATACTGGGCAACGATGCCGAGACGGTCAGGGACAAGGCATTCAGGCTGGACAATGCAGGCTCAACTCACTTTATCACAGCCTCGAGGATGGGGAGTTCTAAGGAGTAAATTCAGTACTTGAAATTTGGAAAACTGTTGAGGAGGTCAATAGATAGCCTACCCTCCTGAGGTACGGACATGAAGCAAGACGGCAAGAGATTCGCCTAATCCACTCAGTGGTCACACTGTCACACCTCCTAGTCAGTCACATTTTAACCCTACTTCCTACTGCCACCCCCACAATTATGGACAAGATTAAGGAGGTTCGTGGAATTGCACGTGTCTGAATATATCTTGGTTTGATCATGATCATCAGAAACTCAATGCTCTCCGTGCTGAAGCCGATGCCAATGTTGAACGCGCTGAGCAGGCGGAAGCCATGAACAAGAAGTACGAGCAGGAGATTTTGCAAAAAGATCAGGAGATTATTTCACTCCAACACAAGCTTTCTGTTCTCGATGCTGAACTCGAGAAGGCTGAAGCAAAGCTTGCGGATGCGAAGATCGCACGAGAGGAGGGTGATGCTAGCAAGACCACGAATGAGAATCTTACAAGGAAGATTCAGCTATTGGAGGAGGAACTAGATACTGCCGAGAAGAACGTCAAAGAAACCGTTGAGAAGTAAGTTAATTACATCGCATTTTTTATTTGTAAAAAGCTAATTAATACTGCTGCGGTGCCACAACAGGCTTCGACAAGTCGATGTTAAGGCGGAACACTTTGAGCGCCAGGTGCAGCGACTTGAGCAGGAGCGTGATCAGTGGGAGAAGAAGTACGAGGTGCGATTGTCATTTGAATCTTGTCTGGTTATGTACCTGACCACGTGTATAGGATGCGCAGGAGAAATACCAGCAATCAAAGAAGGAGCTCGATGAGCTCGTGCACTCAATGGAGGGCCTTTAATTTCTTCATACCCATTCACGGTATGTATATTAATTCCCGTACGATGATGCATTGTCCTAACTCAGCGTTCCAGTTTGTTCCATTCACGATTTACCCTACTCCGCACATTCTTCGTTTAAATTAGCACGTTCGTGACTTACACCGTGTGAACTCCTATCATAGGGTCTGGCCCTAGGTGATTTAAAGTTCCAGTGACATACAGGCCTTGTAGCACAGAAGGATAATGATCGATTCAGCTCTCCAATCAAGTAAAGCTCGTGATTCTGGCTGTTCACTTGGACTCTTCACTTGGACTCTTCACGCATCTTTCTCCTCACGGAATTTGATCGAAATTGAGTTTACACAATGTCGTTCGTCGGCTGTGTAGGCAATGAATAATAGTTTGCCGATGGATATTAAACATACTGGGCGTTGGGAAACCTTCACCCTAGAGGAGGACATGAACGATGAAGTAGCGAAAAGTCTTTATATGCCTTTTACCTTGAACACGTGGCCCAGATGGCCACCACATGCCGTACAGGTAATCTCTGTCCGGATGCCTCCAAATGATCTGTCTTCATGCCGGGAAACAGCCCCGGGTATGGCTGTGTTGAATTATGAACCCCTCAGCATAAAGCTGTGGCCAGTCGGCTTCTCACCATCAAAGAAAGCTGGCCACCCGCATCCCGAGTCAAATTTGGTAGCGCTCTTGTAGACTTTAAGAGGGGTATTTGTCTCAGCATGTCGAATGCGCAGCGTGGAGATACGTGCTCGGTGTTTCACATGCAGCACACGTGTAAACGCCCTTCTCATAAAATTTGTCGTACTCGCCAGTATGGGGACGCTCCGTACCCTTCTCACGGATGACTTTAAACTAGCTCCCCTGACTAGTCAACGACTGGACTGAGTGATGCTTTACACGCACTTCAGCAGGTGTGAGGATGGCTCGCCACTCAGAATCGGGCTTGTTCTTGGATCCAGGAGTTTCTGAAGATGACATTGTGATAGCGGAAGTAGATAGACTGGTAGCTGCAGTGAATACGGTTGTGGAGGAGCGACGAAGGGACGTGAGAGTCGCTCGCAGCATTATAGATACGTCACTCACGTGACCGCGTCCGATTATCCGTCGGGATTAGGATGCTCTATGGACATATGGCCTAGCTGGCTAGCATGGGAGAGATGACTGACTTGCAGCATGGGATGCAGTTGATTGAGAATGTGATGCAGGGAAACTCATCAAGGCAGCCATTGGTGGCAAGCTGGAGTTGATGGATGAAGTTGTCATCAACTATGATGGCGTTCTGTGCAGACATTGGCAGGCAGCCAGGAGGAGGGTTGAAGAGGTCCTTATCTTTGGCGTCGTCTATCACTGACGCTTCAAAAACGTGCAAGTGTCCCCATTTTTGGTCCGGGATTCAGAACGGGATAATCAGGGCGGGGTATGTAGCAGCATTGCCTGTATATGTGCCTGCCAATACAGCTTCTACGGACATATGCAAATCCTAGTATAGAGCCTATTTGGTATCTCCCGCGTCCCCGTGACTTCATGTGGCATCCAATTGGTTCTAGCGAAGCCTTGCGCTTGCTCTCACGACCATCATGGTATTCACAGGTGGGCACAACGTTGTTGCACATAGTCTTGCCCCATATCACGAGATTCCCAAGATAAGCACTTCGTAAACGACCCTACATCCCTTGTCATCGAGTCGCTGCAAGGTACTGTTGCATAGGTTTCTCCCTGCGACTAGTTGCTCAATTGTCCATGTGTCAGGCTTGGCTTACCAAAACCCCCATATATCCCTTGATGTTCAGAACAAAGGTGACTGCATTTCAGTTGTCTCCGTTCGGGTTGCCGACTTCGAAGCAGTTGTTTATAGGACTAGGGTGGACAATTCTAAAGTATCCTTGATCTGCGGGGGCGGCAGTGGGCATGAACCTAGTCACCCTGCTTTTGTCGGTGCGTATGTTCTCTTCTTACGTCCTGAAAGTCTGATGGGTCGGCGTAGGCGAGGGAATGCTCACTGGTACGAACCTATGTCGCGTGTAGACGACGTTTTTTGACCTGTGAAATCAGCTGCGGTTGCGGGAAATGTATTTGCTTCACCAAACGCAAGTCAGGTCACCAAAGCCATTGAGCTAGTGGATGGAGATGAAGGGTTTGTCTTGACACTCATTTCAATATGCGGTACCTGATGTTTATTATACACAGAACGCTCATTATAGTCAAGTGCGCCCACTCCCTACTTCAAAAGACTGTTCATCAATGCTACTGTAGGAACTATACAGGCGATGTGCTGAATTTCGGTCTGGCAAAGGAGGAATATGCAGCAGCGCACCCCGAAAGGGCGCATCGAGTCAAATTCCTAGTGGTCGGAGATGATGTTAGTGTTGGGAAGACACAAGGAGGACTCGTAGGCCGAAGGTAAATGTTACTTCCCCTTACCTTCCTCATCTCTCCTCGGTACGAACTTATGCAGAGGGTTAGCTGGAACAGTTCTGGTGTATAAGATTGCAGGCGCATTGGCAAGTCGGGGTGCAGGATTAGATGCTGTATATGACATTGCCGGGTGGGTATCCGAGCGGATTGGTACTATTGGTGTTGGGCTCGACCATTGCCACGTAAGTAAACCATTCGGCAAAGTGTTACTCCTGGTCTAATCGGCGCATAGATCCCTGGAACTGCAGCCTCGGCGTCGCATCTGTCTTCCAGTGAAGTCGAAATCGGAATGGGAATCCATAACGAACCGGGACATGCTCGTGTCAGACCCATACCCCCATTGGCTCAATTGATCACTTCTTTGCTAGAGCTCCTGACATCCACAATGGATCCTGAACGCTCATTTTTACCATTCGGCGCACCTGGTTCAGGAAATGATGAGGTCGTGTTACTGGTAAATAACTTAGGTGGACTAAGTGAACTCGAAATGGGGGGCATTGCTCGTGAAGCTGTCAATCAACTAAGAGGGAGAAGCATCGCGGTCCAACGCTTGCTTGTAGGAGCGTTTATGGCAAGTCGCACTTCACCGCACGTTGCTTTCGCTAAAGTTTGCACAGACGTCTCTCAACATGCCTGGCTTTTCCTTGACATTACTTCTGCTTCCTCGCTCGGCTGAGCCGGCGCCGTGTTCGGCGTCTGACATTCTATCCCTTCTCGATGAGAAATCCAATACGCCAGGATGGAAGTGGTGCTCTCGATTGCCGCCACCAGGGGTTTTATCAACTTCAACTAGCCCACCTGTAGCGAGCTCTGCGTCCCAAAGCAAAGGGCGCATTCTAGCTGCTCCTGATCCGACAACTTTTATAGAAGCGATCCAACGTGCGGCACAGGCCATTATACAACACGAGCCTGAGCTTACTCGCTTGGACAAGATCGTCGGCGATGGTGATGCCGGCCTGACACACAAATCCGGTGCTGAGCACATCCTTCGTGCTGTGCAGAATGGTGACATCAGTGGCAAAGATGTCATCGGCTCTATCGCGCATATCGCCCAGGCCGTCGGCAATGGTATGGATGGCACTAGTGGAGCGTTGTACAGCATATTTTTCTCGGCCTTGGCTCAAGGGCTTTACGATAGCACGTCAAAAAGCACATCGCTCACATTAGCAGTCTGGTCAGAAGCACTCCATATAGCATTGTCTAAACTCTTCACCTACACGCGTGCACGGCCCCCCTCGCGCACGCTCGTTGATCCTCTTTCGGCTTTTGTGCAAGAGCTGGAAGAGAGCAGCGAGTTTAAGAGCGCAGTAACCAGGGCAGCTGAAGCAGCTGAAAATACCAAGAATCTTGAAGCCCGGGCTGGCAGAGCCACCTACGTGGAGAGGGAGAGGGTGAAAGGCATCATGGACCCGGGCGCCCTAGGTGTCAAGGTGATTCTGGAAGCGTTAGTGAGATGATGACACAATTGGGGAAGTGGGTGTATGATAGTACTTTTAGTACAGTCTAGGAAATAAATGATATCGAAAATGGATCAATAATTTCTATTTTTCTATTGATCCGTAGATTAAGCAGTCCGACGTCAACTTTTCCCGTCGGTCTACTGGGATCTAAACTGGGTCCATGCCTCCTCAGTGGCAACAGAGACCCTGTTTTTTATGCTGGAGAAGCTGTCGAGGGCTGGACGGACGTCCAAAGAGAAGGCCGGGCTCCCATCAGACTCTGGAGGCGCGCTATAGTAGTCTATGACATAGCGCACTTCTTCGTTTGTGCGTGGTCGCCGCACAATCCAATCGTGACGATCGAACGGTGGTTCAGTGCTGGAAGAACTGTTAAGCACAAGGCGGACGATAGTCAGTGAGACAACTGAACTTGAATCGAGAAGGTAATAGCCATCCAGCGAACATGAATATGCGAGCCTTGGGGGACATTTCGCCTGGACGACCTTTGAAACGGGCCAGCTGTACTGTGTCAGAGCTGGAGATGATGCAGTATGGTCAATATCGATCTCGCTCGCAAATTGTATTATGCCCGCCTTGGGTCTACCCTCTTTTCCCACTTCAGGACCTCATTCCATGCTGCCTCGTTAAGGAAATTGTGGATGTCCACCATGGTTTCGACGTGTTCTTCTGGTGTCTCCCAACCTTTCCGTGCAAGAGCATTGTAAAACTGTTGTGGGGAAGGGTACTCCCATGTTGCGCCCGAGTGATCACGAGGAATGGAGGAAGCCACCCGCTTCGTTGGAAGAGCGGACGATTGAGACAAATGTGGCGTTTGCGTGAGGTCAGAAGGCATCTGATTCAGTGGATTTATGGACGCGGAGGATGAGTGAGAGACAGGACATTCTGCGGGTGGTGGAGACACTGGCGTGTGATGATTGACAGGACACTCTGCTTGAGTGGGGCGATGGTCGACTGGACAAGATGTAGTTCCTGAAGCCGTACTTTGCTTTGGAGGAGCGGCAGAGAATTGTGAACTTGTCTGTCCCATTGCAGGCGTTGTAGTGCTCTTTGAAGCTTAGCTCGGGATTCGAAAATGCAAAGGAACCGTGACAGACACCCGCGACTAATTAGAGCTTGGCTAATCGACTGCCGCTAAACTCCCGTCGACATTCAAGGGAACAACGCGATCGCAACAGTACAATATCTGGTCACTTCATAGAGTTCTTTACATGGTGGCAAGAATCCGCAAGAAAATGTTCTCCAGGAACATTGCCTACAATCAACCTGGCCAAACTCAGAGGCCTGACTTTTTGCGCCTCATATATCTATCATACATATTGTATTAAAAGCCTTGCACGCCTGCACCATAACTACTGGTTACAGCGATTGATATTAAAGCTGCACCTACGTGTCTGCTACAGAGGACCTCGAGCTTGCTGGTTAATAGTACGCATGGTACGCGTGCCTACCATCTTCCAGAACTTTAAGAAATGATAAATGTTGGATATCTTGTTGCTAGATTACTACTGGAATTCAATACTGCTATGGTATTAGTAACATATACATGCTACATACGTCGGACCTGTACAATAGTATACAGACAGATAGAGCCTCATGCATAGAACGTACAGAGATTCAAACCAAATCCACTGTTTCCTCGCGATTGGGACAAAGAATTCTGTTTCCGCGTCCTGGACAGAGAGTTCCATCCTTGTCTCTTGTTACGCACACCATACAGCGTCTCGAGCGTCTCTCGCCGGGCGTGATGACATATTCCTGGCTGGTGTGTAAGGGATGGCCCCAGGGAACGAGGGACACGAAAGGCTGGGCGACTATTCCCGGGTAGAGTATATGGGTAGTAAGTACGGCCTTTGGTGGAATAGGATGTGTTACTTGTTGCGAAAAGTATGATCCGTAGGTCCCCGTATTCCTGTGATCAATAGCTGGGGCTAGTGACGAAATAGACTCGGATGTTGAAGACAACAATGCCTTATTCTGACCGTTTGATTTTTGATTACGTTTGTGTTTTGGCCTGAAGCCATTTATTCGTTCCGCACTATCGCCTCGATGTGAAGGACACCTAGTCCGATCGCCGCGTCCAGGGCATTGATAAGACGCTTCCTCTCGGCCCAGTTGCAGACAGACAACGCACCGTCTTCGACGTCGTTTATGTGCTGAATTTTGTGAGATAATTGCGAGATGGATAGGCGCAGTCGTGTTAGGGAGGAGAGGATAGGGAAATACCCATGTACACTGCTGATGCTCCGGAGGCAGGGGTGCTGGCGCAATGGGCACAAAAGGATCGCGGGGTACAATTGCACGAGGAACAGAAGGTGGTTGCGATAATGGTAGTGGGCCAGTTATAGGCTCACAGGATGAAACAAAGGTATTTGACTTGTGAAAAGCATTTGAATGCGAGTCGAGTTGTATTTCTGGGCTGCGGGTTAGTGGTAATGAACCTTGAGGGTACTCTAATGCCATGTCTACGCCTTCAACTGAGGACTGAAGAACGTCCAATGGATTAAAATTCCTTGATATTGAAGTTTCTGAGTGTGGGATGGATATATCCTCACTATGCTGAGACGACGCTATTAAATGGTACGGCACTGATTGACAGTCAAATGTAGATGAGAATTGCACTGGACTCTGCGGGTTATAGGCGGTTGACAGATGACTTGGTATCGAAGATGTACTACCGTCCATGTAGGAGTTTTCACTCGGAGATGAGTCCCATATTAACTGAGAGACTTGTGAGCGGTGAGCAGCTTCTGCTGGAGAAAGAGGCGCATGCAACCAGGAGTCGAGGATGGGATTTATGGAAGGAGGCAAAACATCAGGAGATGGACCGAGTAATGAATGCGTTTGATGACCATCTGCAATACTATCGCTTCCCAATGCCATGTCTAGAGCGCCTTGGTGGCTTCCTGTAGTTTCTTGCGCTTCGGATGCCCCAGATGGCGAAGAGCTCAACGTGAATTGGTGGTCTAACTTGTCTCTTGGCTTTTCAATGAGTCTTGCTAATGGTAGATGTATGCCAGTAAGTAGAGTCCTTGGCTTCCGTCCTGCCCCCTTCCTGCGACAATAAATGGCATCAATTGAGGAGAAGCAGAGGATCAATATGCTAGCCTTGAGCCACCTGCTTTGTGCCCAATGTGGTTTTTTGTTCCTTTTGTTCGGCCCATGCGAGAAGATTGCAGTCACACCGAATCACATGAGATAATAATTTCTTAGCGAAAATGGATCAGCAACGAGCTGAGCGAGGTTTGGTTCGGAGTTATCTTGCAGCCATTACTTGCGAATCAAGTCACACTTGCATAGTTTCTAGTCTCTCAACGTCACTCACAACCAACTTACTCAGCCGCCATCAACACGACTCTCTTCTAAACCAGACACGCCATCTGAGCTTCGGCTCGCAGCATCTTCTTTATGGTCGACGTTGTCAACCCCCTCAGCTTTCCGAGCCAGCACCCACTTGGCCATATGCCTACTGCCTCTGTCATCACATCAAACCACAGTGCCTCAACATCGAAAAGCTCTTTGACTCTTGACCACAATGATGGTACGTGTTCACAGATAATGCTTAGTTTAGATGCGTTACGCAAGATGAATAGAGGATGACACGATCACCGCGACGCGAACCATGACACGGAGCAGGGAGCGTAGTCAAGAGTGAGTTTTGTTGATATGGCATGGTATCTTTGGTCTTATTTCCAGTGTCTTCCAGGGATCTACGTCTCCTTGCGGTCAGCGCACAGATCACTGAGATAACATACAGCATCTCTGATATCCAGACTCGCATCTTTGGTCAGACCACCATTAAACTACTAGCCCAGGTTCTAACACATCGAACATGCAGAGATACAAGAGCTTCGCCACCAGTCCAGCGTTCAGTCTAAAGGAACTGACAAGAACGCGTCGTCCCCACACAGCTCCCCGCAGACCGCGGCGCTAGAGTCAACAAGCGTCATTGATCAGGCTCTTATCAACCTCGACGAACGCCTGGAAGCCGTTGCCCGTAGCGTCGAAGCTGTTGAGGAAGGTCTTGCCCCGTTGCTTCGTTCTGTGAAGACCCCCACGCAAAACCAGTCGGAGAATGTGGGCGAGTCGGACAAGCTGATTTTACGAAAGCATGGCGCGTTGCTACGTGATTGGGAGACTGTGCAAACGGAGGCAGAGGTGCTGAGGGAGGAGCTCAAGGAGGACAAATGGTTGACGGTATTTCGAAGCGTAAGCGAGCAGGCAGACGGCATGATGAAGTCATTGGAGAAGGCCGTGACTCAGTGTCAGGTGCGCGAGTAAAATGCATTCAGAATATCAAGTTCCATTTACTGAAGGCATTGAAGGATTTTATATGGCAAGTGAACAAGCCACGGCAATCTGAGATCGCCTTGTCGTCGCCTAACAATATTTTGGGTACCGAGCCAAACCCTATCAATATTGAAGTGTTCACGAATATACACAATGCTTTTGAATCCAAAAAGAAGTGCGTCATTAGGTTCAGTAGGATACACTTTGCTGACTGCCACACTTGTCAGGTATTATATGCCATCCGTTTCTAAAATTTTATCTGTTGTGGACAAAGGAGTACGAGACAGGGTGACGAAGAACGGGGAGTGCTTGCGCCTGCATGCAGAGATGCGAGGACGGTGGCGAAATCTTCGTGAGCGCATCAATCGGATTGACTCAGAGATGGAAAGTGTCCGTCGTATGCTCCTCAATCGCGACCCGGATCGCATTGAAACAGAATCAAATGTGTCCCGGGGTACCACGAAATCCGGAAGTGGCTTTCTAGATACCCCTTCGCCACCTCGTAGTCGTGCACCGTCAAGTACTTCCACCCTCTCCCGTTCCATTTCACCTTTTCGCAAGTTTGCTGCACGTATAACAGGTCCTGGACGTTCCACCCCTACACCCAGGACCCCACGATTGCCGTCCACTGAGCCAGTACCAACATTGCGAGAGCGTGCATCTGTTTTCTTCCGCAGTGGCCACAAGGCAACGCACAGCATTTCTGAGAGTTCAAATGGGACGTCCAATGGTTCACGGCAACTAGAGCCGAAGAAACAACGCTGGAATAGCTCTACGAAAGTAGAGCCTGACCCTGACATGACCATCAAGGCCACACCACCAAGACGACCATCAGTCGGGCAAACGTTTGCAACGCCGCCAAGTGTGTTCGGTCGTAGGAGCGTCACCCCTAGCTCCCAGGCATCGTCACGACCATGGTCACCGTCGAATTCTACAATGTCGACTCCAAGCACCCATGTGAGCCCGCCAAGTGTCAGTCGTCCATCGTCTCGAGCCACGTCGTCGTTTGGTATGACGAGTGTAATCAATCCGCGACCTCGGCCAAGTACGCCCAGTAATATTCCGCTACCTTCACACCACCTTAGATCTTCGAGTCGCATGTCTGACTGGGACGATGACGATGCTGTACCTACTTCTCTTATGCAACGTGCGCTGTCGCCGACTGGCTCCGCAATATCCACGCCACCCAAGACACCCTCCCATACCAATACCCCTCATACCCGCAGCTTGATGTTGCCTAAACCACGTACGCCCAGTGCCAGCATCTCACATATCCCTGTTCCTCGAGTAAGCATCTCACGTCCGGGATCCGCCATGTCAACCCATTCTACGACGTCATCTGCCATGCCTCGCGCACAAACGCCTGAATCGAGTATCCGCGCCAGGGCGCAGCAAATGCCATTTTATCAGTCTACGAGCGCAGGACGATCACGACAGACACTTGCAAAAGGGCCTCCATCAAGTTTCCGAGATTCGTCTGCAACACCTGTTTCTTCCCACCGCTCACGGCCCAGCTCGCGGGGAGCTTTTACACCTAGCTTGGAGCAGAATCCCGTTCCTACTTACATTCCGGGCAACATGAAGGATCCATTGGATGTCGAAGTTGCACGTGTTGTCAACTCCATGGCTCATGGTTTCCTGATTGAGCGCGTGGACCCCCCGTTGCGTGTAGTACCAAAACCTGGAGAAGAGGTCAAGGCACAATATGCCATCTCCAACGCATTGGCACGCAAAGTTCTCAATTGTCGTTTAGTTATCATCAACCGCTCTGGAGCTAAGGGTGGAGAGACGAGAAAGGTGATGTGCCGTGTCGGTGGAGGTATGTCGTTTAACGGTTCTTTCGTACTGCAAGAATCTCACTTTGGCTCAGGCTGGCAAGATTTGTCAATGTATCTGTTGAGTCGGGCGGCAGGTGCTACTGCATGACAACAAACTTATGTTTCATTTTTTCCTTTCTTTTTAAGTTCAAGCATCTGTAAACATGGACCCTCACACATTTTCCAAGTATGATCCCCACCACCACATGTCGCTTTAGGTGCACAGTTTAGCTTTGAGTAGTCATTGCACGGATACATTACATTATTAGACAGCTGGCAGCTTGAGGCATGACGTTTTCAGACCGTCCCCGCTCCATTTTGCCACATCGATGAGCAAGCCCTGTTTCTTGGCCCAGGTTGTGGTGGACAGAAGTTCGTAGAGGGTTGCTGTCCGGCAGCAATGGTCAAATGAAGAATGACAAGTAATGATAGGACTCACAGAGGTTGAATAGCCAAGGTTCAGTTGCAGTGACAGCAATGGGGTTGGCCTTCAAAGCACCCTCCATGACACGGATTCCCTGTAAGAGCCAGCCAGTTTCATCGTTATGCAAGAAGACCGAAAAACATAACTTTCACTCACCTCATTGATTTTACCTGAACTCAAGTGTGCAACTGCGAGATTATTAGCTGCCTGCATGATGTCAATCAATGATTGCCACATGTTTGTAGCAGTTTTACACACCAGAGCATTATTAGGGTCTTCTTGCAATATCCTCTCAAGGGCCGAGGTGGCTTTATCCCAATGGCCATATGCCGCAGCCTCAATGGCACGGTTCATGTCCTTGGTCATTTCATCGGCTTGCGGATCTGCTTCGACCGCTGCAAAGTGCTGTGAAGCCGCGCCCAGGTGTCCCCCTTGCAAGTAAATTCTCGCGATAGCGGAGCGCAACGCGGGTGAGCCCTCGCCGTGCTTGCACAGGGGCTCCAAATATTTGACAGCCGCGCCAAAATCCTGCGCGTGCACGAATGAGGGACGTTTAGAGACAAAGCACATAGGCTGTACGCACTTTCATCTCGACGAGTTGTGACGCGATGGTCAATGATACCCGGGCGCCCCGCTCTTTCCACATCGCCGCCATCCCGGTCTCCCCCGCCGCCCGCGCGTGAGCCTTACACTTGCGGAGCAAGGGCGCGAGCGCGTCGAGGTAGCCAAGGTGGTCGGCGGCCCAATACTTCAGACGCGCGTGCATGATCTCCAGCTCAAACGGGAGGACCTCGTCAAAGAAGTGTGCCCGAGCCTGGGGAGGCTCGACGCTCGTGAGGACGGCGAAGAGGTTTGCGCATTCGGCGGATGTTTGGTTGAATAGTCGTAGGCGGGCGAGGCAGCTGAGGCGGAGGTACCAGAGCTAGGTGGGGGACGGGGATGTGGACATTGTGTTCAAAGGTATACGCTTGTTAACAACGTACGTTGAGAATGCGGTCCAACTCGTTGGGTGGCGCGATGATTATTTGATCACGGGCCATCTGAGCGATTGCTCGCCAATGATTTCCCATCTATGAGAGCGTCAAGGCTTAATGACAGGGAGACCACATGAAGAGAGAGTCAATCTCACCACGAGATTGTCGAAATCCTTGTTCTTCCATTCGCCTGAGATATCCCTATTGGGCCTTTGACTCGGGTCAGGGACGTACTTGGTCAAGAGAGTACTCAGCGGGTCTGTCTTGAAGAATGGTCAGTGGGGTGTGCTTCAGAAGGGACAGTGCACATACATTAGGTATAGGGAGGAAGAGGCCCGGAACGGTTAGACCAGGGAGATACAATGCATGCGTGTCGTCCTCGTCCTCCTCTTCGTCGCTCTCCGGTAGGGCAGGCTGCGGCTTGGTTGCTGCAGAGGGCGCAGGGGTGAACGGCGTAGGCTGCGGCTCTTGAGGGAGAGCGTGCAGCGAGACTTCGGTGACAGGGGGGGCGATAGTGACCTGGCTAGAGTTTCCGAATGGCACAGGTGTGCCTGGCGCGTCCTCCTCGTCCGAGACAGGGTCGTCGGGGTCGTCGAGCTGGAATGGGTCTGGTACGTCGGGTTCCGCTGCCTTCGTCTCTGGCTGAGGTGGCATCGGGTCAGGAGGTGCATCCTGACTCGGATTCGGGCGTGTATGTGAGCTTGGCTCGAGAATTGTGATGCCAGCACTTTGAGGATGCTCTTAAGGTCTTGGTACAATTAAAGGAGCCAAGAGATACACACTTTCGTGGCTCGCTTGGATCGCCTTGGCTTGACTCAACAGTACGTGTGCGAGCTTTTGCGTCATCCAGAAGTACTGCATGGTCCAACGCGTCGTCGTCGCGTTCGTCGGCCATGGCGCCCGTCGTCGTCTTGTCGCGGTCGTGCACAAAGATGGTGATTAGGCGCCGCACCACCTGCGCTCGCCGTACAGCCCAAGACAGAACGGCGAGCTTCATCCCAAACAACAAAGTACCGTGTACACCATTCTCACTTGCCCACAACTGCCAAGTTTTGCGCGTGTTCTCCTGCCCTCTGCAGGTCCCGCCACAATTACATAATCCATAGGCGTCTAGGGACACAAGCACGTGACCCTACCGTCCAAAATTTCGTAGAGCTCGCCATGCTCCCTCGACACGTACGGCGGCTCCGCCTGGATGCCCGTTCACTCGCGCATGCGCCCTTCACCGCACCCCGCACCCGCCTGGCCCCGATCTCGCATTTCCATAGCTCGTCGCGACGCGCGGATGAGCTGCCCAAATCGCCGTTCCAGACGTTTGTCGATGTGCTCAAGGACGAGCTGCGCAAGAACCGCGAGCTGAGCGACAATGTGAGACAGCTGCAGGGTGATGTCGATAAACTCCAGGATTCGGAGGCGCTGAAGCGCGCGAAGGATATGTATGAGCGGGCGAGGGTGTGTGTTTTCGCTGACTCGCATTCTCTTGGCTGAAGGCTTATACGTATGTACAGCTGACGTCCTCAATTAAAGAAAATCCACGGCTGCGTGCTGCAGCTGAGGAACTGCGCAAGGGTGGGGTAAAGGTCTCAGATGCTGTCTCCGAAGCCATAAAGTCGATGGAAGAAAGTGACTGGATGCGGAGCGTAAGAAGGCCCCGCCACACCACTTGCACGATAAATTAATAGGTCTCTGTAGATCTCCAAAGCTTCTGCGGCCGTGTCCGAGCGCATAGAAAGTGCTACGGAGCCTATCCGGAACACGGCAGCTTACAAAGAGCTCAAAGACACTGTCCTGGATGCGCTAGACGACAGCGGAACCTCACGTCATGCGGGATATGAGGATAAGGAGGCGAGACGCGCGCGGCGGCAGGCACGGCTTGCAAAGGCGGGTAAGGCAGGTGGACTGGCTGCACGCAGTGGACGGGTTCAGCCAAATCCCGAGTGAGTCTTTTTGTATTACTACTACGGGACTCTAATGTACGATGCAGTGCGGGTGGATCAATGGTATTGCACAAGGATTCGGCAAAGGCGGAGAGATGGGAGATGCTGAAGCAGACAAACCCGTTCCTCCAGTCTATCGGGTCATTGCATCGGGCATACCAAGAATCGGAGAATCCAGTCGTGTCTTCCTTACGTTCCGTCACATCCACGGTAGCATCGTGGTTCGACGAGACTGACACCGCGCAAGTGACAAGACAGCTTCGATTGATGGATCCTACGTTTGATCTGGAGACGTTCACCCGAGAATTAAGAGAGTACATTGTGCCCGAGCTCGTGGATGCCTATTTGAGCGCTGACAGGGAAGCATTGCAAATGTGGTGTGGAGAAGCGGTGAGTGATATTTAGACTCGGAAGTGCACCGGCTGATATGGCCGCAGACATATAATGTGCTCTGGGCCACAATGGAACAATATCTGCGACAGGGTCTGATTAGCGACAGTAAAGTGCTGGATATCCGGAATGTAGACGTAAGTGCGGATGGCAGCGTTGTAGCCTGACCTGACAGTGCGCCAGGTATCGACAGGGAAGATTTTGGAAGACGGTGAGATCCCGGTCTGGGTGATCACGTTTTCGACACAGGAGATGCTTGTTTTTAGAAACGCGGCTACACGGGAGGTGGTTGTAGGGGCAGAGAACCGGGTAGAGCAATGTACTTACGCCGCCGTGATCACGCGCGTAGAGAGCGAGCTGGATAATGAGATCACCGGTGGATGGAAGGTAGTGGAGGTGAGCGAGCAGTGGAAGTATGTTCAAGGGGATGCTGATGGGTGCCCCCAGATGGCGCGGAGGTCGTCCCGTGCATATTTATAGTAACAACAGCTGACTTGGTAACTGGACACGCCCCACTCATTGTTTTGGGTCACAAGACACTACGTAGTTAGATTGCAAGACAAAAAGTTTTTTGATCCCGAATGGTTTGCATGTGCATGGGGTGCTCTTTTAGGCACAATGTCTTACAGGCACAAGAGTGTGTCGACGAGGCAGACTCACGAGGGCGATGAAGATGGCAGAAAAAAAGCCCTGTCCCTGGTGAGCTGTACGCCGGAGGAGCGGCCAAACAAAACGGCGCTCGGCTTCTGTGCCTTTATGGTGACTTGATCCATGCCGTCCAAGAAGCATGCGACACGAGCGACGGATGTTGCGAATGCTTCAAGAGTCAGGAACGCGGTGGACTGGATGTGCTGTGGCAGATGTCAAAATGGGAAGGTGATGGTGGGAAAGGGAGACGGATTAACCTCGGCCAGACGATCAACTATTGTGCGGTGGGGAAAATGAACCGACAGGTGCGGTTCGAGGAAGGAAATGGTGGTAACCACTAGCTGCTTATGCATGCGTTCAGGGGGGTTCACGCCGATGATCGTTTCTAGGGACAATTCGTTGATATGGACGGTGAGCCGGGGGGACTGGGCAGGTGATCTGGCCAGCTCCACGGCGAGAGAGGCAGGCTGGAGCAAGAGCTTGGGGGCCTCTGCGAGGATGTGGACCTCGTCGACGGCGGCGGCAAAGTCTGTGAGCACGACGTCTGCGGCGGCGTGTGCGAGGTGGATGAGAGTCGGGAAGGAGGATGGCGGGGACTGCAGACGGAAGACGGCGTCGGAGAGATGGCCATAGTGAATGGAGTCGGCGACGTTGTCTGTGCCGCCGGGGACGACGAGGGGGGTGTGGACGTGGACAGAGAGAAGAACGGGTTGTGGCCGTGTGTTCTGCCAGCGATCAGGACCAATATTGGGGGAGAGAGCCAGCGCATGAAGGGAAACGGTGTCGGAGTTGGGTGACATTGCGGCACACGAATATGGGAAATGGGAGACCATCACATCACGTCGTCGCCGTTCTCATGCTCGTCTTCCCAGACGATGCCGTGTCTGTTCGCCGTCGGGTGCAGCGTGCTCGCCTGTGCCCCACTGTGATCGACGCCACATTATGCTCAAGGCCGACTTGGGCACCCCTAGCCAGCATCCGACACGGCTTCAGCCCTGCCAAGCTAAAACATAGACGGCGGGGTAGATCTGGTCAATAGCGGGGAGTCGAGCGTTTCAATTATTTTTGTCCCTGGGTCCACATGCTTCGGTCCATTTCCTTGCCCAGTATATGAAAATCAACAAGCGCCCCAGCCGAACATCATCACCTGAGCATCTTCGCTCCCTTTAAAATGCTCTCCATGATCGCTTCTCCTCTTTCCGGTCTTTCCACCTGCCACCTTTTCCCCCACTTGCGTTTTGCTCCTACTCAACATGGCTGGAGGTCCTATTGCAGCTGGTAATGGCGTCGGTGCCCACGCACCCAAAAGTAAGTGGGCCGGTATACTGATGACGGTGCGTCCCTCTCTCCCCCCCTCCCCCCCCCCCACGCTCATCATCCCTTCCTAGGCCTTCGCCGCCTTTGGAGGAATTCTCTTCGGGTTCGTGTGTTTCCTCACGCGTTTCTATACGCTAACTCCACCCAAGCTATGACACTGGAACCATCTCGGGTATTCTTGCAATGAACGATTGGTGTGCCTCCATCGTCTTCTCCTATTTTCTTCATCTTGACTGTCCTCCCCCAGGCTCTGCTCGTTTGGTCATGTCGTGGCTAACCCTGCCGCCGGAGCTGCTTCCTGTGCGATCACCACCTCCCAAAAGTCTCTCGTGGTCTCTATTCTTTCCGTCGGCACCGTCTTTGGCGCCTTGGCCTCGGCTCCTATTGCAGACATGACCGGTCGCAGAATGGGCATCATCCTTTCCTGCATCGTCTTCTCCATTGGTGTAGCTTTCCAAGTACGCCCTTTTAATGCACTTTTTCCTTCTCAGCTCAATTCTCGCCCCAAAAGACTGCTGCTACCAAAATCCCTCTTTTCGTCGTCGGTCGTGTTCTCGCTGGTGGCGGAGTTGGTCTCGTCTCATGCCTTATTCCAATGTACCAGTCTGAATGGTACGCGCCATTCTTTTCCCGCTCCCCCTGTTTCCTCATTTTCCTCTGTAGCTCTCCCAAGTGGATTCGTGGTGCTGGTGTGTCTTATCTCTAGTCTACGGCTCTCACTTGCATTTACACCTTCTTACTAGTGGTGTCCCTCTACCAATGGGCCATCACCATTGGCCTTCTCCTCGCCTCCATAGTCAACAACTCCACCCAGGCTCGCCCTAACCACTCTTCGTACCGCATTCCCATCGCCATCCAGTTCATTTGGGCGGCGATCCTTTCATCTGGCATGTTCTTCCTTCCTGAAGTATGTACACTCTGTTCCCTTTGTGCCGCCCTCTACTCATTCGCTTCTCAGTCTCCTCGCTACCTCATCAAGCGTGGCCGTGATGCTGATGCCGCCCAGGCCCTTTCACGCCTCACTGGTGCTGGGGTAAATCATCCCAGTATTGAGCAAGATCTCGACGAGATCCGCCTCAATCTGAAGCAAGAGGAAGAAATTGGCCAAAGTTCCTACGCCGACTGCTTCCGTGACGGCGGCAACCGCATCCTCCTCCGGACTATCACCGGTATCTTCCTCCAGGCGTGGCAACAGCTCACCGGTATCAACTTTATCTTCTACTATGGTACCAGTTTCTTCAAGAACTCGCACGTGGGCAACCCGTTCTTGGATTCTGTCGCGACCAATGTTGTGAATGTCGGCATGACACTCCCTGGAATTTACTTTGTCGACAGACTCGGCCGGAGGAACCTGCTCTTGATCGGTGCGGCTGGTATGTTGGTGTGCGAGTACATTGTGGCTATTGCGGGTGTTACAATCTCGGTGAACAACATTGCTGGACAGAAGGTCTTGGTTGCGTTCGTGTGCATCTACATTGTTCGTATCTTATTTCGTCCACAAGTAAGGTAACGGCTGAGATGCTTTATGCAGGCCTTCTTCGCATCAACATGGGGCCCCGTTGCATGGGTCGTGACTGGAGAAATTTTCCCACGTAAGTGGGCAATGTGTTTACGATCATCCACGTGCTAACATCTGTCCCTCGTACAGTCAAGTAAGCAGGCAACTAGAATTTTCCCCTACAGCCTAACATCTCTTCTTGTACATGACAGCGTCCGTGCCAAAGCAATGTCCCTCTCGACAGCCTCTAACTGGTTCTGGAATTGGCTGCTCGCGTTCGTCAGTGAGTCACCAAAGCAGTCACCATTTTATGCACAAATGTTGATGTAAATCGCCGCAGCGCCATACCTCGTTGACCCTGGAAAAGGCAATGCCAACCTCGGTGCAAAGGTGTTCTTCATCTGGGGCACAACTTGTCTCGGATGCTACATTTTCACCTACTTTTGTATCCCCGAGGTGCGTCATATCGCGTGTCCTATTATCATTGTGACTGATGACGTCTCTATTGAAAACTCTAACAGACAAAGGGGCTTGCGCTCGAGCAGATCGATCTTCTGTACCAGAACGTTTCTCCCCGCAATTCAGTTGCGTACCGCAACCAACTTATTGCAAATGACGTTCGCGTTGCACAGGTGTACCATAAGGATGTGCAGGGTGAGACGCAGAGTAATGAGGAGAAGGAGAAGGTATGAGGATAATTGCTTCTTTTTTCGTGGATGCTACTGTATACGACTGGAAATGTCCAAGTTTATGATGATGTCCTGAAGCGTCGTGGCGCGGCTGCTATGTAGTAACTAGTAGTACCTAGTCACGAATCAGTCACGCTAGATGGACTCTATAATAAAAAGGCACTTGCTGTAATTGATCATCAACGCTGGCTATGAGATAGTCTGTAACTTTATATCGTAAGGTTTCTGGGTTGTGGGGGAAAAGGTTTTGGAGACGGAAGACAAGCTCTGTGGGTTCACATGACCTTGTGGGTACTGTATGGGAACCACCTTTTCCCTATCAAATTCCATTTATGCAGCACCAATGTGCTATTCTTTGCTTTTCCATTCCTAAATATCAGCATATATTTGATGCTTGTACCTGGAATGGACTTATTCAAATATTCTCTATTTTTCCATATTTTTTTTGGGAATATTCCATGCAGAACTCAGCTCAGAATCATTTATTTCTGCTGTGCTACAGTTGTGGACCCATAGGCGCCCACAAACCTTCGCGCAGCCGCCTCTCCCCTTTTGGACCAGGCATTTGGCCTCAATTCAAGCTCAGATCTCTCTGATCAATAAATATTCTGTAACTTAACAACCACAGCCTCTCAGGGCACTATTTTCCATGCAGATCATCACCTGACATGTGGCTATCCATGGCTGTCCAAACCAGTGCAGAAAACAGGGTGGACACCCTTCTTTTTGCCTGATCAGTGCCTAGCTCAGGGATCAGATCAGCTGATGGGTGATCAAATCAGGTGATTGCCTTGGAATATTCTACCCCTTTCCATAACATTCTAGCTGTTTC
Source organism: Cantharellus purpuraceus (assembly GCA_025174535.1). Taxonomy (NCBI): domain Eukaryota; kingdom Fungi; phylum Basidiomycota; class Agaricomycetes; order Cantharellales; family Hydnaceae; genus Cantharellus; species Cantharellus purpuraceus. The sequence continues at coordinate 1,147,848 of JALBUN010000048.1, forward strand.
CTTCTATTATTAGATAGAACTTTCCAGAACCATTATTCAGCTCCTGATCAGTGTTAGTGCTGTGATCAGATCCTGTGATTGGCTTGGAATATTCTACCCCTTTCTTCCACCTTCCACAACCTTCCAGTAGTTTTCATCTATTAATAGGTAGAATATTCCAGAACCATTAGTCAGCCCCTGTAAATACAATATATAAGGAGGCCATTCTGCCTCTGAAAGAATAACATATCATCACATTCTACCCATCTTCTGCACACCAGTGTGACTAGAGTGACATACAGTGTCATCCTCTATCTCAGTAACTGTTGATTACCAGTTCAAGGATCTTTTACAGTTGTGTAACTGTACTTGATTGCACTTCAAGTAGTGATATTCCTGCTTTGGGTGTGAGTGTAGTATCTGCCTCACGTGACTACGAATCTACAGGGTGAGATTGTCTGTCAATAGTCCTGCCATTAGTGCTCTTGTTTAAGTAACTAGTGTGTACTGCCTTTGCAGAGCATTAGAAGCTTGAACTCGTGTGAAGCAGTTGCTAGACTACTTCACACATTGCTGTTACCCGCTTCTGAGTGCCACTGGTTGGACGGTTGGATTCATCCACCTACTTCCTTTAGCCTCTAAGTGCATTCCCATCTTTTCGGAATATCTGGACCCCTAAGCGTCCGTGAACTCTAGACTCTGGAAGTCTTATTCATTTCTTGCTGCTAAGAAACGTATTACCTTTCTGCGTATAGTCTGCATTGACCAATACAAAGGATTGTAACCAAAGTACAAATGTTAAATCGTTTCTGGAGTTGTGCTGCAGCAGGGTTTGATATTCTTCTCAGCTGTTCATTCACGGAATTGTGGTGATTCAGAGCCTGCCCTAACACCATAATTTTGCGGGTTCCAAAACAGCCATGTCCTATCTCAAGGGCACCGCACTGGACTACTTTGAGCCAGCGCTCATGGACGACTCCGATGACCTGATATGGTCAGAGGACTACTCCGACTTCATCTCCGAACTTCAGACCAATTTTGGTCCTTACAACCCCAAGGCCGATGCTGAGAACGAACTCGATTGACTTCAGATGAAGGAAAATCACAAAATCGCAAAATACATTGTGAGTTTCCAGCAGCTAGCCCCGAAAGTCCAATGGGGCGACGCCGCACTCCGACGCCAATTTTATGTTGGACTCTGTTATGACTATATTCATTAACGACCAGATCCCCGTCCGATCCACTCAGATCCCTGCGCATATGAAATCTATACTCCATTTGGAAACCGCTACGTCTCCATTTACCTGTCTGATTGTCACCGCCGATTCCACCCATCCACCTCCGGTTCCGATTGATGCATCAGCATCACCATAGGAACCCGTCCCCATCGGACTTGGACATACTCACATAAGGCTGTCGGCCTCGGAGACCCATCACCGGAGTAATTATTATTAGATTTCAAATATGTATTTAAGTTGCCTGACTGGGGACTTCATTCCCCAGTTTGAATCACACCTAGCTCCTAAGTCTGATCCTAACTCTCTAAAGTTGTACTCCATCTCCAAAATCTCAGACACCGGTATTAGTGAGGGCGCAGCACATAAGCTGAAGCCAAGTCCGTTCCGACCCCCATGACGTACTCCGACCCCGACCCAACCTCCGACCCTAACTCCGACCCAACCTCCGATCCAATCTCCAACCCCCAATCGGACCTAGTGCGTAACAGTATATTTGAACTGCCATACTCACTCCTACCAATGCCATGATCCACCGCCAATTCCGAACGCGCACAAATCGTCGAGGTGCCCGCCCCCAGCATCGACACCATCCCCGAGGTCATCGAGGAACTGACGGACCACATAGAGGCTGTCAATGAAGAAGACGACACCCTGCCCTCTCCAAATCTGGCGCAAGCCATCTCCCTGCTCGCTAGCAGCATCCGTAACCCACAAGCCCCTAAGTCCCAGACCAAGGTCCGAGAACCCGACCCATTCAATGGCTCCGATCCGCGCAAACTCCAGCCGTTCTTGGTGCAATGCCGGTTGAATTTCCGCGACCGCCCCGACGCATTCACATCTGATCGGGCGAAGGTGACCTTTGCCATGTCCTATCTCAAGGGCACCGCACTGGACTACTTTGAACCAGTGCTCATGGATGACTCCGATGACCTGATATGGTCAGAGGACTACTCCGACTTCATCTCCAAACTTTGGACCAATTTTGGTCCTTACAACCCTGAGGCCAATGCCGAGAATGAACTCGATCGACTTCAGATGAAGGAAAATCACAAAATCGCAAAATACATTGTGAGTTTCCAGCAGCTAGCTCTGAAAGTCCAATGGGGCGCAGCACATAAGCTGAAGCCAAGTCCGTTCCGACCCCCATGACGTACTCCGACCCCGACCCAACCTCCGACCCTAACTCCGACCCAACCTCCGATCCAATCTCCAACCCCAATCGGACCTAGTGCGTAACAGTATATTTGAACTGCCATACTCACTCCTACCAATGCCATGATCCACCGCCAATTCCGAACGCGCACAAATCGTCGAGGTGCCCGCCCCCAGCATCGACACCATCCCCGAGGTCATCGAGGAACTGACGGACCACATAGAGGCTGTCAATGAAGAAGACGACACCCTGCCCTCTCCAAATCTGGCGCAAGCCATCTCCCTGCTCGCTAGCAGCATCCGTAACCCACAAGCCCCTAAGTCCCAGACCAAGGTCCGAGAACCCGACCCATTCAATGGCTCCGATCCGCGCAAACTCCAGCCGTTCTTGGTGCAATGCCGGTTGAATTTCCGCGACCGCCCCGACGCATTCACATCTGATCGGGCGAAGGTGACCTTTGCCATGTCCTATCTCAAGGGCACCGCACTGGACTACTTTGAACCAGCGCTCATGGACGACTCCGATGACCTGATATGGTCAGAGGACTACTCCGACTTCATCTCCAAACTTTGGACCAATTTTGGTCCTTACAACCCTGAGGCCAATGCCGAGAATGAACTCGATCGACTTCAGATGAAGGAAAATCACAAAATCGCAAAATACATTGTGAGTTTCCAGCAGCTAGCTCTGAAAGTCCAATGGGGCAACGCTGCACTCCGACGCCAATTTTACGTTGGACTCCCATCTCGCATCAAGGACGAGATATCACGTGTCGGTAAGCCGGATACTTTGGCTACCCTCTGCAAGCTCGCCCAATCCATCAACGCCCGTTATTGGGAACGTCAATCCAAGGTCTCCCGCGAAAATTCGGCCAACAACAAATCGGACAAATCATTGGACAAGACCTCAAAGTCCAACAAGGGGTCCGATAAGCGGGCCACCGCCAACTCAGGCCAGAAGTCAAACACTGGTAACGCTGCCGCTTCCGGTTCCAGTCAGAATAACTCCGGTACCAGCAATAACTCTGGAGCTTGCAAGAGTACTCCGGACCTCTCCACCAAGCTGGGAAAGGATGGGAAACTTACCCAGCAGGAACGCCAGTGCCACATGGACAACAACCTCTGTCTGTTCTGCAGAAAGCCTGGTCACCAAGCCAAGGATTGCCACAAGGCAACCTCGTCTGCAGCAAAGGCAAAGGGCCGCGCCGCCAATGCCATGACGGACAAGTCCGATGCTAAAGCGATGGACCCAAAAAAATAGTAAGCAGTCCTATAGCCTCTGTATGGGCTGAGGGCTGCGTTGGTACTCCCCGTACGACAAACAAGGTCTGCCTGAACGCATCCACTCTTTTCCACTCCGACTCCCTTACCCTCCTCATCCACTCCGACTCCATTCCCGATACTGCTATTCAAGCGTTAATTGACTCCAGTTCTACTCACTGTTTCCTCAATTCCTCTTTTTCCGATTTACATAAACTCCATACATACACCATAACTCCGATACCACTCCGATTATTTGACGGTACTACTAATGCTGTTATTTCACGAGCTATAGATTTGTCTATCCATTTTTCTGTCGGAGAAATCCAGAACCTTACATTCTATGTTACTCCACTTGACTCCAGCTGTTCTGTGGTTCTCGGACATAACTGGCTCACCCGCTACAATCCGTTGATTGACTGGGCATTGGGCCATATCACATTCCGTTCTCCAGCACAGGCTGTGTCATCCCCAACGTCACCAGCAACTATAGGTGTGAAATTATCTTCCGCCTCCGCTGACTCCGCTCTGATAGATACTCCATCTACCCCTCCGTTTATATCGATGGTGGACGCTATGGTCTTCGCCAGACTAAGCAAGCTGGACGGTTCTCACACATTCCAGGTCCACCTCTCCGACCTGATATTCCTCACCACTTGTTCTGCCTGATCCACTCCACCGGACCTCTCTATGGTTCCCAAGGAGTATCATGAGTTCGCTGACGTGTTCAGCAAGTCTAAAGCCAACTCCCTAGCAGAACACCGACCATATGACCTCAAGATCAAACTGGATGACAACTCCACCCCTCCGCTTGGCCCTATCTACTCGCTATCACAAAAAGAGCTATTGGCTCTCCGAACATTCATAGACAAGAACTTGGCCACAGGCCTCATCCACCCATCCCTATCTCCCCATGGAGCTCCGGTCCTATTTGTCCACAAAAAGGACGGATCACTCCGTCTATGTGTCGACTTCCATGGACTCAACAAGATCACCAAGAAAGACCAATACCTGATACCCCGCACCGCGGACCTACTTGAGAGTCCTCGAAAGGCTAAGATCTACTCCAAAATAGATCTCTGACATGCCTACCATCTAGTCCGCATCTGAGAAGGTGACGAATGGAAAACGACCTTCCGCACACGATATGGATCTTTCGAGTGGTGCGTCATGCCCTTTGGACTAACCAATGCTCCGGCTGCCTTCCAGAGGTTCATGAATGATACCTTCGCCGACCTCCTCGATGTGACCGTCCTCGTTTACTTAGACAACATTCTGGTATATTCGGACAATGAAGAAGAACATCGGACACATGTCCGAGAGGTACTCCGATGTCTCTGAAAACATGGCCTCTTCGCCCACGCTGACAAATGCAAATTCCACTCCAACTCGGTCGAATACCTAGGCTATATCCTCTCCCCGGCAGGATTGACAATGTCCGATGACAAAATCAAAGCCATACAGGAATGGCCAGAACCCCAGAAAGTTAAGGACGTACAGTCCTTCCTAGGGTTCACCAACTTCTACTGCCGCTTTATTCATGGCTACTCCGATATCACCGTTCCTCTCACCCGACTCACTAGGAAGGGTATCCAATGGAATTTCACTGACGAATGTAGACAGAGCTTTGAGACCTTGAAAAAGGCCTTTACTTCCGCTCCAATACTTACTCATTGGGTTCCAGACATTCCTATCCTATTAGAGACCGACACCTCCGACTATGCACTTGCCGTGATCCTGTCCATCATCTCTCCGGACGACGGACAAGTCCATCCGATCACTTTTCACTCACATACATTTACGCCCCCCAAACTGAACTATGATGTCCATGACAAAGAGCTCCTTGCCATATATGAAGCCTTCCGGATATGGAGACACTACCTTGAGGGTCCCTCCGATCCGGTGGACGTCATAACTGACCACAAGAACTTGGAATACTTCTCCACAATGAAACTGCTCACCTGGAGACAGGTCCGATGGTCCGAATACCTATCTCAGTTCAATCTCATTATCTGTTTCCGTCCAGGTCGACTCGGAGCAAAGCCCGACGCGTTAACTAGACGCTGGGACGTCTACCCTAAAGAGGGGAATAGCGACTATGCCACTGTAAACCCACACAACTTTCGTCCTGTGTTCACTAACGAGCAGCTGGCATCGTCCCTACAAGCATCCACCCTCATGACTCCCACCCTCCGAGCTGTCACCATTATGGACATTGACCAACTCCGCTCCAACATCCGCTCATCACTCCGATCTGATCCTGTTGCAGTTAAACACTTGGACAACCCTTCCGATCCGAAATGGTCACTTGAACCCGAAGGGCACCTCCGACACAACAACCGGATATACGTCCCCGACGCCAATGGCCTCCGACTCCGAGTTTTGCAGTATTATCATGATCACCCAATCTCTGGCCACTTCGGGCAAAATCGCACACAAGGACTAATCCAACGAGACTATGTATGGCCAAAAATGCAGGAATACATTCAACACTACTGTAACTCCTGCACCACGTGTATGCGCTCAAAATCGCAAAGGCACAAACCCTACGGAATGCTTAAACAACTTCTGATCCCGGAGCAACCATGGAACTCCATCTCCATGGATTTCATAGAGAAGCTTCCCCCATCGCTTGGATATGACACCATACTTGTGATTGTCGACAGGTTCACCAAACAGTCACTATTCATTCCGACGCATGACACCATCACCTCCGCCTTGCTAGCTAAATTGTTTGTTCTCCACGTATTCTCTAAACACAGAGTCCCATCGCATGTCACGTCCGATAGGGGCTCGGAGTTCGTGTCCTCCTTCTTCCGCACACTAGGAAAGGCTCTCGACATGAAACTTCATTTCACCTCTGGATACCATCCTGAAGGAGACGGACAAACGGAACGAATGAATCAGTCCCTGGAACAATATCTCCGAATCTATTGTAACTATCAACAAGACAACTGGGCTGATCTACTTCTGATTGCAGAGTTCGCCTACAACAACGCGCCGAATGTGACTACCGGCGTCTCTCCATTCTTTGCTAATAAAGGCTACCATCCAAACATCTCCGTCCACCCTGAGAAAGAACTTGCCTCCACCAAAGCCTGCCAATTCGTAACCGACCTCAATCAACTACACCAACATCTCCAAGAAACCATCTCTGATGCCCAGAAACAATATCAAGTCTCCGCAGACCGACGCCACATTCCAGCTCCAGACCTGCAAATTGGAGACAAAGTATTTGTTAAGGCTGAACACTTCTGGACCACCTGTCCATTGAAGAAACTCTCTGAGAAATACTTAGGTCCTTATGAGGTCATTGCTCGTGCAGGCAGCAGGTCTTTCACCCTCCCAGACCACTTCCGAGCAGTTCATCTGGTTTTCCATATATCAATGCTCGAACCCGCTACCACGAACGAGATCTCCGGTCGCATGCAACCTCCACCTCCCCCGATCATCATCGAAGGAGACAATGAATATGAGATATCCGAGATCCTGGACTCGAAGATCAACCGTCGATACAAGTGCAAGCTCCAGTACTTAGTCAAATGGGCTGGATACGAAGGCACCGATGAAGAGTCTTCATGGATCTCCGTGTCCGAACTCGATCACGCATCCGAATCCGTCTCTGATTTTCACTCCGCTTATCCAGACAAACCTGGCCCTCTTATGAATCTTTAAGTTCAATTACTAATGCTAATTCTATTATTTTGCATCACCATTTTATTACAAGTCAAGGGAAATTACCAGCCTGCCCAAAAAACTCCAAAGGAATATCACTCTGCCTCATTCTTTCTCTGTTCTGAAATTTATAATCATTTTCATTTTTATTTTATACATCGCGTTTCCTTTTCCCCTTTCCCTTATCTCTACATCCGACACCCAATCCTTCTCATCTCCCATGTCCAAATCCTCGTCCAATGGGGCCATGAACTTCCGCAATCAATGTAACTCAGCTGTCTGATGACCCTCCAGAACCTCCTTCCGTTTCATCGTCTTCACCAAGTCCACTAGCAACCCCTCCGCCCGCCGAAGGTGCTCCGACTGCAGGTTAACCAGCCGGATAAGCTGGCCCACAGTACTATTGGGCGCTGAGACGCGCCCCGTACCTGCACCGGTCGTTGCCCCTTCTGATCCGACGCTGCTACCCCCAGCTGCCACAGCACCCGTCTCTGTCCACCTCTTTTTGGTCGGACGACCCTCCGATTCTTTTTCTGCCCCTCCTTGTACCACTAGTCGGGGCTTGACGCTCCGACTCCAGGGATCGAACTTTCCATTGATCCTACACCCTCCTTTCCGACCCCGACAACAATCGCAGGACCAAAGTCAGCGAGTTGGGCCAGTAGGCCACATGCACTCCACACCCGCATCATGACATAAGTCGCAAGTTATGCCAGGTCCGCCAAATGGCTCCGTTGGAGCCAGAGCCTTGGGTGGTCCGCCCCTTCTCGCTGCAGCCTCCAAGTGTTCCCTCTCCTCCTCCTTGTCCTGCTGTTCCACCGCTGCCTTCTCCATCTCGCGCTTGCGAAGCTGAATCACCGACCTAGTGACATGCAGCTCCTTCTTACGGGTCGCCAAAACGCGACTCTCCGCCTTGCACCATATGACCCTCCGGTCCGCCTCCCGCTTCTCCGTATCAGCACTCAGGTACACCTTCAGTGAAAAGACCGCGACATCGAGGTTCTTCTTGGTGGTAGCGGCATAGAGCTCCGCTCTTTTACGAGCCTCGACTGCAGCTACCCAAGCCATCTCCTCGTAGGAATTCGAAGTAGGATCCAGCTCTGCATCCGTCCCAACATCCACACCCACCTCAGGCTCCACATTTGCATCAAGCTCCACATTGGCATCGGGATCCACTTCCACCTCCACCCTCTCCGTCTCTGCCGCATCATCTTCCTCAGCTGCCCCCAACTCAAATAAGGGCTGTGCCCATGGATGTAACAGCGGGTCCTCTGCAGTGACAGTCCTCGAACGAGTCGCCTCCGTCCGTGTAACGGAGATGATGGCGACTTCTGGGGTCCCTGGCCGTATTGGCACACTCGGACTGGGTGGCTGGTTCCCCCTGCCCCAGTCACCTCCTCCTCTACCTCCATGGCGGCCTCTAGCTTGTGTGCCTGCTCCTCCACTTCTTTCAGTCTCGTGGCCTCCATCGCTGCCGCAAGTTCCTTCACCATGCAGGCCCTCTCGACCTTCACGTCCTCCTCTTTCCTTCTCTGTTCCGTTTTTGCTGCCTCTTTCCACTGCTGCTCTTCCTCCTCCTTCCGTCTCTGTTCCGCCTCTTCCTCCTCCTTCTGTCTCCGTTCCACCTCCTCCTCCTCCTTCCGTTTCTGTTCCGCCTCCTCCTCCTCCTTCCATCTCCGTTCCGCTTCCTCCTCCTCTTTCCATTTCTGCTCCTCCTCCTCTTCCTTTCGTCGGGCCAAGAGCAACTGTTCAAGCTCGGCCACGCTCATGCTTGCCAAAGGGTTTGACATTGTTGAGGATAAGACCTCAATCATGCCCCTCCTTTTATATGTCTCCAGACCCCCAGCATAACTCCGACCGTACCCAATCGTCTCACCTATTCAATCCACAGACATGAGGCCTCAGGGGCTCGGCCTTAAATGGAGAGATACTGTTATGACTATATTCATTAACGTCCAGATCCCCGTCCGATCCACTCAGATCCCCGCGCATATGAAATCTATACTCCATTTGGAAACCGCTACGTCTCCATTTACCTGTCCGATTGTCACTGCCGATTCCGCCCATCCGCCTCCGGTTCCGATTGATGCATCAGCATCACCATAGGAACCTGGACATCTGTCCCCGTCGGACTCGGACATACTCACGTAAGGCCATCGGCCTCGGAGACCCATCACCGGAGTAATTATTATTAGATTTCAAATATGTATTTAAGTTGCCCGACTGGGGACTTCATTCCCCAGTTTGAATATTGAATCACGCCTAGCTCCTAAGTCCGATCCTAACTCTCTAAAGTCGTACTCCATCTCCAAAATCTCAGACACTGGTATTAGTGAGGGCGCAGCACATAAGCTGAAGCCAAGTCTGTTCCGACCCCCACGACGTACTCCGACCCCAACCCAACCTCCGATCCAATCTCCGACCCCCAATCGGACCTAGTGCGTAACAGACTCCCATCCCAATCAAGGATGAGATATCACGCGTCAGTAAACCAGATACTTTGGTTAACCTCTGCAAGCTCGCCCAATCCATCGACGCCCGTTATTGGGAACGACAATCTGAGGTCTCCCACAAAAATTCGGCCAACAACAAATCGGACAAATCATCAGACAAGACCCCAAAGTCCGACGCTTATTCAGAAATACAACAAATACGTATGTACAACCTATTTTCCTCAAATTTTATACAATACACTTCAATTCAAACTTATTTTCATATTTCAACATGATTCTCAAATTTTACACAATATACTAGATTAAAACATATTGTGATATTTTGGCATAATTCTCAAAAATAATTCTTTTTTTCCTGATTTAGTGGTGGCAACTCTCTTGAGGGAACATCCAAATATCATTGATTCTTTCTTATACAATACTTGTAACATAATTTGAACTATCTTTAATCCCCACCTGGTATTTGTATATCTAAATACCCTATATAATACCAATTATATTAATACATACATTTCTATTATATCCATGTAAATGATTATGTTCATCTCAACCAAATATCTTATCTTTTAAAGTTTATTAAAATATAGAATATATGTTTATATTTATGAAAATTTCACACATCCGAAATCTTTTAAGATATCCAAATTGTAACTCCCTGGCTTTATGTATCATTGAAATCCTGATGTATATCTCCTATACATCAGAATATTGTATACTGACATGATTCCGAACAAGCGTCTCCAACAAGGGGTCCGATAAGAGGACCACCGCCAACTCAGGCCAGAAGTCAAACACTGGTAATGCTGCCGCTTCTGGTTCCAGTCAGAACAACTCCAGCACCAGCAATAGCTGTGGAGCTTGCAAGAGTACTCTGGACCTCTCCACCAAGCTGGGGAAGGATGGAAAACTTACCCAGCAGGAACGCCAGCGCTGCATGGACAACAACCTCTGTCTGTTCTGTGGAAAGCCTGGTCACCAAGCCAAGGATTGCCACAAGGCAACCTCGTCTGCAGCAAAGGCAAAAGGCCATGCCGCCAATGCCACGACGGACAAGTCTGACACAAAAGCGATGGACCCAAAAAAATAGTAAGCAGTCCTATAGCCTCTGTATGGGCTGAGGGCTGCGTTGGTACTCCCCATACGACAAACGAGGTCCGCCTGAACGCATCTGCTCTTTCCCACTCCGACTCCCTTACCCTCCTCGTCTACTCCAACTCCATTCCCGATACCGCTATTCAAGCGTTAATTGACTCCGGTTCTACTCACTGTTTCCTCAATTCCTCTTTTTCCGATTTACATAAACTCCATACATACACCATAACTCCGATACCACTCCGATTATTTGACGGTACTACTAATGCTGTTATTTCACGAGCTATAGATTTGTCTATCCATTTTTCTGTTGGAGAAATCCAGAACCTTACATTCTATGTTACTCCACTTGACTCCAGCTGTTCTGTGGTTCTTGGACATAGCTGGCTCACCCGCTACAATCCGTTGATTGACTGGGCACTGGGCCATATCACATTCCGTTCTCCAGCACAGGCTGTGTCATCCCCAACGTCACCAGCAACTATAGGTGTGAAATTATCTTCCGCCTCCGCTGACTCCGCTCCGATAGATACCCCATCCGCCCTGCCGTTTATATTGATGGTGGACACTATGGTCTAAAGCCAACTCCCTAGCAGAACACCGACCATACGACCTCAAGATCAAACTGGATGACAACTCCACCCCTCCGCTTGGCCCTATCTACTCGCTATCCCAAAAAGAGCTACTGGCTCTCTGAACATTCATAGACGAGAACTTGGCTACGGGCTTCATCTGCCCATCCCTATCTCCCCATGGAGCTCCGGTCCTATTTGTCCACAAAAAGGACGGATCACTCCGTCTATGCGTCGACTTCCATGGACTCAACAAGATCACCAAGAAAGACCAATACCTGATACCCCGCACCGCGGACCTACTTGAGAGTCCTCGAAAGGCTAAGATCTACTCCAAAATAGATCTCTGACATGCCTACCATCTAGTCCGCATCTGAGAAGGTGACGAATGGAAAACGACCTTCCGCACACGATATGGATCTTTCGAGTGGTGCGTCATGCCCTTTGGACTAACCAATGCTCCGGCTGCCTTCCAGAGGTTCATGAATGATACCTTCGCCGACCTCCTCGATGTGACCGTCCTCGTTTACTTAGACAACATTCTGGTATATTCGGACAATGAAGAAGAACATCGGACACATGTCCGAGAGGTACTCCGATGTCTCTGAAAACATGGCCTCTTCGCCCGCGCTGACAAATGCAAATTCCACTCCAACTCGGTCGAATACCTAGGCTATATCCTCTCCCCGGCAGGATTGACAATGTCCGATGACAAAATCAAAGCCATACAGGAATGGCCAGAACCCCAGAAAGTTAAGGACGTACAGTCCTTCCTAGGGTTCACCAACTTCTACTGCCGCTTTATTCATGGCTACTCCGATATCACTGTTCCGCTCACCCGACTCACTAGGAAGGGTATCCAATGGAATTTCACTGACGAATGTAGACAGAGCTTTGAGACCTTGAAAAAGGCCTTTACTTCCACTCCGATACTTACTCATTGGGTTCCAGACATTCCTATCCTATTAGAGACCGACACCTCCGACTATGCACTTGCCGTGATCCTGTCCATCATCTCTCCGGACGACGGACAAGTCCATCCGATCACTTTTCACTCACATACATTTACGCCCCCCAAACTGAACTATGACGTCCATGACAAAGAGCTCCTTGCCATATATGAAGCCTTCCGGATATGGAGACACTACCTTGAGGGTCCCTCCGATCCAGTGGACGTCATAACTGACCACAAGAACTTGGAATACTTCTCCACAATGAAACTGCTCACCCGGAGACAATGTTACGCACTAGGTCTGATTGGCGGTCGGAGATTGGGTCAGAGATTGGGTCGGAGATCGAGGTCAGAGGTCGGGTCAGAGTCGGAGTATGTCGTGGGGGTCGGAACAGACTTGGCTTCAGCTTATGTGCTGCGCCCTCACTGATACCGGTGTCCGAGATTTCAGAGACGGAGTACAACTTAGAGAGTTAGGATCAGACTTAGGAGCTAGGCATGATTCAATATTTGAACTGGGGAATGAAGTCCCCAGTCGGGCAACTTAAATACATATTTGAAATCTAATAATAATTACTCCAGTGATGGGTCTCTGAGGCCGATGGCCTTACGTGAGCATGTCCGAGTCCGATGGGGACGGATGTCTGGGTTCCTATGGTGATGCTGATGCATCAATCGGAACCAGAGACGGATGGGCGGAATCAGTGGTGACAATCGGACAGGTAGATGGAGACGGTGGTTTTCAAATGGAGTATAGATTTCATATGCGCAGGGATCTGAGTGGATCGGACGGGGATCTGGACGTTAATGAATATAGTCATAACAGTATCTCTCCATTTAAGGCCGAGCCCCTGAGGCCTCATGTCTGTGGATTGAATAGGTGAGACGATTGGGTGCGGTCGGAGTTATGCTGGGGGTCTGGAAACATATAAAAGGAGGGGCATGATTGAGGTCTTATCCTCAACAATGTCAAACCCTTTGGCAAGCATGAGCGTGGCCGAGCTTGAACAGTTGCTCTTGGCCTGATGGAAGGAAGAGGAGGAGCAGAAACGGAAAGAGGAGGAGGAAGCGGAACGGAGACGGAAAGAGGAGGAGGAAGTGGAACGGAGATGGAAGGAGGAGGAGGCGGTGGAGCGGAGACGGAAGGAGGAGGAGGTGGTGGAACGGAGACGGAAGGAGGAGGAGGAGGTGGAACGGAGACGGAAGGAGGAGGAGGAGGTGGAACGGAGACGGAAGGAGGAGGAGGAGGTGGAACGGAGACGGAAGGAGGAGGAGGAGGTGGAACGGAGACGGAAGGAGGAGGAGGAGGTGGAACGGAGACGGAAGGAGGAGGAAGCGAAGGCCGAGAGGGCCCCATGGTAAAGGAACTTGCGGCAGCGATGGAGGCCATGAGACTGAAGGAAGTGGAGGAGCAGGTGCATGAGCTGGAAGCCGCCATGGAGGTAGAGGAGGAGGTGACCAGGGCAGGGGTGACCAGTCCAGGAAGTCTGAGTGTGCCGATATGGCCAGGGACCCCTGAAGTTGCCATCATCTCCATTGCACGGATGGAGACGACTCGTTCGAAGACTGTCACTGCAGAGGACTCGCCGTTACGTCCGCAGGCATGGCCCTTATTTGAGTTGGGGGCAGCTGAGGAAGATGATGCGGCAGAGATGGAGAGGGTGGAGGTGGAAGTGGATCCCGATGCCAATGTGGAGCTTGATGCAAATGCGGAGCTCGAGGTGGGCATGGATGTTGGGACGGATGCAGAGCTGGATCCTACTTCGAATTCCTATGAGGAGATGGCTTGGGTAGCTGCGGTCAAGGCTTGTAAAAGAGCGGAGCTCTATGCTGCTACCACTAAGAAGAATCTCGATGTTGCAGTTTTTTCATTGAAGGCGTACCCAAGTGCTGATACGGAGAAGCGGGAGGCAGATCGGAGGGTCATATGGTGCAAGGTGGAGAGTCGTGTGTTGGCGACCCATAAGAAGGAGCTGCGTGTCGCACGAAGTCGGCGATCCAGCTTCGCAAGCGCGAGATGGAGAAGGCAGCGGTGGAACAGCAGGACAAGGAGGAGGAGAGGGAACGCTTGGAGGCTGCAGCGAGAAGGGGCGGACCACCCAAGGCTCTGGCTCCAACGGAGCCATTTGGCGGACCCGGCGTAACTTGCGACTTATGTCGTGATGCGGGTGTGGAGTGCGTGTGGCCTACCGGCCCAACTCGCCGACTTCAGTCCTGCGATCATTGTTGGGGTCGGAAAGGAGGGTGTAGGATCAATGGAAAGTTCGATCCCTGGAGTTGGAGCGTCAAGCCCTGACTAGTGGTACAAGGAGGGGCAGAGAAAGAATCAGAAGGTTGTCCGACCAAAAAGCGGCGGATGGAGACAGGTGCTGTGGCAGCTGGGGGTAGCGGTGTTGGATCGGAAGGGGCAACAACCGGTGCAGGTACGGGGCACGTCTCTGCACCCAATAGTACCGTGGGCCAGCTTATCCAGCTGGTTAACCTGCAGTCAGAGCACCTCCGGTGGATGGAGGGGTTGCTAGTGGACTTGGTGAAGACGATGAAATGGAAGGAGGTTCTGGAGGGTTGTCGGACAGCTGAGTTACGTCAGTTGCGGAAGTTCATGGCCCTGTTGGACGAGGATTTGGACATGGGGGATGAGAAAGATTGGGTGTCGGATGTAGAGAGTGATGATGAGTCAGAGACGGCATTGGAGATGGAGCCTGAGGTAGATAAGGGGAAGGGAAAAAGGAAACACGATGTATAAAATAAAAATGAAAATGATTATAAATTTTGGAGCGGAGAAAAATGAGGCGGAGTGATTCCTTTGGAGCTTTTTGGGCAGGCATGTGATTTCCCTTGACTTGTAATAAAATGATGATGCGAAATAATAGACTTAGCATTAGTAATTGAACTTAAAGATTTAAGGGGGCCAGGTTTGTCTGGATAAGTGGAGTGAAAGTCGGAGACAGATTCGGATGCATGATTGAGTTCGGATGCGGAGATCCATGAGGATTCTTCATCAGTGCCTTCATATCCAGCCCATTTGACTAAGTACTGGAGCTTGCACTTGTATTGACGGTTGATCTTCGAGTCCAGGATCTCAGAGATCTCATATTCATTGTCTCCTTCGATGATGATCAGGGGAGGTGGGGGTTGCGTGCGACCGGAGATCTTGTTCGTAGTAGCGGGTTCGAGCATTGATATATGGAAAACCAGATGAACTGCTCAGAAGTGGTCTGGGAGGTGGAGGGTGAAGGACCTGCTGCCTGCGTGGGCAATGACCTCATAAGGACCTAAGTATTTCTTGGAGAGTTTCTTTGATGGATGGGTGGTCTGGAAGTGTTCGGCCTTAATGAATACTTTGTCTCCAATTTGCAGGTCTGGAGCTGGAATGTGGCGTCGGTCTGCGAACTTGATATTGTTTCTGGGCATCAGAGATGGTTTCTTGGAGATGTTGGTGTAGTTGATTGAGGTCGGTTACGAATTGGCGGGCTTTGGTGGAGGCAAGTTCTTTCTCAGGGTGGACGGAGATGTTCGGATGGTAGCCTTTATTAGCAAAGAACGGAGAGACGCCAGTAGTCGCGTTCGGCGCGTTGTTGTAGGCAAACTCTGCTATTGGAAGTAGGTCAGCCCAGTTGTCTTGTTGATAGTTACAATAGATTCGGAGGTATTGTTCCAGGGACTGATTCATTCATTCTGTTTGTCTGTCTCCTTCAGGGTGGTATCCAGAGGTGAAATGAAGCTTCATGTCGGGAGCCCTTCCTAATGTGCGGAAGAAGGAGGACACGAACTCCGAGCCCTGATCGGACGTGACATGTGATGGGACTCCGTGTTTAGAGAATATGTGGAGAACAAACAATTTAGCTAGCGAGGCGGAGGTGATGGTGTCATGTGTCGGAATGAATAGTGACTGTTTGGTGAACCTGTTGACAATCACGAGTATGGTATCATATCCGAGCGATGGGGGGAGCTTCTCTATGAAATCCATGGAGATGGAGTTCCATGGTTGCTCCAGGACCGGAAGTTGCTTAAGCGTTCCATAGGGTTTGTGCCTTTGCGATTTTGAGCGCATACACGTGGTGCAGGAGTTACAGTAGTGTTGAATGTATTCTTGCATTTTTGGCCATACATAGTCTCGTCGGATTAATCCTTGTGTGCGATTTTGCCTGAAATGGCTGGAGATTGGGTGATCATGATAATACTGCAAAACTCGGAGTCGGAGGCCGTTGGCGTCGGGGACGTATATCCGGTTGTTGTGTCGGAGGTGTCCTTTGGGGTCAAGTGACCATTTCGGATCGGAAGGGTTGTCCAAGTGTTTAACTGCAACAGGATCAGATCGGAGTGATGAGCGGATGTTGGAGCGGAGTTGGTCAATGTCCATAATGGTGACAGCTCGGAGGGTGGGAGTCATGAGGGTGGATGCTTGTAGGGACGATGCCAGCTGCTCGTTAGTGAACACAGGACGAAAGTTGTGTGGGTTTACAGTGGCATAGTCGCTATTCCCCTCTTTAGGGTAGACATCCCATCGTCTAGTTAAAGCGTCGGGCTTTGCTCCGAGTCAACCAGGACGGAAACGGATAATGAGATTGAACTGAGATAGGTATTCGGACCATCGGACTTGTCTGTTATGACTACATTCATTAACATCCAGATCCCCGTCCGATCCACTCAGATCCCTGCGCATATGAAATCTATACTCCATTTGGAAACCGCCGTCTCCATCTACCTGTCCGATTGTCACCGCTGATTCCGCCCATCCATCTCCAGTTCCGATTGATGCATCAGCATCACCATAGGAACCCGGACATCCATCCCCATCGGACTTGGACATGCTCATGTAAGGCCATCGGCCTCAGAGACCCATCACTGGAGTAATTATTATTAGATTTCAAATATGTATTTAAGTTGCCCGACTGGGGACTTCATTCCCCAGTTCAAATATTGAATCACACCTAGCTCCTAAGTCCGATCCTAACTCTCTAAGTTGTACTCCGTCTCTGAAATCTCGGACACCGGTATTAGTGAGGGCGCAGCACATAAGCTGAAGCCAAGTCCGTTCCAACCCCCGCGACATACTCCGACTCCGACCTGACCTCCGACCTTGATCTCCAACCCAATCTCCGACCCCCAATCGGACCTAGTGCGTAACAGTATATTCGAACTGCCATACTGTGAGGGAAATGCTGATGACGAGGCCACAACAACAAGATACTCAATAAGTGAGAGCCGATAAGAAATAATGCCAGCTGGTACAGCGGATATCCTCAGTCTATACAGCTGTTTCTGATAAATACATGGGACTTACCTGGTACAGCGGATATCCTCAGAGATCAAGCTGAGGGGATCACACTGCACCAAGGTGAGTCTTTATACTAAATGATGGAGACGGATAGGAGAACCAAGATAGGGGAGGAAAGATAGGGGAAGTGATAGGGGCAATGAAATAGGGGAGACGCACCCTGACAAGCTGCGCTGATAGGGGTGTCAAGAGAAAATACTAAAAATAGAATATGAACCCTGACACATACTCACTCCTACCAATGCCACAATCCACCGCCAATTCTGAACGCGCACGAACCGTCGAGGTGCCTGCCCCCAGCATCGACACCATCCCCGTCGAAGAACCGACGGACCACATAGAGGCTGTCAATGAAGAAGACGACACCCTGCCCTCTCCAAATCTGGCGCAAGCCATCTCCCTGCTCACTAGCAGCATCCGTAACCCACAAGCCCCTAAGTCCCAGACCAAGGTCCGAGAACCTGACCCATTCAATGGCTCTGATCCACGCAAACTCCAGCCGTTCTTGGTGCAATGCCAGTTGAACTTCCGTGACCGCCCCAACGCATTCACATCCGATCAGGCGAAGGCCACCTTCACCATGTCCTATCTCAAGGGCACCACACTGGACTACTTTGAACCAGCGCTCATGGACGACTCCAATGACCTGATATGGTCAGAGGACTACTCTGACTTCATCTCCAAACTTTGGACCAATTTTGGTCCTTACAACCCCGAGGCCGATGCTGAGAACGAACTCGATCGACTTCGGATGAAGGAAAATCACAAAATCGCAAAATACATTGTGAGTTTCCAGCAGCTAGCTCTGAAAGTCCAATGGGGCAACGCTGCACTCCAACACCAATTTTACGTTGGACTCCCATCCCGCATCAAGGACGAGATATCACACATCGGTAAACCAGATACTTTGGTTAACCTCTGCAAGCTCACCCAATCCATCAACGCCCATTATTGGGAATGACAATCCAAGGTCTCCCGCGAAAATTCGGCCAACAACAAATCGGACAAATCATCGGACAAGACCCCAAAGTCCAACAAGGGGTCCGATAAGCGGGCCACCGCCAACTCAGGCCAGAAGTCAAACACTGGTAACGCTGCCGCTTCCGGTTCCAGACAGAACAATTCCGGCACCAGCAATAACTCCGGAGCTTGCAAGAGTACTCCAGACCTCTCCACCAAGCTGGGGAAGGATGGAAAACTCACCCAGCAGGAATGTCAGCGCCGCATGGACAACAACCTCTGTCTGTTCTGCGGAAAGCCTGGTCACCAAGCCAAGGATTGCAACAAGGCAACCTCGTCCGCAGCAAAGGCAAAGGGCCGCGCCGCCAACGCCACAACGGACCAAAAAAAATAGTAAGCAGTCCTATAGCCTCTGTATGGGCTGAGGGCTGCGTTGGTACTCCCCGTACAACAAACGAGGTCCGCCTGAATGCATCTGCTCTTTCCCACTCCGACTCCCTTACCCTCCTCGTCTACTCCAACTCCATTCCCGATACTGCTATTCAAGCGTTAATTGACTCCAGTTCTACTCACTGTTTCCTCAATTCCTCTTTTTCCGATTTACATAAACTCCATACATACACCATAACTCCGATACCACTCCGATTATTTGACGGTACTACTAATGCTGTTATTTCACGAGCTATAGATTTGTCTATCCATTTTTCTGTCGGAGAAATCCAGAACCTTACATTCTATGTTACTCCACTTGACTCCAGCTGTTCTGTGGTTCTCGGACATAACTGGCTCACCTGCTACAATCCGTTGATTGACTGGGCATTGGGCCATATCACATTCCGTTCTCCAGCACAGGCTGTGTCATCCCCAACGTCACCAGCAACTTTAGGTGCGAAATTATCTTCCGCCTCCGCTGACTCCGCTCTGATAGATACTCCATCTACCCCTCCGTTTATATCAATGGTGGATGCTATGGTCTTTGCCAGACTAAGCAAACTGGATGGTTCTCACACATTCCAGGTCCACCTCTCTGATCCAATATTCCTCGCTGCTCGTTCTGCCCGATCAACTCCACTGGACCTCTCTATGGTTCCCAAGGAGTATCATGAGTTCACCAACGTGTTCAGCAAGTCTAAAGCCGACTCCCTAGCAGAACACCGACCATACAATCTCAAGATCGAACTGGATGACAACTCCACCCCTCTGCTTGGCCCTATCTACTCGCTATCCCAAAAAGAGCTACTGGCTCTCTGAACATTCATAGA
The DNA here is from genome assembly GCA_025174535.1 of Cantharellus purpuraceus. Lineage (NCBI taxonomy): Eukaryota > Fungi > Basidiomycota > Agaricomycetes > Cantharellales > Hydnaceae > Cantharellus > Cantharellus purpuraceus. The sequence goes on from JALBUN010000048.1 coordinate 1,167,724, forward strand.
CGAGAACTTGGCCATGGGCTTCATCTGCCCATCCCTATCTCCTCATGGAGCTCCGGTCCTATTTGTCCACAAAAAGGACGGATCACTCCGTCTATGCATCAACTTCCATGGACTCAACAAGATCACCAAGAAAGACCAATACCTGATACCCCGCACCGTGGACCTACTTGAGAGTCCTTGAAAGGCTAAGATCTATTCCAAAATAGATCTCCAGCATGCCTACCATCTAGTCCACATCTGAGATGGCAACAAATGGAAAACGACCTTCCGCACATGATATGGATCCTTCGAGTGGTGCGTCATGCCCTTCGGACTAACCAATGCTCCAGCCACCTTCCAAAGGTTCATGAATGATACCTTCGCCGACCTCCTCTGTTACGCACTAGGTCCGATTGGGGGTCGGAGATTGGATCGGAGGTTGGGTCGGAGGTTGGGTCAGAGGTTGGGTCGGAGGTTGGAGTACATCGTGGGGGTCGGAACGGACTTGGCTTCAGCTTATGTGCTGCGCCCTCACTAATACCGGTGTCCGAGATTTCAGAGATGGAGTACAACTTAGAGAGTTAGGATCAGACTTAGGAACTAGGCATGATTCGATATTCAAACTGGGGAATGAAGTCCCCAGTCGGGCAACTTAAATACATATTTGAAATCTAATAATAATTACTCCGGTGATGGGTCTCCAAGGCCGATGGCCTTATGTGAGTATGTCCGAATCCGAGGACGGATGTCCGGGTTCCTATGGTGATGCTGATGCATCAATCGGAACTGGAGACGGATGGGCGGAATCGGCGGTGACAATCGGACAGGTAAATGGAGATGTAGCGGTTTCCAAATGGAGTATAGATTTCATATGCGCGGGGATCCGAGTGGATCGGATGGGGATCTGGACATTAATGAATATAGTCATAACATCCTCGATGTAACTGTCCTCGTTTACTTAGACAACATTCTGGTATATTCGGACAATGAAGAAGAACATCGGACAATGAAGAAGAACATCGGACAATGAAGAAGAACATCAGACACATGTCCGAGAGGTACTCCGACGTCTCTGAAAACATGGCCTCTTCGCCCGCGCTGACAAATGCAAATTCCACTCCAACTCGGTCGAATACCTAGGCTATATCCTCTCCCCGGCAGGGTTGACAATGTCCAACGACAAAATCAAAGCCATACAGGAATGGCCAGAACCCCAGAAAGTCAAGGATGTACAGTCCTTCCTAGGGTTCGCCAACTTCTACCGCCACTTCATTCACGGCTACTCCGATATCACCGTTCCTCTCACCCGACTCACTAGGAAGGGTATCCAATGGAATTTCACTGACGAATGTAGACAGAGCTTTGAGACCTTGAAAAAGGCCTTTACTTCTGCTCCGATACTTACTCATTGGGTTCCAGACATTCCTATCCTATTAGAGACCGACACCTCCGACTATGCACTTGCCGCAATCCTGTCCATCATCTCTCCGGACGATGGACAAGTCCATCCGATCGCTTTTCACTCGCATACATTTACGCCCCCCAAACTGAACTATGATGTCCATGACAAAGAGCTCCTTGCCATATATGAAGCCTTCTGGATATGGAGACACTACCTCGAAGGTCCCTCCGATCCGGTGGACGTCATAACTGACCACAAGAACTTGGAATACTTCTCCACAACGAAACTACTCACCTGGAGACAAGTCCGATGGTCCGAATACCTATCTCAGTTCAATCTCATTATCCGTTTCCGTCCTGGTTGACTCGGAGCAAAGCCCGACGCTTTAACTAGACGATGGGATGTCTACCCTAAAGAGGGGAATAGCGACTATGCCACTGTAAACCCACACAACTTTCGTCCTGTGTTCACTAACGAGCAGCTGGCATCGTCCCTACAAGCATCCACCCTCATGACTCCCACCCTCCGAGCTGTCACCATTATGGACATTGACCAACTCCGCTCCAACATCCGCTCATCACTCCGATCTGATCCTGTTGCAGTTAAACACTTGGACAACCCTTCCGATCCGAAATGGTCACTTGACCCCAAAGGACACCTCCGACACAACAACCGGATATACGTCCCCGACGCCAACGGCCTCCGACTCCGAGTTTTGCAGTATTATCATGATCACCCAATCTCCAGCCATTTCAGGCAAAATCGCACACAAGGATTAATCCGACGAGACTATGTATGGCCAAAAATGCAAGAATACATTCAACACTACTGTAACTCCTGCACCACGTGTATGCGCTCAAAATCGCAAAGGCACAAACCCTATGGAACGCTTAAGCAACTTCCGGTCCTGGAGCAACCATGGAACTCCATCTCCATGGATTTCATAGAGAAGCTCCCCCCATCGCTCGGATATGATACCATACTCGTGATTGTCAACAGGTTCACCAAACAGTCACTATTCATTCCGACACATGACACCATCACCTCCGCCTCGCTAGCTAAATTGTTTGTTCTCCACATATTCTCTAAACACGGAGTCCCATCACATGTCACGTCCGATCAGGGCTCGGAGTTCGTGTCCTCCTTCTTCCGCACATTAGGAAGGGCTCCCGACATGAAGCTTCATTTCACCTCTGGATACCACCCTGAAGGAGACAGACAAACAGAATGAATGAATCAGTCCCTGGAACAATACCTCCGAATCTATTGTAACTATCAACAAGACAACTGGGCTGACCTACTTCCAATAGCAGAGTTTGCCTACAACAACGCGCCGAACGCGACTACTGGCGTCTCTCCGTTCTTTGCTAATAAAGGCTACCATCCGAACATCTCCGTCCACCCTGAGAAAGAACTTGCCTCCACCAAAGCCCGCCAATTCGTAACCGACCTCAATCAACTACACCAACATCTCCAAGAAACCATCTCTGATGCCCAGAAACAATATCAAGTTCGCAGACCGACGCCACATTCCAGCTCCAGACCTGCAAATTGGAGACAAAGTATTCATTAAGGCCGAACACTTCCGGACCACCCATCCATCAAAGAAACTCTCCAAGAAATACTTAGGTCCTTATGAGGTCATTGCCCACGCAGGCAGCAGGTCCTTCACCCTCCACCTCCCAGACCACTTCTGAGCAGTTCATCTGGTTTTCCATATATCAATGCTCGAACCCGCTACTACGAACAAGATCTCCGGTCGCACGCAACCCCCACCTCCCCTGATCATCATCGAAGGAGACAATGAATATGAGATCTCTGAGATCCTGGACTCGAAGATCAACCGTCAATACAAGTGCAAGCTCCAGTACTTAGTCAAATGGGCTGGATATGAAGGCACTGATGAAGAATCCTCATGGATCTCCGCATCCGAACTCAATCATGCATCCGAATCTGTCTCCGACTTTCACTCCACTTATCCAGACAAACCTGGCCCCCTTAAATCTTTAAGTTCAATTACTAATGCTAAGTCTATTATTTCGCATCATCATTTTATTACAAGTCAAGGGAAATCACATGCCTGCCCAAAAAGCTCCAAAGGAATCACTCCGCCTCATTTTTCTCCGCTCCAAAATTTATAATCATTTTCATTTTTATTTTATACATCGTGTTTCCTTTTTCCCTTCCCCTTATCTACCTCAGGCTCCATCTCCAATGCCGTCTCTGACTCATCATCACTCTCTACATCCGACACCCAATCTTTCTCATCCCCCATGTCCAAATCCTCGTCCAACAGGGCCATGAACTTCCGCAACTGACGTAACTCAGCTGTCCGACAACCCTCCAGAACCTCCTTCCATTTCATCGTCTTCACCAAGTCCACTAGCAACCCCTCCATCCACCGGAGGTGCTCTGACTGCAGGTTAACCAGCTGGATAAGCTGGCCCACGGTACTATTGGGTGCAGAGATGTGCCCCGCACCTGCACCGGTTGTTGCCCCTTCCGATCCAACACCGCTACCCCCAGCTGCCACAGCACCTGTCTCCATCCGCCGCTTTTTGGTCGGACAACCTTCTGATTCTTTCTCTGCCCCTCCTTGTACCACTAGTCAGGGCTTGACGCTCCAACTCCAGGGATCGAACTTTCCATTGATCCTACACCCTCCTTTCCGACCCCAACAATGATCGCAGGACTGAAGTCGGCGAGTTGGGCCGGTAGGCCACACGCACTCCACACCCGCATCACGACATAAGTCGCAAGTTACGCCGGGTCCGCCAAATGGCTCCGTTGGAGCCAGAGCCTTGGGTGGTCCGCCCCTTCTCGCTGCAGCCTCCAAGCGTTCCCTCTCCTCCTCCTTGTCCTGCTGCCTCCAAATGTTCCCTCTCCTCCTCCTTGTCCTGCTGCCTCCAAATGTTCCCTCTCCTCCTCCTTGTCCTGCTGTTCCGCTGCTGCCTTCTCCATCTCGCGCTTGCGAAGCTGGATCGCCGACCTAGTGACATGCAGCTCCTTCTTACGGGTCGCCAAAAGATGACTCTCCGCCTTACACCATATGACCCTCTGATCCACCTCCCGCTTCTCCGTATCAGCACTTGGGTACGCCTTCAATGAAAAGACCGCGACGTCAAGGTTCTTCTTGGTGGTAGCGGCATAGAGCTCCGCTCTTTTACAAGCCTCGACCGCGGCTACCCAAGCAATCTCCTCGTAACGATTTGAAGTTGGATCCGGCTCCGCATCCGTCCTGACGTCCACACCCGCCTTGGGCTCCACATTTGCATCGAGCTCCATATTGGCACACTCAGACTTCCTGGGTGGCTGGTTCCCCCTGCCCTGGTCACCTCCTCCTCTACCTCCATGGCGGCCTCTAGCTTGTGTGCCTGCTCCTCCACTTCCTTCAGTCTTGTGGCCTCCATCGCGGCCACAAGTTCCTTTACCCTGCGAGCTCTCTCGGCCTTTACCTCCTCTTTCCTTCTCCGTTCCGTCTTCACCGCCTCTTTCCGCCTCTGCTCTTCCTCCTCCTTCCGTCTCCATTCCACCTCCTCCTCCTCCTTCCGTCCCCATTCCACCTCCTCCTCCTCCTTCCATCTCCACTCCGCTGCCTCCTCCTCCTTCCGTCTCCATTCTGCTTCCTCCTCCTCTTTCCGTCTTCGTTCTGCTTCCTCCTCCTCTTTCCATCTCCGTTCTGCTTCCTCCTCCTCTTTCCGTCTCCGTTCCACTTCCTCCTCCTCTTTCCGTTTCCGTTCTGCTTCCTCCTCCTCTTTCCGTTTCCGCTCCTCCTCCTCTTCCTTCCGTTGGGCCAAGAGCAACTGCTCAAGCTCGGCCACGCTCATGCTTGCCAAAGGGTTTGACATTGTTGAGGATAAGACCTCAATCATGCCCCTCCTTTTATATGTCTCCAGACCCCCAGCATAACTCCGACCGTACCCAATCGTCTCACCTATTCAATCCATGGACATGAGGCCTCAGGGGCTCGGCCTTAAATGGAGAGATACTGTTATGACTATATTCATTAACGTCCAGATCCCCGTCCGATCCACTCAGATCCCCGCGCATATGAAATCTATACTCCATTTGGAAACCACCGTCTCCATCTACCTGTCCGATTGTCACTGCTGATTCCGCCCATCTGTCTCCAGTTCCGATTGATGCATCAGCATCACCATAGGAACCCGGACATCCGTCCCCGTCGGACTCAGACATGCTCATGTAAGGCCGTCGGCCTCGGAGACCCATCACCGGAGTAATTATTATTAGATTTCAAAATATGTATTTAAGTTGCCTGACTGGGGACTTCATTCCCCAGTTCAAATATTGAATCATGCCTAGTTCCTAAGTCCGATCCTAACTCTCTAAGTCGTACTCCGTCTCCAAAATCTTGGACACCAGTATTAGTGAGGGCGCAGCATATAAGCTGAAGCCAAGTCCATTCCGACCCCCATGATGTGCTCCGACTCTGACCCAACCTCCGACCCAATCTCCAACCCCCAATCGGACCTAGTGCATAACACTCCTGATCAGTGTTAATGCAGTGATCAGAACCTGTGATTGGCTTGGAATATTCTACCCCTTTCTTCCACCTTCCACAACCTTCCAGTAGTTTCCATCTATTAATAGGTAGAATATTCCAGAAGCATTATTCAGCCCCTGTAAATACAATATATAAGGAGGCCATTCTGCCTCTGAAATAGTAACATATCCAACCTATTCTACCCATCTTCTGCACACCAGTGTGACTAGAGTGACATACAGTGTCATCCTCTATATCTCAGTAACTGTTGATTACCAGTTAAAGGATCTTTTACAGTTGTGTAACTGTACTTGATTGCACTTCAAGTAGTGATATTCCTGCTTTGGGCGTGAGTGTAGTATCTGCCTCACGTGACTACGAATCTACAGGGTGAGATTGTCTGTCAATAGTCCTGCCATTAGTGCTCTTGGTTAAGTTACTAGTGTGTACTGCCTTTGCAGAGCATTAGAAGCTTGAACTCATGTGAAGCAGTTGCTAGACTACTTCACACATTGCTGTTACCCGCTTCAGAGTGCCACTGGTTGGACGGTTGGATTCATCCACCTACTTCCTTTAGCCTCTAAGTGCATTCCCCTCTTTTTGGAATATCTGGACCCCTAAGCGTCCGTGAACTCTAGACTCTGGAAGTCTTATTCATTTCTTGCTGCTAAGAAATGTATTACTTTTCTGCGTATAGTCTGCATTGACCAATACAAAGGATTGTAACCAAAGTACAAATGTTAAATCGTTTCTGGAGTTGTGCTGCAGCAGGGTTTGATATTCTTCTTAGCTGTTCATTCACGGAATTGTGGTGATTTAGAGTTTGCCCTAACACCATAATTTTGCTGGTTCCAAAACAAGTTCCATGGTTGCTCTGGAACCAGAAGTTGCTTAAGTGTTTTGTAGGGTTTGTGCCTTTGCAATTTTGAGCGCATACTCGTGGTACAAGAGTTACAGTAGTGTTGAATGTACTCTCGCATTTTTGGCCACACATAGTCTCATCCGATTAACCCTTGTGTGTGATTTTGCCCAAAATGGCCAGAGATCAGGTGGTCATGATAATACTGCAAAACTTGGAGTCAGAGACCATGGGCGTCAGGGACGTATATCCAGTTGTTGTGTCGGAGGTGTCCTTTGGGGTGGTTCCATGAAAGTGTGCAGGTTTGGAGGAAGTCCAGCATCTTTGATTGTAATACCGTTAAGTGATCTGAGGTCAATCACGTTTCGCAGTCTGCCATCACTTTTAGGCACACAAAACATGGATGATTGATATGAACCTTGGCTTGGCTCGAAAACTCTGATGTTAAGCTTTGTTTGAATGATCTGGACAACATTGTCAACCAGTGCTGGGGGTATAGGGATTTGTCAATCTGTCCAAGGGACATGCTCAATAACTGGGATAATATAATCCGAGAAATAATCCTGTTGAAGGGTTCTGCATTCTTCTTCAATAAAAGCTAGGACTTCCTGATTATTAGCAAATGCTGTTTTGGAACCCGCAAAATTATGGTGTTAGGGCAAACTCTAAATCACCACAATTCCGTGAATGAACAGCTAAGAAGAATATCAAACCCTGCTGCAGCACAACTCCAGAAACGATTTAACATTTGTACTTTGGTTACAATCCTTTGTATTGGTCAATGCAGACTATATGCAGAAAGGTAATACGTTTCTTAGCAGCAAGAAATGAATAAGACTTCCAGAGTCTAGAGTTCACGGACGCTTAGGGGTCCAGATATTCCAAAAAGAGGGGAATGCACTTAGAGGCTAAAGGAAGTAGGTGGATGAATCCAACCGTCCAACCAGTGGCACTCAGAAGCGGGTAACAGCGATGTGTGAAGTAGTCTAGCAACTGCTTCACACGAGTTCAAGATTCTAATGCTCTGCAAAGGCAGTACACACTAGTTACTTAAACAAGAGCACTAATGGCAGGACTATCGACAGACAATCTCACCCTGTAGATTCGTAGTCACGTGAGGCAGATACTACACTCACGCCCAAAGCAGGAATATCACTACTTTGAGTGCAATCAAGTACAGTTACACAACTGTAAAAGATCCTTGAACTGGTAATCAACAGTTACTGAGATAGAGGATGACACTGTATGTCACTCTAGTCACACTGGTGTGCAGAAGATGGGTAGAATATGATGATATATGTTGTTCTTTCAGAGGCAGAATGGCCTCCTTATATATTGTATTTACAGGGGCTGACTAATGGTTCTGGAATATTCTACCTATTAATAGATGAAAACTACTGGAAGGTTGTGGAAGGTGGAAGAAAGGGGTAGAATATTCCAAGCCAATCACAGGATCTGATCACAGCACTAACACTGATCAGGAGCTGAATAATGGTTCTGGAAAGTTCTATCTAATAATAGAAGGAAACAGCTAGAATGTTATGGAAAGGGGTAGAATATTCCAAGGCAATCACCTGATTTGATCACCCATCAGCTGATCTGATCCCTGAGCTAGGCACTGATCAGGCAAAAAGAAGGGTGTCCACCCTGTTTTCTGCACTGGTTTGGACAGCCATGGATAGCCACATGTCATGTGATGATCTGCATGGAAAATAGTGCCCTGAGAGGCTGTGGTTGTTAAGTTACAGAATATTTATTGATCAGAGAGATCTGAGCTTGAATTGAGGCCAAATGCCTGGTCCAAAAGGGGAGAGGCGGCTGCGCGAAGGTTTGTGGGCGCCTATGGGTCCACAACTGTAGCACAGCAGAAATAAATGATTCTGGGCCGAGTTCTGCATGGAATATTCCCAGAAAAATATGGAAAAATAGAGAATATTTGAATAAGTCCATTCCAGGTACAAGCATCAAATATATGCTGATATTTAGGAATGGAAAAGCAAAGAATAGCACATTGGTGCTGCATAAATGGAATTTGATAGGGAAAAGGTGATTCCCATACAAATGCCATAATAAACAACTTCTCTTCTTCTGGCCATAAGAAACTTTCTGGATTAATTTTTAGAATATTAAGACATTCTTGGGTGAGTTTGGGAGTGGGGGTGAATTCTGGAGGATGAGGCAAAAGGGGAATAAGGGATAAAAGGGGATCTTCTGGGAATTTTCTTGTTACACAAGCTTCTTCTGGAAACGTAGCTGGAACGGGGCGAATTCTTTGATCAACTGGTTTGTATTGTTTTCTTGTGATGGCTGAGAAAATAGGAATAGGAAGGTTTTGAAGAGAATTAGATAGTGAATTTGGAATTAAAGAATGGTGAAATTGGGTATCGGGTGGTAGTTTAATGTCATTCCAGACAAAAGCAGTCGACTTGTCTAGGTGATGTCCTCCTCTGTCTCCACTTCTTCCAGTTGCTGTGCTGATCTGATCGTTATCTGTGCTAGAAGCGAATCTGGAGAGTGGTAATCTCAGCCAAAAAAAATGGTTCTGAAAGGTACCGAAAAAGTCTTCTGCATGCTTGGCTGGAATGATGCATGTTTCCCATATCTTCCTATCATTAGGGTCCCGTTGACAGAGCCATGTCCCTGTCTCTCTTTCATCAATAGAAATGTGGTTTCGTCGCTGCCAAGGTCGACCTAATAACAGTGAGAACGGAACCTTTCCACCAACCCAAAGGTCTGTAAGGGTTACAAGATTGCCTGCTGTGAGAGTAACATTATGGCAATGTCCTTCCATTGGAGTTTCATGTTGACCAGCATCTCACATAGACATGAATGGAGTAGTGTTGATTGGAATATTGCATTGGATACATGTCCTCTTGTTGATAATGTCGAGTTCTGATCCACAATCGATAATAGTGTCAATGGTATACTTGTCATCTAATGTCATCCTGATGGAGATGAGACGTGCGTCATGGGGGTGATATGATGCTGTCGTTCCCATGGAATGGACTTCTCCAATCTGGTTGGTCTGAGTGACTCTAGTTAGCTGCAAATACTCCCGCATCCATTTGGCCATAAGTGGGGATGATCTGAGGGCTTCTGAAATAGTGATAGTAATGGGTGTATCGCATATCTTCTGGAAAAATTGATCTGTGTCGAAATCCTTGTGACACTGAGATTGAAGCTTGGCAGATGCTGGAATCATAGCAGAAGGAGGTCGTGGGAGAATCTTTGGAAGAGTTTTAGGTGTCTTGGGAAGCTTTGGTTTGATTGCTGATTTGACTGGTTTCGCAGATGTAGTAGGGGTAGTAGTTGGCGGTACTGATTTCCTAGATCTTGACTGTTTAGCTGATGTGCTAGGAGGAACATACTGTGATACATCTGAGTCATTGGTGTCTTCCATGATTTGATCATCATTGTTTGGATCGAAAGGTAATGATGTCATATCGTAGGGAATAATGGTAGGTCCTGGAATCGCTGGTGCTTGTGCTGGATCTGGAATAGGAGCTGATTGTCAAACAGGTGGCGACACGTAAGGAGCTGGTGTCACAACGGGTGCTGGGGTTGAAAATGATGGTGGTATGACAGAAGACTGTGGCATAGGTGCTGGTGTAGGAGGTGGTGCCGGTGTAGTTGTCCTTGAAAGTTTAGGAGCTGTGGGTTTCTTTGGAACTGAGTTCTCCTTCTCATATTCTTCATTCCTATGAGACCTTTCCAATGGCGGTGGATATACTCCCTCAAATTTGACCTTCTTCAAATGTTCCGTACAGTGCTCATCTCTTGATCTTGCTGCTGGATAAACCTCCGACGCATATACATTCCCTAAGATATCCTGTTCACCATCATCATCAGACAAAATGCTGCTGTGGTTGTAACGTCTGAGTATGAGATTGGTTGCAGAAGTAGGTCGGTCTATGTTAACTTGGCTCTGGAAGGCAAGTTCCCAGTTGATTGCATTCAAGATCGTTTCTGTGCCATTTTGAAGGATATTAGTTCCATCAGATCATGCTATGCGTCCTTCAGATGTGCATATTATGGTTCCTGCCTTAATCATTGTGTCAGCTTGTAGGCATTGCTTTGTTGAGTGTCCTTGTTCTCCACAAAAATAACATTCATACGGGCTACCATTAGACGTCTGGTTGGGACTCGAGCGAGTGGTGCTGGTTCTAGTGACACTGTCACTTGGACGTTTGGGGGGGATGGTAAGAATGCTGGCAGTACTGGGTGCTTTTGTGACAATCTGAAAATATAGGGAGGCGTACGATGGGTCATTTAGATTCATTCTCTGGAGTTTGTTGATCAGGTCGGTGACTTCATCTGCATCCTTCTGGGTTGGTTCTGCTACCGTCTTTGATTTCTTCTGCACATCCTTGGTACGCTTGCCATGGGCTTTCTCCTTCGCTTTCCCCTTGGAAGTATACTTCGTCCTTCTGACATCTTCATCAGTGCTGTCGCTGCTGTCATTGGAGTCATTGTCGTGGTTATCTGAGTCAGAATCATCAGAATCATCTTCTGAAGTGGAGGAGTCATCCGAGTCCTCATCATAGAAACATGAGATATCAAAGACATGCTCAGCTGCTGCAACAATAATATCGATGGGGAAAGGGGTGGAATGTGTAAGTCTGGGGTTCTCCTGAAGCATTCAATCATCAAGCTTCTTCTGTGTAGATCGAGGGATTCCCTTCCAGAAATACTTCTGGTACTCCTCAATCATAATCTTCTTGTTCTGATACAGCCATCCACCGATCTGAGTGAACTTCCGCTGGTACTTGTGGAAATCGGAGAGACTGTGAATACGATGGTTATGAGCTTTGGAAATGAACTTGACGAAGTCTTTCTCTTTGAAGCACTTCTCAGTCTTGACATGATCGAAGAGTTTCCGAAGGGTGTCAGCAAAAGGTTTCCATTCCTTTGCCATATACTCCTCTAGTCCTTCAATTGTCTCCCAAATGGATTTCTTGACATGATGAGTAATAAGTTCAAACCGATCATTACTGAGGTTGTAGGCCTGTGTGAGTGATTCAAACTCCTTGAGGAATTGATCGATTTCATCGTATTGCCCGGTAAAATATTTTGGTGCATTTCGAGAGCGAGGGATAGGAAAGTCGAGTTTGGAATGTGTGGAGGAAGGTATTGAGGTGTTAGGTTGAGCCATTGCAATGGATTCAAGGGGATGTGATGCTCATATGTTGTTGAAGGGAGATCAGATGTGTAGTTAGAGCATACTCAGAGGTTGGAATAGTTAGATATCTCCCAGCTGCCAGTCAACAATTCGTCCTGTATGGTCTTTGACGCGCCTCTCTGGGGCAGCCACTTATGTCGGTTCGCTTATGGAATAGATCCTATAAGCCTGCACTCAACGGTCCTAGCAAACAGACAGTGTGTAACGCAGTTGTTCAGCATGCCAAAGAATCAGGTCGAGGGATAGGGGTAGCACTGAGTAACAGGAAAGTGTAATAGTGCTCTGTGATTGGATGAGGATGGGAGCAAAAAGGGACGGTCCAGATGGCTGATCGTGCTCTGTGACTGGATGACAATGGGGAGCCCAGTTGGGAGGTACGCGAAAGCTGGTTTCAGGAGATGCAACCTCTTGGTGGCAGAGGGAAATCTGATCATTGAACCAAGGCGCTTTACCTCAGTGTAGAGCTGATGGATTGTGATGTAGAGTGTAGAGCGTAGACTTAGAGCATGGACTTTGACTTTAGAGCGTTGGCTGAAAACTTGTTGATTGATCCAAAAGGCAAAAACTAGCACCCTTTTATATACAAATCCCCAGGGCACAATGACACAATATGAGGAGCAAATGATGTGATATGATGCAAGAAATGCTGATCAAGCCAGCTGATGAAGCATGTGAAGTTGAACTACTAATGGGGAAATCATGGAGAAATGAAGCAACAGATAGGGGTAATCTTTGTAAGAATAGGGGGTGATGAGTAATAAAAGAACCAAAAATAGAACAAGGATGAGTAAGTTGTGTATGAATGAATTAAAAGATGAAACAGGGGTGAGTGTTGGGGTATATGCAGTTCTAAACTACTTCAAATAAGGACTATTATTTAGTAGTTTAAAGGTATTTCAAATGTTCTATTGAATGTACTTATATTTCGCTTTTTTGTGTATTTGAGCCCACAAGTGTACACAAGGGGTCGGTTGCTGATATAATCTGTCATTCAACTCTGATGAGCACTCGCGCACGAGCGAACGACGCGCACATTACATAATCATCGGAGTTTGCACACTTCAGCCAAAAGCAGCCACAGAAGGTTCTGACACCTTCCTGGACCTTCCACAAGGTTCCCTGGCCTTCTCTTTCCTTCCAGGGGCTTCCCTAAGCACCAGGAATGTTCTCTGATTAGTTACATAACTAGATAGTCCATGTATATAAAAAGGGCTGCAACAGCAGTGCAAGAATAATATCTTTTTACCACTCACACACAGCAGTGTCTACTCAAGCATTGAGTAATCATCACATAAGCATCACGCTTATATCAGCTACTCTTAGTGTATATTAACTTTGATTGACTCTCGGAGAAGCCAGAAGTTATTATATTACAAGCGCAGCAGGCTCTAATATTAATCAAACTCGGAGAAGAGGTTAATACGGAGTAACTGATTAGTAATTAACACACTACAAGCCCACTCGGAGCAGTAACTTGAAGTGTATTAATTGTTATTCATTGATCAAGAACCTTACACGTGTAATTGAGACTCTGAGGTTAGCCAAATTATCACGTATCGGGCTATTGGTTATAATCAAGAATCTTGCACGTTTAATTGAGACTCTGAGGTTAGTCAGGTTAATACGTACTAGGCTATTGATTGGTCAAGAATACTGCACGTTTAATTGAGACTCTGAGGTTAGTCAGGTTAACACGTACTTTGCTATTGATCGGTTGGTTCAATTGTGGGCATTTCAATAAATCAACAACACAGTCTATTAACTCACCTCTTTGAGACAAGATCAATATCCCTTGACTGTTGATTCTATCACAGATAAACATGTACAGTGAATATGCTTGTTCAGAAGGAAGTGTTTAAGTGCGTATCTATCTTTTTACGTTGAAGGGATTATTGTTAGCTTTAATCCACTCAACCTGCGGTACTAAGGCACTAGGTTACTTCCCCCTTTGAAGTATCTGAACCCTTGAACGCCTGTCAATCTTTGACTTTACATTGCATCAGCAGTAAAGCGTGAACTACACGTGACAAGCATAAATCTCTATTGCTTCACTTCCTGTGGCAACATTGATTGTGATTGTTCACCGGAGTATAATTTCTTAATTGGGTTCTCCGTTAAAATAGTTTCAAGCTTATTGCTAGCCTTGAAAGTTCATATTCTACCTACTATTTCAACTCCAGCCACTTTATTCATGAAGGTTTATCTGGACATTATGTTGATGCCCAAAGTTCACGGCTACCGGTACATTGTTGCTGCTCGAGATGACCTTTCAGGAGCTGCAGAAGGACGGAAACTGAAGAAGGCCTCAGCACGTGCTGTCTCTCAATTTATATTCGAGGAACTCATTTGCCGTTATGGGAGCATTGCAGAGATTGTGACAGACAGTGGTTCAGAAGTCAAAGGTGCAACAGAAGAACTGCTTCAATGCTATGGAATTCCACAGATTCGGATATCACCATACAATTCACGAGCCAATGGAGTTGTCAAAAGGGGACATTTCACAATTCAAGAAGCCCTAGTCAAGGCATGTGAAGGAAACATATCCAAATGGCCAGACCTAGTCCATCATGCATTCTTTGCTGATCATGTTACAATCAGGGAAGCCACAGGATTTTCGCCATATTATCTTCTCTATGGAATCGACCCCATTCTTCCCCTTGATCTTTTCAAAGCCACTTATCTCGTATCAGGGTTTAAGAAGAATCTTCCCACACATGAACTCCTTCAAATTCATCAGCTAGTCAAGCATGATACTGACGTCCACAAAGCAGCAGACACTTTGCACCAGTCACGATTAAAGAGCAAACTCGAATTTGAGCGACGTTACTGGCACCGATTATGGAAGGGAGAGCACAAGCCAGGAGATTTGGTATTAGTTCAAAACTCCAGAGTGGAGAATGAATTGGATCAGAAGACGAAACCACGTTACCTTGGACTATTCGAAGTCGTGCAACGTACTGCAGGAGGATCATATGTCTTGAAGGAACTAGATGGGACGATTTTGAAAAGAGGAGTTGCATCATTCCGCCTCCTACCTTATCACTCTTGAGATGGAAAACCTCTCTCTCCTGATAAGCTTCCTTTGGATGAACCTGATGATGATTCTGATGAAGAATTAGTTGACTGAGGACAGTAAAATTTTAAGAGAAGGGTGGATGATGAGCCAGGATGCATCGAGGATGTATATCAAACCACTCTGACAGTCCAACTCTGCCAGCGCCTTTTTGTATCAAACTTATAAATAGTGCCGCAACTCCCTCTCCACCTCAGTCTCTAATTCTAGCCATTGATCGTCACTCGTGTTTCATCGCCATCGATCATTATCAGCCTTCTATTCACACCAATCCTTTCATCATCATTCACATGGCTTCCAATTCTATTCCTCTCTCCAACATATCTCTTCTAATAATACATCACAGTGGTCTCTGGACACAGAGGACTATCAAAAATACGCCAAGCTCCATGGGCATGTTAAGCCACCTCCACATGTCAAAATACTTCCAAAACTCTTTCAACATCCAAGATCCCCACCATGCCTCTCTTATGCCATTGGCAATCCCATATTCTTTCACGATTCCATTGAACCATATACATTCCTCGGTATTTCACCTCTATATCGTAACACGGACAGAAGAGTTGAACATGAGGTAGAATTTCAGTCGCCATCACCGACCTATCCTCCCACTTCAATCCAACTCAGGTTACATTGTGTCAGGCAAAGGGACCGAATACCCTTGGAACAGGATACCATATGGAGACGTATCACTAAGACAATAAGGAGTATTTGTTGTGGATGCTGACTGAAGTCCTCATGTGACTCAGGGTCAATTTACCTTTGGAGCCGTAGGGAAGATGGTATTGGTGGACATTTCTATTGTTCTTTTATATGACTCACTGTTTTGGAACCGTGAACTTCAACCTAAACTGTGGTGTTAATCACAATCTAAGTTTAGCCTGAGGATGTATGACCTTTCAAGGCTAGCAATAAGCTTGAAACTATTTTAACGGAGAACCCAATTAAGAAATTATACTCCGGTGAACAATCACAATCAATGTTGCCACAGGAAGTGAAGCAATAGAGATTTATGCTTGTCACGTGTAGTTCACGCTTTACTGCTGATGCAATGTAAAGTCAAAGATTGACAGGCGTTCAAGGGTTCAGATACTTCAAAGGGGGAAGTAACCTAGTGCCTTAGTACCGCAGGTTGAGTGGATTAAAGCTAACAATAATCCCTTCAACGTAAAAAGATAGATACGCACTTAAACACTTCCTTCTGAACAAGCATATTCACTGTACATGTTTATCTGTGATAGAATCAACAGTCAAGGGATATTGATCTTGTCTCAAAGAGGTGAGTTAATAGACTGTGTTGTTGATTTATTGAAATGCCCACAATTGAACCAACCGATCAATAGCAAAGTACGTGTTAACCTGACTAACCTCAGAGTCTCAATTAAACGTGCAGTATTCTTGACCAATCAATAGCCTAGTGCGTATTAACCTGACTAACCTCAGAGTCTCAATTAAACGTGCAAGATTCTTGATTATAACCAATAGCCCGATACGTGATAATTTGGCTAACCTCAGAGTCTCAATTACACGTGTAAGGTTCTTGATCAATGAATAACAATTAATACACTTCAAGTTACTGCTCCGAGTGGGCTTGTAGTGTGTTAATTACTAATCAGTTACTCAGTATTAACCTCTTCTCCGAGTTTGATTAATATTAGAGCCTGCTGCGCTTGTAATATAATAACTTCTGGCTTCTCCGAGAGTCAATCAAAGTTAATATACACTAAGAGTAGCTGATATAAGCGTGATGCTTATGTGATGATTACTCAATGCTTGAGTAGACACTGCTGTGTGTGAGTGGTAAAAAGATATTATTCTTGCACTGCTGTTGCAGCCCTTTTTATATACATGGACTATCTAGTTATGTAACTAATCAGAGAACATTCCTGGTGCTTAGGGAAGCCCCTGGAAGGAAAGAGAAGGCCAGGGAACCTTGTGGAAGGTCCAGGAAGGTGTCAGAACCTTCTGTGGCTGCTTTTGGCTGAAGTGTGCAAACTCCGATGATTATGTAATGTGCGCGTCGTTCGCTCGTGCGCGAGTGCTCATCAGAGTTGAATGACAGATTATATCAGCAACCGACCCCTTGTGTACACTTGTGGGCTCAAATACACAAAAAAGCGAAATATAAGTACATTCAATAGAACATTTGAAATACCTTTAAACTACTAAATAATAGTCCTTATTTGAAGTAGTTTAGAACTGCATATACCCCAACACTCACCCCTGTTTCATCTTTTAATTCATTCATACACAACTTACTCATCCTTGTTCTATTTTTGGTTCTTTTATTACTCATCACCCCCTATTCTTACAAAGATTACCCCTATCTGTTGCTTCATTTCTCCATGATTTCCCCATTAGTAGTTCAACTTCACATGCTTCATCAGCTGGCTTGATCAGCATTTCTTGCATCATATCACATCATTTGCTCCTCATATTGTGTCATTGTGCCCTGGGGATTTGTATATAAAAGGGTGCTAGTTTTTGCCTTTTGGATCAATCAACAAGTTTTCAGCCAACGCTCTAAAGTCAAAGTCCATGCTCTAAGTCTACGCTCTACACTCTACATCACAATCCATCAGCTCTACACTGAGGTAAAGCGCCTTGGTTCAATGATCAGATTTCCCTCTGCCACCAAGAGGTTGCATCTCCTGAAACCAGCTTTCGCGTACCTCCCAACTGGGCTCCCCATTGTCATCCAGTCACAGAGCACGATCAGCCATCTGGACCGTCCTTTTTGCTCCCATCCTCATCCAATCACAGAGCACTATTACACTTTCCTGTTACTCAGTGCTACCCCTATCCCTCGACCTGATTCTTTGGCATGCTGAACAACTGCGTTACACACTGTCTGTTTGCTAGGACCGTTGCGTGCAGGCTTATAGGATCTATTCCATAAGCGAACCGACATAAGTGGCTGCCCCAGAGAGGCGCGTCAAAGACCATACAGGACGAATTGTTGACTGGCAGCTGGGAGATATCTAACTATTCCAACCTCTGAGTATGCTCTAACTACACATCTGATCTCCCTTCAACAACATATGAGCATCACATCCCCTTGAATCCATTGCAATGGCTCAACCTAACACCTCAATACCTTCCTCCACACATTCCAAACTCGACTTTCCTATCCCTCGCTCTCGAAATGCACCAAAATATTTTACCGGGCAATACGATGAAATCGATCAATTCCTCAAGGAGTTTGAATCACTCGCACAGGCCTACAACCTCAGTAATGATCGGTTTGAACTTATTACTCATCATGTCAAGAAATCCATTTGGGAGACAATTGAAGGACTAGAGGAGTATATGGCAAAGGAATGGAAACCTTTTGCTGACACCCTTCAGAAACAATTGGACAGATAAATGGAGACATGATGGTTTCCAAATGGAGTATAGATTTCATATGCACAGGGATCTGAGTGGATCGGACGGGGATCTGGGCGTTAATGAATATAGTCATAACATTCATGAACAATACCATCGCCGACCTCCTCGATGTGACCATCCTCATTTACTTGGATGACATTTTGGTATATTTGGATAACAAAGAAGAACATCAGACACATGTCCAAGAAGTACTCCGACATCTCTGAAAACATGGCCTCTTCGCCTGCACCAACAAATGCAAATTCCACTCTGACTCAGTCGAATACCTAGGCTATATCCTCTCCCTGGCAGGACTGACAATGTCCAATGACAAAATCAAAGCCATACAGGAATGGCCAGAACTGCGGAAAGTCAAAGATGTACAGTCCTTCCTGGGGTTCGCCAACTTCTACTGCTGCTTCATTTACAGCTACTCCGATATTACCATTCTGCTCACCCGACTTACTGCTAAGGGTATCCAATGGAATTTCACTGATGAATGTAGACAGAGCTTTGAGACCTTGAAGAAGGCCTTCACTTCCGCTCTGATACTGACTCATTGGGTTCCAGATGTTCCTATCCTATTAGAGAGCGATGCCTCCAACTATGCACTTGCCACAATCCTGTCCACCATCTGGAGAGATGATGGACAAGTCCATCCAATCGCTTTTCAATCACGTACACTTACGCCCCCCAAACTGAACTATGATGTCCATGACAAAGATGTTACACACTAGGTCCGAATGGGGGTCGGAGGTTGAGTCAGAGGTTGGGTCGGAGGTTGGGTCGGAGTCGGAGAGGGAATCGGGGTATGTTGTGGGGGGTCAGAATGGACTTGGCTTCAGCTTATGTGCTGCACCCTCACTAATACTGGTGTCTGAGATTTCAGAGATGGAGTACGACTTAGATAGTTAGGATTGGACTTAGGAACTAGGCATGATTTGATATTCAAACTGGGGATGAAGTCCCCAGTCGGACAGCTTAAATACATATTTGAAATCTAATAATTACTCCGGTGATGGGTTTCCAAGGCCGATGGCCTTACATGAGTATGTCCGAGTCCAATGGGGACAGATGTCCGGGTTCCTATGGTGATGCTGATGCATCAATTGGAACCGGAGATGGATGGGCGAGATTCGGCAGTGACAATCGGACAGATAAATGGAGACATGACGGTTGTATAGATTTCATATGCATGGGGATCTGGGCGTTAATGAATATAGTCATAACAAAAGAGCTCCTTGCCATATGAAGCCTTCCAGATATGGAGACACTACCTTGAAGGCCCCTCTGATCTGGTGGACGTCATAACGGACCACAAGAACTTGGAATACTTCTCCACAACAAAACTACTCATGCGGAGACGAGTCCGATGGTCTGAATACCTGTCTCAGTTCAATCTCATTATCCATTTCCATCCTGGTTGACTCGGAGCAAAGCCTGATGCATTAACTAGACACTGGGACGTCTACCCTAAAGAGGGGAGTAGCAACTATGCCACTGTAAACCCACACAACTTTTGCCCTGTGTTCACTAATGAGCAGCTGGCATCATCCCTATGAGCATCCACCCTCATGACTCCTACCCTCCAAGCTGTCACCATTATGGATATCGACCAACTCTGCTCCAACATCCACTCATCACTCCGATCCAATCCTGTTGCAGTTAAACACTTGGACAACCCTTCTAATCCAAAGTGGTCACTTGACCCCAAAAAACACCTCCAACACAATGACCAGATATATGTCCCTGATGCCAATGGTCTCCAACTCTGAGTTTTGCAGTATTATCATGATCACCCAATCTCTGGCCATTTTGGGAAAAATCGCACACAAGGGTTAATCTGATGAGACTATGTATGGCCAAAAATGTGAGAATACATTCAACACTACTGTAACTCTTGTACCACATGTATGCACTCAAAATTGCAAAGGCACAAACCCTATGGAACACTTAAGCAACTTCCGGTCCTGGAGCAACCATGGAGCTCCATCTCCATGGATTTCATAGAGAAACTTCCTCCATCACTCGAATATGACACCATACTTGTGATTGTTGACAGGTTCACTAAACAGTCACTATTCATTCCGATGCATGACACCATCACCTCCACCTCACTAGCTAAGTTGTTCGTTCTCCATGTATTCTCTAAACATGGAGTCCCATTGCATGTCACGTCCAATCGGGGCTCGGAGTTTGTGTCCGCCTTCTTCTGCATATTAGGGAAGGCTCTTGACATGAAGCTTCATTTCACCTCTGGATACCATCCTGAAGGAGACAGACAAACGGAACAAATGAATCAGTCCCTGGAACAATATCTCCAAGTCTATTGTAACTATCAACAAGACAACTGGGCTGACCTACTTCTGATTGCAGAGTTGCCTACAACAATGCTCTGAACGCAACTACTGGCATCTCTCCGTTCTTTGCTAATAAAGACTACCATCTGAACATCTCTGTCCACCCTGAGAAGGAACTTGCCTCCACCAAAGCCTGCCAATTCGTAACTGACCTCAATCAACTACACCAACATCTCTGAGAAACCATCTCCGATGCCCAGAAACAATACCAAGTCTCTGCGGACCGACACTGCATTCCAGCTCTAGACCTGCAAATTGGAGACAAAGTATTCATCAAGGCCAAACACTTCTGGACCACCCATCCATCAAAGAAACTCTCTGAGAAATACTTAGGTCCTTATGAGGTCATTGCTCGTGCAGGCAGCAGGTCCTTCACTGTATGGGAACTGGTTTTCCCTTAAAAGATCTTGTTTAAAGTCCCAAAACTGTACAATTTCGCTTCATGGCCTCAAAATATCAGCATATATGTGCTGCTTTCTCTTGATTCAGGGCCATTCAAATATTCTCTATTTTTTCATATTTTTTTGGGAATTTTCCATGCAGAAATGAGTCCACACTCGGAGTCGCCCAGACAACTGACTCATTTTCAATCACATGACTCATTTCAATCTCCGACTCAATCTGGTCAACACTGCCAGTAAATGCTCAATATCTTCACAACCACTGCACCCCCTGACTCCATTTTCAGTGAAGAGTTCAATAGAAGCTGTGCCTACCCATAGCTGTGCTGATCAGCCCGGGAAACGAAGTATTGACCGAGTTATTTGAGTAATGGTGACTCATGCCATGACTCCTGCCATGACTCATGCTATGACTCCTTCCATGACTCATACCATGACTCCTGTGATTACTCATACTATGACTCCATCCATGACTCATGCTGTATGGGAACCACCTTTTCCCTATCAAATTCCATTTATGCAGCACCAATGTGCTATTCTTTGCTTTTCCATTCCTAAATATCAGCATATATTTGATGCTTGTACCTGTAATGGACTTATTCAAATATTCTCTATTTTTCCATATTTTTCTGGGAATATTCCATGCAGAACTCAGCTCAGAATCATTTATTTCTGCTGTGCTACAGTTGTGGACCCATAGGTGCCCACAAACCTTCGCGCAGCCGCCTCTCCCCTTTTGGACCAGGCATTTGGCCTCAATTCAAGCTCAGATCTCTCTGATCAATAAATATTCTGTAACTTAACAACCACAGCCTCTCAGGGCACTATTTTCCATGCAGATCATCACATGACATGTGGCTATCCATGGCTGTCCAAACCAGTGCAGAAAACAGGGTGGACACCCTTCTTTTTGCCTGATCAGTGCCTAGCTCAGGGATCAGATCAGCTGATGGGTGATCAAATCAGGTGATTGCCTTGGAATATTCTACCCCTTTCCATAACATTCTAGCTGTTTCCTTCTATTATTAGATAGAACTTTCCAGAACCATTATTCAGCTCCTGATCAGTGTTAGTGCTGTGATCAGATCCTGTGATTGGCTTGGAATATTCTACCCCTTTCTTCCACCTTCCACAACCTTCCAGTAGTTTTCATCTATTAATAGGTAGAATATTCCAGAAGCATTATTCAGCCCCTGTAAATACAATATATAAGGAGGCCATTCTGCCTCTGAAAGAATAACATATCATCATATTCTACCCATCTTCTGCACACCAGTGTGACTAGAGTGACATACAGTGTCATCCTCTATCTCAGTAACTGTTGATTACCAGTTCAAGGATCTTTTACAGTTGTGTAACTGTACTTGATTGCACTCGAAGTAGTGATATTCCTGCTTTGGGCATGAGTGTAGTATCTGCCTCACGTGACTACGAATCTACAGGGTGAGATTGTCTGTCAATAGTCCTGCCATTAGTGCTCTTGGTTAAGTTACTAGTGTGTACTGCCTTTGCAGAGCATTAGAATCTTGAACTCGTGTGAAGCAGTTGCTAGACTACTTCACACATTGCTGTTACCCGCTTCAGAGTGCCACTGGTTGGACGGTTGGATTCATCCACCTACTTCCTCTAGCCTCTAAGTGCATTCCCCTCTTTTTGGAATATCTGGACCCCTAAGCGTCCGTGAACTCTAGACTCTGGAAGTCTTATTCATTTCTTGCTGCTAAGAAATGTATTACCTTTCTGCGTATAGTCTGCATTGACCAATACAAAGGATTGTAACCAAAGTACAAATGTTAAATCGTTTCTGGAGTTGTGCTGCAGCAGGGTTTGATATTCTTCTCAGCTGTTCATTCACGGAATTGTGGTGATTTAGAGTTTGCCCTAACACCATAATTTTGCGGGTTCCAAAACACATGCCATGAGTCAGAGCAAATCCAAGCAGCTCATTAGCTAGGAAACTTCCACCCCCTTCTCACATATTCCACTAGCTTCCAGTAGTTTCCATCTATTAATAGGTAGAAGTTTCCAGTAGTATTAGTCAGCTCCTGTAAATACAATATAAAAGGAGGCCATTCTGCCTCTGAAATCAATAACCATTTCTACCCATCATTTGCACATCAGTGTGACTAGAGTGACATACAGTGTCATCCTCTATATCTCAGTAACTGTTGATTGTCCAGTTCAAGGGTTGCTTACAGTTGTGTAACTGTATTCGATTGGACTCGAAGTAGTGATTGTCCTGCTTTGGGCGTGAGTGTAGTATCTACCCCGTGTGACTACGAATCTACAGGATGAGATTGTCTGTTGATAGTCTGTTTTGGAACCCGCAAAATTATGGTGTTAGGGCAAACTCTAAATCACCACAATTCCATGAATGAACAGCTGAGAAGAATATCAAATCCTACTGCAGCACAACTCCAGAAACAATTTAATGTTTGTACTTTGGTTACAATCCGTTGTAATGGTCAATGCAGACGATACGCAGGAAGGTAATACGTTTCTTAGCAGTAGGGAATGAATAAGACTTCCAGAGTCTAGAGTTCATGGACGCTTAGGGGTCCAGATATTCCAAAAAGAGGGGAATGCACTTAGAGGCTAGAGGAAGTAGGTGGATGAATCCAACTGTCCAACCAGTGACACTCTGAAGCGGGTAACAGTGATGTGTGAAGTAGTCTAGCAACTGCTTCACACGAGTTCAAGATTCTAATGCTCTGCAAAGGCAGTACACACTAGTAACTTAAACAAGAGCACTAATGGCAGGACTATCGACAGACAATCTCACCCTGTAGATTCGTAGTCATGCAAGGTAGATACTACACTCACGCCCAAAGCAGGACAATCACTACTTCGAGTCCAATCGAATACAGTTACACAACTGTAAGCAACCCTTGAACTGGACAATCAACAGTTACTGAGATATAGAGGATGACACTGTATGTCACTCTAGTCACACTGATGTGCAAATGATGGGTAGAAATGGTTATTGATTTCAGAGGCAGAATGGCCTCCTTTTATATTGTATTTACAGGAGCTGACTAATACTACTGGAAACTTCTACCTATTAATAGATGGAAACTACTGGAAGCTAGTGGAATATGTGAGAAGGGGGTGGAAGTTTCCTAGCCAATGAGCTGCTTGGATTTGCTCTGACTCATGGCATGAGTCATGGATGGAGTCATAGTGTGACTCAGAGCAGGAGTCATAGTATGAGTAATCACAGGAGTCATGGTATGAGTCATGGAAGGAGTCATAGCATGAGTCATGGCAGGAGTCATTGCATGAGTCACCATTACTCAAATAACTCGGTCAATACTTCGTTTCCCGGGCTGATTAGCACAGCTATGGGTAGGCACGGCTTCTATTGAACTCTCCACTGAAAATGGAGTCAGGAGGTGCAGTGGTTGGGAAGATATTGAGCATTTACTGGCAGTGGTGACCAGATTGAGTCGGAGATTGAAATGAGTCATGTGATTGAAAATGAGTCAGTTGTCCGGGTGACTCCGGCTGACTTTGAGGCTGCTGACATCTGCGAAGGTTTGTGGGTCCATGTGGGTCCCAAAACTTCGCCCAGCAGAACAATAAGTTTGTAGACTCATTTCTGCATGGAAAATTCCCGAAAAAATATGAAAAAATAGAGAATATTTGAATGGCCCTGAATCAAGAGAAAGCAGCAGATATATGCTGATATTTTAAGGCCATCAAGCGGAATTGTACAGTTTCGGGACTTTAAACAAGATCTTTTTAAGGGAAAACCAGTTCCCATACATAGTCCTGCCATTAGTGCTTCTTGTTTAAGTTACTAGTGTGTACTGCCTTTGCAGAGCATTAGGATCTTGAACTCATGTGAAGCAGTTGCTAGACTACTTCACACATCACTGTTACCCGCTTCAGAGTGTCACTGGTTGGACGGTTGGATTCATCCACCTACTTCCTCTAGCCTCTAAGTGCATTCCCCTCTTTTTGGAATATCTGGACCCCTAAGCATCCATGAACTCTAGACTCTGGAAGTCTTATTCATTCCCTACTGCTAAGAAACGTATTACCTTCCTGCGTATCATCTGCATTGACCATTACAACGGATTGTAACCAAAGTACAAACGTTAAATTGTTTCTGGAGTTGTGCTGCAGTAGGATTTGATATTCTTCTCAGCTGTTCATTCATGGAATTGTGGTGATTTAGAGTTTGCCCTAACACCATAATTTTGCAGGTTCCAAAACATTCACCCTCCGCCTCCCTGACCACTTCTGAGCAGTTCACCCGGTCTTCCATATATCAATGCTCAAACCTGCTACTACAAATGAGATCTCCAGTCGCACCCAACCTCCACCTCCTCCGATCATCATCAAAGGAGATAATGAATATGAGATATCTGAGGTCCTGGACTCGAAGATTGATCATTGGTACAAGTGCAAGCTCCAGTACCTAGTCAAATGGACTGGATACGAAGGCACCGATGAAGAGTCCTCATGGATCTCTGTGTCCAAACTCAATCATGCATCTGAATCCATCTCCGATTTTCACTCCACTTATCCAGACAAACCTGGCTCTCTTATGATCTTTAAGTTCCATTACTGACGCTAATTCTATTATTTCGCATGATCATTTCATTACAAAGTCACAAAGGAAATTACAAGTCTACCCAACCTCCGAAAGAATCTCACTCCACCCCATTTTTCTCCACTCTGAAATATTACAATCAAATCATTTTCATTTTTTAAGTTATACATTGCGTTTCCTTTTTCCCTTCCCCTTGTCTACCTCAGGCTCTGTCTCCAACTCATCATCACTCTCCACATCCAACACCCAATCCTTCTCATCCCCCATGTCCAAATCCTTGGCCAAGGGGGCCATGAACTTCTGCAGCTGACGCAACTCAGCAGTCCACTGACCCTCCAGAACCTCCTTCCATTTCATCATCTTCACCAACTCCACTAACAACCCCTCTGTCCACTGGAGGTGCTCTGACTGCAGGTTAACCAGCCAGATAAGCTGGCCCACAGTACTGTTGGGCGCAGAGACGTGCCCCATACCTGCACCGGTCATTGCTCCTTCTGATCTGACACCGCTACCCCCAGCTGCCACAGCACCTGTCTCTGTCCGCTGCTTTTTGGTCGGACAACCTTCTGATTCTTTCTCCACCCCTCCTTGTACCACTAGTCAGGGCTTGACGCTCTGACTTTGGTGATTGAACTTTCCATCAATCCTACACCCTCCTTTCCGACCCCGACAATGATCGCAGGACCGAAGGCAGCGAGTTGGGCCAGTGGGCCATACACACTCCACACCCGCGTCACAACACAAGTTGCAAATTATGCCAGGCCTGCTGAATGGCTCCGTTGGAGCCAGAGCCTTGGGCGGTCCGCTCCTTCTCAACGTGGCCTCCAAGTGCTCCCTCTCCTCCTCCTTGTCCTGCTGTTCTGCTGCTGCCTTCTCCATCTCGTGCTTGCGGAGCTGGATCACTGACCTAGCAATGCGCAGCTCCTTCTTACGAGTCGCCAATATGTGATTCTCCGCCTTGCACCATATGACCCTCTGATCCGCCTCCCACTTCTCTGTATCAGCACTTGGGTGCGCCTTCAATGAAAAGACCGCAACCTTGAGATTTTTCTTGGTGGTAGCAGCATAGAGCTCCACCCTTTTGCGAGCTTCAACTGCAGCTACCCAAGCCATCTCCTTGTAGCAATTCAAGGTAGGATCCAGCTCCATATCCATCCTGACATCCACACCTGCCTTGGGCTCTGCAATTGCGTCGAGCTCCATGTTGGCATCAGGATCCACCTCCACTTCCACCCTCTCCACCTCTGCCATGTCATCTTCTTCAGCCACACCCACCGCAAATAATGGCCATGACCACAGATGTAACGGCAAGTCCACCAGAGGGACAGTTGTCGGACAGGTCGACTCCATCCGTGTGATTGAGATAATGGCGACCTCAGGGGTTCCCACCCGTATTGGCACACTTGGACTCCCCGAGTGACTAATCGCCTGCCCCAGCCACCTCCTCCTCTACCTCCATGGTGGCTTCTAGCTCATGCACCTGCTCTTCCACTTCCTTCAGCCTCACGGCCTCCATCATGGCCACAAGCTCCCTGACCCTGCAGGCTCGCTTGGCCATCGCTTCTTCCTCCTTCCATCTCTGTTCCACCTCAGCCTCCTCCTTCCATCTCCACTCCTCCTCCTCCTCCTTCTGTCTCTGCTCCTCCTCCTCCTTCTTCCATCTCTGTTCTGCCTCCTCCTCCTTCCGTCTCCGTTCTGCCTCCTCCTCCTCCTTCCATCTCTGTTCTGCCTCCTCCTCCTCCTCCTTCCGTCTCCGTTCTGCCTCCTCCTCCTCCTCCTTCCGTCTCCATTCTGCCTCCTCCTCCTCCTTCCATCTCTGTTCTGCCTCCTCCTCCTCCTTCCGTCTCTGTTCTGCCTCCTCCTCCTCCTCCTCCTTCTGTCTCTGCTCCTCTTCTTCTTCCTTCCGTTGGCCAGGAGCAACTGCTCGAGCTTGGCCACACTCATGTTTGCCAAAGGGTTTGACATCATTGAGGATAAGACCTCAATCATGCCCCTCCTTTTATATGTCTCCAGACCCCCAGTATAACTCCAACTGCGCCCAACCATCTCACCTATTCAATCCACGGACATGAGGCCTCAAGGGCTCAGCCTTAAATGGAGAGATACTGTTATGACTATATTCATTAACAATCCCTGTCCGATCCACTCAAATCCCTGCGCATATGAAATCTATACTCCATTTGGAAACCATGTTATGACTATATTCATTAATGCCCAGATCCCCATCCGATCCACTCAATCTCACCCACCCATCTCCGGTTCCAATTGATGCATCAGCATCACCATAGGAACCTGGACATCCGTCCCCATCAGACTCAGACATACTCATGTAAGGCCATCGGCCTCAGAGACCCATCACTGGAGTAATTATTATTAGATTTCAAATATGTATTTAAGTTGCCCAACTGGGGACTTCATTCCCCAGTTCAAATATTGAATCACGCCTAGTTCCTAAGTCTGGTCCTAACTATCTAAGTCATACTCCATCTCTGAAATCTCAGACACTGGTATTAGTGAGGGTGCAGCACATAAGCTGAAGCCAAGTCCGTTCTGACCCCCACGACACACCCCGATTCCCGCTCCAACTCTGACCCAATCTCCAACCCAATCTCCAACCCAATCTCCAACCCCCAATCGGACCTAGTGCGTAACACCCATAGGGTGCATATGTATCATTATTATGTAAGCCAGTGGACCCAGTACATGTGTGGGTCCACTTATAGTAGACAGAACTTAGTAACTACCACACTGTACAACACATCACACAACCAATACACTTGGTTGTCTGTGTAATGGTGTGAACTAAGACACCAACTTACAAGGATGTAACTATAGAAAAATTTGTGACAACATGGAGGAGCTAGTATACAACTCAGCACAAGTGACAAAAGCGCTGTAGATTCATAGCTACCTAGTATACAACTGAAAACTATCAGGATACATAACATACAACTGAATAGACCTACTCACCTCAGCGCAAGTGACAAAAGCGCTGAGGTGAAACAAGTACACCTGCAAAAATATATCCTACCTACAACTTTAAGGCTCAGCGAGACAACAGCATGAGCCATTCATACACATAGTGATAACATGATGCATTGCGCGTCCATAATCGACGCGCGGCTTGAAAATCCAACAGTAACATCTCTGGAGGATCTCATGGCTGCTGCTAAAGCTGTTATGTTAGTTTTATTAGCTTTCTTGATACCTCTCTAGGATAGCACTGCCACTGGGTCCCCATGGTCAATATTACCCAGGGAAGAGGGCTTTCTGGGGCATGTGTGAGTGGGTGCTTCCAGCATGGATTGCGTTAGTTGTTGTGACAGTGGTTGTAGCAGTGGTGTGGGCTGCTGTGTGGACATGTGATGAAGATATCAAAGAGCTGCTGCTATCTGTTGTCTTTTGCGGTCGTCCGCTGTGAACAAAGCTGGCGGGACCGTGGGAAAACAAGTTGTGGTGATGGTAAAGGAACAGGCGCGCTCCACTGCTTAACTAGCAGTGTCCGGTCCAGCGCCAAACACGCGGTTGGCTCGGCGCCGATATCACACTAATGAATAGACGCTAATCGACTAAACCTTAAGACTTAAGGCTTAAGAATTTGAGATTTGGGTTCAGCGTTCGAATTCTGGAATTATCCATTGATACGGCTCGCCCACCGTAGCCATTGGTTGACGGATGAACCAATCCAGGAGGATAACTTGCCATCTCGAATTCGGAGAGAAATTGAGCTCTTAACAGTTTTGTAAAAGTTTGAATTTCCAGAGGAATGAGAACGAAGGTCAAAGGTAACTTCTGTTTGACGGATGAAATTTCGATTATTTAAGGGAATATGAGATATTAGCTAAACTTCGTTAATTAGCTTGCGAGTGTAGCGCTCTAACTCGCAAGCTCATTCGGCGCTACAACATCATACCTGAGCATCTTTGCTCCCTATAAAAGGGCTCCCCATGATCGCTTCTCCTCTTCCTGACCTTTTCCCCCACTTACTTTTTGCTCTCTACTCAACATGGCTGGAGGTCCTACTGCATCTGGCAATGGCATCGGTGCTCACGCACCCAAAAGTAAGTGGTCCGGTATAATGATGACGGTGCGTCCCTCTCTCTCCTCCCCCCCAACGCTCATCCCTTCCTAGGCCTTCGCCGCCTTTGGAGGAATTCTCTTCGGGTTCGTGTGTTTCCTCACGTCGTTTCTATACGCTTAATATACGCTTAAATCCACCCAAGCTATGACACTGGAACCATCTCGGGTATTATTGCAATGAACGATTGGTGTGCCTCCGTCGTCTTCTCATCTTTCCTTCGTTTTGACTGTCCTCCCCCAGGCTCTGCTCGTTTGGTCATGTCGTGACTAACCCTGCCGCCGGAGCTGCTTCCTGTGCGATCACCACCTCCCAAAAGTCTCTCGTGGTCTCTATTCTTTCCGTCGGCACCGTCTTTGGCGCCTTGGCCTCGGCTCCTATTGCAGACATGACCGGTCGTAGAATGGGCATCATCCTTTCCTGCATCGTCTTCTCCATTGGTGTAGCTTTCCAAGTACGCCCTTTTAATGCACTTTTCCCTTCTCAGCTCAATTCTCGCCCCAAAGACTGCTGCTACCAAAATCCCTCTTTTCGTCGTCGGTCGTGTTCTCGCTGGTGGTGGAGTTGGTCTCGTCTCATGCCTTATTCCAATGTACCAGTCTGAATGGTACGCGCCATTCTTTTTCCGCCCCCCCTGTTTCCTCATTTTCCTCTGTAGCTCTC
This sequence comes from Cantharellus purpuraceus, assembly GCA_025174535.1. Lineage (NCBI taxonomy): Eukaryota > Fungi > Basidiomycota > Agaricomycetes > Cantharellales > Hydnaceae > Cantharellus > Cantharellus purpuraceus. Next base: position 1,198,149 of record JALBUN010000048.1, read on the forward strand.
CCAAGTGGATTCGTGGTGCTGGTGTGTCTTATCTCTAGTCTACGGCTCTCACTTGCATTTACACCTCCTACTAGTGGTGTCCCTCTACCAATGGGCCATCACCATTGGCCTTCTCCTCGCCTCCATTGTCAACAACTCCACCCAGGCTCGCCCTAACCACTCTTCGTACCGTATTCCCATCGCCATCCAGTTCATTTGGGCGGCGATCCTTTCATCTGGCATGTTCTTCCTTCCTGAAGTATGTACACTCTGTTCCCTTTGTGCCGCCCTCTACTCACTCGCTCCCCAGTCTCCTCGCTACCTCATCAAGCGTGGCCGTGATGCTGATGCCGCCCAGGCCCTTTCACGCCTCACTGGTGCTGGGGTAAATCATCCCAGTATTGAGCAAGATCTCGACGAGATCCGCCTCAATCTGAAGCAAGAGGAAGAAATTGGCCAAAGTTCCTACGCCGACTGCTTCCGTGACGGCGGCAACCGCATCCTCCTCCGGACTATCACCGGTATCTTCCTCCAGGCGTGGCAACAGCTCACAGGTATCAACTTTATCATCTACTATGGCACCAGTTTTTTCAAGAACTCGCACGTGGGCAACCCGTTCTTGGATTCTGTCGCGATCAATGTTGTGAATGTCGGTATGACACTCCCTGGAATTTATTTCGTCGACAAAATCGGCCGGAGGAACCTGCTCTTGATCGGTGCGGCTGGTATGTTGGTGTGCGAATACATTGTGGCTATTGCGGGTGTTACGATCTCGGTGAACAACATTGCTGGACAGAAGGTCTTGGTTGCGTTCGTGTGCATCTACATTGTTCGTATCTTATTTCGTCCACACGTGAGGTAACAGCTGAGATGCTTAACGTAGGCCTTCTTCGCATCAACATGGGGCCCCATTGCATGGGTCGTGACTGGAGAAATATTCCCACGTAAGTGGCCAATGCGTTTACGACCATCCACATGCTAACATTCGTCCCTCATATAGTCAAGTAAGCAGGCAACTAGAATTCTCCCCTACAGCCTAACATCTCTTCTTGTACATGACAGCGTCCGTGCCAAAGCAATGTCCCTCTCGATAGCCTCTAACTGGTTCTGGAATTGGCTGCTCGCATTCATCAGTGAGTCACCAAAGCAATCACTATTTTATGCACAAATGTTGACGTAAATTGCCGCAGCGCCATACCTCGTTGACCCTGGAAAAGGCAACGCCAACCTCGGTGCAAAGGTGTTCTTCATCTGGGGCACAACCTGTCTCGGATGCTACATTTTCACCTACTTCTGTATCCCCGAGGTGCGTCATATCGCGTGTCCTGTTATCATTGTGACTGATGACGTCTCTATTGAAAACTCTAACAGACAAAGGGGCTTGCACTCGAGCAGATCGATCTTCTGTACCAGAACGTTTCTCCCCGCAATTCGGTTGCGTACCGCAACCAACTTGTTGCAAATGACGTTCGCGTTGCACAGGTGTATAATAAGGATGTGCAGGGCGAGACGCAGAGTAATGAGGAGAAGGAGAAGGTATGAGGCTAGATATTGAGGATATTTGCTCCTTTTTTCGTGGATGCTACTGTATACGACTGGAAATGTTTAAGTTTATGATGATGTCCTGAAGCGTCGTGGCGCGGCTGCCATGTAGTAAGTAGTAGTACCTAATCACGAATCAGTCACGCTAGATGGACTCTAAAATAAAAAGGCACTTGCTGTAATTGATCATCAACGCAATTGTGATTCGACTACATATGCAGGTGTAATTATTTGTGGGGTTTGGGCAGAAGGTTCAACCACCGGTGAATAAATCAAACTGTGCAGTGAGGATATAGGAGTAAGGCACGCCGCCAGCTGGCCGCACAAGGTG